>CM050421.1:17632619-18232619 GCA_027564155.1 Gymnocypris eckloni scoliostomus | reverse complement strand
TAGCCAGTTGGTTTTACTGATTTGCCAAATATAAATCGGAAATATACAATTATGATTAAGTTATATCTAATAAAACGATTATTTCGATTCGTTTATTTTTGTTCATTTATTTATTGTTTAATGATGATTCTAAATGAATATTTCAGCTCATAAAACGCTTCATCATGGGCGCGCCAGGTTGGTCCTCGTGCCCGTCTCTCTGTTTACATCTCTACGTGCTGTGCTTCTTGACGTCACTTGACGTGACCCCACCCCACCTCGCGCAGCAGCCTAGTTGCAGTGGCAGCTTTGAGCTCAAATTGGCAAGATTGAGGTGAGAACGCGGGACCGCAAGGATCAGAATAACTCACAACACAAAGAAGCCGCAAAGACAGGATGGAGGAAGCCGATCAAGGTACCAGAATTCTTTTGAGAACGTGACATGACGCCACAGATTAGAAATGCAACAACTCAACTTTCAGAAGTTAATTTAGCTACGTTAGCTTGTGTTTGTTTGTTAGCACAGCCAGCAGCTGGAAGAAGAACAGCGGTTGTTTAATTTCTTTAATTTTGATGAACACTGGTAATGTGACAGTATGTCGGCATAGACATTTGCAGGGGTTTTATTCGGGTTAGAGCACCTTGCACATCATTAGTTCGTTATCTTATAATTTATGGTGGCTATAAATACTGTTAAAACTTTTGAAAGTACCAAAACCCGACCATAGTCTGGCATGTTTTAGCTGCAAAATGTTTTATTTATGTTTTAGTCAATAAGCATATCTGTACATATTTATTAAACTTGCGTGGGCTTAACCTGCAGCATCGTTAAACCATATGTTAGCATTAAACACCTGCTGCTAATGAAACATCTCTTTGCATCTCTGATTTTTTTATCGTCCCAATTACATTAATGTTAATTTTCAAGTCTTTATATTTTGATGTCATGCAGATAAACCGTCTTTCTAATACAAGTTATAACGTGTCATGGGGAGTCTAAAAAAAAAAAAAAATAGAACACAGTTTATGGAATCACAAGTTTGATAGTTTTCTATCTCTTTCTTATTTCTAATGGTTAGCATCTCATGTTTTGTATCCCCTTAGTGTGATGTCATTCATATGTAACTTTAGAGTTTAAACCCTGAAATGAGAATTTATGTGATGATTAGCAGGATCATATGCATGATACCTGCTCAATATTAATGTAAGATTTCTGACAATGTGGTCCGTTCCTTCTGATGTGATCCGATCGGCTTGGTTCCTGCACAGCCACTGTATCATTAATAGTCTAAGCTAAGACTGCATAGTTATTTTTACATTTATGTAATATATCAAGATATTATTGAAAGCATTCCTGATAAAACATTATCCATTACCCATTCAAGTCTATTTTTTGTTTATAATCCTGTTTTTAATCAGCTCTGAGACTTGCATATATAAATGCAAAATACTTAATGCCTGTAAAATAATGATATAATTACATTTTTAATATACATAAAAATAATGCATATATAATATCAACAATATATGTAGTGTGTGAGTTGCATGCATACTGGAGCCTTAACCAGTGTATCATATACATATACAAACCAAAGTCTTTCTCAAATCTAGCTCATATGACGAGGAGCACACGTCTTTTAAGTTAGCAAAAAGCAATATGTTCAGCTGTAAAATATTGCCTTTGTTTAACTATATAACAAAGGCCTGGTGGATACAGCCTTTTACAGCCAATACCATTGACGTCACTGAATGTCACTCCATGCTTGTTTTCGTAGTCCTTTCTGACCTGACCATCCGATCTTCATCTTGTCTCCGCCCAGCTCTCTGCTTCTGAGCAGCCTGTTCTTTCTCATCCCTCCTGGGCTGCAGTGAGTGGATGAGCAGCCTCCCCAGGAGCCAGAGCCTTCCTGTCTGAATCTTCTGTTCCCTTCATCTCTCTCACGCAGGGCTGCCATCTGCTCATTTTCTGCGTGCCCATGTCTCTCTGCAGCTGGTGCCCATGGGCCATTGTGCGATCTGACAAGCAGATTGTGGGACAAAAGCTGAGATAACGATTGTTTGTTCGTTTAGCCTAGGTATACTGTCTTTATGTTACTCTAGATCAAGTGGCAAGAACGGGAGTCAATTTATCTGATTTGCAGCGTGATTTAGTTCTGTTGCATCAGTGAGTGAGTCATCAATGAGAGACCTTTCACCTATAAGTAAAAGTGATGGGTGAAGCCTCGTGTCCTTGTCTAGAGATGGATAAACCTGTGGATTAGGACATCTGGTATGACTGTGTGAAATTCAGTGTATGATTTAATCGTTGCCTTAGCAGTCATCAGTTGCTCATGTTTGCTCAGGTAGATGTGCACACTGTTCTCCTTTTGCTGTCATGACAACATAGGAAAATAGAAATGTCGAAAGACTAACAGAACTACAGGGAGGAATGAGGAAGCTGCAATAAAATCCTCTATAACCACTGTTGAATTTGTTTTCTGTTGTAGATGTTGAACATTGCACATTTGACTTAAATCAGTTGGGTGGACTATTCTGCAATTCAAGGTTGAAAGTTTACATGACTGCCAAAAGCTTGCAGAGATTTCTTTTGATCTCATTGGTGGAAATGTCCTGTCCTGGTATTTGTTGGTGCGCTATAGGCCCTATTTTAATGATCTAAGCACAGGGTCTAAGGCGCAAGTGCACTCAGGGCGAATACCACTTTTGTTAGTTTAACGATGGGAAAACGGTTCGGCGTGCCCGGGCGCATGGTCTAAATTAGGGCTGCAACGATTAGTCAACATTATCGACAACAAAAATTGTCGACAAATATTTTTGTTGTCGAGTAGTCGTTTGATCTCATATGACCCAATGTAAGAGCCTGCAATAATGCGGTTTGACCAGCGTGGCGCTGTAGCGCAAGACAGTAGTTTACTCCTGGATGCAGTTTAAGAGAAGACAGCGCTTCAGTTCACACCCAGCCGAACGAACCTGAAGCTGTTGAGCGGTGTTTGAATGAATATGTAAATATATGTTGTGCACTTTCATCTCAATAACGAAATAAACACAACAAAAACTGACAGCAGTGTGAAAGCAGGAGTTAAAAAATGCATCTGATTACAACGATGTGGATGTTAGCATGAGCTATGCAGTTCAGTAACATACTCCAGTAAAGTCCGATCATATCATGTTTATTTATATAATACTTTATGCAATAGCCTTAATTCAAGAAGCTTTACGGTATTAAACATGAACAACCAGAGTCTGTGTCACTTTTAGTTATAAAGCAGCTCTCCAGTGTGGAGCTAGCTAATGATAAAATATTTTTATCAGTGGGAAAACAATTATTTAATTAAAGTGGTAGTTTGGTTTACAGAGATCAAAGCTTGATCTAGCTCAGGACTGTTTTGATTATCATTACCCTATAAAGGTATTTTAAGACATCATGTTGTGAATAAAATAGTTTATCCAAAGCATCTTATCACTTACCTTTATTTTGTTTCTTATCTATATGACTTACAAAAGATGATGTTTGGCAGAATAATGATGTAATTCAGTTACTTTTTCATGTAGATAATTAAATCGTGAAAGAGTGTCTCTGTCTGTCATCTCATTTTGTGTGACAATTTCTATAAGGAATTGGTAACACTTTACAATAAGGTATAATTTGTTAACATTAACATGAATTAACTATGCATTTATTCAATTTATGTATTAATCTTTGTTAATGTTGGTTAATAAAGATACAGTTGTTCATTGTTTGTTCATGTTAGTTCACAGTGCATTTACCAATGTTAAAAAAACACTTATTGTGATTTTAATAATGCATTAGTAAATATGCATTAGTAACATTAACTAAGATCAATAAATGCTGTAAAAGTATTGTTCATTCTTAGTTCATGTTAACTAATGTAGTTAACTAATGAACCTTATTGTAAAGTGTTACCAATTAATTGTATAATAATTTTAATTACATAATGTTTTTTAAAGCTAAACTGACCTTTATTTATGTTAGAATATGTGAAGAGTTCAGATGCAAAAGCCTTTAAGTGCCGTCTGAATTTTTCTCACGCTCCTATATTTATGTTCAGTTATTTCACTTGAATTGCATAGAGAAGGACCTATACATAGCCATTAAGGTGAAATTACTAGAGAGATTTAAAGTCATTTTAATCATAATACAGAAATAAAGATTAGCAAAACAACATTTGTAGGCATTTATTCAAATTCAAATAAAAAAATTACTTTTGCATCTGAGCTCTTCATGTATAACGTAATACTTTAACTAAATGCAAAAGCTGAATAATCAAAGTCTACTGATTAATCAGTGGAATAATAGATGATTAGTCGATTAATTGTTCTAATAATCGTTAGATTAATTCAAAATAATCGTTGTTGCAGCCCTAGTCTAAACAGCGTGTCCTTCCCTATTCACTTAATGAGTAATGGGTGTTTTTGGGGCGTAACGTGCAATAAACCATTCAGAGTCTCATCTCCCATTCCCTTTAAGAGAGTTGCTGCTCTCCCTATGATGGAATCGCTATTTAAACGGCTGAATTTTAAGGCGCACAGACTGAACGTGTCTCCGGAGAGCAAACAGATCTGCTCCTGCGCGAGCAAATAGGTAAGCTAATTCTGATAGATGCAATGACTATCCATTATGACATGCATGACATTTTTATATATATGTTATATATATTGCGCCATTCACTCTAGACTTTAGACCAGGTTTGAGTTGGTCTATGGCGCAGTCTATTTTCAGTTCCTCAAAATAGCAACACGCCAACAATACGCCTGAACGCACCTCTTTTTTTAGACCAGCACGCCCATGAGCGCACAAATGGGCGCAAATGCATTTTATATTTACTAGGACTGTCAGTCGATTAAAATATTTAATCGCATGATTGTCATGAGTTAACTCGTGATTAATCGCACACCTTTATTTGTTCTAAATGTACCTTAAATTAATACTTTTCAAGTTTTTAATACTCTAATCAGCATGGACATAGTGGCATAGTGTTACAAGGGCATAGACATGTTTCAAAGGTCATAGATGTTTTGCAAATAACTTTTTCATGTCTATTAGACACATGGAAAAAGAAACATCAGGTTCCCATTACTTCTCTTTCTTTGCACGGAGTAATTTACTGACACAAACCTGTCTACGTTTTTGCAGGACAGGGCAGGCCACTTCTGAACATGCAAAATGTACATAGCCTATATTATTTATTATTGCATTTGTTTCCCTCTCTGTGCCCACATACTGTATTTTGATGCAGCTAAATTCTCAATAAAACAGTTTTCATTGATATATTTTACTGTTTCTGTTGTCAGACAACGGGATGAATATGAAATTGTGATTGAAATGCGAACCATTAAGACTATAACCAGCTCTCCTTTCAAGATGTTAATCTGCACAAAAATCCTGAAAATCAAGCCGTTGTCTGAGGAAATCAACTACACATAAGATAAAGACAACAGTGCTGTCATTTCGGCTATACTTGCATCATGTAAAACTAGAGAAGCAACAAAATACCTGTTTATAACTGAAAGTGCTGGTCCTCAGCTGCCTATCGCGCGTTGAACCGAGCTGACGCACCGAGAGAGAGAGAGAGATATGTGTGTTGACAAAGCATGTTTATTCAAATTTCATTCATCAAAAACAATCAAGTAGATTTCATCATTGATTGTGTCAAAATTCATAAATTCTGGTTTGGTTTTTCTGGATTCTGTATTTTTATGACGTAATACACATATACTATCAAAAATGGTGGTAATGAATTATTTTATTATTATTTTATAAGTAGGCTACATTATAGTACAATCGTAATTTCGATTCGTAATGCGAGTTAAAAAGTGGGCTTTTATTTTGACGGGTAGTAGTAAACTGAGGGGGCAGTAATATGCATTTGAAGCATCTAAGCTGCCACAAATCAGAGAAGGAGAAGACGGGTATTAGTGAAAAACTTTGCGTGTATGTGACAGTTTTTTTCAAATAAAATGATAAAAGGATTATTAATTGTTCTCTCAGTGTCAGTGAGGCTCTCAGTGTTTGTCCTCAGATAGTGCTTTATGTGACATCTGCATTGTAAATGAATTGTCATGACTGGATTTTGGGATTCACTCTATCACGGAAATCATAAGGCTTTAACCTTAAGTTATAAATGGGACATAACGGTACCTGCACAGAGGGATGTGTTCTGAAATATAGGTAAACATGTTCAATGTTTTTCTTCTTTTTGTGGCTGCTTTGCGACCAGTTTTTGTGAACTGTGTCTATCCTCGAGGACAAATAAGCGTTCGTCTTTTCTATATCCAAAATATTCCCATACTACCAATTTAGATTTATATTTGGATGTGGGATAGAGATTAGAGATAGCCACTGTCTCTGATGTTGTCTCCGCTGCACGTGTGGGTGGAGCAAGAGAACAGTTTAGTGGAAAGTTGTTGCCGAGGCGCAGGTGAGATTCTGCGTCTTTTTTTTCCTCCAAATACTGTAGATAAGCAAATGTAAACGGTGTGATAATTGTACATGTTTATATCGTGGTATACCGGTATATCGTTACAACCCTACACAGCAGTATCAGCGATTCTAAGAAACTAAGGTTTGGGTGCTTTTTTTGAAGGGAAAACAGTTGCTAAAGGGGTCTGCATTGTTGCTAAGTTGTCAACACTGTGTATCTCCATTTTTCCAACTACGGGTTGGACCACGGGTCAGACAGAAAATACGCTCCGCGTTAATAAAATTAGTGCTGTTAAAATTAATTTGCGTTATGCAAACCATGTCATGGTTTTGAAGGTGTCATGGCAGTCTTATGCACACTCCTTCAAGTAAAGTGTAACCAGATATTCTTTAGTGGAATTACACAAATTTCAGTGATAGACTGTTAGCTGATTTTGCAAGATCTTCCAGAATCATCTGTGTGAGTCTCACAGGTCCCCGATCACATTTCACCCAGTGTTTAATTGTAGCAGTAGAGCCGTTTTTCTTACCATTTTTAAAAGATGGTTTCGATTTTTAAATCAGCAAGTTATCATAAGACAGAATAACAGGTTTGCTGTAATTTCAGATGTGCCTTATTTATTGTATTTTTCATTGAGTTGTGAGTTTTGGCCGAGTAAAGGTGTGGACTAACATTGCACCGAGGGGAGAAACTTAAGGCCTCGCTGTGACCCTTCAAAATGAGCCTCTTCTCAGCAATGTGACCAACAGACCATTTTGAACAGCCAGCCTTAAGATTGTTTATTTGAAGTAGTGTTGATAAAAGATAAACGCCCTTCACACACAATGTAAGTAATGTCTTTCACTAAAATTTCCTTGCCTTGTCTACCACTCTATGCGGGTTGAATGATAACTTTTTCCATTTCCCGCCCATTATTCCCCTGCGTATATGTCATTTAAGCCGCTGGAGTCACACTCTGTCCCATGATTCTCATTTCGTCTCAATCACGGGATGCAATGCGCTTGGAATAACCCAGTAATTGATTAGACACTGTGGTTTATTAGGTGCTTCAAATGTCCTCTTTGTTTCTTTACTGGGATGTTTATGTTCTTGAGCTCTGAGTTTAAATGCAAGTCATCCAGTTCACAAGGACTCCTGATGTTGAAGAGGGGCAAGGCCATTGAAAGGCTTGTCCAACTGTATAGGAGGTCATGGGATTCCATGTCCATCCTATTATTGGCATTGAAAAGTTCACAGCCACCCCATGTGGGGCCATGTGAATGTTAGTGGGCCAAAGGCAGAAGTTAGCACGTAACAACAAATGTGTGCACAAATGTGTGATTTATTGCATATTTCCTCTTTTAAACAATACTTTTCATCCGTTGGTTTAAATGGGAAGTTGGGTATCTTCCTTTATAGAATCTCTCTGTTCTATTTCAAATCAAATTCAAATTAAGCTCGGATGAGTTTTATTTGTCACATACACAATTATACAGAGTATAATGAGGAGTGAAATGTGTTCTCTGCATTTAACCCATCCAAGTGTACACACTTGGAGCAGGGGGCAGCCGACGGTGCGGCGCCCGGGGAGCAGTCGTGGACTTCCTGTCGGAGCCGGGATTCGAACCCACAACCTTGGGTTACCTCGGGTTTCAAGTCCAACGCTCTATCCATTAGGCCAACGACTGCCCAAAACTAAGCTTGGAGATGCTGGGGATTGAACCCAGGACCTCATACATGCAAAACATGCGCTCTACCACTGAGCTACATACCCCCCATAAATTTCCGCAGTTTGCTATATTTACAGTATCTCACTGAAGTGAGTACACCCCTCACATTTTTGTTAATATTTTATATCTTTTCATGTGACACTGACAACACTGAAGAAATGACACTTTGCTACAATGTAAAGTATTGAGTGTACAGCTTGTATAACAGTGTAAATTTGCTGTCCCCTCAAAATAACTCAACATACAGCCATTAATGTCTAAACCGCGGGCCACAAATGTGAGTACACCCCTAAGTGAAAATGTCCAAATTGGGCCTAATTAGCAATTTCTCTGCCCGGTATCATGTGACTCGTTAGTGTTACAAGATCTCAGGTGTGAATGGGGAACAGGTGTGTTCAATTTAGTGTTATCGCTCTCACTGGTCACTAGGGTTGGGTATTGTTTGGGTTTTTTCCGATACCGGTGCCAAATCGATACGTTTAAATCAGTGCCGGTGCCTGAACCGATACTTATAAAATAAAATTAATTACCAATTAATAATTGGATTGGCCATTAGCACTAAACACATGGGCTCGGTTTCACAGACAGGGCTTAGACTAAACCAGGATTAGATCATAGTTCAATTAGGACATTTAAGTAATTTTTATAAACATGCTTAGAATAAAAAACATTACTGGGGTGCATCTTGAGACAAAACAAAGGCACTGATATATATTTTAGGATCAGTCAGTGCAAGTTTATTTCAGTTAAAACAGCTTAGAGTTACATTTTAGTCTAGAACTGAGTTCAAGCCTTGTCTGTGAAACCGGGGGGTGATGTCTTTTTCATTCATACTGGACACCAGAGGACGCCCTCACACAGAAAATCCAAATATCCAGTCCAGGGCTGCAACAACTAATCGATAAAATCGATTATATCGATTATGAAAAATAATCGACAATGATTCTCATTATCGAAGTCGGGTCTGCCCACAGTGCACGTCCAACTTCAACCGGTTGCTCAAATTACAGCACTGAATAACGCATTTCTATCGACAAACTGCATCTAAAAATAGTGGAGGAAACAGAATGCTATGCTGCGGGAGAAGTATGTGATCCAAGCTGACCAAAACATGATCATTGTTTATTTTGAGCTTTAAGTTAATGCATTAGTGTAAAGGCTTGCCCTGTCAGGCTCTGTGACCAATGCGTGTGCATCCTCAGTGCAAAAACGTTCAGTTTACGGTCATATCCTTATCTATAAATGTCACGAATTCATGCGAGCATTAAAGGTCTGTCCTGACCGGCTGTGTTAAGTTTAATTTACCGAATGGCACATGCACGCGCGTCAGACAGACGGAACACAGAGAGGGGGGTTGGTTTAGTTTTCGATATTCGTGACACATTCAGCGATTAACGACAAGAACTCCAAATCGACTTGCCCAAAACAAATCTAAACAGTGTGACCGCGAAAAGGGCAAAGCTGATCATGTTTCACAGCCTTCTTTTCCATAGTTTTCGCTCGATGTAATAAGCACTAGCCCGCACCAGTGTTGCCAACTATTTTCAATGGAAAGTAGCTAAAGTCTGCTCGAAAAGTCGCTAAATGTCGCTATATGACGTCATGCGTAAATTTGCATAGTAGTGACGTAATCACGTACTATTATATATTTTAGAGTGACATTTTAGCTATTTTAAACGTGTGTAATATTCTAGCTTTGTGTATTTATATTTGTATTATGTATAGGCTTTTTATATTTGTATATGAGTTTAATTAAGTTTATTGTTGTGTATGAGTAAGTACAATCACGTACAGTCTCTCAGACGTAGCCCAGCAAACGATCTCAGAGGAGTTCAGAAACTGGAATGAACTAAAGCTCTGTGAGTGACAGTGAGTAATATAAGTGCATGAAGAAAGAAGAAAAAACTGTCAAATTAAATAGTTTTATTTCAAACAAAGGAGAAGCAGGCAAGTGATTGGTCCGTGGCAACACCGTGTACACATGCGCAGCTCATTGACATCTATGTCAGCTGCCGTGCGGTCACTGGAATGTGCTGATCCTCTCAGCCGGAGCCAGCGCTCACTGATCAGAGCAGACACAGGAAGAGGTGTAACTCAAGATCTCGCACTCGCAGGATAGTACTGGTGACATTTGGAAAGTTGCTAAGGTTTTTCCAAAAGTCGCTAGATTTGTCGCTAGGCGCTTTTTTAAAAAAAAAGTCGCTAAAGGGGTCTGAAAAGTCGCTAAATCTAGTGACAAAGTCGCTAAGTTGGCAACACTGGCCCGCACAAGCCATCTCAATTGTATCAAGGAAAGTGCACGTTTTCTTCATTTTCTGCTGAGCTTTCAGTAAGGGACCGAGGGGAAAGTGTATGTTTTTTTTTTTCATTTTTTGCTATAGCTCACTGGGCGGTGTTTTTGTAATAGCTTTTTAGTTAAAGGGCCTATGGACATGAGACCAGTGTCAATCAAAAGAGGGGGACAGTGAACATTTTTTTTTACAACCTTCCATTTTAGACCTACTGGTAGAAAAGGGAATTGCATGTCAAAAATTTACTTTCTTTATGTAATAACTTTCATCAGCAGGAAGATCAACTGTGATCAAATTGAACATGTGTTCCTGCAGAACATTCCTCTCACCTGTTTGTTTACACTGAGTCTTTATTATTATTTAAATTTTTAATAGAGAT
Organism: Gymnocypris eckloni scoliostomus; assembly: GCA_027564155.1. Lineage (NCBI taxonomy): Eukaryota > Metazoa > Chordata > Actinopteri > Cypriniformes > Cyprinidae > Gymnocypris > Gymnocypris eckloni. The sequence continues at coordinate 18,221,818 of CM050421.1, read as the reverse complement.
TTAAACTATATTCACTATTACAGTGCTTAACAAATTTATTAAAACAAATGTATGTAAGGTTTTTAAGAGATTATGTAAGGTTTGTCCTCCAAAATGCATAAGCTCTTTAGTAACAGTAGTAGGCTATTTCTAATACTATAATATAATTATTGCTGTTATCTATGAAAGAAAGGCATAACACTTTATAGTGTTTTTTTCAGATACGCAATTAGTCAAAAAGTACATAAACAATGCAAGCAAGAATGCAAGCTAGGAGGCCATTTGTGTTATTATAAATATTAATTAGTTGTTTCTGTTTGTAATTTGCCCAATAAATGACAATAACATTTTTAGATTTAAACAAGTTTTTGAGAGATTCCTAAAATATTAATTATCTTTATGACAGGTGGTTTAATAAATTAAACACTGTATGTTTTCATTTTTTTTTGTTTGTTTGAAGGACATTGAGCAGAATGTGGAATAGTGTTTTTTGTCAATAAAATTAAATAGTTTAATTTAATCCGATTAATCGAAAGAATAATCGGCCAACTAACCGATTATCAAAATAATTGTTAGTTGCAGCCCTAATCCAGTCACAGAAGTAACAGAGCTCATGATGCTCCAGAGATATGGATAAGTAAACAGAAGATATAAACGTTTTGAATGATATAATAAATACAATAAACACTCGATACAGACTATGTATATTTATTCAAGCCGTCTCTGGTATTTTCATAATAATTAAGTATATTTATAATCCATTGGATGTATTAGTATATCAGTATATTCATATAATGTATAATCCAATCAATGTATTAGTAGCCTATGGAGTAGTAGCTTAGCTACCTGCTGTCGTCAGAGCAAGTGTAATAACTGCATTCACACGCAGGAAATAATCAGTCGGGAAATTTTTTTTTACATGCTGTGCCGGTGATGATGCTTCTTACGTCCATTTCGGGAAAACAAAGGACAAATATTTCAACCGATCATTCCGGCATGGTACCGAAATCTGCATTCTGATTCGGTTCTAGTACATACCGGTTACATAGGTACCGGTGCCTTATTGGTACTGGGTTTCGGTACCCAACCCTACTGGTCACTGGAAGTTCAACATGGCACCTCATGGCAAAGAACTCTCTAAGGATCTGAAAAAAAAGAATTGTTACTCTATATAAAGATTGCATAGGCTATTAGAAGATTGCCAAGACCCTGAAACTGAGCTGCAGCACGGTGGCCAAGACCATACAGCGGTTTAACAGGACAGGTTCCACTCAGAACAGGCCTCGCCATGGTCAACCAAAGAAGTTGAGTGCATGTGCTCAGTGTCATATCCAGAGGTTGTGTTTGGGAAATAGACCTATGAGTGTTTTCAGCATAGCTGCATAGGTTGAAACGGTGGGGGTCAGCCTGTCAGTGCTCAGACCATACGCCGCACACTGCATCAAATTGGTCTGCATGGCTGAGTGGTAGACCGATTAATCGGACAGAAAATGTACACTGTTATACAAGCTGTACACTCACTACTTTACATTGTAGCAAAGTGTTATTTCTTCAGTGTCGTCACATGAAAAGATATAATAAAATATTTTCAAAAATGTGAGGGGTGTAATCACTTCTGTGAGATACTGTTTACTGTGGGAGCGCTTTACATGATGTGAAACTCTCCCACAATGCAGTGCTCATGAAAAAAGTCTTTGTCTGAACTTGCCAACAGGTGCTGAAGTGTTAATGAAAATTCATTGTGTTAGTTTTGTTTGAAAATGATTTGTGATGCAAAGGAACATAAATTAAATTTAGCCGATGGCTGCAGATAGCATTCAAGTTTCTATTTGAACACCTGCATGCTTTTGTTGTGCAATCTAGTCTGGATGGAAGCCAATGAGGACTTTGGAGAAAGACAAATATCCGGGTACTAACCTGCATGCAGCAGCATGGAGGCGTCAAGGTCCTGCCATCCTAGATGTGTGAGATTAATGTTGTCAGAGTGTGACACACACACAAGCACACATTAGTGTTTGTCACTGCTTGGCTCTTTTACACCCATGTGAATACAGATGAATAGTCTCTGTGACTCATTTTAACCTGATTCTTTGTATCGTGGGCTGTTCTCTCTGCAGACCCATCCCACATAAGACAGCTACTGTAGTCAGACAGGGATGTGTAATTTCATCTCCTCAGGGACAAATCTCTGTAGAGGGTGTGTCATACATAGCATGCGTGTATTTTAAAACCTGAGGAGATGAAGTAGGAATGAGTAAGGAAAGGATGTGCTTATGTTTGATGTTTTCGCACCACTAGTGGCACCAAATAATTCCAATATCGGGGCTCGCAAAATGTCTAAATCCATGGTTGTACTCTTCAGATTTTGGTAGCCTGAAAATTAATTTAACTAGCCGGAAAAAATATCTGATAAATCTAAATGTCAATCAAAAACATTATCAATTCAAAAATATCAACAAATACCAATTAAATTATTTTATTTAACTATTTACAAGGTATCTGCTGAATTTTTATGGCAATTTATTAACCTTTTTTAAGAGCTGCATGAGTAAAATTAACACTGTATGACTGGGGTTGGACAATGTCTATGGAAACATTTTTAAGCCATAAAATGACATGATTTACAGTTTAGTTACAAGTTTTCACACAGAAAAAAATCTTATAAAATGGAATTTCAGCTTTTAAATAATTGTTATGAAAAGGAACAAGTCAAACATATTATATTAATTTAAAACAAATATTACTGTCTTAATTTAGAAGGCACATTGACTTTTCAAAATGTACAACTATATTTGCTGCATAAAAACATGAGTCGATATTCGCATTGATCTGAACATAAGGCACACTTTAAATGCAAATTCACTCTCTGCCACGAGGTGGCGCTTTAGGAGCAAATAGCGGCTTCTGCTTTCAACTTTCACACAAAGTAGCACCGCTCTCAAATATATGCTGCTTTAACAGGCATTATAGACAAGATGAAATGAAAATGCCAACGACACGTTTCTTAAGACAGACGTTTCCCTTCAGAGACACATTCACATAAAAAAATCTGCACCGTGTTTTGACTTTGAAATGTGCAGCGCTCCTATTTATTCAATGACATCATTGCCTTTTGACGTTTAATCCAACCGTATCGCGATTCTCGTCTTTCCATCACCAACTGCTAGACCTCTTGGAATTGTAATTCAGACTTTTCTTATACCATTTAACATAGGCTATTTAAACCTTTTGTATGGCCTTAAATTATATACAACTAAATTGAGAGTTTTAAGGGCCTGCAGAAGTCCTGTAACCTAAAGTAGCCCATCGGGCAGGGCAGTGATACATTTTGGTAGCCCGACTAGAAAAAGCAAGTACATTAATTGCGTTTGACACAAATGATTGCGTTTATTTACTAGTGAGTTTACTAGTGACCATTATGTCTCATGATGTTGTCAGTTGTTTTAATAGCATCTTTGATTTAATCTTGATACTAGATTTGGTCACGCCCCAGAGTGGATATAATTGGTCGAGCCAGTGTCGCTTTGTCAAGCTGCTCAAACAAACAGAGCCATTTCAAAAGAGTTTACACTCTTTGTAGATGTGAGCTGATAGTGAAATTCTGTCCGTTAACAATACATTTTTACAACAACTATGAACATTTGTACATTTGAATATTTGTATCCTCGAGGTTAACAAATATTGAAACTAGTTTTTGCTCATTTCAATAAACTCCATACGTTTTGCATGACCATTTCCTGTTAAGAATAATACTAGAGTATGGCAAAGTTTTGAATGGTGCAACGTTTTCCATTTTCATGTAACTTATGATGAATTGCCTGACAGGGATCTTTTTAAACAAACATTTAATTAAATATAAAATATGAAAAAATAAACAATACTATAAAATATGAATCATAGTGCACAACGCATTAACGCAAATTCCTTTTAACAGCACTAATTTCATTAACACGCAATTAATGCAGAGCGTATTTTTATCGCCCCTATCTGACAACAGAAACAGTCAAATCTATCAATGAAAACTGTTTTATTGATAATTTAGCTGCATCAAAATACAGTATGTGGGCACAGAGAGGGAAACAAATGCAATAATAAACAATATAGGCTATGTACATTTTGCATGTTCAGAAGAAGTGAGCTGCCCTGTCCTGCAAAAATGTAAACAGGTTTGTGTCAGTACATTGCTCAGTGCAAAGAAAGAGAAGTAATGGGAACCTTGTATTTATTTTTTCATGTGTCTAATAGACATGAACAAGTTCTTTGAAAAACATCTATTACCTTTGAAACATGTCTAGTCTTCATGCTCTGTTAACTATGGTTTCAATAATAATAAACATACATTTGCATAAAGCATCCATATTTGTCCATGAGCATGTTGATTAGAGTATTAAAAACTTGAAAAGTATTAATTTAAGGTACATTTAGGACAAATAAAAATGTGTGATTAATTGTGATTAATCGCGAGTTAATTAATGACAATCATGCAATCGTTATTTTTTGTAATATTTTAATCGATTGACAGCCCTAATGAATTATAATAACAACAACAATATTTTACTATAGTAATTATAAAATTGTATATTTATTTAAAGTCACTATGAAATCAAAATTGATGATTCTTATTATTGGAAGTTTGCTATGTATATTTTAAATTAATTATCGATGCACATTATTTATGTGCATTAATGTTCCCTCCCCCTCACAGCGACATCTCTGTGTTTACCGGTGCAAGGGGCGGGACACTAATCTTTCTACCAACCTGTTGCTAACATGAGATCTATCACCCCAATTAGCAAATGACAACGAGCCAACAGTCCGATATTCCAAACATTTTTTGAAGGACGAAACCAAGTCAGTCTTTTTTTCTCTTCCGAAAAATAATTTCACTTGTGTATTGACCTTATTCTCCAGCGAAACAAACACGTCATCATCTTTAGAATATTGTCTTTGAACTTCTGTATGTGCGGTAGCTCGCAGGCTAAGAGTAATTTAACTGGTAAAGTGGATTTATGTATTGTAGAGTTAACGAAAGTTATTGTGAGCAGTTGGAGCACTGTAATGTTTAAAGCAAATGTCTTAACAAATGTCAGGAGACTAGTAAGATTTTAAAACGAGCGGTTCATTCAATAATTTGTGAGATCACTGTGGAAATCCAACTGGAAAACAAGACCACAAACTCAGTGCTAAAAAAGGGGCAGGGCTACATGGTCAATAAATGTCATAATAAAGGGAAAAATGGCTACCATTTTTAGTTCATGCCGATTTAAAATAAAATGTGTGTGTTTAGTGTAGATGAACTGCAATGCAGGATTTTGCCATATGTTTACTCAGATGACTATAGAGTTCAATGTCTCTGGTGATTCATCTGATCTCTATACATAAGCAATAATTTAAATTAGTTTAATTCATGATCCTCCACCATTTAACAGGACCTATAAATTGTGCAATATAATGCAGCAGGGATGTAAAATCTTACAGTATAATGGTACTGAAGACCCCTGACTGTGTGTTGGCCTTTAGGTACCATCACTTAAATGTCTTGCGCTTGGCTAAATCCATTTCAGTCTGCAATGGTTTGTGCAGCCAGTGTGTATCTGAAGCGCTGTAGAGGCCCTTTGTAGTGGATTAACGCTGTAATCTAGGCCACCACAGATTACAGCCTCCTTTCGCTGGCTTTCCCCAGTGTCATGTGACCAGGGGGACAAATGGATCTTCATTTTCCATGTATGATAAGATGGACGGAGGGGCTGAGCATGAGCTAGTCCAGCACAGAAACAGCTGAATACCTTTTTCAGCCATTGAGAACTGTGAAAATGCGGCACTCTTAAAGGATTGTCAACAATTGGGATTACAGCAGGGAGCGTCGGCTAGTGGCGGAAATAGAACGCTCTGGAGAGGTAACTTATTAACGTGCTGCTGTCGTTGTCTCAGGCAGGACATCATGTGATCCCTGCTTGCACTGCAGAATCTGCAACACACACTTAGACTTGCAACCGTAGCTAGAAGATGGGACAATCGGCACAGTGATATCCTAACCGGCTCGGTCACATGCAATCACTTAGTGTCCAGGGAGCTTCCTGTTCATGGGCAGCATGGAGGAACCTGTAGAGGAGTACAAGTCTCCGTTCAACTTTGAGCAGGGAGTGAACACCAGCTACCTTTATCTGTCACCCGAAGAGAGCTTCACTCCCCCTGGTTCACCGGTACTGCCGCTCAGAGGTATCTGTGTTTGTTCAGGTGCTCAGTGGGTGGGTGTGTATGTGTGTTTAGGTGTGGACTGGTGTTTGTCACAGTATAACAGCGAGAGACAGAGAATGTTATGGAAAATATGAGAGAGCCCTCTTTCTGTCAAGTTCTGATGTTTTGAAGAAGCTCATCTGTCAAGAGCAGATGCTGTTTAAGTGGGCCGCAAGGTTGCAGAATAACACCAGGCTAATGCAGACTCCGAAAGTGCCATCTCTACTAAACATTCACTGTATTATCATTCATTTGTAATATTTATTTTGTATTAGATTTTCCCCTGATGTCAACTAAGTATGTTTTCCAGTTTGTTTTGTTTTTTCAATTTCTCTGCTAATCAGAAAGATTGGACTGAAATAATCAGGGACCTTGTTTAAAAATAACATCTAGCTTCTCATTTCTGACAATGGGATCCTGCAGAAGGATAGCTGTAGGTGCTACACCAGTGTAGCATTAGTCAAGACAAAATTGCATGCACAATTACATATAATCATCCTATAAGGCAAGGATAGGCAACTTCGGTCCTGGAGAGTCTAGCTCCAACCCTAATCAAACACACCTGCCAGTAACTTTCTAGTGATCTTAAAGACATTGATGAGCTTCTTCAGGTGTGTTTGATTAGGATTGGAGCTAAACTCTGCAGGACACCAGCCCTCCAGGACCGAAGTTGCCTATCCCTGCTAAAGGGATTAAAAAAAACTCCAGTACTGACTGACAACCAGCTTGATATTTTTATACTGTATGTTTTCATATTACATCAAACCCTTTTATCAAAACCCTTTAACAAACATTGATTGAATTAACAGGACAACAGGATTTGTCTTAAAGTCTGTGTAAAGTCAATATTAAATGTGTGTTCTGACTGAGTTTGACACACCCCAGAATAATGTGCTATTATTAATAACCACCCAGCCAAATTTGAATGCTTAAAAAAACGGCAAGTATATAAAATAAGGTATCAAAATATTGAAAAAAATAAGCAGTATTCTCTGCTCTCAGACGCTGGGGGCGTGTCCACTGGCGTCGCTGACACCGCGCCCACATGTGGGAAAGCTGCCATCACTCTCAACGGGCTTCCTCTAGCAGCTTATTTAATAAGGAGACTGAGCTGTTTTGTAAATGATCGGAACGAGGTATTATGCATTTACATGATGAAGGCATAGCTAGCTAGCAAACTGTAGGTTTTAGTAACTAACGGTAATGACAGTAAATCGTGATTGAGCCGTGAACCACTGATGCTAATGCTAATGTGCTCTAGTTATTAGGTGTGCTAGGTGCCAAATCAGGACTCGATGACGCAATCGAGCCGCCGAGCACCGCCCCTTTCCCAACACTATAAGGAATAAGAAAAGTGTTCGACTTGAAGCAGCGCTGCATAACGATCAGTGTTTGACATTAAATTACTGAGAGAGCGATTCAAAGCATAAGGAGTTTCTTCTCTCTGCAGCTCTCACTGTACTTTGTTGTCACACACTGGTCGGTCTGCAAAAATCCTGATCACGTAAATGGTGAAAAACTGTTTAACGGTCTAATTCCACAATTAAGTACTACATAAGTTCAGTCTTTGTAGCATGTTTCAGCAATGCATTTCTAACATTTTATAATGTGTTTACAAAAAATTATCAGAATTGACTTTACACGGTCATACTGGCAGGTATGGAAATACTTAACAATTCTGTACAGTAGGGCTGTCAAAATATTTTTCGAATGTTCATCGAATTTAAAATAAAAATCACATTCGAATGCAAAACGCTGCATTCCAATTTGAGGTGCCCATCGGGCAGCTTGGCACACAGAATGCGATGAGGTGTCGTTGCATTTTAATGCTTTTTTTGTAGCCTGTCCAGTTGAACGGTGCGGTGCTGCACATTCAAAATATAGCAGAAAAAGCCGTTCACACAGAACGCATATTTATTGTATTTTCTAGAGGGACATCTATCATCGTTGCACTCGCGTCTCACTCAAGAGAGCCCAAAGACAAGTCAAATGAATGTAAGTTCTACAAAAAAAACCATGTAATTACTAGATTAAGAAATTAGCTTGCTAGCGAACGTGCATATTAACAGCGTAAACATGAACCTTGCGATCATATGATTAAATGTTAATAAATTACGTGTCTCAGCAATGATAAATCTTTGAGTTTAAAGCAGCTCTGACAGAAAGGCTGCGTGTGCCCTGACAGAGACGTGCTGTTTGAGCTATATGCTCTTATCCTAAATGCATAACTTACATTTCACAGGTATATTCTCCATCTGTAAATGTTAGAAAGCCATGGAAATATTTCCATCTTGCGATTTCCCGTTAAACTTCACAGACTTGGTTCTGAGCTGCGCACATGCGCGCCAAACAGACAGAGAGCAATGAAATAGGAGCACAATAATTCTGACAAAAATACAGAGATATGAATTTTTGCTCATATTGACCAACCTTACTTTGAAGAAACGTGCATTTGGTAATATTTAGCTCGATTCCCCCTCTTGTGGCCTCAGGAGAGAAGCCAAAAGCTTCTTTTTTTTCTAACTGAATTTATGCCTTTTAAATTCGAATATAATTCGAATTTTGATAATATTTTAGTAGAAAATGTAAATTTTCAGCCAATTTGACAGCCCTACTGTACAGTAAAACTGTATCTATGAATTATTCCATGGCCAAGAGTGTAACCGTGTTACTATAATGCACTTAAGATGTTAATCACTAAATGGAAGAGCAGTGAGCTTGGTTAACAAATTATAAGGATGTTTACACAAGGCCCTCAATCTTACAATTATACAGACAGAGAGAGGTCATTGATCAATCCTGTGAGACTTCATGGCACATCAGGGTAAGAAATATTTATTGTATATGGTGATTCGTGAGAGGGCAGCCATTTGTAATCCTGTTATTGTCATATTGTCTATCTGGAAATCCATGTGTGGAGAAATCGATTCAACTGAGGATGTTGAAACTTATAAATGGGAATTGTTACATTAAAGCTTGTGATGAAATCAGGGACTTCTGAACAAATCTTAAGCCCTTTCATCACACCTTAGCTGTTTGAAAGAATTCAATGCATTTCTTTTTCTTGATCTAGTTTTTCCCACCACTTCAAGTCTTCATACTTGCATTAAAAATGACTCTGAAAGTGAGGAGAGAAAAAAAGTATCACGTTTACATATGCCATTTGTTTTAATATTTTGTTATCCAAAGCAGTTAAATTAACTAATTTTAAATGTGGCTTAAGCATGATATTATTATTATTACGTATCTTTAAATTACAGTATTAATTTACTGTTTTTAACATTGATATATGTATATATTTTTTTTAAGCCAGTGTGTCAGATGGCTTTCTAAAAGTTATTTCTAACATTGAAAAACAAATTCCAAAATATAAAAGAAATTATGATCTTGCATTAAAAGGTGTGTGTATGATCAGTAGAGCAGTGGCTCTGGATTTTGCAAAGAAATATATTGGAGGAATGAGACACTTTTTTTCTAACCCACAGTGTAGAAAAGTTGTACATTGAACCTGTTTTTTATACTGTTAAAAAAAGAACTACGGATGAAGCATGCTTTACAGTAAAATATTTTAAAATAACCATGCAAGTGATGTCATATGGATCTTGCTGTTAACCACTCAACTGTTTCAAATGGACCGTAGAAATTGGGTGACACTGTCAAGTGTCAATATTCATGTGTAACCTGTAGTACTGGCACAGTCAGCAGATGTAGTATCAAATAAATGTTTTTTGATGGACAGAAAATGTTGTATGAAACTAGACTTTGTGAAGGAGAACATAGAAGGTGGGGAAATATTCACTTTAATTTTATTCAAACTGCATCTAATTTAATCTTATTCAAACTGCATCTAATTTCAGAACAGTCACCCCTTAACGAAGCATTGTTCATATTAGAAATGTAAACTCAGACAAAATAAGAAAGCAATCAGTTAATGTAATCTGTGTTCAGTGCACATGTATCATTGTATTAGATTTAGTGTAACAAAATATGGGTAAGTATGCTATCCTACTCGTTTTAAGTGGCAAAAGTCTGGTCAAGAGATGCCAAACACACAAAAACATATTTTGTTTGGAATTTAATGTCAAACAAGCTATAAATGATACTCTCTTCTGTTCATAATTACCTCTGTGGTAAGTTAAAGTGGGAGGCAAACCTACCAGTTTTTCCAGAAATACCAAACAAGCTGCTTACAAATGAGTTGCACACCCTTCTCATGTGATGCGACTTTCATGTTTCTTCCTGAAACATGTTTTCAAACTCCCAGCTGCAAGCTAAGACCTGAACCTCATATTTGACCTCTGCTGAATGTAGGCATAAAATTAGGTCCATAAAATTGACATGAGCAGGAGTTCTTGTTCCAAGCTACCACAGAAAAGGCTGGTTTTGTCAAAGCTCTGGAATCTGTGTTTAACAAAGTGAATGGTCTTATCAGGTTATTTTGTTAATCCAATAATCATGGGATGCACTAAAACACTGGTTATACTGAATAAGAACAAGCACATCAGCTGATAGCATTACAGTATATATACAGTGCAGTGCAGAGCCGGTCATTCAGGGCTGTCATACAGTTGTCAGTTTGATTGACAATGCTGCATTTTTGACCTTTCTTTCTTTCTAGTTATCAGCCCACTGAATGGTGACATCCAGAAGTTTGATTATTTATCTTGTATTTCCATAGTATGGTCTGTCAGTGGAGGCATCAAAGTACATCTTCCAGACTTGCGTGAGCCCTTGGGTGGGTGTCCATCATGTGACAAGCACCTTATAAAGTTTTAAAGCTCTTTGACGCATGACTTCTCTCTGACCTCCTCCTCTTCCTTCATGTTTCGTCGTTTCCCTCCTGGCCTGACGTCTGACTCTACATGATCTCTAAATCTGAGTCTTTCTCACCACTGAGCTAACAGCACTTACATTCAAAATGACAGTTCAACTTAATATGAACTAAGACTAACTTGATGCTAAAATTTATATCACAAAAGAGCAATGGAATTTGTTTCCAGAACTTCTAAAATGCGTCACTAGAAGAAAGCACATTTCTGTCTTAGAATAAAGAAAATGAAAGGGAAATTGTGACTTTTATTCAATGTTTTACTTGTTATTGTAATTGTCATACAATGTGATTTTTATTTCTGGTAAATACAATTTTTTTCTTTTAATTGTAATTTTATATCTCTCTGTGGGATTTTATGTCTCATAATTTGTAATCTTTACTCATAACTGTATAATTACAGTGCCTTGCGAAAGTATTCATACCCCTTACTTTTTTTAGACGTTTTATGTTGCTGCCTTATGTTAAACTGCTTTAAATTACTTTTTTCCACTCCATAAACTATAATGGTAAAGCCCCCCCCAAAAGTTTTTTAACATCTTTGCAAATGTATTAAAAATAAAAAACTTAAATGATTCCATAGCCTGGACCAAATATTTCTGAAGAAACCTGAAAATGTGCGTCTGCCTCCATCTATCCTGAAAGAGCTTGAGAGGTGAAGAGAAGAGGTGAGGAGACAAATGGCAGATAGTTTCCAAATGTTGATGAGCAAAGCTTGTCGAATCAAACAAAAACGACTTGAGGCTGTAAAGGTGCTTCAGCTAAATATTTAGTTAAGGATATGAATACTTATGCAATATACGTATTTGTTTTTTTAAATAAATTTACGAAGTTGTAACAATTTTGTTTTTGCTTTGTCAATATGGTGTATGGAGTGTAGATTGTGGGGGGAAAAGTAATTTAAAGCACTTTAACATAAGGCAGCGACATAACAAAATGTGAAAAAAATAAAGGGGTGTGAATACATTAGCAAGGAACTGTATATTTCAGTGTTAATTTATTTTATAATAATTGAAACTTACTCATAATTGTATGTTTATATTTCACACTGTGACTTTGTTTCGTGGAATTGGAATTTGATATAGTATGTTATTTTTTTGTAAACTTGTATAACATTTTTATTATAATTGTTACATTGTTTGTCACTTTCTGGTAATTGTGACTTTTTCTTGTAATTGTAAATCTTAGTGTTACTCGATTTCTCCTAATTGTAATTTCGTTTGCAGTCACATACTAAAGTCAGCATGCTATTAGTTTGAGACAAGTCCAATTTGTTTACATTGAGAGGGTGGGTAATATGACCTATACTGCAGCCAGCCACTAGGGGGCAATCAAAATATTTTGGGTTCACCCTTTCAGGACGTGTGTGGCATACTTGTTTCAAGCCTGCAACTTTTTCTTAGACTAGCTATTTTATTAGCATCCTACATAACCTTAATATGTATTACAGCACGTTTATTTCTGTATTTTTTTGTGTAGGGCCCAAGAGTCCAGACTTAATCCCAGAAGTAGGCGAAGATGCTGTGAATGCAGTGCCCTGTTCGCCCTGCTTGGCCCTTACTGAGGAAGAGCAAGCTGAGCTCCACAGTGAACTAGCAAAGGTCTGCATATTTCAGTGCTGTTACATTTCAGATTCCAGCCAAAAATACTTTATTCAATGGATGAGATTGTCTCAGGAGCTGAACTCATTTTGCAATGCTTTTTTCTTTACCATTTCAACCTATGCTATATATTCTAACTGGGCTTTATGGATAAACCCATCAGTGATTTCACCACACTTAACCATATTTTCCATGTCAGGTGAATTCTTCTATCATGTGTCCCTACAGGTGGAAGATGAGATCCAGACTCTTTCTCAGGTGCTGGCAGCCAAAGAGAAGCAGGTGGCGGACATCAAGCGGAAACTGTGCATCACTCCACTTAATGAGTTCAAACAGAACCTGAGCAAGGGCTGGCATGATGTCACAACCTCCACTGCGTACGTGCCCTCACTCGCCTCAGGCATCTACGTGCCACCCGCCACCTCTCGCACTGCAGCGGAGAAGCTGCTCCATCTGTCAATGCTTCTGCTGTGCAATTCACACTTGCCATTTGGCTGAATTGCATTAAAGATGCAGTTGTGAACATGCTTGATTTTACTAGCTCACTCCAGCTGTTAGAATTACACTATCTTGTGTTTTACGGTTATGTTGTATATATTTACTGTACACATCTGTTTCTCATCTGTGCTGGACAGGTATAAGAAGACCTCAGAGACCCTGTCCCAGGTTGGTCAGAAGGCGACGACAGCGTTCACCAGCGTGGGCTCAGCCATTAGCAGAAAGCTAGAGGACGTGAGGTGAGATGGGAAATTTAACCCTTGTCCAACTGATCATCCTTTGATCAAACTATCCTTTGTACCCTTTTGACATAGTAACACATGAATGAATACTCACTAATACCTATTAATACTGTCTGTTCCAAACCACTCTGGTTACATTCACACAGAGGCAGATTAATTCAACCTTTATTTTACCAGGAATATAAAAACAACACAATTTAACATCAACAGTCAACTCAAGCAGCTGTAATTATCGGTCATAACATTTGTAATCAAGGTAAACCAGATTTCAGATTTAAAATGATTGCAAATTCATTTAGTGAATACATTTGTGATTTTGGAGTTAAAATAGGGCTTTGTTAGAGTAAAAATGGGAGAAAGTTGCATTAATTACCAAAGTGATACTTTGAAAGAGTCTCAGCTGCCTTTTCGTTGCAAAATCAGGAAGCTATGTGGTCAGAGAATGAGCCAAAACTCCAGATAAATGTTGGGTGGAGATTTTCATCTTAAAGGGACAGAAATGTCTGAGGTTTTATTAAAAATATATTAATTTGTGTTCCAAAGATGAAGATCGTACTGGTTTGGAACAACATGAGGGTGAATAAATGTTGACTTTAAAGACACAACTGAACATTTTGATATTTGCCATTAATCTATCACTATTTGACGCTGATACACGATATTCAGTCTGTAGGGCATTTTGAGAGTCAAATGCATTCGTCAATCCCAAACGCAGACTGTGTGAATGTAGCCATGTGTGATCACCACTTACACATACATGTGCATTTAGCATAACACTACTGGACAAAATGGCAAAGGACTGAATTGTACTCCCACGCACAATGGGATTACCAAAATTGAGATGGAATAAAACCATTAACCACAGACACCCACATCATACTCTGAAGTCTAAGGAACTGACATTTGCTCAATTTCACCATCTTACGACACTCTCGCTGCAACGCTGGCAACACTGTTAACTGTTTCCGCTAATGACACCTCTGCCATTTACAGATTACAGTCATTTTCCAATTCTTTTGGGTAAGACTGTTTACCGTGGCTTCAAACAAAAGCCAGTTATTTTGGCTGCTACATCTCTCAGTAGTGTGATGAATGGTTTTATAGTGTGGCATGTACTTGGAGGTAGTGCTAGTCTCCCGTTTCAATGCATGTCTACCTTTTTCTTCTTAAACCTCTGCTTTAGTGCATGAATGTATATGTTGAATGGGTATTTGCAATTCAGAGTTTTAGATTTTTGTTTAAAATAGGTCACCTAAAAAACAAAGATTGTCATAATTTACTCCAAACTTGTGTGCCTGTTACTCTTCTGCTTTTTTGTCCATACAAAAAAAGTCAGTGGATTTCAAAATGACATTGAACCTCATTGATGTTAATTGCATGGACAAAAAAAGCACAAATCTTATTTTGTGTTTAGCAGATGAACAGTCATGCAAGGTTTGGTGTAAATGATGACAACTTTAATGTTTGGGTATACTATACCTGTAACTTAAAAGCATTGTGCAAACGATTTTATCATTTTGAGTCAATAAGATAATTTAAAAGTTTTCTGATTTTCCTCCTGCTTTGTCTAAAAAGCAGCATCATTATTTCTCAGCATTCTTTATAGTTTGTGCTTGTGTCCCATACAAATCTATCAATCTGCTGAACATATCCCGTCTGACAGTGATGCAGATGTGCTTCAACCCTGTTTATTCCCTTCTAATTCTCTCACGCACCCTATTCATCCAAACTGGGTGTCCCAGCTGTGGTGTGAATCAGTGTCCGTGATACCTGTAATAGGGATGTTCATTTGGGTTATTTTTCCTAACCGATGCTGATTAACCGATTGTTAACCATTAACTGACCAGTTATATTAAATTAGAAAGAATAAGTGTCTGTGACCCGTTAAAAATACAAAAATTTGTTTTCCGGGATTAATTTTCCATGTGCAAAAAGCAGCAAACAACAGAACATGAGGATTCACACGATCACATCACGCACATGCAGCACTTCTGTGAGCGGAGAAAAACATAATAAAGCTATATATATATATGTATATATATGAATAAATAGACCTATATGAGAAATATCTTTTCACTTAAGATAACGAAAGAAAAACTTGCAGATGTTCGGTTCATTTTTGTGCTGCGGCAGAAGACGGCAGAATGCGGCATCCTATTTTTTAGGCTTATTTTACAAAAGCGCAAAAAAAAAAATGTCATAGTGTATGTACACAAATAAAAGCAAACCTTTTACAATTCCGATTATCTTCATGATTAAAAGGAGTATTTGCTTCCACTGTTAGAAGGTAAAAAATATCAAGTGCTTGCTCCAGCGCCGCATGCGCTCACATTTAAGCTTTCTATCTTGACAATGCAGCCTGTTCATTATCATTATAAAAACAATGTCAAACATATGGAAAAAACACACTGCTCCGTTTAAATATGTAGTCAAATCGGTGCTATTAAACATTATCACCGTACCGCCGTGAAGTTATGCAAAACATTTTTTTACGTGGATATTGAACGTGAGTGAGTCTACGTAAACAGTAAACAGCCTACTATTTTGGCATTCAAATCACGAATACAGAAACATTCAATTTTGTGTTGAACGAGACACAACATTTGTTTCAGTTTCATTTTAGCCTAAATTAATTCATGTTGGTTTGTCGTTTATATAGCATTCTTACATTTTTAATTATTGTTCTTTTCTAAATGGCCTTTGTTGTCTTATATTTGTTGTGGAGTGAGGGGAACTAAATTAGCCTAGTTTTGTTCAGTGTTTATTAGTGTTTGTAATTTGTGTCGGCCTATTTCTGAATGAAATAATAAAATGCTACTTATAAGCGACTTAAGTTTCTCTCGCTCTCTCTCTCTCTAAAAAAATTATATTTTTATACGCGTAGCTTATTTTAACAATGCAGAAAACCTTTTAAAATATTTTGATAAATTACACACACACAAAAAAAAGTAACTTTAAACCGTTTAACTGAATGTATTAATCAAAATTCTTATCGGTCGGTTAAAGTTTAAAACTGAACATCCCTAACTGTTAATAAAGTCATAAACCCCTGATGGATTAAAGCCTTATGCTCTTACTCAGTTTCACACAGCATGAAGAGCTGAGGTGTTTTTTCATGCTGATTATGAACTCCTAGACGTGTGTAGGTGGCGGGTGCATGGCTTTATTTCCCCTCTTCTAACGCACCTGATACTCATGGCTTTGGCTAACTCCTGTCTGCTCTTCTTTACTGCTGACGGATAGTATACGCTCCATACAGCATTCGGCTAGCATGCCGGTGATGAGGTAAGAATTAGTTCTGATAGACATAAGCCTCTATATTTTACAGGAATGCTTGATTTCGATTGGTCAGTTGTGGCATTCTGTGGGCAGATATTGTTGTGTAATGACTGGTGCTAGTTTTGTCTTTTTTTTTCTCTCCCTCATATTTTAAAATAAATACATCTTAAACCAGTATTTAAAGGGATAGTTTTTCCAAAAATCTAAATTGTCATAACTTTTTGACCCTCATGTCGCTTCAAACCCGTTAGACCTTTGTTCATCTTCAGAACACAAATGAAGATATTTTCGATTAAATCCGAGAGCTCTCTGCATAGACAGCAACACAACTGACACATTCAAGGCCCAGAAAGGTAGTAAGGACATCCTTAAAATAGTCTGTGGTTCAACCTTAACTTTACGAAGCTATGATAATACTTTTTGTGTGCAAAGAAAACACAAATGTATTCTTGTGGCTTCATAAAATTACGGTTGAACCCCTGATGTCACATGGACTATTTTAATTATGTCTTTACTACCTTTCTGAGCTTTGAATATTTCAGTTGTGTTGCCTTCTATGGAGGGTCAGTAAGCCCATCAAAAATATCTTAATTTTAGTTATGAGGATGGACCAACGTCTTACAGGTTTGAAACTACCTAAAGGTGAGTAATTAATGACAGCATTTTCATTTTTGCGTGAACTATCCCTTTATTGTTGATTTATTCAATAAGAGATTCATCAATGTCTATAGGTCATTGTAATAGTCTTGTGATTAGCATGTTGCTAAGCTAACTCTATTCAAATAAGCATTTAAAATAAAATAAAACAGTTACATATATTTATAATCACGTTTACTAGCTCGCTAGGCTTTGGAGCACAGCTATAGCAGATGAATTAGCTAATCATTTGATGTACTTACACCCTTTTTTGCTCTATATCGATTGTTATATCGGTGTGAAGATTCAGTCTGTTTTACATCATTATCACATCTCTTGCAGAAACACACCCACCTTCAAGTCATTTGAGGAGAAAGTGGAAACCTTAAAGGTAAAGAAACTCTGAAGTGAAAACTGCATGTGAGTTGAAAATGCTGAAAACCTCATTTCTGACTTTACAGACCAAGATTACGCCATCGACGGGCGATACTGAAGAGGTTTCAGAATCCACACCAGACGGAGAACCATTGGCTGAACAGCCAGATGGAACATGTCCACCAGATCAAATAACCCACTGAGGATCCACCCTCAAAAGCTCCCCTCTTCTTTCTCCTCCTGACCTCCTGTCCCCCTTCTTCCATTCCACGGCGGTACTTCTACATAGTCACAGTGAGCTTTGTTCTGTGGCCATAATTTTCCACTGGAGTCTGGGTCATCTCCAGACGGGACGTGGTAGTCCTACACTGGAACAGATGTGTCAGAATGTGAGATGCATGTTCACTCATGCACTGTCAGAGCACGATATTACTCATTCCACTGCAGCATTGACCTCTGACCCCTAACTTCAGATTTGCCTACATGAGAGGCTCAGGCTTTCACTTAGAAGTCCCTAAATGTTTCTTTTTACACTTTTAAAGAAAATATCCTGAAGTCTTTATGTAAAGTTTAAATATGTAATTGAATTTGACTTTTGGTTTGTTCATTCTCTGTAACACATCTCTCTACTAAAAATCGCCAGCCAAATTCTAGTTCATTAAATAGTTAATTTTTCCATTTTTAAAACAAATGCCAAAAACTCTAAATGTATACGTTAAACTAAAAGATGTTTGTATACAAAGTATATTGAGTGTATTATTAGCAATAATATCAAATATGATCAAACAGCAGTGATGTTACACTATTGCTTTCTATATTTTGGGTTCTTGATTTGGCTTTAGAGAGGCTGTGTCATAAAATGAGCAGACTTAAGCGTACGTGCTTTGTGACTTCATTTCTTTTTATTTTGTAGCATTGGTATTGACCCCAGTGCCTTCTATTGCTAAAATTGGGGAGGTTTCATCTCACCATAAAGTTGTTTCTGATGGCTTTGTACTGTAACCACTGCTGTATTTGTTACCCAGAAAAACAGGACAAACTATGAGAGGGACAGATGTCATAGTCTTCCCTGTTGTTTGAAACTCTAAACACTGCTATAAAAAACAGTGCTCATGTTAAACAGTTAGCCTTGGATCCAATGCAACTCCGTAATATTTACAAGCACTAATTCTAGTATTGTTTGTGTAGTTCATGGAACCGCTTGCACTGTAGTACCTGTTGTGGCATCTCCAAGACTGCAAAATTAAAAAAGTATGTTTCTTGATATTGTTAATAGAGTGTAGATACAATCTAATAATAGGGTAGAGGTTGCTAAAGGCTTTGAAGCGCAGAGGAGATGGTACTTAACTGGCAGATGTGTTCATATATGGGAATATTTCATTATTGCTTCATAATTTGAGTGTGCTTTTCCTTTTTGTGTTTTGCTTTGATATATATACGGAGACAAGCAAATGTTTAATGCTTGCTGCTGCAAATAAATATTCAATATAAAAACATTTACAGAGTTCAACATGTCTGATCAGTCGCTCTAGATCTATTGTTGGCATCGAAAATAAAATACTAATATGGAATATTGTTAGGAGGTTAACAAAGTTTTATGTTTTGTGTTGTGACACTACATGGTGGGTGGAAATCTCCAGTGGGACCAAAAATGTTTTCATTTATCCCCCTTCTGCTTCACTCCAGTCATGCTGTGGCTCAGGTGTTGTTTGTTTCTTCCCATCATTTTGAATTATGAATGATGCTTTATACTGAATGTCGTTAGAGGGCGTTTGTTTGGGTTACTAGTGTAGTAGCTGAATCTGCTGTTATGTTCATATATAATTAGCATCCTGAAAGACCAAAACTAATTTGAGCAAAAAACACATACATTTGTTCCTTTGTGTGTCTGATACCTAATAAAGCACATTACATACCGTCTTTTTCCAGCAGTCATTCTTTGAAATGTTGCAGGAAGTCAATGCAGCTGTATGACCGCTACAGAACACTAGATGGCACCCTAATGTTTACTTTCTCAAGGTGACTTTTATACGTCAATTGTTTAATGTAACAAAATATTTTTAGGGCGGTCAATATTTATTACATGGAAATGAGTCGTGTGATTTCTAGCTGAGGAAAACCCCTGAGTGAACAAGACACTGTTGTCATCTTTTTAATGTAAAAAGTGGCTCTAGAAACAGTATGTTTGTTATTCTCAAGCCAATGTATGTCCCACAGTCGTCCTCAGGGGTGTTTTCAATTGTCCACACAGGACGTGTCCATGTAGTATTAACGTGCTAAATTTAGCATATTTTACAGTACGTGGGGGTTCAATTCTTAAAAAAAATACACATGGACAAATAACTAAGAAATATATTACTGTTTCGCGCAAACCGTTTCCCAGACGGCATTTCCAACCAAACCGTTATATTCATACACAATATCCTAAAGGCTATTTTAATTAGTATTTGACAGAGAGAGAAAAGTACAAAACGATATGTGCTTTTCTTTTCTGTTACTAAACACAGTATGACCCAAGGCTGCTTTAACAATTCAACCTATTATAATCAAGCCCGGGTTCTGAAAAAAACGCACATTACGCCATTATAGAATTAGATTAATAAATACACACCAGCAGACATTGTATAGTAAACAGCTGCCGAAAAAAAATCGTCTTTATTTTTCCATGACCATTAACCAGGAGCTCATATGAACACAGGCACCTTGGAAAGGACTTTACACCAAAGAAAACAACAACAGCGGCACCGACGAGCACCAGAACATTGTCACCGAAGCACAATTACAATGGCAGTTTCTATTTACACACATTACACAGCTCAAAGTAAAAACTAGTACAGCCAGCAAGTGAGATAGATAATAATAATAACAGTCACCAAGTGTTTTCTCCCTCAGAAGGAGATTAAAATCTATTGAACTTTGGAGAAACGAGGAGAAACAAAACGGTGCAATTAGATAAACAGTATAAGACATTGTACACGAAGCAAGTGCTTTTAGTTAATGTATTGCGATATTTTATATCATGTCCAGATAATGAAATATCATTTAGGTCACTCTATCCAGACTAGTGCGCGTAAATGCGAGCAGTGTAAAAATAATGTATTTCCGTCTACTAGGAGTTATATTTGTCAGGTGTTGCTGCGTAAACCTGTGCACTAAAGCAGAAAATTGCATAATTGTATCCGAGTAAACAGACTAGACACTCAAAATATAGTGGCACGACGCCGTCAAAATATCCTTTAATTAAGGCCCTCGTTTCTGCTGATACTTGACACCGTTTAACAATAGGGCTACATGAGTTAATTGTTGCCTGCTAACAGCCTTCAGCAGCAATCGTCGTCATTAAGAAAACCCTGTGACCCTCTGAAACCTGCGCCTCGCATCTTTCCGCACTGCATATGGTGGGTTTATGAAAAGCTCGATGAAGCCCGCGAGGTCAAAGCACACACGTGAGCCTGACGAACGTCACTGCGACGCACTCAGTTTGATCTGGTCTGTATTAAACACGGGATGAATGTAATTAATGTTGAGAGAAGGGCCGCTCATTTATCTCATCACCTCAAATACAAATCAGTGCGTTTCAGGCGACATCTACATCGCCAATAAACGCGGATGAACAACCATTTTTAATAAGGGGCAGTTCCCACCAAAGGGGAAGTAGCGCTGATTAGAAAATGTAACGCATGTAGCCTACTCGTGGCGCCATTTTCAATCGTTATGTGCGTTACTTTGAACTTTTAATGTTGTCCAGTGTAAAACTTTGCTACACTTGACCGCTATGCAGTGTTTCAAAACATTCTTTTACATTTAGTTGGGCCCTCTCTCGCATTTTTGAACGCCAACCCGTTCTGTGTGAATGACGCTTAAATATGCGGTCACATTTAGCTTTGTAGGTGAAATTCTGGGGACGAAATGCCGCCATGTTATTTGCAATCCAAGCATTTAGAAATATTATGTGGGGGATGCGTCAGGCGAAACATATTCTCTAGCGAATTTTACATCAGATTCTAATTTGTTGAACTATCAACACAGAAATGGATTGTGTTTGTCATTTTACGTTAATTTCAAGTGACATTTATACAGAGTATTTGCTATTTGCTGTGATATATCACATTCAATTTGAGAACAAATATTTGGGGTTTTGTTGAATTTGAACCTTAGTAACAATTTCAACCGTAGGCCTAATCCTCAGTTCGTTAGTGCTAATGTCACAAACTTATATGCATAATATGGTACAATCAAGTATTTTTTTTGGAAAACCTGCCAAATTCAAGGGTGGCCCTCTTCAGGATAACAAAAGTTTCTTTTATAAGCATATAAATATACCATCCATTTATTCAGCTACATTCATAGCCATTGCATCTACAATAAAATCTGTCCCCCATCAATGACTTTATCCTTCACATTGGAATAAAGACATCAAGTACCTTCTTCAATGAACAGCTTCAATATACATATAGTTAGTGTGCAATAATGAGTAATACACAGTTATTGAATATAGTCTGGACATTGCTTACTGGTCAAAATAATAATTTTGGTAAATGGCATGGGTCACCCAAACACACCTCTTTTCCTTTATGGCTTTACAACTCAACCGCTGCATTTTTTTCTGCTAGCAGCGGCATGAAAGATGAAGACATCCTGAGTTTTCCCTTGTTCTCTTTACACAGTAGACTTCCATCATGTGCACAGGGCATCAGATGCCCACTCTTAACACCAAACAATACTTTTAAAACCAGGAATGTCAAAAGAACAGACAATAGGACAGAAATGTGTGAACCAACAATAAAAAAGCACAGTTTGGGCTGACTACATTGGTCATTGAGATGAACTTGTCCTCTCTTTTAGATCATTCCGAAGTGCTTATGTAGTATCCGTCAGGCGTTTGTTATCATTGCCTGTGCTACGATGGTCATAACAGAAGCTGGTTCTTTTATCATCAGCATCTGTTTGTTTTTATGGCAGCCCCCTTCCCCCTCAATGGGATATACAATCACTAGATATGAGCACATGTTGCTAAATATAGAACAGGTCTAAAAAGCCACACTAATTTGTCTTTCTGCCCAGACCCAGTGGAATGACTGCAGAGTGTGGCAGTTTCTATCAACCAATCAGAGTCAAGCGCTCTCTCTTAAAGTGATAGTTCACCCCAAAATAAAAATGGTAATTTACTCACTCCCATGTTGTCCTAAATCTGTATGACTTCGTTTTTACCTGGAACACAAAAGATATGTTTTGAAAAATGTTCATGCTGCTTTTTTCCATACAAAACAGCAGTGGTTTATTATATAGCACACTATTAATTGTATTTTTTTTTTTTGGGGGGTTGAATTGTCCCCCTTTGTGTCAGAACATGGACTATGGACTGTATTTCAGAACTATGAAACAATGCCAGCAGCAGCCTGCCTGCCCTGTGCCTGTTTTTACAGATAAAACATCACAAACAACATTCATAAATTCAGATCATATATTTTTTGTTTGTTTTCTTCGGCATGCACATGCAGTATTAAAAAATACAGTTAGATCAGCAAATACTTGAAAAAGTGTAAAAATCCAGTGCGACAGTCTTTGAGTTCTTGAGGTTAACATGGTTCTTGATTGATCTTGAAGGTCAGCAGTGAGATAATCCATTCAGAGCGTCGAGCCTACATTCCCATGGCGTCTTTTGGCATCTTATTTTCAAGATGTAAAGTGATTTGTTTAGCATTTTTGGATGGGTAATGTTTTTTTTTCTCAAACAAAATGGTTTGAGACAAACGTGTTACATTATAAGGGCTGCATGATTAATCAAAATTAAAACCCAAATCCTGAAAAGGCTTAATCCGATAATCAAATCACAAAGGCTGCTATTTCATTTAATAAATATATGCAATGCGTGTTTCAGACTGAAGCGCAGCACGGTGTTCATTTGCACATGAGCAGCTCATGATATGGTGTTTTCAGTGTACTCACATAAACATCTCTGGATCTACTCAGAGTTTGAGTCGTTTATAACGTGCATATGTTACGTCAATATGCAGCTAACATCATCTTGTAATGACAAACATGCACAGAATTATTTTTCCCCCACATCATGCAGCCCAACTTTGAGAGAAATGATGGAAACATAAATCGGTATCTGCTTGCGATTCATAATGCTAAGATCTTCTATGCGTGGTCCTATCTGTTAGGCTGAAGTTTTAGTCTCTGATAATAATGGATGATCTCACTGTTTAAGCATCTTGTAAGAAAAACACTCCCCGGTTATTAAAACGCAGCCGTATTTAACAAACCTCTATTTGAAATGTTGATTAAATGTTTCCTGCTGCGTTTCCAAAACCGGAGATGAAAACAACGAGACAAAAACAACTACGATATTGTAGCTATAAATCGTTTACAAAGCACAACCGGGAACAGACACCCCACCCCCAAAGCTTCAGATTCATCAAAAGACTCTTTGAGCAGAAAAAAAAGCAAGAGCTAGTCCTCAAATCGGTAAAAAAGGGGTCTCCACTCCCACGTTTAAATCCAGACGAAATGAACTCAGACAAGCCGACACCAGAAACATTCCTTTGCTTTTCTGTGCATCTCCACGCACAATCTCTAACCTCACCAAGGCACAGTCAGACTCCTATATACTCATACAAATACATTCCTGAAAGCGGTCAGAGGGATTGGCCCCCTCCACGAAAAAACCAAAACAAAACCTCTCAGGGTCCCTTCTCCACCTAGGATAGACACGACCTGATCTTAAACCACGGGAACCCGGCAGCTATTTATCGGTAGTATGCATTGCAGAATGCCAATACTGTCCAATGACAGCAGAGATTATAAGCCCTCTAAAAGAGAGTAAGTTCCATCCTGATAATGTGGTTTCATAACAAAAAGATTTAAATGTGCAGTCTGGAATGTTCCTCTCGACTACAGCCTCCGTCCCATCAACGGCCTCTACTCGTTCTTGCGGTTTGTGGCTTGACACAAACACACAAGTTATGTAAGTAGACTACTGAGTGGCCCATCTGTCATCTGGCTACAGCGGAGTGGCGGTTTGGAGTTACACAAACGATTCGGTCTACGCAAAGACAGTCAGATTAGGTCAGTCTGACATGGGATATGCACACCCACTCTTAACATCTGCACAGATCCAACACTAATACCAACCAAAGACATATGGGTATCCGATTAGCATTGCACTTTCCGATTTTCCTCACATCGATGTGTGGGAAAAGAGATGGCGAGACTTCTCTGCATCTTTTAAAGCGGCTAAACTAGCGTGTTAAACTCTGGACCTGGTGAAAGCATCTTAATCCGTTCCCTAGGATCTGTACACCGGTTTCTTAAAGTAGCTTAGAATATCGATCAAAACAGTTACACATTTTGAGTAATATAATAGCATTATTAGTTATTGTTGTTAATTATCTATACGGTATGTTTACACAGAACCAGAGAAGACTACTTAGGCTAAAGACAGCTAACACCTCGGCATCCTGCTGGATCTGAACAATAAAAGCTTCGCACTGCATTACTATGAGACATGGACCCAAGAAGGTATTCATGAGCAGCACTAGTCCTAAATACTGTTTACCAGGTAGCTTATATAAGTATTGTAGGTACATTATATACTGTTTAAACTGTATACGAAGTTGGTGATAAAGAAAGTAGTGAGAACACGCCAGACTCATGTTGCAGCTTGATATGCACCGCGTGTCTGTTCAATTTCATGTTGTACAACAAAACAAAGGCCTGTGCACAAGAAAACTAGCACCCCTAATGAACACGAGTAATGCGCCATGGCCTAGCTAACAAAACTGCAGCCAATATATAAGCACCATGGTTACAGGTGTGTGACACATCATTAGAAACTAAGTGCACCGTGATCTTAACTTCACATAACAGCTTATCCGAGGCAATGGCATATTTTTTGGTCATATTAATAAATATATTCCCACTTCCTAAAAGTCTCATTTGTAGGAAACGTGATGGAAAGTGTTTCCCCAAGTATATACTGAATGTAAACAACTTTAGACATCAGCTTGCCCTCTTACGTAAAACGCCTGTGAGATCTCTTAGACCCTTCGGTCTAAAATAGCACCAGGAAGGGACAAGCAGCAGCCTCTGAGATGTTCCTCACACCAGCGGAGGGGCCAAAATATGCAGCTATTAATTATTGAAACTCAACTTTATCTCTGGCATGAGATCACAAAAAGTTTCAGTAAGCATTGGAGTCCATGGGTGCTGGTGTGCGGCTTAAGCATAGCTGTGCTTTCACAAACAGGCTTGCCTCCAGTCATACGGAAAGACACAAGGCCCTGGAGAACTTTTGCTTGCAAGATCTGTTGAGTCGTGTCAACAGAAAGTGAGAACAAATTTAATTATAGATCAAAATGCAGAAACAGTCATGAACTCTTGGTCGTTTCTGGATTTCTTTTTTTTCTATTAAGACACTAAACCAGTGGCAGTTTTAAAGTGTTGTCTTGGAGATGTTATTTAAATGCATATTCATTTTACATGGATCTTAATTATAGATTCACATTTAAAATGCCTTTCGTTTTTTTCTGTTTGTCTAGTATCTGGCTTTATTCACACAGGCAGCAAATTTCAGATTTTTTATATTTGTTGGGGGGTCAATCCATTGAGTTTTTTTGGAGTCTGAATTTATGAAAGACCACATAAAACAAACCAGATCCAAACCACATCCATTTTTGGCGTGATCTGATTTTGAATGCATAACTGATTTTGTAAGTGACCATAATGCGCATATAAAGGTTCAATGGTAAATAGTGGAGTGTAACTCTCAAAAACGTGAATTACACCTGTTGAGGGAGATGACATGAAGGCATATCACAGCTAATCTGAAATCAGAGCACAGTTCAATTATTTCATCAAAATCTCTTTATATCTATCCTGTCTTTTATCTTTTAAACAGTCCAGATTGGTATATCCTTTAAAGATGCTGGACCAGGCAAAATTCTATATTATATTCAAAATGAACTTCACGTTAGACTTAGTTCTGAGTTAAAGTATAGACAGAGTGACACGAAAGTAAAAGCATTATTGTTATTAAAAATTTTGTGTGCATGAACGAGTGTGAAATACCTATAATTAAGTTGCTTATTCTGATCACTTAAATTGAGCACTTTTTTGCATTTAAAATCTGAATGTTGACATTGAAAATGATGCATGAGTTTTTCGTGGGTTTATGTTTATTTCTTGATTGCCATTTTGACAGTGTCTGCTTGCATATTTTAATCATATTTGGTAGTTCTCTTTAATGTATTTGCCACCGATTTGATCCATGGGAAATGTATCTAGCATTATATTTATATTTTGATGTCATTATTTAATTATAAGGAGTTAAAAATGGCTCTTATCAATCTTGATTTACATTTTGTCACATTATTTTGACAGTTAAAGTTTTGGGTGGGTTTTTGTGAGCTTTCGGGCTGGAAATCATCCATCCAATCTGGCAACACTCTCCATACCAGGTGTGAAATCAGATCATAGGTCTTTAATGCATCTTAGTGTGAATTGGAATCAGATTCCAAGTAGTCTACTGTATTTTTTAGATGTTTGTGAGTCTCTGTGAGAATTTCTTTGCAGGATGATAAATAACCCATGTGCATATTGACATAATTGAAATCGGATTTGAAACCAAATCTGATTTATGTGCAGTGTGAACAAAGCCATTCTACCAATAAAACCAAGTGTTACGATGGGCATAAAACATTTTGTTTGGGGGGTTAATACTATATACCTTATCTATATACACATATCGACAGTAAGTGAAAGGGTGTGAATAAACAGTGTGATGAATAAAACAGTAAGTATTGTTTGCAGGTTTATGATGAGTTAACTAGCTTGTGTTGATGTTACATAGACAATATCATATTAGACTCTATCAGAGCCACCAAAACAATGCCAGATTACAATAGCCAACCGAGCTGCCATATTCCTTAAAAGCCAAACCAAGTGTTGACGTCGTGGGACAATTTTTCTGGTCATCCTTTGCAAAGAAGCCCATTATGAAAAGACGTCCATCCTCCTGTGACCAGTGTTCTGCCGTGTTGCACGATACTGTACCAACTACAGTAGAATAACACCACCACATCCGAGTGCTTCCAGCTCCTGTGCTGGAGTAGATGTGGCGTTTGCTATTTTTATTACTTCCTACTTGAACCTGTGAGGTCAGGGAAAACGTGAGAGGTAAAGAGCTCTTCACCGTTCAGAGGTAAAATGAACCACTTTGCAGAGTTTTCTTTACTTGGGCATGTTGGTTGAACCTCTCTAGGCAACAGACTGTGGCATGAAACCACCACGGTTCATATATGGCTCTAAGATGAATGCAGTTCGTTCCTGCAGATGGAGTCCGATGGGAATGAGAGGCTGCCTGAATGGCTGGTTCTTGCGATCGCTAACTTTGATGCGAGTCTGTGCCGTTGGGTTTTAATGATCGGAGTCTTTGAACTTCATTCAGTTGAAGTCAGTTACACACAAAGCAAAAAAAAAGGGAAAATGGCACGTAAAAAAACCTTTTTGGTAGCAAGAAGGTATTCCTGTGACAAAAAGCACTGAGTTCTTTGCTGTTAAATCTAACTGCTGGTTTTGCTTTTACTGATCGCATCCCTGAAGGAAATGTCCTATTGGTAAATGCAAATATAAAACCAGAGATATAAAATCCGTCCTTTGTAGGTGCAATTGCTTGTGTCAGCACGGCTGAAAGGGGGAGCTAAAAGTTCTTCTCTTCCCATATTTATTTTTTGTTTGATTTTTTCTTTTTGCATTGAGGGATTTTCATTCAGGGGAGCTGTCCAGTCAACATCCCAAAACAAAGCCCTGTGGTGGTACATTCTTGAGAAGACAGGGTTTTCTGGCTGTCCGACCCTTAACCTTTAGTAAAATGGGCAGGAGAAATGAGAAAATGTGCCCTTGGAAAAAGAAACACTTTCTCCAGTTAGGTTTTATAGCACTTACACAATCTGAAAGAGAGCTTTCTTCTCTTTTAAAAAGCATTGACAGAGGCTGGTCTTGCTCTGACTGGTCCTTTAGGAACTGACAAGAATGTTTTTAAGCAGTATACTGAACACAAACAAAAAGAGATCACAAGTCTTTTTTTTTGCTGTCTCGCCTCAAAGGGAGAGATGGAAATCTGCAAAGATTGTGCAGTTTAGGAGGGAATGCATAAGGGCTTGACCCTCAAAGTCCATGTGGGTTTAAGGTGAAGCAGGGTGGGGCTGTGGTCAGTAAGAAAGAGAAGGGACGTATTTCATTCGGCTATGCATGCAAAGGAAGCCCACCCTGTTTTTGTGTGTAAGCCGCCGCAGCTGTTTCAGTCAACAAATCTCTGGCAGGCTTTCTTCCAGCGGCAGGCCGTGCACCACATGTCTCTGTTTTCCATGCCGTACACTTTACGACACTTCTTTCCCTCGCCTCGTGACTTCCTACTGCACAGCACATGACACAAAACACAAAAATGGTTTTATAAAAAAAAAATATATATACATTTTATAAAAATTTGTACTTCCATAATTAAAATTGGATTAAATAATTAGTTGTTGCTAGATCATATTGTGCCTGGAGCTCTAAATCTAAATGTAAAGATGGAGAAAATGAGCATTATATCTGATAACCAATATGGTACCTTCCAGTAATCTGAATATGATCCTACAGCCTATTAACACAACACCACTGGGTTTATGGACTTTTCACATGCTTCTGGCATCATCGTACCAAATAAGCAGAAAGCAGAACTTATTGATTGTACTTTTCCACACTACTTAAAGAGTTTATGATGTGCGAATAGATTCTGGAGACTCAAAATGTGTAAGAATGTCCATTACGGGAGCCACACCTCCAGCTTTCATCAAGTCTAACTCTTTTCCTCAGCCTTGGCTTTACTATGCTCTTTTATTCTGATGTGAAACTCTTCATTTAAAGGGATACTCCACCCCAAAATGATAATTTTGTCATTATTCACTTACCCGCATGTCGTTCCAACTCTATAAAAGATTTGTTTGTCTTTGGAACACAAATGAAGATATTTTAGGTAAAAACGGGAGGCTTGTGACTGCTTGTGTTTGATGGGTAATATTCAAAATGGCGCTACGGTGACGAGGAGAGACAGAGAGGAGACGAATTGTTGAAAAATTCATTATTTTTATATTCTTTGCATACAAAAAGTATTCTCGTCGCTTCATAAAATTTCGATTGAACCACTGATGGCAGATGGACTTCCCCGGCGATGCTTTTCATTATTTTCTGGACCTCAACAGTGTTATTAACTTGGCAGTCAATGGGACAGTAACAAGCCTCCTGGTTTTTATCTAAAATATCTTTAATTGTGTTCTGAAGACGAACTAAGATTTTATGGAGTTGGTAAGTGAATAATGACAAAATTATCATTTTGGGGTGGAGTAACCCTTTAAGTCTGAAAGGAAGTGCAGTTAAGCCTGTACCTGAGCGAGCCTGCGGCTCTGGGGGGAGACGAGAGCACTGCAATGGTCTGAGAGCGCTGCTCCCCAAAGCCCTCCGTCCGGCTGTGAGTGGGAGAGGCCTGCAGCCAGACAGGGAGAGAGAGTTAACATCCCTCACACAAGGCCAAAGACAACATTCATCCATTTCCTGTCATAAAAATCTCAAGGCACAATTTATAGTGACACTGAGCATAAAATTCAGTCTGTTCAGATTGTTTTGTGAGCGTTTGTGTATTCGGTAAAGTATCAGTGTTAAGATACTGACTCACATCTCACAGTTGTGTTTGCACATATGAGGTACCTGAGGTGAAATGAGAGGCCAGACTGTGGTATATCCGTAGATTATTATGAAACACAATCGGTTAGGACTCTACTGAGTATGTTTAAAGGGACAGTCTATTGCAAGTCACACTGTAGTTCAGTGTGTGCTTGCATGATGTGATGGGCACAGGAACGTGTGTGTGTGTGTGTGTACTCACAGAGGTGCCAGTAAATGTGACGGGTGGGGACTGCCAGGAGATACTGAAACTGCTGCTGGAGGGGGTGAAGCCAGTGGAGCTGGTGGAGGGGATGGTGACAGGGGCTGTGGCCTGTGGAGTGACAGTCACACTGATATACTGTAGTCTCTATGGGCCAGCGATTATGACTGGGCTGTATGTAGGTAATACTTTTTTTAATCTCACAAGTTTCCGTTAACAAAAATAACCTTGATCTGAGTCTTTTTTGTTCCACATGTTGCCATCGTCTTTGTACACTACCATTCAATTTCAGCAAGGATGCATAAAACGTATCAAATATAATAAAGACATTTATAATGTTACAATAAGATTTCTATTTCAAATAAATGCAGTTCTTTTGAACTTCCTATTCATCAAAGACTCAAGAAAATTGTATCATTCATTCATTTCAAAATTGAATCATGGTTTCCACAAAACATAATTAAGTAAAACTGCTGTTATGGGAATGTTTCTTGAGCAGCAAATATGCATATATGAATGATTTCTGAAGGATCATGTGACGCTGAAGACTCTGCTTTGCATCACAGGAATAAATTACATTTTAAATATATTAATATAGATAACACTTATTTTAAAATGTAATAATATTTCACAATATTACTGTTTCTAATGTGTTTTTGATTAAATAAATGTATCCTTGATGAGCATAAAGAGACTTCTTTCAAAAACATAAATAAAATCCTACTGACCTCAAATGTCTGAATGGTAGTGTATGTTATCCCATTAATAGGAACATAATCTAATCATAATTATCTTCACGTGTGACCTTTTCATGATTTATATTGTGATTGAAGGGCATCTTTATGCACATCTTGACCTGTCGAATCTGTCTTCATATCGAGAGGGCTTTCTGATATTAAATGCTTTCTGAAATTGCATAAAAATACTAGGTCATATCCACATTGTATTTGTCTAGTGGTTGTGTTCTGAGAGCATCAGAGTGAACCTCTGAAGTGATGTAATGTTATGTAAATGTGATTGGTTGGGCTGTACCTGGTAGGCGTGGTCTGTGTGCACTAGGTAGAGTGCGCTGGGAGCAGAGCGGCTGAGAGGGGTGGTGGTGCTGGTTTCGCTCTTTGCTCCGTTAGTGCCATCCGGCTGTCTCTGGTCCAAACCTGGCGGGGGGGAAAGCACAGACGGGGACACAGGAGACAGACTGCTCAAACCGTCCGCCACAGAGTCGGTGTTCAGCTTGATCTCAGTGTAGTAGAAATCCTCCTCTCCGTCACTGCACTCGGAGTCACAGTTCCTCCTGAAGAGAGACAAACCAATGGAACATTTTAATTCTGACACTGTGATTTGCTTTCTGTGATGTGCACAACTACTATAACTTATTTACAGTTCTGCACTATACAGTACAACACTATAATACAGCACTATACTGTCATACAAAGGTAAATCACAGTATTTCAACACGATACTGAGAAAAATTTACTGATTTCATATTTTTATTAATTGTATTATTTAAACAGCCAAACCTGCCATAGTCTGAGACTGATTTCATAACTCAATTTTGACACTACCATAAGATTTTGTACAGCATTATACTTCACATAACATAATTGGACATATCATACTTGATATGTTGAATGTTTTAACAGTTACTTCATGCATAACTGTTAGTTTCTCATTTCCTTCTACTGAACCATATTTCTGAAAGATGAGATCTTCTTAGAAATCCTCCCGGTATCTTCCAGCAGTACCGACACTAGCGCGGTTTAATTAGACTTCAGCTGAGAGAAACATAAACCTTCCTTCACAATCATCTGGCCTTTGCTGTCATTACTTTGTGCCCAGCAGTAACAGTGTAAGCGTGGTGATAATCCTGCTGGAATTAGTCTCGTGTTTTGACATCGAATCAGGAGCAGGCTGCAGTATCTTATCTCTCACTATAGGCTATCCAGAGTTCACTGTGATGGATGTCAGCCAAGAGATGGTGTAACACCATAAAACTGCGAATGGTTTTCTGTCTGATGAGAAACGTACTTTGGAAAGGTTTTTCTTTTAGTAACAAATGTGAATGTTAAAGAAATCTTAAGTCTTTTTTTGTATGTACATGCTGATGTTTTGGGTTTATTTTGAGGTGCAAGCATGACTGTAAAAATATCTTTGTGGATACACAGGGAAGTGTATGACAAAAATCTGCCAT
Organism: Gymnocypris eckloni scoliostomus; assembly: GCA_027564155.1. NCBI lineage: Eukaryota > Metazoa > Chordata > Actinopteri > Cypriniformes > Cyprinidae > Gymnocypris > Gymnocypris eckloni. The sequence goes on along the minus strand of CM050421.1, from coordinate 18,189,030 downwards.
AGTTTAACAATTTTCCCACACGTTTTATGATTGAATTTTACATACTGTATATAGACTACCATTTAACAGTTTCGGGTTGGTAAGACTTTTAAATATTTCTGGAAAAAAGTATCTTATGTTTTAACATTTATTTGATAAAAATGCAGTAAACACTAAAATAATACTGTTTAAATATTATTAACTATTTTAACAAATATTATATATTTTAAAATATAATTTATTCCTGTGATGCAAAGCTGATTTTCAGCATCATTACTCCACGTCTCAGTGTCACATGATCTTCAGAAATCATTCTAATATGCCGATTTGCTGCTCAAGAAACATTTTGTATTATTGAAAACTTGTGCTGCTAATTATTATTTATTATTTAATTCTATAATATTTCGTTTTTCAGAATTCTTTAAGGAATTGATAGTTCTTCAGAAAAGCATTTATTTTATATTATAAATGTCTCTACTGGTACTTTTGATCAATTTAATGCATCTTTTGCAGAAAAAAATCCTACTGACCCAAACATTTGAATGGTACTGTAACTAACACCTCTCATTAACTGTGTGTATTCGTGTTAATGCACAAGGCAAATAAGGCGAGAAAGGAGGCATGTTTGTGTTTGTCTTTTCATGATACCACAGGTGCCTTACCCCAGGTGGACGGTTCGAATGTGCCTTTGGATCCCGGCAGCTGTGCTCAAGACCTTCCCGCAGTTCTTCCACAGACACTTGAACATCACCTTCATGGAGTTCTGTCAGGGACACAGGTGCACAGTGAGTACACTAATCTACATCAATCAGCAGACCTCTTGTCCCCAGCATTCAGACGCTCACAAAGAACTGACATGGGGAATGTAAGGGGTGCAAGCGGAGCCCAGAGCCCACCTTAGGCGTCTCTCTTGCTTTATTCTGAGGCTGGTAATTGGTCTGCATTGAGAGTGACACTACAGCACAGTCTTTCAAATCTCGTCATCTTTCACACAGTGTGTCTGCACTAATTACGCAATTGTCATTTGAGAGCTGCAGCTCCCGTGTCAAAACTGCACTCGGGTTGAAAGCACAAGTGAGCATAAGTGAAGATGAAAGTCTTAATACTTCGATCTCTCGACATATGCTATTTTGCCAGTGGCATGCGGCACATTTGTTTACCATTGACGCTAATTTAATATTCACTAGATAGCCATTGTGTTGGTCTGGCAAACAAAGCAGCTCCTTTCTGCTTAATCAGTTCTTCATGTCCCTGGATGACAACAGGGCCATAATTCCCAGTGCTATAAACCAGATACTAATTAGTAACACAGTTCAAACTGGCTGGTGTCCTCGTGTTGGAGTCAACTCTCTAGAAGGCAGCTGAAGGTTAAAGCAGAAAGCTTTGCCATTTTTCTTCTTTTAGGAAAGGTCTTTAGAAGACGCTGCCAGGAAAGAAACTGAGATATGACTGATTGATGGGTTGGGAAGCTGCTAATGGATCCAAACCAATTCCTGGAAATTATTCTAAAAGGAACGGCACTTATTCATCAACAACATAATTCAATTATTTAAATGTGATATACCGGTAGACACGGTAGAGATTTTGGGCTATTGGCGGTTACACACTCATGTGATGTTGCTGTGCTACATGGTAACCAAAACGTATTGTTTGCGTGAGTTTTTACAATTTTCAGTTTAAAAACAAGGGATTTTAAGCCATTGAAATACAATCAGCAGTGAAAGTGAATTTCACTATTTGTGCAGTCAGTGTGCACAAAAAGACTGTGTTCATAGAGCACGGGAGTATTGAACGGAGTTATTTTTGCCACTTTATAGGCCTTGATCGGTTAAACACAAACACTTTTTTGCAAGTATCCTTGTAGACACAGTTATTTAGAGTTTAAGTGAAAGCAAACAGCTGAGAAAGAAGACATGTAACAGTGTATTGAATCCAAGAGAGAGAAAACCTCTCACTGCTCTTGACTAAATCACTTTTGTAACTTTAATAAGAAATATTTAATTTACACAGTGAAGAATATGCAGTGTTTTTATACAACTGATTACTTCATAGCCTACAATGTATGCAGCATTTCTTATTTGTCCTACTGTTTTTTTGTCCTGTTTCTTGTAATTAGTTTCTTATTCTTATTTAATTGCGGACTGTTTACTTGTCTTCAGTGAGCTTTTGTTTGTTTGTTGTAGGCTAGAATTAGTTTTTTGCGATAGTGGCACTGGTGCCAATAATTATGAAATGACTATAGTATCAAACATTTTGTATATGGTAAATACATAGTCCGTACACAATGAACTACCACAGGTTTTATGGTACACCATGGCTTTTAGCTAATACCACAGAAGCTGAAGCATCATGGCATTTTTAAGTACCTTAGAGTGACTACATAGACATACATATCAACATATTGATAAGGACTTTTTTCAGTACAACATGATTGCACCGTGGGTCCGTCACAATATGTTTTGTAAGGGCTGTATATTTGATTACATATTTATATTTAAGTTGGTTAATTATTTCTGTATAATGTGTCCATGAGATGCATATTCTACATTATAGTAGTGAATGAAAACAGGGCACTGACAAACACTGGCACCGCGGTTGTCCTGGAATCCTAAGCTGGAGAGATAATAACAGAGATAAAGGAGCTCTATTCATTCCCACAAATGAGGGAAGACTGACAGAATCTGGGATGCACCTGACATGAGCCTGATGAACTGGAAGATCAAGTAGATTGGTGCCTGTGAGCAGCCTACTGCATTGGTAACTTATCTTCGTAAAGACAAGTAAAATGCCTCTCTACACAGCATCATCATGTCTAGTAGCGGCACCTCCAAATGAGCCACATCCTAGAGAGGACAGTGTGTTATTAAAAGTGAGGAAATATGTGCCCACGACTTCTCAATAATCTGTCTTCAAAGCTAATATGAGACCACATGTAAATCACTTTTACACATCTTTCTCGAAATTCAGGAAATAGTATTGTCACATACAGGATTACAGAAAATACAAATGACAAGGTCTGTCAATCAATTAGAATAATCTAATCATGATTCAGGTCTCAAACTGCATATTTCTTCTACTGCATTGAAACACAAAGGTAAAATGCACTGAACAACGAGTGTTTGCAGTGGTTTGTGAATGCATAGTTCAAATGAAATGCATAGTTTGGGTGCTGAAGATTCTGTATATAATTTATATTCTAAATAAATTGGAATTAAATCAAATCACTTAAATCGCATACATTAACTTTAGCACCCTTAAAAAATACATAAATGTACAATTGCCATAAATTTCAAGGGATCGAAAGGCATTAAAGTCATGGTTGAACATTCTGTCATTAACTACTCACCCTCATGTCATCCCAAAGCCGTTAGACCTTTGTTCATCTTTGGATCACAAATTATGATATTTCTGATGTAATCTGAGAGTTTTCTGACCCTGCATAGATAGCAATGCAACTGCCATGTTTAAAGCCCAGAAAGGTAGTAAGGACATTGATAAAATAGTCCATGTGACATCAGTGGTTCAACCGTAATTTTATGAAGCTACGAGAAGACTTTTTGTGCATCACCACACGCATCCATGGTACTCTCTAGAATGCTAGAACGTGTATCGAATTTTGACATGAAAGAAAGGACATTTTGAAAAAAAATTGTTTTATTTACAAATATTCAATATTTCCGACAGCTGTTTTTAGTGCCGATGCATATGCAAATCAACCCTCTAGTATTCAGCACTCAAATACAAGTAAAATAAATAGCATTTAAATTTAACTTCAAGGATCACAAACCCTTCCAGAAACATGTGCGGCAGGGTGGCTGCGGATTTTTGTGCCGCTTGTCGTAAATATATTATCCCCCTTTATCCATTATTCCTATAGTAACGTTTAACTAAGTTACGCCTGATGTAATCTCCATAAGTGAAGGTGAGATGGCAGCGCTTACCTTGCGTTTGCGGGGGATGGGTTCGTCAAACAGCAAGCTGTTCCCATCATGCTCATCGATGTTGTCCTCTGGTGGGCCGCTGAGGCTGGGCATCCGAAAGGGTTTGAAGCTGTCAGCGGACAGGGGTGGGGACGGTGTGGATGGGTTAGACTGGTCACTGGGCGCACTCCAACTCCAATATCCACTGCTGCTGTAGCTGGATGGAGTAAAGCCTCTGTCCTTCCATGAGCCGTTCAGACCCTCTGTATGGAGAGACACGGTGAAAGCATAAAGAGACATTAAGTGCAGTAATTACCATCATCCTGACATATATACTGCTTTATAATACACTACATTTTCAATTAAGTCTAATGAGGAGTGAAAAGGCATAAATGTCATGTTAGTTTATGAAACTCTCAGTGTGCAGCGGTGCTGTAACATACTGTAATAACAGAAAGTTAAAGTGTTAATTATATTACATAAAAGCCGACAATTATAGTACTCAATTAAAGCCCTTCAAAAGTTATAACACATCCTCATCAAGGTCTTAAAGGGCACATGACATACAACATGATAGTACTTTCCCTTGGACTTTTTGTTTCTTTGTGTGATTGTGTTTTAGCTCATTGTAAGTCTTGAATCTTCCTTAAAATAATGTTTTTTTTTGCTGTGAAAACATACTGATATACTATTGTTAGGTTAAAATTACAATAATTTTGTAACCACTCTTGCATATCATGTGCAAAGCGGTTAGCCAATCATAACAGAGACTATTTGCATAGATGTCTAAATTTATGGCACATCAACACAAAAGACTATTTTCATGGCAGCATCTAGTACAATCGCAAACAAAGTCATAAATATAGAAGTCTTAAAGGTACAGTGTTAAAAACTGTAGGAGGTCAGATAGAGAATATGAACGTCCGTTAAAACTAAATGATGATTGTTTTGGCACAAGACGCCTTTAATAACATCTAAAAGTACTTGAGGGGATAAAATGCTACAGAAGTGTAGAATATGGCCCCTTTAAGTTATTAGTAAATGACAGCTTTAAGACAGCAAAAGTCAGTCTCATGACAGCTGAACTAGTGCACTACTGTCTTATGTTTTTCATGCACATGTGACTGTGAAAACAGGAAATAGCTGAGTGAAGAGCAAGCCGTTTCTGCAGCTCAAAGCAGACAGTGTGAAAATTATTTCACGAGGGATCTAAAATGACTTACCGCTAACTTTTACAGGAGGGCTGCGCACCAGAGGACTAGTGGACAGGCTGGTCAACACCATGGCAGCGGTCACTTTATCCATGTCCACCTCCTCCTCTGATTTCCTGTAAATGCAAGAAATGGAACTTAAAATCACCATTAAATCAAAGATTAGAATTCTTATTATTATAATCTGTCCCATCGAACACCTGACGATCATGAGACCACAACAATGAGTAAACGTCAATGATCCAAACAACTCCTGATAGACTAAATTCAGTTCAGATTGTTGTTCTCATTTGAGATGCCGTTTCACTAATATATACATGTCACAACAGGGAGAGACTTTGCATGTTTTCAAAGATCTGACTACAGTGCAAGGGATTATTAGTCACATGACATGATTTACAGATCAAGTGATTGCTTTAAAACCAGTGGTGGTGCATGTACAAAAAGTACTTCATTTGAAGATATTTGGGTAAAATACATTACAAAGTAATCAGCGGTCTGTCTGCTAAGTTTACTATTATACATATTTCTAATCACTCACTAAATAGAGTATCCATTAGAAGTTATTTCAACCAATCAAATCCAAAGACAACTGTTCATGCCACCAGGGCTCCTGAGATGAACACAAGTTCTAATATTAACCCTCCTCAGGTATTATAGACTTCCTTGAGTCAGGCTATTACAAACATGTTGCTCTGAGCTTCCATGCCACTGCTGTATGTTCATGTTTATGGGATCTGAGCTGCACTGGATATGATGGACAGAACATGAACATCTGTCCTGACAGATGACTCTCATCACTCAGATGAAGTGTACATTGTCTCTTTATGATAGCCTATGATGATATCTCAATTGTTTCCACAATTAGCTGACATGACATTTAGTTTTGTAAATTAAAGAAAGAAGGAAAGACCTCAGTGTTTTATATAGCAAAGGACACCTGTAAAAGCTAAAACTTATTTTGACTTGCCTTGAAGGATGGACATATCGTTGCTGTGGAAGGAGTAATAAATCTTTTCACCTGTCAGCTCATTCTCTCTTGGGAGAACCTAGGCTGTGCCAAAGGCGCAGCATAGAAATCTCATAAGTGAGACGGAGAAAAGACCTCTGGCTGACAGAAGCCCAGGATCCATTAGAGATAAAGCCATTCAATTTATGTTTCTAAACAATGCAAATGATGTCATTACTGCTTTGGGATAAATCACATAAAACACATCCTCTTCCAATGCCACTTTTCCCAAGACCTTACTATTATAGGTACTTCCTGGTCACCTTGGGAGAGCACGTTGGGCTTGATGGAGCTTTCCAGATAATGCCACGTTGGCGGCTAATTAAGAGCTTTAATATCTCTCATCCAATGGAATATTGTACATTTCAAGAAACGCATTAGATCTTGTGTAATTAACATGTAATATATTGCCACTCTTGAACAAAAAGGATCTCTGAAGTCAGTCATTAGTGTCCTTATCAAGCCACGGGAGTGAAGCTGGGTGCACATTCGTGAATGGTAATTAAACGAGAAGGTAAGTAATACATACAGCTGCAAAACTCAAATTTGACAGGAGACAAAGTGGTGTCTTTAATTGTGCATCAACACGGTTTATATAATTTGCCCATTATGAACTGTACTGCATACACTCTATATGAGGGACGCTTCATGTAGTGATCTCAAAAATAACATTTTTGACAAGTGACAAAATAACAAATGCATTGTGGCTTGGGATGATCAACTGGTCATCCATCAACTAATTAGTTGACTCAGAAGGACCCCTTAACAGGGCCACAAGGGGTTCATGTCCACCCAAAATGTAAGAGAAAAAAAATACAACAGAATGCATCTTTTGTTTTATGATAGTCATAATACTACTTTGTGTTCAATTATTTAAAATAATGTTTGATTATTTGATTTTATTACTGTTCATTTTGTTTTCTAAAGATCATAAGATTTAACACAATGATTTTATTCCATTGACAGTGCAGGTATTAAATAAAATAAATAAAAAAATATGACACAACAAATGTGGTTTTATTTTAAAGGTTAAAGCATTTATAATTAATTAGAAAAAAGATACACTAATCAACTCCATATATACTAATATTTATTCTAATGCACTGAATGCACATTATCGCATTTATAATGATTAATATTTTAATAACTTTGACCTTAATATAAGGCAATAAAAACTGTTTAGTTAAAAAAAACATAGTACAGTGACTATAATGAAGCGGATTATTATTTATTTGTAGATAAATTTAGCAGCATGTCCCATGTCAAAGATCTTCAAATCTGGCCCACTCCTGCAGAGTTTAGCTCTAACCCTAATCAAACACCTGAGCATGCCAATCAGAGTCTTCAAGATCATTAGAAAATCACCGGTAGCTGAGTTTGATCAGGGTTGAAGGCTGGACGATGAATGCGCCTCAGGGAAAGATTTGAGGCACCTGTCAGCTCCCTATGTGAGCAGCTGCCAAGCATTTCTGATAAGTCTGTGGTGGTCATGACCATAAACCAGCCTAATTACACAGGGCTTCTGACTAGTTGATTATGAAAATATGTAATTTTGCACATCTCTAATCATGGCTTCTTCCCATCATCCCTGGAATATTTCAACTATTGAAGCTGGAAAACCCATTATGGGAGTTACTGTTGTTCTCAAATAGAGAAGAACAGACCAACAGATGTTCTGTGTACCAAGCCAGTGCTGCATCTCATTTGCTGTTGGCTCACTCTCATCTCGTTGGCGTCTTTGGTTTTCTCAGTGGGAGCAGGACATATAATCATGCTCTTTCTGCTCATTTCCAATCAAGCAGGTATAAATTAACCATGAATACAGAAATGAGCTTGGGTATGAATTACCCAGATCTAAGAGTAATTAATGCAGTAATTCTTCCCATGGCACTCATTTTGCTGGAAACCAAGCGTCAATGGGTTTTGGTCATAGGGTAAATTGCCATATGATGCCAGCCAGAAGGAGGCAGTTCACAGACATCTATTTGATTCAACGGACAGATGTGCCTAAATTTTTTAGCCATCAATATAACAAATGAGAGGGGATGGGTGGAAGAGAAGCTATCTCAATTCCTTCAGACATCTGGACCTTTGTGTTTAATGAGTCCATCGAGGAGGCCAGACATTGGCGAACTGAAAAGATGTTTACAGTTTCAAAAGAACAGTGGTTTAGGGGATATAATGGAAACTGATTGGATTGTCTTTTTAAAGAATATATCAGTTTAATTGGGCTCAATTCTGACCTTAATACAGTGCAAAAACGTTTGGAAAAATAACAGTGTCACTTTAACAAAAACGATCGAAAACAAATTGCACTCCATTCAGAATTCAGAGGGCATTTCAGCGTCGGTAAACACATAACTCTGAAATAACACAGAAGTCAGGGAATTCCCGAATTCGGTTTTGAGCGAGAGCAAGAGTGCCTTTGAAGTTGGCTCGATCCATCGTTTATTACAGTCACTTCCTTCTGAATAACGGGCAATAAATAAATTCTGTTATCACTGCCATCCACGTAAAAATCTGCATGCGACAATGAGAGACGTCAATTATAAATTAATTAACTGTCAGATACTAATCAATCAGTGAATGTTAAAAGATAAAATAATTTCCTGTGATGGCTGTGATGTACAGTTTATACTTGATTTCAATACACCAAGCTGACTAGTTGATTATGAAAATATGTAATTTTGCACATCTCTAATCATGGCATCTTCCCATCATCCCTGGAATATTTCAACTATGAAGCTGGAAAAACACATTATGGGAGTTACTGTTGTTCTCAAATAGAGAAGAACAGACCAACAGATGCTCTGCTGTGTACCAAGCCAGTGCTGCATCTCATTTGCTGTTGGCTCACTCTCATCTCCCATCTCGGTTGACGTCTTTGGTTTTCTCAGTGGGAGCAGGACAATATAACTATGCTCTTTCTGCTCATTTCCAATCAAGCAGGTATAAATTAATGACCATGTTACAGAAATGAGCTTGGGTATGAATTACCCAGATCTAAGAGTCATTAATGCCGGTAATTCTTCCCATGGCCACTCTCATTTGCTGGAAACCAAACGTCAATGTTTTTGGTCATGGGGTAAATGGGTGAGATGGCCGCCAGCCAGAAGGGGGAGGCAGTTCACAGACATCTGTTGTGATTCAACGGACAGATGTGCCAAATTTTTGTAGCCATCCAATCTCGCAAGACAAATGAGAGAGCGGGTGGCTTGAGGAAGGCTATCCTACGTACCTTCAGACATCTGGACCTTTGTGTTTAATGAGTCCATCGAGGAGGCCCGCGACCACATTGGCAGAAAACTGAAAAGATGTTTACAGTTTCAAAAAGAACAGTGGTTTAGGGGGATATAATGGAAACTGATCGGATTAGGGTCTTTTTCCAAACCAAATATCAGTTTAATGTGGGCTCAATTCTGACCTTGCAACAGTGGCACAAAACGTTTGGAAAAATAACAGTGTCACTTTAACTTACCAAAACGATCAAAACAAATTGCACTCCATTCAGAATTCAGAGAGCATTTCAGCGTCGGTAAACACTGATAACTCTGAAATAACACAGGGGAAGTCAGGGGAATTCCCCGAAAAACCCGAGCACACAGCTCCTCCTCTGCTGCCCTCCCTTCCCGTTCGGTTTTGAGCGAGAGCAGGAGGGAGCGGAGAGATGCCTTTGAAGTTGGCTCGAGCTGGGCTGTCCATCGTTTATTACAGTCACTAGTGTATGACACTCATTTCCTTCTGAATAACGGGCAATAAATAAAACGCCTCAAGCCTCCCGGCGTGAGCTCCTGCGTTCTGTTATCACTGCCATCCACGTAAAAATCTGCATGCGACACGGGACAATTATGCATGAGAGACGTCGAGCCATTATAAACGTTAACCTGCTGTAAACATGTAGCATTGTGACTGCGACCTCTAACTGTCAGATACTAATCGGATGTGGTCACAGACCGAGCACTCCGCGCTTATCTACGGCCTTGTGCAGATCCAATCAGTGAATGTTAAAAGATAAAATAGCGGCAGCATATATGGGCTGCTTTCTTTCAATTTCCTGTGATAGTATTACAGTGCAGGGCTGGCTGGTCTGACTGTATATATCAACGGTACAAATGTGATGTGCTGTACAGTTTATACTTGCGGCATGATTTAAAAAACAATACACCAAGCAGAAAACTGTTTGCAAACTGTGTTGCTGAAGGCATCCAATGTAGACATATTCATTGACTATAATAGAGCGATTTAGGTTTTGTTCATGGTTACTGTCTGAGCAATGATGCAACTTTGTGCATCAAAATAGAACTGATGTGTGTGTGGCCACATAGTCACAAGTACATGCATTAGCTATATTCCAAACATTTAAAACAGATTGTAATGTAATACTGCCTCAATTTCACTTGTGTTACGTAATGTGAAGCTGTTTTTATACTAATATGTGACCCTGTGAAATCCAGGCTAAAGTCTCAAAATCTAATTATGAGAAAACAAGCATTAAAGATTGATTTATACCATTCATTTCAATGTGATTTAAATCTTTGATATGACCTTACTCATCTTACTCGTCAATATTAAATATATAAAGGTTACATTTTCACAGAATGTTCTTTACCATATGACGGATGATGTTTGGTAGAAAACCGCAAATCACACAAAAATGACTTTACCTGGGTTTTCACAGAGAGGGTCACATATGTTGTTAACAATCTTACTGTTTGGGCTGCATTTATTAAAAAAAGTATGTTTAAATCACCTTAAATTATGTAATATATATAGAGTCCAACAAATAAATAAAATGTAATGTATTCCTGTGACGCAAAGCTGAATTTTCAACATCATTACATTCCAGTCTTCGGTGTACCATGGTCCTTCAGATATCATTCTACAACAGTTATGATCATTATCAATGTTAAAACAGTTGTTCTGCTTAATATTTGTATGTAAATACAGCATTTATTTTTTAACAGCCTTTTTTGTATGTCTTCACAGTCACCTTTGACCAATCTAATGTCATAACTTCCAGGAGTATCTGTACTTCTGAGGAAGAAATATCTACTAAAACTCATTTTTAATTTATTATTTCACAGATGTTAAAGGATCCTCAAAAAATTTATTTCTTTGTGACTGAGGAAAGAAAGACATGAACATCTTGGATTACATGGGATGAGTAAATTATCAAGGAAGTTTAATTCTGGAAGTGGACTTATCCTTTAAGTAAATAAAGTATACCCAGTGATTATTTCCTTCTATCACATTGGAAATGTGTTTTAGGCGGCTAATGTTTTAGGCGGTCAGTGAACAACAGGGAGTACTTTTACTTGGATATAGTAGATTGATCAAAAGTCATAGCGAAGACTTTCCTTATTACAAAAAAATAATCTATTTCTATATATAAACGCCTCCTAAACAGCAAATTACAAACAAAACAAACAGTGGTTGGTAACTACAGACTAGGGCTGCAACAAACGATTATTTTGATAATCGATTAATCTGACAATTATTAGAATGATTAATCGACTAATCGTCGATTATTCCACTGATTAATCCGTAGACTTTGATTGATTATTCAGCTTTTGTATTTAGTTAAAGTATTACGTTATACATGAAGAGTTCAGATGCAAAAGTATTTTTTTTATTTGAATTTGAATAAATGCCTACAAATGTTGTTTTGCTAATCTTTATTTCTGTATTATGATTAAAATTACTTTAAATCTCTCCAGTAATTTCACTTTAATGGCAATGTATAGATAATTTTCTATGCAATTCAAGTTAAATAACTGAACATAAATATAGAGCGTGAGAAAAATGCACATTTTAGAAGAAAAATTCAGACGGCACTTTTGCTTCTGAACTCTTCACATATTCTAACATAAATAAAGGCCACTTCAGCTTTAGAAAAAAACATTATGTAATTACAATTATTATACAATTAATTGGTAACACTTTACACAATGAGGTTCATTCGATAACATTAGAAAACGTGAACTAAGAACGAACAATACTTCTACAGCATTTGTTAATCTTAGTTAATTTTAATTTCAGCATTTACTACTGCATTTATAAAAATCACAATATGTTTTTTTAACATTGGTAAATGCACTGTGAACTAACATGAATAAGCAATTAACAACTGTATTTTTATTAACCAACATTAATAAAGATTAATACATAAACGTAATAAATACATTGTGCATTGTTCATTCGTGTAAATTAATACATTAACTAATGTTAACAAATGATACTTTATTGTAAAGTGTTACCAATTCTTTACACAAATAGATATATTTGACACACAAAATGAGATGACAGACAGAGACTCTCTCACCATTTATTTAGCTACATGAAAATGTAACTGAGTGACATCATTCTGCCAAACATCTCCTTTTGTAAGTCATATGGATAATAAACAAAATAAAGGTAAGTGATAAGACGCTTTGGATATTTTATTTTATTCACAAAATACATTTTATTCACAACATAATATCTTAACATGCCTCATAGGGTAATGATAAGCAAAACAGTCCTTAGCTAGATTAAGCTTTGATCTTTGTAAACCAAACTATTACTTTAATGAAATTTTCCACTGATAAAAATAGTTTATCATTAGCTAGCTCCACACTGGAGAGCTGCTTTATAACAAAATATCAAGTTGTAATTCTTACTGAAAGTGACACTGACTCTGGTTTTTCATGTTTAATACCGTAAAGCTGCTTGAATTTAAGCTATTGCATAAAGTACAAACGTTATATAAATAAACATGATGTGACCGGACTTTACTGGAGTACGTTACTGAACTGCATAGCTCATGCAAACAACCGCTCAGGTTTGGATGCATTTGCTCTGAAGCGCTGTGAATGTCTTCTTCTCTTGAATTGCATCCAGGAGTGCTGAACTACAGTCTCGTACTACAGCGCCACGCTGGTCAAACCGCATTATTGCAGGCTCCTACATTAGTCATATGAGATCAAACGACTACTCGACAACACAAATATTTGTCGACAATTTTTTATTGTTGATAATGTCAACTAATCGTTGCAGCCCCACTACAGACAATCTCTTCCTGTCAAAGTTAACAGCTTTTGGCAAGAATAAACAGCAAAAGGGAACAAAGAGTATTCTCACAGTTAAAATTTAAGACTATACTCTTCTAAATCTTATAAGAACTGTTCACTAAAAGGTTGGTTCTTCTATGGCATCTCCTGGAAATCCCCCTTTTGGAACCTTTCCATAAGACCCTGTCAATCCTAGAAACCTCAAAAAACCTCTCGAGTCTGCTTCATCCAGAGGACCGGCCAGGACTGTTTCCAGTTTTGATAATAACCGTATCTACAGCACACTCTACAATTCAACTCTTCTGGAAATATTTTTCTCTCATCGGAAGGCAAACTTGCAAAGCGCTCTGAAGCAAGAGACATTAACCATGGCAACCTGAGACAGATACACACACATTATCTCTTTTTTATTTTATTAAAGCAAAGATTAATCCATTCATCATCTATTACTTTGTATCATTACGGGTTGAGCGTGCCGTCGACACAGAGGGCACAAACACTTGCACGTTCTTTGTTCTTGATGCCATGCTCATTTCATCTCACCCCCTCCGCCTCGGCTCTCCTCTCGGCTCTCCCCGAGGGGGGTACTGTCGGTCAACACAGGGATGCTCAAGGTGCTCCAGAAATCACAGTGGTTGGCATCGGACCGAAGCCAGCCTCCTCTTACCTCACACACATGCCCCAGCTCACTGTAGTATGGATAAAGATTGTGCCTGTATAGCCTGGCCTGCGGCCAGAAGCAAAGCTTGAGTTGTACAATGATTTCCCTTAATACTGGACAGCCTTGTTTACTTGCTAATCTGCAAACAGACAAAATACAGCACAGCGTTTCGGCTACACTGGCCACTCGTATGCCATTTATAGCCTCCCCTGCCCCCACCTCACACACTTGGGTCGAGTTTTACAGTTCCCTGCAGTGTTCACGAATGCTCCTCAATGTGAGGAGGGTAAACACGATCACAAAGAGAGAGATTTCCATATTCCTGCTAAACATGGGCTGTGTAAGAGCTGAGGTATTTACGGTCAACATCGACCTCAGGATAGCGCTCTTTTCCACCAGTAGGACCAGATCATGTTGGTCAAGGAACAGAGAAAAGAAGGCTTTATCTGACTCTGTCTCACACAGTGTCACTGTAAAAGAGCACACATGAAAGAAAGAATAGGAGAAAATCTCAGACATTCATGCTGTCGGGTAAAAAATATGACAAGTATGCTTGAGATGACAAGCTTCTTACAAATATGTCAAAGAAAAATGCCAGACTGCAGGTGAACATCTTTGTTCTGAACTGTGTCGCAACCTTTTTTGTCTTAAAGTATGTGCCGTCACAGCACAAATATCCCCTTCAGACCTTAAGGCTTTATGAAATATAATTTAGCATTAATTATCATTAGTTATGGCTGTCACAATCAGGAAACTTTGGCTAATGAGAAAATGTCATTCAAGTCCAACACACAGACTCTCTCTCTCTCTCTCTAAATATATAAATGTATTATTCTTGCATTATAATTATGAGCAAAAAATACATTTTAATAATTAAATTACTACAAATAATTACATTTATTATTTTTGTTATATAAAAAAAATTATGTAAATGTCATTTAAAGATGATTCAACCTATTATTTTATTAAAACATTAAACAATAAATACATATTTAATAAAAAAAACAAATGTAAATAATACTTTATACTAATAATAATAATAATACATTAATTTTCATACATCATTTTAAATTGTCCAACATGTAGGCCAATAACCAAAAAATGCAAAGTATTAAAACATTTACAATTAGCCTATTATTTTATTATATAAATATTAGATTATCAATAAATAATCATCATCATCATAGACAAAAATATTTTCTATTATGCATAAAAATACTAAATAGAAATGTTTACATTTTAAAACATTGTAAAGTAAAGCAAAACCTAAGCAAGATGCATTCACAGTACACACAAGCTTTGCTTATACATTGCCAAGACGGTCACGCAAACTGTAAACGGTGCACACACACTTCACACATTCATCATGACATTTTAATTGTGATAAGATAAAATGGTGATTAGGCCTATCATTAATAACATTACAGTCACTTAAATTCAATATTGCAGCGTGGATCATAATATCACAATTACTTGTATTTATCACTTAACTTTTCCTCTATTATAGGTTAAACAAAACAAAAGCTAAACTGTTCCAAGTCCTGTGGAATCTGTCCCATTGGATAAATTCATGTGAAATATGGTCTTGTGCATCTATGAGATGTGGCATCGGCGCCCTACTTTTCAGTCTACATCCCACAGTATAGTTCACACAAAGATATGACCCACAAAAGCAACTGGCAAAAGACCCACTGTAGACTTTTCATCACCTCCCCCCAGCCGAGAGGCGCCATGACGGAGTACCTGAGCTGCATTCACAAAGCCAGCGCTGGGATGTTTAAGAGCCGCGTCGTGCGGAAGGCATGGCAACTGCTTTGATGGACTCAGAGAATTGATGTTTCTGTCTGACCTAATGAGCGATGGGAAAACAGAGCTTGTTGCTGCTGCAAGCAATTCATTTACCCACCCTTTTGTCAGGAAAAAAGCAAGGAGATAGTGAATGGAGGCGCCATCCATGAGGAAAAAACTCTTTATAATGTATACGGTGGCAACAATGACTGCGGATCAAACTTGGTCTTGTTCTATTCCCTGGATACTGAACTCACATCAATGCATGTGTGTTCCTGCCGGCTGCCTGCCAGATTCAGATGTCTTCGAGTCACGTCGGAATGGTCATATTTATGAGATGGGACGCTACAATGTCGTATTAACCATCTGGAACCTCAGGGATTTTTTAAAGGGATAGTTTAACAAAAAAGACAATTCTGCCATCATTTAATCACCTTCATGTCAAGTTTTTGTTCCTTCAATGAAAGTCAAAATATTCTTATTTGTTTATTTCAAACAGTTACTTGATATTTTTTATATATATATAGAAGTTATATATATTTGAGGTGAGAGAGAGAGCAAATGATGACAACTCTTTTGGGTGAACTGTCCCGTAAGTTCAATTTTGAGTTGAGGGGGTGTCAATCAGAGAATCGTGATGGGAAGTAATTGGTATCGATGAAGCACTCTTTCACAATGCCTACAGTATCATTTCAAAACAGATTTACAGAAAACCGTGCCTTAGTTCCCTCAGTGATCAAGACATAATGATATAATAAGCCATATTAACTGTGAAGGCCAAACTTACTAAACACTTACACCACTTTAGTGCAATTTCCATTGATTTTCCACCAAGATAATCTAATCTAGCTGGCTAAAATAGGAACCGTTTTTTAGACAGTTACTTCTTGTAGTGTTGGCAGCATCAGTAAGAATGTGTTGAAAGCAACAAACCTTCATTTCCTGCATTGTACAAGATTTTGTATGAATATGAAGTTGCATTATAGCAATCTATTTATTAAGAAAATGTGGAAAAAACTGTGTTATAACGAAAAACTAAGCAATTCCAAAATCCATACTCTACTATTCAAATTTCTTTTTTCTGAAGAAGTCTCTCATGCTCACCAAAGCCGCATTTATCTGATTTAAAATACAGTAAAAAAAAAATAGTATTCATTTAACATGGCTGTTTTCTATTTTAATATATTGTAAAATTTAATTTATTCTTGTGATGGCAAAGCTGCATTTTCAGCATCATTACTCCAGTCTTCAGTGTCACATCTATATATATATATATATATATATATATATAATTATTCTTTTTGAGGTGGGGCCAGTGAAAGTGTTGGTAAAAAGTAGTAGTACTGGACTAGTCATCAAAGAGAGAGAGAAAAAAACATTATTAAAACCTTACTAAAACAGATACTAAATATGAAAGATTAATATAGAACTCATCCACTGTGTTCACCAAAATCAAAAACCTAATGACCAGCATCTAAACTCATAAGTATTAACTTCCCTGAGGAAGGCAGCAGTCGTTGGTAACAATAGTGCTACGCACAAAGCTGAGGTCAATCGTACAAATATCACAATAGGAATTCACTAGTGACCATGTGATTATTATTGAGTGCAAGCCCACAAAGCACCTGTGCTTCATCCTGTGAGAGGCATACCTTGTTCCTTCCACATTATAGACTTAAAACAACAGAAAGGATGCCAGCTGCCTACAAAACTTTGATTAATGGCTAATGATGTATCTTTTAAGTCTACATGTCAAAGGCACAGTGTCCCGATCTCTCAGAGATCCCTTACGCCGGCACGTGACACCGTCCATCCCCCCCGCGTTCCCCAAGGAGCCATCATTAAGACAGAGACGCTCCCAATTACACCGTGTGGGGGGTATTGGAGGGCCTCATAAAACTCCATAGTTCATGAGATGGGGTTGATGTGCATGCGCGGGGTGCAGTTGGGGTAGTCGTCTTCCCCTGAATATCGTGTCCTAACTGCCTCAGGCCAGGACAAAGACCCCGTAAGCAGGTTATGGACACTTTTTAGTGGTTTCCAAAGGGTTAATACCTTGGACTCCACACAAAGCCTTAGGGGCATAATAAAAATGGCAGGTGCATGGTTAAGAGTGAGAAGTTGACTGGTTAGAAGCTCAAAGGAACACCGCTTCCATTAATATGTGATCCTTTTACAAGCATTATGCCTGAGAGCAGAAACCCTCAACCTTCTGCTGCAGAACAATATATGTTCTGCAGTATTAGTATTTTTGTTATTTTAGTTTTTGGGTAAAATATTCTTATTTAGCATTTATTTCAAAAAAATACTTGTATATATTTTTTATATATATATATATATATATAGAGAGAGAGAGAGAGAGATATATTATAGATATGGTTTTAGTGATCTATTTTTAGTACTTAATTTCAAATACATTTTTAAGATTATTTTTTTCATTATATGATATTATTTATATTTTATTTAATCTGTTAATTAACCAAAAAAAATATAATATTTTTAGTGAAGAATAACACTGCCTTGTCAAAGATAAAAAATATGTAATAATTACAATAATAATAATCATAACAGTAATAATAATCAGCAATTTAACACTTAAATCTAAACTCAGTTGTTTTAAAGGTTACAAGTGAATTTGGTCATCACAACCTTAATATACAGTGTAAAATGGATGTTCATTTTGAGGTTGCATTTAACAGTGTTAAAATATTAGTGTTTAACTTTGATAGAAAAAAATGAAGTAATTAATAAACACAAATTTCCTATTTCAAATAAACAAACAAACATTTAAAAGCAATTCTAATATGGTACCAAAATATTGTGTTTCCCTGAAAGCATTCAGAAGACTGCATAGAAAAGCCCTGGCACCTTTCCTTATTTACATTCTCGAAATGTAAAAATCAGTTGCTATGCGTATTGCTTACCGATCTGTATATTGCTTATTTTCTTGATTTATACGCGGGAGTCACATTGTGATTTAGTGCGTGATTGAAACAGGTGAAAACGGTAATTGAAACGGGAAAATCTCCAAAATGGTAAAGAAGACTGTAACAGCATGTAAACTCGTTTTCCTTTGTTTTGGTGGTGGCATGTTTACACACTTGGTAAACGGCAGCAGATGCCCTGGTTAAGGTAGAGCCGGCGCCAGGCTACTGTTCCTTATGTAAATGTGAAAACGAGAGAGGAGGTGTAGCTCAATGCCCTGCACAGCAAAGGACGAGCGGCTTTCTTACAACGCAGAAAAACATGAGCCACAGAGACAAAGGGGGAGAGCAAGGAGCGAGAGAGCAGGAGTATAAACTGAAAAGAGAAGGTGAGAGAGAAAGACAGCGTCACAGTGAGATGGAGAGCGGCTCAGCCACTCAGCACCTGAGAATGAGGGAAGAAGGCAGGGAGGAAGGGGTTTCTCATTGTTTCTGAGTGGCTGCGGGAGTATTTATGACCGTCATGTAGCGCTCTAACCTCGCCGGGAATGACAGCAAGCCGCTGAAAGGGGGTTAAGTTAACCACTGGAGCCTCATTTTATCATTGGTGAAACGCATTATGGTGGCTTTTTATGCCGGGTGTTTTTTTGTAGTGTTAATATTCAGAAAATCTGGAAAATAAAACAAGAAAGAGAAAAAGAAATGGTGAAAAACAAAGGTGACACTGAGGTCAATTTATTCTTTTATCATTTTTTCATAGCTAAAGCACTTGTATAACCAAATAATCTGGTAATTGTTTCTAATATAATATAATATACACATCAGATTTTAATGAACATGTCATTGCTGTTAGTTGTGTAAAATAAGTTCAGAACTATTTGACTGGGAAGTTTTTATTGTTATTTAATATAATATAAAGAATAAAAACTTCTCAAATGTAAAATAGTGCTGAACTTAATTACAAAACTAATGGCATTTATGAAAATCTTGTATGTAATTATAAAACATATTTGTAATTATTATGTAATAATAATGAAAAAGACACTGATACTTAATTAGAAATAAAACCTTTTTAGAAATGCATTGTACAATACATATACATACAAATAAAATACATAAAAAGCGACTATTAATATAAAAATGAAATATAGCTGTTTCACATTGAAAAATAGCTCTACATATAGAAGCTCAATTATAGCTCAGTAAACTGAAATAGTAAATCTGTATTGTTATTATTATATATAAAAATAGGAAAAATATCTAAAGCATTGTGAAATATATATCATAATATATTATTAAATATTTAGCTGTTAACCAAAAAGCAACTGTAATTAATTAAACTGATATTTATATATTACAGATAAATAAACCACTAAAAGCTAGCTGATTTTAAATATATGTTGTTTTGCACAGCCCTAATAGGCAGACAGCTGTGAAGCAAACAAGCAACAGGGTTATAACGACTGAAACAAAGCGAGAAAGAGTGCGAGATGGGGGGTGTGGGCCGAGTCATTTGTGCATTCTTTCCTGTCACTACGTGCTGTGAGGTAGTGCCAAAACCTGAACCCCTCGCTTTCACAGTTCCTCGAGTTACATGAGAGACTTTAACACACACACGAGCCCGCGAGCACAGAGAGGAGAAGCAGCCTCACGGGTTTGGCGGGACCGATCGCCGTCCTTCCAAACGGAGCAAAGTTCAGCGGCTGTAAGAGGAGCGCAGCCGCTCCCACAGATGCTGCAGAGCCAACGCTGCTGCCCCTCACGTGACCGCCTTATTGTTTACTCCAGCCACAGGCATTCAGAGGAGACTGGGAAGTCTTTGTAGGGAAGAAAAACACAATGTGGCCAACATGTCCCTTGAAGGGGTGTTGAGGGGAGACTTTACCTGTTATCACAGCCACAAAGAGAAAAAAAAGCATCCGAGCTGTTCTGCTCACATGCTCCTCAGAGCACAAAATGTGAAGATCAGCACCAGCAGCTCTTGAGAAGATCTCAGAATCATAATATTTCACTCATATTGAAGAACTGCTCGCTGAGCATTGTTTTAAGGCCTGGCAAAAGTACTTTGGCATCAAGTCGATACTAAAACATAAAGAAAATGTTACAAAGTTACTGATGTGCTACCCTGACTGACAGACTGCTCACATCTGGATCTGTGCACTGACTCTGTGAAGATCTCTTTACCATCGCAGTAATGAGGCTGTGCATGCCGATTATGTCTTAAGTGATGTAAACAGATTAGAAAACACATCTATGCATTAGGTCTTGCTGTTTAAACAATGATTAATTACACCTGCTTTTGTCTATGTCATTAATTAATCTACAATTTCAAGAAAAATAGAAAAACACTCACTGCTCTTAATTCATTGTCCATTTTATTGAACAGTTTACTTGATTATTTGTATGAAGACGTAAAATGTTTAATTCACTTAGAAATACTTAAAAGCTACATGTTACTGAAATTTTATTTTTGTATTTTTATTAATATTTACACTACTGTTGACAAGTCTGGGACCATTAAGATTTATTTTTGAAAGAAATTAATAGTTTTATTCAGCAAGGATGCATTAAAAAAGATCAAAATTGACAGTAAAGTAATTTGTTATAAAACATTGATATTTCAAATAAATGCTTAAAATGATATAATAATAATAATAATAATAATATTATACAAGTTCCAAATACATTCTTTTGTATTTTTATATTCATATTTTGTTTCCACAAAAATATGAAGCAGCACAACTGTTTTCAACATTGATAACAATAAGAGCTGTTTCTTGAGCAGTATATTAGAATGATTTCTGAAGGATCATAATATTACTGTATTTATATCACAATAGTGATACTACAGATATTCTGTAGTAATATCACAATATTACTGTATTTTTGATCAAATAAATGCAGCATTTGGAAGCGAAAAAATTTCTTTACACAAAAAAAAGGAGTCTTACAGACCCCAAATTTTTAAACCTGTGCACATATTAAATAGTGTATTTAGTAGCATTTATTTTTTGGGGCGTGTTCTAAAATTAGTATTGATATTGGTATCAACTGTCATCCATATTTGAAAACGATCACATCAAGAGCAGCAGTGGATAAAAAGCAAAACGTGAACTACAGTATCATAGTACTCAAAAAACGATGAGCTTCGAATTATGCATAATAACGGGAAGAGTTCGACAGTAATTGTCTTGAAATGTATTGTTGAAGCTGAACAATTTGTTTAAAAGTGCTGCTGTGATGAGTGCGCGGAGGGGATGAATTTAGAGATGCTTCACAGAGAGGCTTTTAACAAGCTGACTGTCAACAGTTATTGGTAGTATTGTAAAGCACCTCTCTGAGAGGTTCTAAGAAATTTATTCACGTTTTAGCTTTAAAATATGTAGACAACCCCCAAACTGACCATCCTGAGACATTACTACAAAAACTGACTGCAGTTGCTCTTGGAAGTCATAACACAAATCAAATTAAAGCATTTTCAAAATGTTGTTGATCAGAAAAAAGTTTATATTAACTAGTGCACATGGAAAGTTGCCGTGACATTGTGCAACAGGCCTGTTATGAAGCTCCCGAGTCTGAATGATGAATCTAAGAGCTGGCAATAACAATGATACTCCATCCCTTGGGCAATATAACGAAACCTCAGTGCAAAGGCTCTGCAACATCTAATACATATGGTGTTTCAGCCGACAGTCTTTAAACATCTGGAACATTCAGTGCACCGCATTGTTGAAAGATCAACAAGAGACCATGAATAGTATGAGCTAACCTCAACTTGAGCAGCGGCCGAGGCCTTTACAGTGGTTAGTCTTTGCCCGCTCTGATATGTGTGGTCACGAAAGACCTTCTATATGACAATGTGTTATGTAAGGGTGGGAATTACAAAACAGTATCAAAGCATACTGTCATAAAGTCATAGTCATGACATCTAATCCATACAGTGTTGATTTGGTTTACGCTCATAATATTAGGTTTATAAGCCCTGAACCTGTGGGAGAGGGATAGAGATTTTGCAAACAACCTTTGTAATCACATGAATCATATACAGTATCATGATAAAGCAGCAGATATGATTTTTTTTCATTCTCGGTGTAGTTGTATGAGAAGAACATCAATAATTCCCTTTCTTTTTATACACAAATACGACTTTGAGAATAGTCCAAGTTGTTATTTTAGTATTATTTATATACTAATATATTATTTATTAATATTTTGAATTAGTCTTTATTTCAATATTTTAATTTCAAGTTGAGTTAGTAATTTTAGTTCTAATTTTCATTTTTTTATTTGCCATCTAATAATTCTATTTCATTTTAATTCTGCTTTATTTCAATTACTTAAAATATACATTTTAATAGTTTAAGTCATTGTTATATCAATACATTTTAGCCCCCCAAAAATCTTTTTTGGGGGTAAATTTAAGTGAACCCTACATTCTGTAACACATTGTTTAGTAAAACAGGAAGTACCACCTCAAACTCGTGCCATTAGTTGTGCTATAAATTGAAAATCCAACCTTAAAAACAGAGCAATGTTTTGAAAACACCACAGAGCCACATTGTTTATGCTCTTCCAGGAAGTCAAGCTAAGAATGGCTTTCTGTCCGCACACTCAAATTGGACGGGAGAAAGTTATGAATTTTAAAAGTAGAAAAAAAAGATCTGTCCTTCTGTTCTATTACTCTTAGCCATTGTCACGGTCACATCTGTACCCTAGAGTCTCCCTATTCTCAACTATGACACAATTGGTGAGTGCCACCCAGGTTAAATTGGGGACAATTATGACACCCCCATGCAGAGAGCTTAATGAGTATTTTAATTAATAAAGGCTTTCAGCTCGACAGAGATCAATAATTTATGTTACCAACTACACTGTCAAAACTGATAGGTAATTAGAAATGTATATGTTACGCAGGTTTATTTTAATAGGACACACTTGAGTAACTCAACATCATGATGCCCCCCTGCCAGAGAATCTTTGCCCAAACCACAACTCAAACTGAATTAGTATAAGAGACACATAAAGACTAGACTACAGTTACCGTACCGAACAGAGCAAGAGACATTTATATCCAGACTTTAATCTATAACCAACCATTTCTTGTCAAATGAACTCACATAGCTTCAATTATTTACTTGTAATGAAGCATTGTCATTTTAATTCATATTAAATTAAGTATTTTCACAGAGTAAAACATTTCCATTGTTATGTATTGTCTTAATACATATGTATTTTCTTAATACTTAATTTTCTTATGTAATTATAGGCTTAACATTTTGATTTAATTACTTAAAAATGTATCAAGGTTTCATACAGTTAAACTCATTCATAATTATCCAGTAAGAATTATATAATATTTTACCTAACTATTACTTAATGATAATTTCTTAATTGTAATTACTTAATGGTGATTTCAAATATATATAATATAATTATAATAATTACAAAAAGTTGTTTTATTTCAATCTTCAATAATACTTCACAATAAGGATTAATTTGTTAACAATCAACAATGGAAAAATATACAGACAGTGAAAGGGCATTTATTAATCTTAGACAAATATGAATGTCAACATTTACTAATACATTAATACCATCAAAAGTTGTATTTCTTATTATATTGTATATTATTTAATGGACCTGAGCTAACATGAACTAAAAATACATTTTAGTTTGTAATGAAACGTTTTACTTGTTTTTTTAACTAATTATAACAAATGTATTGCTCATTGTTAGGTAATGCAACTTATATAAACTAATATGACCTTATTGTAACATAATCTTTAAGAATATTTTTGCCATTTCTATTAAAATCTTACAAACCACTCTTGAATTATCTTTCTGAATCCTGTTTGTAAATCTCCAATAAACACTATATATTTAAGTAGTTTAAAATCAAATCTTAGAGACCAAAGTGGTCACAGTATAAAAAATAGCAGTGTCATTTTAGTCAGATTTAATACTATTATATATTATTTACTCAAATATATATTTTCAGGATCTTTGTTTGTGAACACTGAATTACAGTCCATTTTAAAACGAAAAAAGGGAAACCATGATGTTAAAGTCATTATGATTATTGCCTCTACAGCACATAACATATCAATTCACACATGCAATCGATTCATCCTTTCACGCTCATCTGCGTAGCAGCCTCTTAAAATAATGAGACGACCCATTCCAGAGCCTCCAACAATGATTCAAGCACAGAAGCACTGCATGTGATCTCAGTATTGACGTGATATTTTTTCTTGATCATACTGCTGAGAATGCCACAGGCACTCTTAAAACACCTGCAAATTGGCAGAACGCAATGAGAAGCTATGCTGCAATTACATTTGAAGTAGTCCCTGCACCGCTGACGGATTTACATTGTGATTTACAGTAACGTGACTGTCGGAGTAACACAGCCGGAACATTTATTTCTACTCCCATGACTGCAGTATAGAAGTGTTAAACTCATAAAACGAGGCCATACTTCATTATTTACAACATTAATAAATGTAAATAGACTTGTTTTGACAGCTTTAAAATTGACGGGCTGGCAACACATCAGGGATTGTCATAACTGAATGCAGCGTATTGCACTTGTACACAAATTATCGTAACTAGAAAGGCTGATGAAATCACGGCCTTGGTCTTTTAAACAAATGACTCTCTTCAGACGGGAATCTTCAGGGAGGTTGGGAAGCCATTTCTGATCGAGCTCTTCTTGTTGGTAGCTTCAATCATCTTGTGAGGACAACCCAACAGCCTGTATTATTGCTTTGAAAGACATAATCCTCTCTTGGCCACACCCCTCACTGATATTCAGGGATTTATAATTAAACCACTAATTTGCATAAAAAATTCCAGCACATTTCATTCCAAACCATCACAGGTGTCCAATTTCCAAAGCCTTGACATGCAAGCGGCCAGTGATTTAAAGCGTCTAATGGAAAAGGCTATTATTGCTTAGCAATGAAAGAGAAACTATTCACGGATGGCCTTTTTGAACACAATTTCCAGATGACTGATTTTATAGTTTAGGCTTAACAATATAGCCTCAACATAAAAACATATTTTTGCATGTATTTTGCCATTAAACTAGACTTTATTCTTCATTTTTAAACAGAAAACAAAATAATGTAGTTTTATTGGCTTGAGCAACTACGGGTGAAAATCTTGCACTCTTTTCACAAAGGTTTTTGAGCTGAAAAAACTGTGCTAGTCACTGACCACCAAGGTTCTTTTTGTAAGCGAAAACTAAAACTAAGACGATTGATGACTTTTTTTTCGGAAGCGATTCTCATGCGCATCTCGTCAGTAAAGCCGGTTCTGTGATTGGTAGTAAATCACCATCACCCGTTTTCAGATGGAGCAGCATTTACCACAGAGCCGTAGTTCACTGACAAGCTAGGCAATGCTGTTCAATATCGCAGATGAAACGCATTTGATTATGAACGCGATATCGCCTAGCTTGTCAGTCCTAACATCTGTTTTTGTGCATATTTTAATGCATACAGGAGAATATGGAGCTCAAAAGCAATGTCCTAAGCAAAAAATATGCCCTTTGGTCCAGATGCTGATATTTATGTGGTTAAAATGTAAGATAAAATTCTGACTGCTTGTAATGTAAATCAATGAGATATTTATAACTGTATAACAGACTACTTACATAAAATGCATAAATATCGGTTTTCCCTCTATGTCTCATATTCATCATATGTTCATCTTTGAAATTATTCTTAAATTTATTTCATTAAAGTCTTTAAAGATTTCACAGCAAAATGACACATCAACCATGGCCTGAAGGGGTCAATTTTACTAAAAGGTATTTTACTTGCGAAAAAAGAATGAAATATCACTCAGATGTCAAAAAGCATGTAGTAGATCATGTACAACAGGTTTTCAAAGTTTTGATCATGTTGATAAATTAGAGGCCTTAGAAATGTGTGTATCAAATATGAGCCAGTAGGCTTTATAGGGTTAAAACTGAATTTGTTATATTTATATTATATTAAACTTTGCACTTTTGTACTGCTGATGTATCTGGTTACATGCCATTCTATTTTTACTGCATGCTTCTAGGAACAGCGAGTTTATACCTTTCATTCACTGACTACTAAAACAACCACATCCCATTTTAACACAGTGGATTCTTTCATTCTTCTAGGAAGGCATGTATTTTGTAGCTTGCAGCATGTCGAGCCAATCAGATAGGAATGGAACTACTATTTAAAATTGGTTTCAATCATCGTGAAGTTCGTGGAAGTATGAAAAAGAAAACAACACGCTGTGTACAGTCTGATAAGACACCCAGGACCAAGACCAGGCGCTGTGTTGTTTGCTGTGAGTGCTGGAAAGAATCCAGCATCAGAACTCCAGCTTTTGCAAAGAGTGGCGCTTTTCAGATGGTAATCACATGTTCTCTAAAGTTGCAGCCCAACCACCATCCGCTTTCTGAGCGAACTTGTTTTCTTTGGCAGCCAGCAAAGCTGCTCTACTGAGAAAGCGTAATGTTCGACCAGATCAGCCCTCTCCCCGGTTTATCCACATCCCGACACGGGATCAACAGGGGGAAGGAAAAAGCTTGTTGTTAAAGAAAAAAGCAACAACAAAGTTTACACCCATATTTCAAGCAATAGGGCTGTATGAGAGGTTATAGGAAACCAAGTAATTTGGTTGCATTCATTTCCATAGCTTTACCACAGTAATACAAAAGCTTATTTTGATGGACTCGGGGGATTGAGCTCCAGGTTTATTTGGAGAATTTCTGCTGCAGTCTCCCACAGGTGAATATAAGCTATATTTCAGAACCCATAAACAATGATTCACGATTACTAATTATGTTAAATGTTCAAACATGTTACCTTGATAACACAGTTAAAGGGATAGTTCACCCAAAAATGAAAATGAACCCATGATTTGCTGATTTACTCACCCTCAAGCCATACTAGGTGTATATGACTTTCTTTTTTCAGATGAATACAATTGGAGTTATATTAAAAATGTCCTGGCTCTTCCAAGCTTTATAATGATGGCGTTTGAGATTTTGAAGTCCAAAAAGTGCATCCAGCCATCATAAAAAGAGCTCCACACGGCTCCGCGAGGTTAATAAAGTCCTTCTGAAGTGAAATTGATGCATTTGTGTAAGAAACGTGTAGGAAAGTCTAAATTAAAAGAATATTTTTTTGCTGTTTCCCAGCTCAGCATGTCCAAAATTATTATTATATCGCCTTTTTATTTCTCCTCTTTCCTACTACTTGTTTCACTTCTGTTTGGTTTAGTGTTATGTTAGAATCATTATTATACTCATACCTTTTGTTGTTTTAATATTTTGAATAGTTTTAAGCTTTTTTGTTTTCATTTAAATGTTTAGTTTTAAAATGTTGCTGTATGCATTTGTTATTTTTATTTAATTTCTTTGTTCTTAATTGTGTATTTATAGACTTTGAACTTATAGTTTTAGTTACTTTTTTTTTTGTAAGTTGCTTTGGATAAAAGCGTCTGCTAAATGACTAAAAAGTAAAAGTTTAAAAAAAAAAGTCAGGACTGGGAAGGACATTCTTCAAAGATTTCTGTTCCATAGAAGATAAAAAATAAACAAATTTGGTTCATCTTTTTAAAGGTGAGTAAATAATGACCATATTCTCTCTTTTTTGGGCTGAATTATTCTTTTGAAAAACGAATGTTGCTTTTACACAATTCTACACGCACACACACACACACACACAGACACCACTATTTATTTTCTACTCACAATTAGTCTGGTGGAGGCCTGCGACATTAAAAGTCGGACAGTTCTTGTTCAAATAAGTTATTTCATTCCTACCATAGAAAAAAATATAAAGCTGATGTAGATTTATGTTGTACACTAATAGAAAGAGGAACCAAAAATGATACATTTTGCATTTCTCAGTCTTTTAATAAACCACTCTTTCAGCAAAGCACCCGGGGTAAAGAGAGGTTAGTAATCACGTTGGGTCAAATAATATACAAAACAGAGAATGCTTGTGGTGGAACTCTGCAAACAAATATGATGAACTAAGCTATTCAGTATCCAAGAACACGGACGTGAGATGGGAAACGTGTGCCCCCACACATAAACACTAAGACAGTAAAGTATTATTTATTGCTTCCTTTTGAAACAGAAATAACGCCGTAACCAATAATACAGCACAAAATAATAATAATACTAAAGGAAAAAAAAGTCCATCTCTTCTATTGGAATTAAAAAGGTGACCTCTGCTCTGTAAACATCTATGTCAGTATTTCCCTTTTGAAAATAACAAATGGAAATAGATCACAAATGTATTTGGTGTTTTCATTTTGTATATTCTTTCTGCATTTCTTGTGGACCTGATGTACAGAACTTGGAAAGATGGTGAAACAATTCATTTACTTATGAATAATACTCTAACAGGGATGATAAATCACAATGTTAATTAAGTATCATTAATATAAGACTAATATTAACTTTATCCCACAGAGGACACTGTTACTAATGAGGGGAATAAACTAAACTCTTATTGTAATCAACGGTCATCCATAATTAGTCATTTTAATAATCTTTATTCATCTGATTTTACATATGACCTGAGAAAATCATGTCTATTATTTTGGTTTGTGAGATCGAGATCGAGCTGCCCACACAAACATATAGGACGACAGAAACTTGTCAACGCTGCCCAGACTTTCATTAATAAAATAGCTTAGATACTGGATCACTACATTATATTAATCAGAAACGAGTGAGTAAAATGGCTGTTTAAATCACTAAACTCAAATCTTAATTGTTTGTAGTGACACGCAGATGCAGGTAGACTAATTCACCAATGCAACTGTCACCTCTCTCTCTCTCTCTCTCTCTCTCCTGGAATGTTTACATCAAAAACCTTAATTTCTTTTAGACTAAAGAAATAAATACATAAACATCTTGGATGACATGGGGGTGAGTAAATTATCAGGACATTTTTATTTGAAAGTGAACTAATCCTTTAAGTGTTGAAATCACTCATGTGATTTCATACAATATACTCTTGGCCTGTGGGATCTTGGTCTTCTCTGGCGCTTTATAAAAATCTTCCGTTGCAAGGCTCTATATATTGATTTTGACATGTTGGAAACACTTTACAATAACAGTGATGCTAATCCTCATGTTACTTTGGCACAAGGGATTGATCAACTATCCTGGAGCTGAGAAATGCAAAAGAAACCAAAGCACACCATCCAGAACTGTGTTTTTTTTCCTAAACTGACCGGCCCTGCCAACAGAAAGGCACCATCATTATTTTGAGATATTTAAACTTGTGGCTGCTTCGTGTCCAAAATCATGACTAATAGACCTCAGAATTCAACATACACATGTTTTGAGGTAGAGAGTTGTCCAAAAGAAACACAGAAAAGAATATATGAGCAAACATGGTTACACGCACTGTGAGACTGAATCAACTGAAGCACACAAATCAAAAAATTGGTTACATTTTAGCCATTATATGATCATAATGAATTACTCTGCCTAGTGGTTCATGAAACCATTGAAAAGTTTGGGGTTGTTTTTTGAAAATGTTTTGAATCTCTTAGGCTGTATGTATTTGATCAAAAATACAGTAAAAACAATAATACTATTAAATATTATTACATTGAAAATCAATTATATGGCAATATATTTTAAAGTGTAAATTATTCCTGTTAATGCAGAATTTTCAGCAGCCCTTACTCTAGTCTTTAGTGTGACAAGATTCACAAATATGAAATGTTTCTTTTTGTATAACTTGGAAGTTGATGTTTGTTGTGTAGATGATCCGTGATACATACGGACCGGATCCCACGGTTCGGCACGCATACGATTCGTGGGTTAATTGTTAAGTTTAACCATCATAGAGTGAAAGTTATGTTTAAATACCCGTTTTGGCAAGTATTCTAGTAAACACAGTCGGTTTTGTCTTAAGTGAACCGAAACCGGATGTATGTCAGTATTAGATGCGTGCATTTGGTTTTAAAGGGGCTGTTTACACCTGGTCACTTCATGCGTTTTGTCTGATCGGATAGCGATCCGATCCTAAAAAAAAGACCAGGTGTAAATGCTCCCCGAAGCGCATTTGAGACGCATTTCAATCTGATCGCTCAAACCACTTCAGGACGTGGTCTGGGCCGCATTCCAGACAAAACTGGACGAGTGTAAATGCATCTGCTTGTTGAAACCACACATGATAATTTTACTCCTCCCAAAATATTACAATAATTAACATGTGAGAGCTTTTTATAGGCTATATGGCATGTTATAGTCAGATATGACAGCGCTAATGCAACAAGCATCACCGCGGATGAGTAGCTGTATCTCTTCAGCAAGCCGACGAGCAAACTGCCACGAATGAAACTGAAAGTAAGTCGCAGACGCTTAACACACAATCTTCTTCATTAAAAGTAGTGAGTAGTAGATATCTTTCCAGTGCTGATCTCTCCTGATGCGGTCTCTGATATTGAAATTAGCTGATGAATAAAATGCAGCACATATCTATTGCTTTCATTGACGTGAACTCCATTAAATTTGCATATGGCGTGGGAATTGAAGAACGCATTTATATCCGTTTTGCAAAGACACATTCATGTGGCCAAAAGTAAATGAAAACATTTTAACAAATCAGATAGATATCCGATTCCGATCAGAGAAAACGCATGTAGTGACCAGGTGTAAACAGGCCCAAAGAGAATAAATAACAGCCTATAAATACCTGCAGTGAAGAGCACTATTGCGTTTTTTACAATTAATTATTACATTTCTGCACCTGAATACTAGTATTACTGACTTTATTAATAACTTTGTTGTATTCATCTACGCTTGTCATTTGTGTAATTGTTCTTGTTTTATTACTGACTTTATTAGTTCAGCTAGTAGCTTTTGCTGTGGTATAGAAGTACTTAAAGTAAGCTTTCAGTAATCAAAAAAAAATTACTGAAAAAAAATTTTTTTTTGTTGCTAAACCGAAAAATTATACAATTCGTGACTCAAAATCCGTAATATGATCTGAATCGTGACTTTTGTGATCCGTTGCACCACTATTAATATTTGTAATCTGTTCAGAAAACTAATTGTATAGCACCATAACACAACCAACAGTGCAATCTCTCAAGACGTAGAGGTAGCAAGACAAACATCATTTGTGGTACATGGAGGAATAATCGCTATTTTCTATAAGCATTCAAAATAATGAGCTTCATGAATGGAGTGCCATTGAGGTGATCAATACAACACCTAGGGACATCTGTACTCAACCTATAGCAAATCAAACATACAAGGCCAATTAACGCAGACAGAAATCCCAAACATCTTTCTCGGCCATAAAATAAATTCATTGCTCAGGGAGACTTTTTTTAATCGATATCAGTGTAATAATAGAGCCTGATTGGACAGCAGATGCTTCATGTCAATTGAATTGCCAATTGATTTTTGGGATCTAAAAAGTAAAAAGTCACACTAAAAAGACTGTGTTTTTGTGTGTTAAAACATGCTTCAAATTACTTATGAAAATAAAGGAATACAGCTGTTACAATGTTTTTGTAGTTCTACAGCTTGCTGCATGCTAGAGGTGTCAGAAAAAAGTTGGAAATGCTGTAAGACCACAGGATTCACAAACCACAGACAAGCTTGTATCAATATACTGGTGGTCTTCGTTTCACTTAGAACAGATTGTGTAGTGAATATAAAACAGTAAGGCATCAAATTAAAAGACAATTAATGCTGAAAATTCAGCTAGGCCATCTCAGAATTGTATTGAATTTGAAAAATATTGAAACAGAGAACACTTATTTTAAATTGTAATAATATTTCACATTATAATAGTATTTTTGATCAAATAAATGCAGCCTTGGTGAGCATAAGAAACTACTTTCAAAAACATTACAATCTTATTGACCCCAATCTTTGTGGTATGCACAGTGTATATGCACACTACAATATGCTATTACCAAATTACTTCAAAATTTGTGTATTTTATATGCATATTGGGGGGAAATATTTCAGTAGCTTCTGAAAAATATATATATAATTAAATAAGACCAGATCAATCCATTTATGAAAAAAATGATGTATTCAACTTTATAGAGAAAGACTGATAAATGATGCACAAACTAACATCTCACCTGTACTACAATCTAGTTCTTATTTAGCACATACAGAATGAAAACAAAAATGAAGTAAACAATAACACACATCATTCCTTCAGTTCTCATCTGTGCCTGTAGGGGGCGCTCATCCCGCAGTCTTACCTGGCTTGTGGTACGTCGATGCTGGAAGAGACCACCTTGCGTTTTTGTTCCAGCAGAGAAACGGAGCGGGTGTGATCTTTCTCCGGCTCCAGCGCCCGACCCGTTCGCTTGTGCTCCAGCACCCGTGGCTCCTCTGTGCTCTCCGGGCTAAGGGAGGGCACGTCTCCTCTCTGCACGCCCACATTCTGGCCCTGCGTGGGCCCGTCCCGCTGGCCACCATTGCAGGTGCTCTGCAGAGAAAAACAAATTTGAGTTTCTTCAGTCTTAACTGTGTTCATAATCTCTCCACGTGACTCCCGTCAATAAAGCCCTATTTACACCTACGGGGGCTGTTAATAGACCCCTGCCGCGAGGCTTGTTTGCTTGCAATCACGGAGCATTAGGCTGTATTTAAGCTGTTGGTAATTAATGCACCGGTCAATACAAACACCTGAACAATGCTTCGGATGGAGAAATCCTATTCGCTCATCTGCAGGCTTGTTTGTTTATAAGATCTCTGCGCTGCTGACAAAAGAAAAATAAATCCACCACACTCTGCTATTTCCCCCTTAGCACAACAAGCCACCATCCGTGACCACACTAATGCAAAGAAGAGCAGCTTTTCCTCTTGCACGTCTCATCTGCACACCAGCCGTAGACTTTTCTATTGCATAGTGACTAAAGCTGCGGTACACTAAACCGCATGCTACAGAGAGGGCAAATAGGGGCCAAGACGAAGTACATCACTGTATGCACCAGTGGAAAGCATGATCTAACAGTGGGCAGCATACAATCCAGATCATTTTCTTACCGTAGCGCGATTAGTTTGACTGAGGAGAGAGTAAACGCCCATCATGCTGGGCTTTGAGCAGCTGTGAGTTGCCACGCTATAATGAAGTTAAAAATAAAATGGATGGATTACCTGGCTCAATACTGGTCCAAGAAACTCTGCTGATAAGGGGTAAAAATGGTAAATAAAATACAAAACCGAGGATTATCTCACTAGTAGTGAAGTGTGGTATTTTAATACAGTTTCTTGACTCTAGAAACTAGACTCTCCATATTTACTCGCGCTCATGTTGTTACAAACAGTTATGACTTTGTTTCTTCTGTGACACAAAAGGAGACATTTTGGAGAATGTGCTGGCTGCTCTTTTCCATGCAATAACAATATATTAGGATTAAGCTTTTAAGCTTTAAAAAGAAGGATATTAAAGAACCATAAAATGTATTACAAATATGGTCTATATAACTTATGCATGATATTCCAAATCCTCTGCAGCCAAACAATAAGCTTTGGGTGAAAAACTATGCACAGTAGGTTATTTTATAATATATATATTTACTAGATATTCATATTATTGGTTATAAAATTGGATATGTATTTGTGAATATAATTTTCATGTTGGTGTTATCTAACAAGCACTAAAAAATTGTACATTTAAAAATGCTAAACATTTAATACCACTGCAAAATGTAATTAGCAAAATCTCATAATATGTTTCCATTATAATGTTGAGATGTCTTAATTCACTTCAATCATTTAAAATGTATGATTTTAGTCTGTTTTTAATTGTAGAAATGCAATGCCATTCATCAGCTATCTGTATCAGGCAGAATTTTACTACATGTGCTTCATTGAAAAACAGACTAAAATGCTGGCAGAATGTTCATTTTTTGTGGTTAACTCTTTCATTAAACCTCCCATAGGGCAGGAATAATGCTACTTCATGAACAAGAAGAATGCCAAGCTTTGGAGTATTTTCATGAGATTAACAGATTTGTTAAAGCGTTCTCATGTTGTGCAAGACTTCCAAGCGTCAAATCAAAACTGCACAGCTGACAAGTTCACATTTAAATTTCACACACTATTAAGTCTTTCTCTCTCAAGAGAAAAACACACACCATTGCTTTGTGTGCTTGTGTTTTTTTAAACCCACAGCTTTCTCACCTCATGTGGAGCACGGACTCCAAACTGATCAAATATAGGTCACAATTCATGTGCCAGTCAAACTATTCAAATGAGATCTTATTTTTGCTAAAGAGTTAGAGTTATTTTTGCTAATCTCGACTGATCTAATAACAGAATTAATTAGATTTGAAAGCAGGATGCACACAGATGAGCACTCAAAATTAATTATCTACAAATGATGTATTTCACGAGAAAAACAAACACGCAATGCACTTTAAGGTTTGAGATATCCACTGAAAGGAATTATGCTGCTCTTCGTAAAACCATAACAACATTTTTTAAAGCTTGCATCTACTATGAGCAAATAATCAATCATTTCATGTGAATAAAATGTAAACCAGCAACAAAGCCTTGGTGCATAAAGAGTTAAACTGTTAGACAACCCGTGTGTGTTAATTACATTTTGATATCAAGCAGTGGAAACAACAGGGGAACGAAAACATTGCAGTCCGCCTTTGTCTGAAAATGCCACACTGTAATGTACTTAACACGAAGCCCCTCCTTATTATGCAAGTCAACAAGTGGCATTCCCCAAGCCGAATGGCATTCGTTTGGGAATCTAGGCGCCTTGCCAAAGCCGCAGATTCTAGGAGCATGACCCTCTATAGAGCTCCGTTTTGCTGCCGTTATCGAGCAGCTGCTCCGGCACCATTAGCCCCCACTTTAGTTTCACATCCCTCCTTGCTTGCATTGCTTACATCTTAACTTTCCCCCCATCATATATGCGACCAGAGAACATGTCAGCATGTGATGTATAAAAAGTGGCACTGATTAAAAATTAAATGGATGTCTGATTGAGAATGCAGATTACAAAAACACTGAAGCATATCAGTTGCAACACTTGCCAAAAACAAGCACATACAAACATTAAATGTACACCAGCAAACAAATAAAAAGTGTATGCAAATATAGCATGCTAATTTCAGGTATTATGTTTATTTGGTTATTTATTTTGTATTATTTCCATGCAAAATCTAC
Source organism: Gymnocypris eckloni scoliostomus (assembly GCA_027564155.1). NCBI lineage: Eukaryota > Metazoa > Chordata > Actinopteri > Cypriniformes > Cyprinidae > Gymnocypris > Gymnocypris eckloni. Next base: position 18,153,310 of record CM050421.1, on the reverse strand, counting down.
AAATCAAAGTCTTGCAACTCTGGCTGTAAAAGAATGAAATAGAGCTGGTGCCGTTCTTGTCATTTTGACCCTCTTTGTTTTGATATGGCACCTCAGGCTGTATAACTTGATGGCTGCAATTAGGTCATTATATAAATAAATAAAAACCTTTGTATTCTGCAATTACGTGCAAGCAACCCACTCAAACTAGTGTGCAACCAAGCAGAGTTCAGTGAATAAAATGAGCTTGATCTGAGCATTTGCTAAATATCAAAAGACATGTTTATAAAAACACGATCACTGCACTGGCAATGAATGTAGAAAACACACTAAAAAAGCACCAAGAAAGAGCCGGTTGCAGAGGAGAGACGGAGGCTGTTGTACTGCTGGCGCATGAATGCTGTAGAGCTATGGCAAGCCGTTTGGACTTATTCCTTCACAGGATATGAATTCTTGATATCAACAATTCAATTTTCACTAGTTAAAAAGCTATTTCTTGATATCAGGAATTCGATTTCAACTCAAAATAATTTTTTATATTTTCACTAGTTAAATGTCACCATAGGCTGCCATTCAAATTGAATTGTTGATATCAAGAATTAATTTCTTACTAGTTCAAATTCCAATTTCACATATCAGAAATACAATTCTTACGAGTAAAAATTTATATTCTTGATATCAACAATTAAATTGTCACTAGTGACAATGTTCATTTTTGATATCTGAAAATGTATTTATGATATCAACAATTGGGAGGGTAATTTCTGATATCAACGATTTCATTCTTGAAATCAAGAATAGACATTTTTACTAGTAAGAATTGTATTTCTGATATGTGGAATTGGAAATTCAACAAGAAATTAATTATTGATAACAATTAAATTTGAATGGCAGCCTATGGTGACATTTAACTAGTTAAAATACAATTACAGATATCAACAATTTAATTCTTGATATCAACAATTTAATTCTTGAACTAGTGAAAATGTAATTGTTGATATAAAAAAAATATTTTTTACTAGTGGAAATGCAATTGCTGCTATCAAAAAATAGCCATTGTTAATAGTAGAAATCTAATTCCTGATATCCAGAATTGGCAATTTTAACTAGTAAAAACCGAATTGTTGATATCAAGAATTCATGTCATGTGAACGAATAAAAATCAAACCGTCTTGCCATGGTGTTTGTCCATATGCGGCTTAGTCATATTTCATCACGCGTTTGTGCGATAGTATAATAACATCTATTTAGTCAATGTTTACAGCTATTTTGCTTGTTTCTGTCGCGTTGTGTTCTCTGAATGCAATGAACACCGCGCGAGATGACCGAATCTCGAACAATTGACTCTTATGAACCGGTTCTTTTTAGTAAAAAAAGAAGATTCACGAAGCAGAAGAGTTGAGCTCACAAGCGAGGATGCGTTCTATAGGCCCGGTCCCAAATGGAACACTTCATGTGCACTTGCAGTCTTACGGCCATACAATGGCCGCCGCGTGCACATACCGTAGTCCATGAGACCGTAGGGTGTCCCATTCCTTATTTTAACCAGAAGGGTGCTCGCGAGCGCCCCTGTGGCCGTTATGCGCCCTTGATACGCACTTCTGCCGAGGCCGCACTGGGGCGAGCTTGCAGCAGACTTCTACCCGACAGTCAAAGCGGCATTACGTCACGAAAGTGCGGACTCAGAGGAAGACAGCAAGGGTTTAGGGTGCCATTTGGGACAGGGCCATAGTCCGTTTTTTATGCCCATCACTCGAAAACTTCCCTCCGTCTCGTTTACTCGGATGTACGTCATTGGTGATTACGTTGCATGAGTGCCCACTTCTGGCAGAACCCTTGGAATGGGCTTAACTGGAACGTCCTAAGCCCTTGATTACTTAGAATACGCTATAAAGTTGTATACTGTTTACATTTTTCCTCTTACAAATTTGTTTGATGCAGCATTCTATATGTATGCTTGGGCTGTTATAAATGTAAAAAAAACAATAATAGTTATATATTATAGTTAAAAATCGGAAAATTTTAACGCGATCTGCGATGACATTATAATCGTGTTGCAATGTGGTCCATGGAATGGCCTGAAGTGTGCATATGAAGCAGACTCGCTCCGTCTGTCAAAACCGAGGGATCGAGGGTCTGTTCATGTAAACTTCCCTCGTCCACTTCGCGAAGTGGAACGCACTTCAAAATGGCAGCGGGGATTCCCCCGAGGGGAAGTGATTAGGGAAGTTCGGGAGTGCGTGTCCCGAGTTAGCAATTTGAGTCATTTAGTGAATCATTCAGAGCCGTCACTGAGTTCACAACTGATTCCCTCGAACGAGAGTCATTTATCATTAATGTTTATTGTAATAATTAATAAATAAAAAAATCAGTATGTTACAAGAAAACTAAGAAAATTGTTTAATAACATACATATGTAAATCTGTTTCGCGCTACAGGGAGAAGAATGGGTAGAAAAAGCAAGATGAGTGACATTTTCCCCTAAATATTACACACAACAAAAAAGGCCGTGATATTTATATTACATAAATCTACAGACAGGGGTGACATAATTTCAAACACACAGTTATACTAAATAAACCTAGAAAATATCCGAATCATTTTAGCACGTTTTGTGACCTAAGCACCCTTTTTTTAGTAAGACCCTTCATCACAGCACAGTGGCCGTTAAATGGTCTCCACTTAGAATGTTAAAAAGTCAATATGATATGCAGTCAAAGTACATTTTAAATTCATATGCACTTCGCAGTCTTTTGCAACTGTATTTTCATCCAACAATAGAGAGACCAAAAGTGTGAGTTTAATGCAATAGAATTGTGAGCATGAACACCGGCGATTCTGAACGAGCTTTTGTATCTAGAAATTGTAGAATTGTGCCACTAAAAAGTAATTTGGCCCCAAAATGTTTCATTTGAGGGGCCAACGGCTCCTCGATAGCATCAGCATAATTACAGCATTATATTTCAGTATTCTTTCTCACACATTCAGATGAGAACTAATTGGACCATCAAACAGACAATCTCTCAATGCACTGTAAACAAGGATGTGTGCGACAAGCAGCACAACAACAACAACAACAAGCCCAGCTGACCACACACACAAACCTTCAAGCTCGACTTCAGCGGCGCTTTCGCGGTCATCTGTGCAATCTCTTCCTCGGAGTATTCTTTCAAGCTCCCGTCTTGCATGAGCACCGTGTACACGTTGCGCCGATGGCCGGTCGAAGCATCTCTGTTGTCTTGTTTGACAGCCTGGATCACTCCTGTGAGCGGAGCCGCGTCTCCCGTTAAACCCGGCGCGTAAACGCGGCTCCCAATGACCGAGCGCTTCACCAGCCGCCGCGTATGCATAGTTGAAATATCAATGAAATGCGCAAATAAAAATTACTTTGATATTTGCACGGCAATGTCGCTTTAAAAACAAAAAATATCACGCTGACAAAACCCGAACGGACTGACCGTCATAACGGGCCGAACATGCGAACAATAAGACAACATTACCACAGATCTGGACCGCATCCACATATTTCACCGGCGCGAGCAGTGAACCTTTACAACATGCAAATGAGCTACACTTGATAACCCCACTGTCCGTCTGACCGAAACACCGACCGGCAACCGATGTCTTTCTTCAGTCGACCTGTTTGTTTTGCTTGCCGTTCCCTTAAAGCTGACGGTTTGTGGTAAAACACGGCGCGGAGCGTCAGTTTTGGATCGATAAACACGATGTATTTTTCACAATACACACAGTGGGTATTTATGTGATAAATCACCGAGGAGCGGACCACCAGGAATTTGATTCACCGTATAATATAAATGAGAGTCTCCAGTGTCGAGGGTGCTGTTTTAGTAGCTAGTTCTCACCCTATCTCACCGTGAATCCGTTTTCGTTTGAGAAAGACTCCATTCCGAAAAATCCATCCAGGTTTTGTAGAGCCACTGGCTCTACCGGCGGAATGTCGCCTGTAAACATGTGCGCTCGCGCAGCTAGTGTGCGTTCTGATTGGCTGACGGCACACACGCCTCCACTCGCTCGCGCTCCCTATGCTTTCTTCTGCAGTTTCCCTCCAAACACAAGCGACGGGCGCTGCTGCAAAGGCTTGGCCGCAGCGATAAAAACAATGACGCACGGATGGAGAGAGGAGAGTAGTTTGAGTAGGTATTATTTAGGTAGGCCGGTCAATGTTCATTACATTGATAACAGTGATGATAATATCCCGTCAAACGGTCAATACAGGGTTATAGGCTTCTGTGTGTGTGACCCGGCGAGAATGATTGACAGGCGGCAGGGATTCCCGAGGGACCTCTGTGGCGGGACCTGTCAGTACCCTAGAATAACTGTTTGTGGAAAATCATTCATACTTGTCACATAACAAAACATAAACTTGCCCGACTTTGAGTCTGACCATAATGCAAATATTTAAATGTGATTTGTTGTGTTGAGGAGGGAAGTGCTGTTAACATATTTATATTTTTGACATGTTAAAGCGGTAGTTTACCAAAAAAAAAACGGGGATCTCATCCTTATGTTGTTCCAAACCTGTGTTTCTTTCTTCCATAACACAACAGGAGAACAGCCTGTCTCAGTAACTCATATGCAAACTCGACGATATTGATTCTTGGGGACTTCAAACATGTTGACTAGAGGAAAATCATGCCCAGATTCAAACAGCAGATTACTGTGTGGAGTAGGGCTAACAAGATTTGAGATCAATGCTACAGTGTGTTTTCTAATGCTTTTCACTATGTCTTGGGCTCCATTGGGTCAGTCACATCATAATATGATTTTCCTTATTCCTGTTTATTGTGGCAGTGTTGGGGAAAGTTACTTTTAAAAGTAATACATTACAATATTGCGTTACTCTCTAAAAGTAACTAGTAATTAGGTTACTTAGTTACTTTTTATGGAAAGTAATGCGTTATATTACTTTTGCGTTACTTTTTAAATATGAGCAGGGCTTGATTGTTTGTTTTTAATACAAGAAGTTCTATTTATAGCAAATGTAAAAGCTCGTTCACACCTAAAAGTGTAATGAATAAACCTCAGGCTGAAGGAAGAGTAAATCACGTCTGTACTGAAGAACACAGGAGAAGATTCAACACTCTTCAGCAATAGAAAAACAACAACGAAGCACAATCATTTTTGCTTATTAGTATGGTTGAACTGGATCATCAAAGGTCAGCAGCAAACACATTGGTTAATAAAATGAGATTAGATATATGTGTGTTGTTTAACATGTTTAATTATTGCAGGTTTGCGTCATATTCTGAGTTTGCATTTCACTGTTTTAATTATTTTTGATGAATACTGAATCTGTTTTTGCGAGTGGGATGAAATAATACACATTCACATTTAGTCTAGATTAGAACTACAGTAAGATCATGTTCACACAGCGCACTGTCAGTCAATAAATGGAAAAAAAGTAACTCAGATATTTTCTAGTAAATTAAAAAGTAATGCGTTACTTTACTAGTTACTTGAAAAAAGTAATATTATTACGTAACTCGCGTTACTTGTAATGCGTTACCCCCACAATGTCTATAAGAAGGAATGTTAAAAATGTGACCCTGGACCACAAAACCAGTCTTATGTGTACATTTTTCGAATTTATACATCATCTGAAAGCTGAATAAATAAGCTTTCCATTGATCTATGGTTTGTTAGGATCGTACAATATTTGGCTGAGATTAAACTATTTGAACATCTGGAATCTGAGGGTGCAAAACAATTCAAAATACTGAGAAAATCGCCTTTAAAATTGTCCAAATGAAGTTCTATGAAGTTTTTATATATTTACGGTAAGAAATTTACAAAATATCTTCATGGAACATGTTCCTTACTAAATATCCTAAAGATGTTTGGCAAAAGAGAAAAATCTATAATTTTGACCTATACAATGTTTTTTTTGGCTATTGCTACAAATATACCCCAGCGACTTAAGACTGGTTTTGTGGTCCTGGGTCACAAATGGTCAGCTGCTGAAATAGAGACTAATGGACTGTTTGGGGACCACTGATTGGTCTGTTTTTGAGGTATCATGTGTTGGGCGGATTATAAGAGAAAAGCCACAGTCATCTCTGATGATATTACATTGCCCGATGAACTTAATGCGTTCTATAGTTCTTTTAGTCCAATGGCAGGTTGGTCAGCTAACTTCCTGGCCCAGTTCTGTGACTCCCATCTTTTAAAATAGATGAACATGAAGTTGGGAACCTGTTGAGGAAGCAGAATTGCAGGAAGACAGCTGTCCCTGATGCCATATCACCTGCAATCTTAAAATGGGGTGCCTTTTCTCTTGCTCCTGCTTTTTACCAATATATTTAATCGGTCGCTAAGAGTGAGTAGAGTTCCAGCATGTTTTAAAGCAGCTATAATTATTCCTGTGCCAAATAAGCCGCATATTAGCTGCTTAGACGATTACAGACGAGTGGCCCTAACATCAGCTGTAATGAAAATCTTTGAGAGATTGGTACTGAAGAATATAATTACAACTGTTTATCTAGATTCTTACCAATTCGCTTATAGGGCTAATAGGTCAATCGATGACGCTGTTGCTCTGTGTCTTCAATTCTGCAACACCTTGAGACTCCTGGCACTTATGTCAGGGCTCTTTTTGTGGATTATAAATCTGCATTTAATACAATTGTTCCAGTGAAACGTTGGTAAATTGGAGCAAGTGGGGGTTCATCGTTCCCTTGCTTTGTGGATTTTGGATTTTCTGCAGAAAAGATCACAGGTAGTCAAAATTAACAACATGATTTCGAGCCCTAGAACTATAAGTGTTGGAGCTCCACAAGGTTGCGTATTGTCACCAGTGTTATATTCCATGTACACTAATGATTATGTTTCATACAGTGACTCTGTTTGCTGATGATACTACATTAATTGGTTTGATAACAGGTAATGATGAAACCGACTATAGAAACAAGGTATCAACATTGACTGAATGGAGTTGTACCCACAATGTGAAATTGAATGTCGCTAAGGAAATTGTGTTTGATTTTCGACGGGGTAAAAATGCTGTTATGCCACTAACTATTAATGACCAGGTCATTGTTGGTTTCTTGGAACCACAATATCTTCATCATCGAAGTGACAGGACAGCTTAAGAGGCATTATTAAGAAATCTAATCAAAGATTGTATTTCTTAAGACAGCTCAAAAATTTTAAGTATCTAAAGCTGGTATGTTCAGGTTTTATAGAGCTGTCATAGAAAGTGTGCTGACTTTTTCAATAATACTATGGTTTGGCAGCTCCACAGTACAAGAAATAAGTCAGATTCGTAATATAGTGCGGACTGCCTCAAATATTATAAGTTGATATCTTCCCACCATGACATTTATGTCTTGCATTTGCAGAAAAAAGGCTTAACAATTCTTAGAGATTCCGCACATCTGGCCCAGACATTTTTTTATTTACCCTCAGGCAGACGACTTAGGGCAATTAAAACTAAGTCTGCATGCTTTTTGAACATTGTAGGATGGTTTATGCTTTAAACTCTTCTGGCACTTATGCATCTGTATTTCATTCCTTATAATTGTTTGAATATTTTATGTATGTATGTAAAAGTGTTTGTTTTTTTAGTTTATTTATGTATGCAAAGGTGTTTGTGTTTGAGCTCACCAAGAAATTCCAGACAATTATGTTGTCTGGCAATACATAAACACATGATTATTTCTGGCTGAACTAGAATGCAAGCTTAAATGATCTTAAAATCCAAATATAATAGTGACCTTTAAGAAAATGATACTCTATATCTAATCTCTTCAACGAGATTTCCGGTTCATTGGCTGCAGTAGGGAAATAATGAGAAGAATAACAGTGCAGCAGTAAATGGTAAAACTGTTTGCACTACAAGCCACTGTGTTCATAATTAAGATAATACGTTAAAATAATATGGAAAGACACACCAATTTGCAATACCAAGCAGCAAAAACTGTACGCAGATGAGACCTTTGACCACATACTGAAATATTTTTCAAGCAGACACATGGAAACAATCACTGTTACAATCACGTTTTTTTATGTAATGTTTACTAGTTAACCAAACTTTACTAATGTTTCAATTTACATTTATTCAAAAGAGCATTCAGAGTCAGACTATACATTTTATCAGCAGGTGCTAAAATTATGAAATTAGTTGTAATAAATACTGTAAGTAGATCAGTTAGTAGATTTTTGTTTTTAAAACATCCAGTAGTAATTCAGTTTTTTGCTATTGTTGATAAAAGTGTAGTTGTCTGTCAAAATAGTATAAATAATAGTAGTAGATGTAACATACTGACTGTTTGTTACGTTATTACAGTTTTAAGTGTGTAATTTGCATTGATTACAATTTAGAAGTAAACCACCCACTTGTGTGCATTATATATAAACCTTGATTAATTGAACTTTTTTACCTTTGTGTATGGTTAAACACCAACACAGGCATGTTGTGTATGCTTGTCAGTGTGAGTTCTGAATCGATTGCAGCATTGATCAAAGAACCACACCTCTCGCATAGTCTCTCAAAATATAATATAATTACTGTGTGCTTGTGGGCATGATTCGCTTATAACAAACTGTCTGTTGGAATAACCCCTTAAGGCATGGCTGAAAAGATTGCATCTTTTAACAAACAATTTATACTTATGAAGTGAAAATAATCAAATCTATTCAATGCCCTTGTTTGCTGCCACTCCCTTATAGAGTACTTGCATTGAAAATGCATGTTGCTTTGACCACAGATTCAATCAATACCTTGCTGTACAGTGTTCTTTAAGTCCCCTAATACCATGATAACATGATAATAAAACCGCCTTATCGAAGGTTGTTTTTCTACACTTGAGTATTTAGTTTAGTAGGATGTATTGGCATTAAATATCAAGAGATTATTCTGCTTTTGTGCACTAAGCCAGTATAAATGTTCTTTCTTGTCTTTAAAGAGTGCCATGATGCAACTATGCAAATGTATTCATACCCCTTTATTTTTTATGTTGCTTTAAATTACTTTTTCCCCCACATCAATACTCCGTCCATACACCATATTGACAAAGCAAAAACAGAATTGTCACAACTTTGTGAATGTATTAAAAATGTATAACAGTACATTGCATAAGTATTCATATCCTTAACTAAATATTTAGCTGAAGCACCTTTACAGCCTCAAGTCTTTTTTGTTTGATGCGACAAGCTTTGCTCATCCACATTTGTCTCCTCACCTCTTCACCTCTCAAGCTCTTTCAGAGCTTGTTGGGGCTAGTTGGGGGCAGACGCACATTTTCAGGTTTCTTCAGAAATATTTGATTGGGTTCAAGTCCAGGCTGTGGCTGGGCCACTCAAAGACATTCACAGCGTTGTGTATAAGCCACTCTTGCTGTGTGATTAGGGTCATTGTCCTGTTGGAGGGTAAACCTTCTGCCCAGTCTGAGGTTCTGAATGCTCTGGAGTCTGGACTGGGTTTTCATTAAAGCTATCTCAATATTTTGGTGCATTGAGCTTTTCTTCTATTCTGATGAGTCCCTCAGTCGCTGCTGATGAAAAACAGCCCATAACATGAGGCTGCTAACAGCATGCTTGACTTTTGGGATGTACTCTGCAGGTGATGAGCAGAGCTGGTTCCCTTCAAACATGATGCTTAGAATTGAGGTTCATCAGACCAGAGAATCTTATTTCTCAGAGTCTGAGGGTCCTTTGGGTGCGTTTTCTTTTGTCTTCACTGAGGAGAGGATTGAGTTTGGCCAGTGTTGCAGTGATGTTTGTCCTTCTGTAGATTTCTCCTATCTCCACATATGATCATGGAGCTCAACTAGAGTGACCATCAGGTTCTTGGTCACCACTCAAACCACAGCCTTTCTCCATCAATTGCTCAGTTTGACCAGGAGGCCATCTCTAAGAAGAATCCTGGTTGTTTCTAACTTCTTCCATTAAGGGTAAAAGACTACATGCTTCTGTGACCCTTCAATGAAGCAGAATTTTTCTGAACTCTTCCCCAGATGTGTGGCTTGACACAAACCTGTCTCCGAGCTCTACAGACAGTTATTTTAATACAAGCTATATGAATACTCCTGAACTTACTTACAATTACTTATGCATTAGAATCATGTAAGTTTTTTATTTTTAATAAATTTGCAAAGATGTTAAAAACCTTATTTCTTTTTTGTCTTGCTTTACCGTTATAGTGTATGGAGTGTCGATTGATGTGACATTTTTTTTTTAAAGCAGTTTAACAGGCAGCCACATAAAACGTGAACAAAAACTATGAATACTTGCGCAAGGCACTGTATATATGCATCAGTTGGATAAACATGCACACACATTACATTATTAGTTCAGCATATTGTTTAATAAGCAAATACCACAATACAAATGATTATGATGAAATAAACAAATGTAAAATGAACTCTTATTTACAACTTAATACACAGAATTCGGTTTGAGGGAGAAACCAAATGTTCAATGTTTCACCATGATATTAAATAAAACAAGGATATTCTTAATATGGAACCTGTACCAACATGACGTACCATTACAAGCAAACACAGACAACATTTGTACTCCATCCAGTCCTTAATTAACCTCATGTTTTAAATAGTGCTAAAGAACTCCTAAGAAATACATATTCCTGTTATTAGCCTTTTACATGTTAATAAACCTCCTTTAAACTTTCTTTGATTAAAAATGTATCAAGAAAACAGCATGTAATCCACTGACTCTAAAAGTTCCACATGCTGTCCTTTGAGATATGCTGCCAATTATTACAGAACCATACTTAAACATTGACATAATTTAATAGATATTTAATAGATCATAATAGTCTTTTGAATATTTACAAGTGTCTCTTGACATGAAGTTGTCCCATGCAGCGTATGGATGCGCTATACTGTATTGATTATACTGCTACGTGAATGTAAAAGCAGCTAAATGCATACCTTATAATAAAGCACATAAGCTGCCAGGCAAAGCTGCAGTGTGGCAGTACCATGATGTCTCTTTTCTCCTGTGCGTTTCAGACTTTTGAAATGTTGCGTACCTATTACATGTAAAAACCAAACAATCTCTGAAGTATATAAATGTATCTGATACCCAATGAATACAGCTGCGTCAATAAAAAAACTAAAATCACACATACATATTGATAACATAGCTCAATTACATCACAAATGGCAATAAGTGAACAACTGAAAGGATTTGAACTCACACCAGCAATAGATAATAGCCAACTTTTCATTAATACCATTTTAGTACACTCATAAATGAGTGTGCTTATCTTTGCGTACCTAAAAGGTCACTTCAAAGGTCAGTCGATTTGACACACTAAATATAAAACATTTTAAACGGCTCAGAATGATGGCAACATTTAAATGTTCCTCTTTTATATTTGGATATGCGTTATGTGAACATCGCTTGCTTACAAGTGAAAGTAAATGCTCCAGCAGTTTTTTTTTTATGAGTGTAGTTCCTTAATAGACTGATCTGAGAGGTCTGCTGTTGACTCGATCTGATTGGTTCTCTTCTCGGGGTTATACAAGGACACAACTCTGTCAGTTGCTCAACTAGAATCACGTGAAAACGGGCAGGCAGAGTGGAGCTCACAGCAGACGTAGAGTGCAAACGCGTGAAAACTACTAGTACACATTAATACAATATTTCTCATAAGAGCACAGCCATTGCTGTCACTTTGTTTTGAAAAGTGGTGGAGACTTGGGAAGGGGGGCTGCACAGATGTGCTGCTTGTATCACAAAACGGTGAAGGCTTAGCTCATGTATATTAATTAGGATATGCAAACATAATTAAACATGATCTTCTTAAACTTAAGGATATTCTGATAAGTGATGTATAGATCACATGTGAAGTAACATATTTTATATAAAATCTGAAATAACATTAGCATTATAATTTTTTTATCAAGTAACATTTGTGTTGCTATGTTCTCAATGCAGCAGCTATTTTTGCTTAATATTCATACTTGTGTTATTGTTTAATCTTTGGTCTAGCAAAAAGTATTCCTTTGTGTATAAGAGGTTTAAGGCTCTAATTCGCTGTGCATTAGTGGATATCAGCAGTGGGGATGCATTTGTTAACATTTTGTTTTGTGATTTCACTAGAACAGGAACAAGTTGTGGAAAGCGATTATAGCAGGTGTGTGTATTGGAGAGCAACTCTCATCCTTACCCACATCAACTGCCCAGAAAACATTCAAAATATCAAAAGGCTCTGAAACCTCCCGCTCAACAAATGGAGATGTCATCTCTGTATTAGATCCATCCTTACTGCAAGCTGTGTGGGGACAAAACTGTCAAAGTGGTGGGAACAAATCCATCATAAATGATGCCAATGAGGGGTACCTTGGGTTTGTGGTACCCAAATATTCACATGAATAACATAACAAACCCTCTTCTGAGCAACTCTAGAGTATTTAATTTCCTGTGCTGGGTCACAGGTCTGAATGAACCCTTTCAAAAACAATGCGCTGCATAAATGCTATGCTCAAAAACATTCAATCAGGAAAGGTTAAGTGCATGAAACTCATAATACCACCCCATCTTCCACTTCTAAACCTCAGAGAAGTGATTTATCGGTGTCCACAGTCCCTTACATGGGTGGTCAGAGACGAGAGATGTCCCCGTTGAGACCCAGTTCCCCCACACTCTCATAGTCAGGTTCCACTATCCCATTGCCCTGATGAGCCTCTTCAGATGCTTTGGAGATCTTGATGGTCTCGTACCCAGGGTCTGCATTCTCTGTAAGCCCCTCCGGAGGCTGGGAGCCAAGAGCCATTGGGTATTCATCCCCAACCGTGGCGTAAAGATCACTGGAAATCGACTCCGCACCATTCCCTTGATGTCTCCAATGCTGCTGTAGTCATTCTCAGTTTTCTTTATAGAATTCTTCACTACGTGGGAGTACATGTCTGATAACTGGAATTGGAAATGTAACAGAGAATAAGACATTTTTACTCCACAGACTTGGTTCAGTGCAATATTTATATGCAAATAATATTAATTATTGCAAAGACTTCAAGTTGGTCTTTACAAGTTGCTGATGCTGAGCCTACCTCACTGTCTGGAGACACATTGTCCTGAAGCTCTGGAGTTGTCAGCGGGGAGTGTAACTGTTGGACAATGATTGAAACCAGACCATTAGTTAAAAACGCTTCATCTTTAATCAGTTTAAACAAAGAGCAGCATAGGAAATGGCTCACTTCAGCTGACACATGCTAGGACTGATTGATGCAAAAACGAAGCCACTCATTCATTACTTAAGAGTTACTGATTGAAATCAAATGTACAGTTCCTCTCTTAGCAAGAGCGGTTGCATATTTACAAAGAGAATCAATAACGGAGTCATTAAAATCCTACAGAAGATCAATAGCAGACACCTTGGCTGTTGGAGAAGAATATCAATCCCTGTCGCAGTCACCTCACTGACAGACAGATTACAGTCAAGCGGGAAATCTGCTACAACCCATTCAAGATTAATCCTTAGATGTTTAAGAGACAAAAGTTTTGATTAAGCTATCTCACCCCTTGAACTTGAGGTGTGCTTTGCTTTAATATGATTGCGCAGAATGTGCATCAGGGACAGGGTTTAATTAGCAAAGCAATTAATTTAATAGTCCATCCATGTGGCTCCGCAAAAACACCCCTGACCTCATCACAACTAACAAGTGTCTCTTACAGTAGGGCTTATCTGCTAATTCACTCTTGCCTTTGTCTCTATACAGTCCTCTATATTAATTAAAGTGTCTCTTCCATTGATTTGCCCATATAAGAAATGAATAATTATCGGAAGAGTTTAAAGCGCACTGCAACGTCATCACAAAGACATCATCATTACACCCACATACACCCCCCTATATATCTATTTGCATTAAATATATATTAAATAACATATATTTATTCTTAGTGAAATTAATTTAAATGTTGTGATAATATTTAATATGAAAATAAAGTTAAGCTATTTAACATTTACTTAACTGTTATATCACTCATGAAAGCAGTATCGTAACAGGTGCACCTCAGGCCCTGTCAAAACTTTATATCTATATCTATACAATAAAATCCAGAAAAACGCATTTCAAAAAAATTCAGTATTTGACCCCTTCACAAAACATGACTTAGTACTTGGTAGCAAAACCCTTGTTGGCAATCACAGAGGTCAGACGTTTCTTGTAGTTGGCCACCAGGTGTTCACACACCTCAGGAGGGATTTTGTTCCACTCCTCTCTGCAGATCCTCTCCAAGTCATTAAGGTTTCGAGGCTGACGTTTGGCAACTCGAACCTTCAGCTCCCTCCACAGATTTTCTATGGGATTAAGGTCTGGAGACTGGCTAGGCCACTCCAGGACCTTGATTTGCTTCTTCTTGAGCCACTTCTTTGTTGCCTTGGTCGTGTGTTTTGGGTCATTGTCATGCTGGAATACCCATCCACGACCTATTTTCAATGTCCTGGCTGGCTTCAATGCCCTGGCCCTGACGGTACATGGCCCCGTCCATCGTCTCTTTGATGTGGTGCAGTTGTCATGTCCCCTTAGCAGAAAAACACCCCCAAAGCATAATGTTTCCACCTCCATGTTTGACGGTGGGGATGGAGTTCTTGGGGTCATAGGCAGCATTCCTCCTCCTCCAAACACGGTAAGTTGAGTTGATGCCAAAGAGCTGGATTTTGGTCTCATCTGATGACAACACTTTCACCAAGTTCTCCTCTGAATCACTGGCAAACTTCAGACGGGCCTGTGCATGTGCTTTCTTGAGCAGGGGGACATTTTGGGCGCTACAGGAATTCAGTCTTTCACAGCGTAGTGTGTTACTAATTGTTTTCTTGGTGACTATGCCTTGAAATCATTGACAAGATCCTCCCGTGTAGTTCTGGGCTGATTCCTCACCGTTCTCATGATCATTGAAACTCCACGAGGTGAGATCTTGCATGGAGCCCCAGTCAGAGAGAGCTTGACAGGTATTTTGTGTTTCTTCTATTTGCGAATAATCACACTAACTGTTGTCACCTTCTCACCAAGCTCCTTGGCGATGATCTTGTAGCCTATTCCAGCTTTGTGTAGGTCTACAATCTTATCCCTGACATCCTTGGACAGCTCTTTGGTCTTGGTCATGGTGGAGAGTTTGGAATCTGATTGATTGATTGCTTCTGTGGACAGGTTGTCTTTTACACAGGTAACAAGCTCCCTTTAAGAGAGTGCTCCTAATCTCAGCTCCTTACCTATATAAAAGACACCTGGGAGCCAGAAATCTTGCTGATTGATAGGGGATCAAATACTTATTTGACTCATTAAAATGCAAATCAATGTATATCTTTTTTTGAAATGCGGTTTTCAGGAAAATTTTTTGTGGTTATTCTGTCTCTCACTTTTCAAATAAACCTACCATTAAAATTATAGACATTTTTTGTCAGTGGGCAAACGTAAAAAATCAGTAGTGGATATTTTTTTTTTCTCACTGTATATACTGTATACACCAAGACAATTCACTTATATTACTATGAATGGAGAAAGTGAAAAGTGCAATATGGTGGAATAAGTCTACCTTATAAATAAAAGAACCAGACGCTGATTGATAAACGTATTGCATCATAGCAGTTGTTATTAGAAGCTCCAGTTCCCATAAAAACAATCTGCACAGGACTGCACATGCGCATTTACTATAGACCAACCTGAAGCATATGCTTTTTAATGCTATTTGGGCATAAGACACAACATTTATGGGATAGTTCATGTCAGTTTTTATTGCTGATTAGAAATATGTTATCTACATCAGTTTGGCAAGCAATTTCTCCATTCAAGTAGGTAGAAGGTCTTGCATGTCCGAAATAGCTGCCTGGAGGCATTGCAAATATGGCTGCAGAGTGAACTGACTTTCTTTTGACAAGGCATCATTGCTAACAATAAAAGTCCTTCCCTTCAGCTGGAGACCTCTGAGTATTGATGTGCTGAAATCACAGTTTATCAAAGACAGCTGCCCTCAGTCCGTCACGCTAGCATAGTGACATTGGCACCAATGCATAATGACACACATGGCACTCCGCTCAAGCCAGGCTTGCATGCTTCCCTCAAATAACCAAACATACAGTGCACAGTCCACACCATGAACTAATGAGGCGATGTATTCAATGTGCGTGCATGTGTTACAACATGTGCTTGTCAATTCGGTGCATTCCAGCTTAAACTGAATGATTATCTTGGTCAAACACAGACTGATGTACCTGTAAACACATGCTTTACCATCTAATTTATCATGAGGGTGAGCTGTCAGACATTGGACAGCTGGAACGCACTGATCCCGATGCGCATATGTGACCGATAAGATGAATTACTGCAGCCCCATTACACGTCTACATCAGGCCATAGCGAATGGGATTTGGATTGATAGGTGTCAAGTTTAAACCAATGGTGTAGAAGAAGACACTTTACCCCAAAGGGTGCAAGTAAGCAACTTAGTACCACTGGGTGCCAGTGCCAAATCCAGTGGCCAATCTGGAATCATTAAACACATTTACAGAAAGGTTGGGCAAAATTGGCTCTGCACTGGCCCCTAAACTCTGCTGGTTTTGAATCAGTGACTATTGACACCAGAAGCCCAAGGGGTGGCAAGTTTTCAAAACTCACTTTTGGCAAATCTGATGCAAAACAAAACTTAATTGCTTACTGGTAGCATTCAAATTGGTTCATTTGGTGAACATCCCATTCCCATGTACTGTATGTTGTGTCACATCGGACAATTTGTTTCTGAATCCAACTAAAATTATTTTGTTTACAAATATCAAATGTGGATACTAATTGCTTGATTGTAATTTTATTTGTCTGATGCATTTTCAGTGTTGGGATGGTTATTTTAGAAATTTAAAATAAGCTAGTGTCCTATTCTGTGTCATAAACTCCTGAAACATTGGTGTCTAATATTTTAAAGCAGTCAATGCTATTTGGGAAAGAAATCAAATAAATCTGTATGTGTGTGAAAATATTCAGATGTAACCCTCTTTGTATTCATTAACATTTTCATAAGTAACTTTAATTTAATGACACATTTTTCTCAGTAACTGATTAGTTACATATATTTTGTAATTAAAACGTAATTCTATTACATGTAACTAGTTACTACTTAACACTGTGCATTTTGAATGTTAAAGTTTGTTCTCAAATCTTACAAATAGTCTGTGATGTGTTATGCTTATCTGTGTGCAAGTTATATAGTAACATTCTCCATCGTGTCATAATGCACCTCTCAGGTCAGTAGAAGCATGGGTCAGTTTTGGGTAGATCTCTGGCTGAGCATGAAATCTAGCACCGTTTTTGGTGGAAAAGACATAATTGATATGGACAAAGGAAACAGAAATACAGGGCAAAAACACTACATGAGAACATTAAAAGGAAAGAGAGCGAACATTAGAGCAAAAGAGAGAGAGATTGACAGAGCGAGGGTTAGGGATGGGTATCGTTAAGGTTTTAACGGTGCTACTACTCTTATCGATACTGCTTATCGGTCCGGTGCTTTAACGTATTCTTATCGGTACTTTTTGTTATTTATATATATACATACATATATACATACATACATACATACATACACATATATGTATGAAATATATATTTCTATGATAGATTAGCAGCTTAATTAACATGGCTTTATATTCTGAGATGTTAAATAAATATTTCATTAAATAAATATAAAACATCAATTTGTAAATGCAGCAGTGTGCAGGCATTTTTTTTGTGTTTTATATACATAAGATAAGATAGAGTAAGAACATGAACAAAGAAACAAAGTTAAACAAACTGACAAATATACCATTTATTGTGTGTGTATTTGATCGTTTGGACGCGCCAACTTGGGCGCGCATGCACACACACACACACACACACGCAAACACACACACGCTGCGCACACACACACACACACACACGCACTCACACACACACGCACAACACACACACACACACACACACAGGGGCGCGGGAACAGGGGTGCTGAGGTGCTGCAGCACCCTGTTTTTTCTGTGGGCAACTGTAAACTGTTGTGAATAAAAAATATATAGGCTAAATTTGTTATAATAAAGATTCATTTAAAATGTATATGGTTGCTCCGATGTTTATAACATTTAGTTTACATTGGCTATTTTGCTATCTATTTCTATGTGATCTTGACATATTTACCATTTGCCCATTAATTTAACAGTTGTAAGAATTAAAGTTATCAAAGTTATTAAACTGATGCAGGGCTATTTGATGCACGTTCGCACATCCTGTCAAATCACGCACGCAGCACTGCCAATGCTTGCTTTTATGTTTGTGAATGCTATGATTGTGTTGAAGAATTTGTAGGTTGTGGCTTAAAAGCGGAACATGGAAATATCATGGATGTACTTTTGTTTTTGTTCTCAGCGATATGAGTCTTTCCTTCTCCCAAAACAGCTTATAGCTAAAATAGTTCAGTTTATATGTAATGGAAAAGTGATTAGACGATGTTTCGTTTTTTTTCTTCATAAAGTTAATTTAGAAAAACCTTGGGAGCATTTTTTGTTCGTTAAATGTTTTTTTCTTTTAAGCAACGACCAAGCGGCCAGCATCAGAGTTGATCCCCTATGTTTGATTAATTTAGCCTTATCAAATCATCAAGACTTGACTAAAATAAAATCGATAGATAGGCCTATAAACAGTTCAAGCATATCACAGTGTTAGTTTAAATGTTTAACCTATATAAATGTGCAATATCCAACAGTTTGTGTGGAGAGTGGAAGCTGAAGCGAGCTTTACAGGACATGGAGGATTTTTTTCTTACAGTAAAACAACTTAAAATCGCGTGTGATTTTTTTTTCTCATAAAGGTAAGAGTAATATATCATTTTGAACTGTAAAGGGTCTACTTTTATTTGTGTGCATTCACAATATCAACATTGTGCTTTTATAAAATAGGAAAACAGAGAATGCACTTTCTTCCGGTTTTGAACAAGAGGCTTCAATGATGAACCCAAACTCGCAACTCGAAACTGGCTCAGAGATATGATAAATATATCTATAGAAAGCTTTAAAATACTACTTTAAAACGAAATAATTCAAAGCAAAGCAAAAACTCTTCATTAGCCTATGTAATCCGTTAAGATGCATATATTTCTCCAATGAGGAAATGGCGAGTCATTTTTCCCGTCACCTCACCATCTAAAATATAAAAATAAGGAAAGCCTAAAACAGGCCCGATTATAATTTGCGTTTTATTTTATAATTGTATTCAATAAAAAAAAGTATGTAAATCTTTGTCCTTGAAATTTAAAGGATTTGTTGCAATGCAATTTTGTCTGACTGATGTGAATTATTTATTGGCCTATCGTTTTAATCCATGCAGCAAATGCTTTAAAAACAGCTTTAAAATTACTTTATTGCATTCCAGATGCTTTTAAAAAAACTTTTCACTATACATTTTAAGGGTTTTTAAGCTTGAATGTAACTTGAATGTAAAACATTGTTATGAATTCATTGTAGCCTATTCCCATTTGTAAAATAGCTAATTGTTGTCTAACACGATCTCATGAAAGTGCGTAGGCTATAGCACGATTTTCTGTTTCTATTTGGCGTAATATTTATATGCAGAAATTGACTACCCCACAGCACCCCCTACATAAAACACCTTCCCGCGCCCCTGCACACACACACACACGCACACACACTTCAGCCTGAGGAACAGCGTCTCTCGTGTGGATTGTACTTCCAACATTTCATTATCAAACATGTCCAGCAATTTAGTAACTGTAAAGACGGCATTTTACAACAATCGACAGACGATTGATCTGATTCTGATGTTAAGTTTTGGTCAGGAGGAGCGAATGCGCCGCTGTGAAGAGAAGGAAGTTGTGTTAGAAGAAACACGGCTATAATCTTTAGAAGCTAAAAAAACATTAAATAAACTCAGTTTAATATAACAGCCACAGGCCTAAAGTGTAAGCATGTTTTAATGGTTAGTTCTCTCTTCTATCATAAACAGGGCTTATGTTGCGTGCTGAACTCATCCACGTGAGCGATCGCGCTTCTGATTTGGGAATAGCAAAAATGCATCATAGACAAGAGTTTGAATATTATTGCATATAAAAACAGCTGGTGACTCTGGCGGGATATAATTTGCAAGATAATGTGTATATATATAGCAATAATAAATGTATGTGTGTTTTCTTAATTTCTCCAGTACCGATAGCAGAACCGTTAACGTCAGAGCTTATCGATACTCCGGTCTTTTATAATTTAGCCCCGAGACCGATTAAATACCGAGTTTCGGTACCCATCCCTAGCGAGGGTGCAAGAGGGAAGTGATGAACAAAGGAGGACAGTAGCGTGTAGCTGTAGTGGATGCTCACACCGTTTGCAGACATTGACTGCAGGCGCAACAGCAGCCTGTCTGCTCTGCTCTACAGATGGCTTAATTTGTATGCTACAGACACACGTACGTATATCACCGTCAACCTAAAAGATTGTAATCAAACTGGAAACACACTGTTCTCTATTATGCTCTTGCAGTCTCTAAGTTTAGCTGGCACTGGAGAATGTTGGAGCGGTTCTTTTTTTGTTGGTTTCTGAGATTCTTCTTCTTTGTTCTCGATTATACGTGTCAAAGGGTCGCATCACTCTGCATGAGTAGCTCCTGCTGAAGGAAGTGATAACTGCAAGAGAGCAACTGATGCTGTATTAACTATTTTAACCCTTTAATGAACCCTACAAAAACAGTACTGTGGTGGTACTGGGGTATGAAAGGGTATCAAATGATAATATGATGGTACTCTAAAATGGTACGAAAATGCTACTGGGTGATTGCCATATTAATTTACCGTAAGACTTACATGCTACTCCAGGGGTGTCTAGTCATGCTCCTGGAAGGCTATTAGCTCTTATTTTCTTATTTCCCTTTTAGGGTTGTCACGATATCAGACATTTTTTGGGGAAAATTTTTTCAATCCTCAATACCAATATACTGCAGCACCCCTATTCCTTACCAAATACTCTAGTAAGAAAGGTGACATAGTATGCAAAAAACTAACTGGATGACCTATTACTTCTGGCGAGATTCTGAAGTGTGCATCCAATGGATTACTATCCCATGAGGCCATGGGAGATGATTCATAAAAGTTGGTGAAGGGACAACTGAAGTTGTAGTCACATGATAGTAGTGGACATGGACACATGGACTTCACAAAGTTATTTATTCAAATGTAGTACCTATTCAAAAGGCTGGAATACACTACACGACTTTTCAAATCTGAACAGATTTTTTAAACACCGGGCATCATACACTTACCGAGTTTGTAAATAGTGACAAATGAAAACTGGACATCATACACTACATGACCGAGGATCATAAACTACCGGACTTTAAAATTGTTCCGATCACAACAAACTCTCGCAGAAATGTGTGCCTTTGTTGCTAAGTGACGAATGACAAATTATATGTGTTCTAAAATCAGCTGAAAATATCTAACATGTTTGATATCCTCCGACTGGATGGAATCAAGGTCTAAAGCTAAAGAAATCGAGTCTGTGACCATCATACACAACGCGATTGTCTGTGGAATCTGTCAGCTGTAATCTGCAGACTGGCTCTGACTTTCCACAACTAGCGTCAACGTGTAGTGTATTCCAGGCTTTGAGGGATAGTACACCCAAAACTGAAAATTCGGTCATTATTTGCTCACCCTCATGTCGTTCCAAACTTGTAAGACCTCCGTTCATATTCGAACACAAATTAAGATATTTTTTATTAAATCCAAGAGCTTTCTGACCCTGCATAAACAACAACGCAACTACCATGTTCAAGGTCCAGAAACATAAGAACATCTTTAAAATAGTCCATGTGACATCAGTGACTCAACCGCAATTTTATGAAGCTATGAGAATACGTTTTGTGCACAAAGAAAACTTAGTAGTTCCCTTAGTAGCTCAGAAAGCTTTCGGATTTTATCAAATATATCTTAATTCTCTACAGGACAACAATGGTACTTTCACAAGAAAGAGAGTTTGGTAGCCCCACCTGTCCATTCGGAATCTGCTGATTCTCATTCTCATCCAGTACTTTGTCTGGTACAGGAGGTGGTTTTTCATCCTCAGGCTCTTTGTAATTCACAATGGCAGCCGAGCGCCTGGCCTCCATGTCAGTGCTGTAGCGGCTCTTCTTGCTAAGGTTGACGGAGGCGTACTCCACACCATTGGGCAGCATGGTGTGGTCTGGTGTACCGGGGCTTGGGTGGCCATTAAGAACAGGCTCAGGTGGTTCCTCTGGGCTTAGTGTACCGTTGGGGAGGCCAATGTCCTTGAGTTCTTTCACCGTCTCATATAGACAATCCTCGACACTGACATCACGGGAGGCGGTGTCCTTCACCACCTCATACGTGCATTCTCCTGTGGGAGCCTGAGCATCAATGGCTGCTTTGAGGGTATCGGTGGGTGGAATGCTGGGTAATTCGCGATCCTGGTGATACTTAGAGGATCTGATCTCTGATTGGCTGGACAGCATGTCTTCTGAAGGCTGGGGACTTGTGTCCATTGTGTCTGTTAATACTGAGGACAAAGTTAAGAAGAAAGAGTGTGAAAATCTGCTGTAGTCATTTACAGACTGTGTCAATGGACATTGCTGTAGAACTGTTACCTGTACCACTGGTAAGAGGCCCATTGTGAGAGCTGCTGACCGCTAAGTCAGTCCCATGGCTCTCTACTGACTGGCTACATACTTCCTTTTCTGACACCTGCAGAGAAATGGGATATAATATGTTACCAATGCACTATATATGAAATAAAACTATTCGATGATGCAATCGGCTTTCAGACTGCAAGCTAAAGCAGAGGATCTCAATCTTGGGGTCACGAAAACACATAGGGTTCTCACAGATTAATGGATCGAGATGAGATACATGCTAGACTTTTGATTATTTCTTATAGTTACAAAATCAATGATAAAACTGACCGAATGTGAAATGTAATTGGTCACTTGTGAGATGGTGACGTGCATAGCTTAATTCTTTGACACTGGTGGGGGAGCAAGAATTAAAATGATCGAATGAGTCATGGACCAAAAAAGGTTGAGAACCCCTGCTTTAAGGAGACCGGAGACAAAGACACTTGGATTGAGCTCTTTGTTTGCATCTTTAAACCATAGCAAAAACTCCATGCGGTGGCACTATGGGACCACCTAGTGGCAGGTCATTGAAATGCCTGTTGCCAGGGTGATGATGTCCTTCAGATACAGGAGGTTAAAAGCTGAGAGCCACTCAGATTGTCACAGCAAGACAAAGACCCCATTTAACCTGTCAGTCTGTGACAGACACCGCCATTTAAACGAAGCCCTCATCAATATATTGACAGGCAAGATGTACATTATCATGCAAAGGTTAGCCTTCAGATATCCATCAAAACTATAGAGATTTACAGTACTAATAGAGAGATTATTTGCTTAATCATATCACAATCATTAATACTGACTTTATGTAATACATAGGGTTTTACTCTTGAGGTCACAACCCCATGTTTGTCACCAAAGTGATTATCTACAACTAGATTACACTTATATATAAATATGTAGCTCCTCTTAAGCTTAAAATGTAATGTACCAAATATCTGGTACAATGTGACCCTAGAAGCAAAGCTGATTAAAACCATATGTGTTTTTGTTTTTTTCTTTACAGTTAATTAAACAATTTAAATTCTTATCAATTAATTACTATTATTTCAATGACATTTTTCCATTTAAAGGGGACCTTTATGAAAACATCACTTTTATAAGGTGTTTGAACACAGTTGTGTGGCCTGAACCAGCCTGAAAAAGTCCCGCCCATTTGTGACGCTGCCCTTTAAGCATAGACACAGCCAGCCCTGAGTGAGAATCTGTGGTCCGCCTCCGCCATTACTGATTATTTGCTGTAGCTATAGAGATATACAATGTCAGCGCCAAAGAAGCTTTTCAAGTGTTGTGTTTTGGGATGCACTAACGAACATATGAGTCTCCTTAGACTCCACAAGCCTTTATAATCAATCAGTCAACAAGCCACAAACACATGCTGGCAAGCCCCCTCATTTAATGAGAGTTACAATTAAATATTAATGCATAAAAGAGTCCCACAGACCCTGCCCATACAGCTGTTTATGTATGTGCATGTGTGTGTGTTTTAGCACTCAATTATGCCCTCAGTAGGTCACACTAATCTCCTGACTGCTAAACATCTCCTGAACTCTTGAACTCTGTCCTTGGATGATAATTTCACAGAAAACACCCACTCAGATGCAACAAACCTAGAGAGAAAGGCAACTCATACATGAAGTTTCTCATCTCCCTGCAGGCAAACAAAACTGTTAATCTGTCTGCTTCATGCTTTCCTCCCACAAACCCTGGGTCGCACAATGTCCGTCAATTCTCTCCTCTGTTCCCCCGTCTTTACCAGGCCCCCGAGCATAGTGGTCACACATTCTCATGAATAAAACAGGTTCATGTAATCTTGGGATTCTCTGTTATTAAAAATGCCTTTTGAAATTAAAAATGAGGAATGGCCACAAAGAGGCAGCACAGGCTTAAATCTCTTTAAGGAAAGCATCACTGAAGCACATGCTTACCCCATTCATCAGGTTTTCATGGTCTCCTGGGGGCCCCCCTTTTTTCTGCCTGTGGAGTCAGAGGGAGAGAATTACTGAGAAATGTGTATTAATCTGTAGATTTGGCTGTGTGCTCTAAATCTATTGTCTGTTGCTTCGTGTGGCAACATTCAACATCACATACTAAGATGCAAACTAAGCCTTGTTCTAGACGGCAAAGCATTTCAAATACATTTAATATAGTATTGAATCAAGGATTAAGCTTTATCTGCTCCAAAGGAAACAAAAATACTTATGTAATTTATTTGTATTATATAAAAATAATTTACATATTTTTTAAAGGAAAATTACAACTAATCTTGTCAAGAAATGCATGGCAAATTAATTCATTCCATGACATGTAGGCCTACTAAATATTAGTGACAGACTAATAAAACAGTGACAGATGGATATACTTTTGTTATTTGCCGTTTTTATTTTACCATTTTAAGACAATGACTGAAAATTAAATAATGAAATCCAAAATATTTAATACCTTTTTAATATTGACAGTTAGTATTCAAAGTGCACTTTTTGTTTTCAAATGATTTAGTAAATTTTTTGTAAATATTGTGTAAAATAAAGGTTGATTTAATGTAAATATATTTTGACATCTAATTTACAGGTCTAGTTGGACTTTCTTTGTTTCATGCCAGTTTGATTTATGGTACAATGTGGTAAACTGTGTTAAATGAAGATTAGAGCATAACTCTCATATTAGTAGATGAAAACAATCATTTAGAAAGCATAATTAAATTAGGCAAAATATTGCCTAAAATTGAATTTTGTGATTGATGCCATTCCAATTCTTTGTGAAAAATGCAGATTCCATATGAGCCTTCTCATTTGTTGACAAAAATGTATTTTATATTGTATTAGCTATAAGCCATTATCCGCTACTATTCTGCTTTATAGTATTTAATTATCAGACATATCAAAGAATAGGAGTGTTTTAATGATACTCACCCCTGGCAGCTCGCACACAGCAGCAGCAGCAAGACCGAGAGCAGCAGGAAAGCCGAGAGTGCCGTGAGCGTGCCAACAAGTGCCAGCTCCCCTGTAGCCAGTGCCGCCGCCCCTGCGACCTCTGACCCCAACATAGCACTCAGCACAGGAGCCATTATACATCACAATGATGAGTCGCCTTCATCGACCAAATGCACCTCACTGCAGAGGCTGGACACAAAAATGGATAGAGCCATAGAGAACGAATGGGGGAGGAGAGAAGAATCACACATTGATGTTTGATGGTTATCCAAAAGAGCTTTGCACTTCACAGAGTCAGCAAACAAAATCAGACAAATTTGAAACCTCATTCTTTTTTGTTCCAGATCCTGAGTCAGATTGTTAATATAATTAAGTTTGAAATTCTGTTAAATAATTGAACTGATAATGTCAGATCCAAATGACGTCATGGAACAAACTTGCAATCATCCCTAACTATGGCAGAGCTCTTTGTCCACCTGAGTTTTGCGAATCCTCAGCCACAAGGTGGCAGACACGTGCAGATGCACAATCCTGTGCGGTACCGCAGTGACCTCAGCCTGAGGCTCCTTCAGAACAAATGGTTCTTGGAAGTTTCACTCAGTAACCAAACATGTAGGCTAGTTTCATTTGACAGCGAGCCAGATTAAACAGAGTCCTGGTCCAAGATGGTGAGTGATGTGGGCCCCACCTCCACAAGCTGAATAGACAGATAACAATCAAATGGCTGGCATCCCAGTGGAGGCAGCGCTTCTGATCTTTTATGTGAGGGGAGATGGACAGCAGTCACAGCACCAGCTGCATCTCAGTTGGCATTCATTCGGAACAAATCCAAAGTCTTTATTTTCAATGCAAATACTATCATCCTACTCTTAAAGTGCATGGTTAATGCATACCAGAAGAAATATTGAAGGTTTGTTCGAGATGAAAAAGGCAATTGTGCTACTCGAGAAACTATGTGTAAATATTACTAAGGCGTAGGCATTAACATATTAACTGATTCTATTTCATAAATAATGCCCGTTAAACGGTGCAGAATGTCTCCTTGGCACTAGTTTCAGTAGTGGAGGGTTCATTTGAGTACCGAGAGATACATCGATAATCATTTCAACAAATATTAATAAAACAATTTCAAAATCTGGAATCTGAGAGTGCAACACAAATCTACATATTGGGAAAATCACCTTAAAAGTTGTCCAAACGAAGTTCTTAGCAATGCATATTTGATATATTTATGGTAGGATATTTACAAAATATCATCATGGAACATGATCTTATTTGATATGCTAATGATTTTTACATAAAAGAAAAATCAATAATTTTGACCCATACAATGAATATTGTTGGCTATTGCTATAAATATACCGCTGCTTATGACTGTTTTTGTTGTCCAGGGTCACAGATAATAATAATACATGTTCACGATTCACTGATGCTGGCTACTGGTCATATGTTAACAAATAAACATTTAATTGTTTTTAGTAAGCGTTTCATTTTAAAAAAAGTTGTAATTTATTTTATTAATATCAGAAAGAATCATTAAAAGCATAGCATTATCTGCATGCTATTTTAGGAATCCTATTGTGGTCATATCTTCATTTACCAGCATCTCATGCTAAATTATTTACTCTCCAAATCATAATCTACACCCTTGATAGCCTGTGAGTCAAATACTTACTCTGAGCTTTCTGTATGAGACTGAGTAAGATAAAAAATATAGATATCATAAGAAAAATATTCGTAATGTATCTTTTAAACCGATTCAACTGGAAAAGACCTACCACATAAACCTCAAATATGTTAATATACTTGGGGAAATCCCCAAAAGCTGTTAAAACATGAGCAGATTATTAAAAATCAAGTCTTGTAGAGTTCTCAGTACAAAGAAAAGACAAACGAGTCCTACCTGAACACTTGTTTGGCTCCGGTGATTGTGGCCTGCAGGGACACAGAGAGAGAGAGGGCGATTAAATTCAGGAAGGGAGCTCTGCACATACTGTAGTACCAGACAGCACATTGTGCAGAACATCTTGAAATGTGCAATCCTGAAATCAAAAAACTACACAGAACGCACAGCCAGCAGAAGCAACTCTTCTATGCGATGATACATTCTGCATTCATGGTCTAATGAAGACAATGGATCATCGGTTCCCAGCAGCAGAGTGCTTATGAGTCTCTCAGCATGAACACATCTCAAGCATCTGCTAAAATGCATGTGAGCACCAGCATACATTTCCTTCTGAGGAACAAGCACCAAGAACTTTATCTAAATCCTCACAAACGTGCTCCAGAGTAACTATAGCAACTGTGATCTGAAGATAGTTTGTGCAATGATATCCTCTAACGATTGTATTTCAAGGAGTATAACATGCAGGTGAAGAGAGATGTAAACTACAAAACTGGATTTGTACTGCCAAGGGTTGCCATGCATTTGCTAAAGTGATCAGAGGTGTTTAGCAAGATGTGATTGCTAGACAGTTTTGGGTTGTGCCCCTTCCTGAAGTCTCTTTATAATATAACTAAATCCTGCACTGCTTATAAAACTATATACAATTCTCACTGAAATGTTAGAATGACATTTTTAAAAAGGAAGTGATTTCTTCAAAAGGATTGTTAGGATTGTGCGTTTTATGCCATATAAAATAAGGCACTGGAAAAGCCATTTGATGGGGGAATGTGTTTGGAAAGGCTGTAGTCCCAGACCGAGATGAGAAACTATGGTCCTTGGCAACACTTTGGGCAAGCCATTGGTCACTTCTTTGCCAGAGTCATTACGGATGGAGATTCAGATAACCAGATCATGTGTAAGTGTCCATCTGGAGCCTTTAGTATATCTGTGCCTATAAACTCACAGCATCTCACTGCCAAGATTCAAAAAGTGGTGGAAAAACACCATAACTACAGATATTTGGCTTAAAGTTACTTTATAGTTACAGACAACCATACCGCAAAGACTTTCCTCCCCATCGGTCACAGAGGAGAGGGTGGGACTTTGTGGAAAAGCACAGCTTGGTTGCTGTTGAGAACGCATCCGGTAAAGGATTCTCATGCGAACGCCAGCGGCATCTCCTGAATAAATAATTGCACTGGAGCAGGAGTAATGCAATTAGGAGTTTTGTGGATGCTCTGGTATTATAAGTTTTTTCTGCTGACAGAAGCTTTGATAATAACTCATCTCCGGGAGCGCGCTCTAAAAAAAGAACATTGTTATACTGCAGCATTTTGTAAACCCTTATGGAAACCGTCTGCATTCTTTGTAGCATAAAATGCTGGAATATTTGCAGCAGGAGGAGGTTAGAATAATAAAGCTTTCATAGGTGTCAATCAAGAGGCCATTAGCTTTTAAAACACCAACGGTTTCACAGCTTCTCTTTGGCCATGTTAGAGGAGAATGACACATTCGACATATGCCGCGTTCTGGCTCTTTGCTGGACACGGTGGTGCATGTCGTCTGTTGTTACAGTGCACTCACTGTGGCAGGAAGCTCAGTCTGCTTCGGGGCACTTTTATGTGATTTAAAGGAATAGCCCCCCCCCCCCCAAAAAAAGTGTTATCATTACTCAAGTGTATGTCGTTTCAGACCCATATAGATTTCTTTGGAACACAAATGGTAAATGATCATTTTTCTACATAGTGAACTTGAATGGCTTGGAGTAATGAAAAAGCTCCAAAACTAAAAAAGGACAGAAAAAGGCATACACTACATTTCAAGTCGTCCATCTGAAATCATGTGAAATAGACCACTGTTCACTGAAAATCTTGGCATTTGCCTGTGCTCATGATGAGTTCATGAGAAAAGTAGCGATTTTAGATTCATGAATGAATTGTTCTTTTGAGTCACATCTTTTCAATGAATCATGTGATCCAGTTTGCAAATGCAGCCTGAATGATTCCTTCTCAGTGAAACAATGATCTGGGGGCAGAAGACTTGGGTCATACACTACTGTTCAAAAGTTTGGGGTCAGTGTGATTTAACTTCATTGGGACGTTAACTTCATCAAAAGTGTCAGCAAGGACATACATAATGTTATATAAGATTTCCATTTCAAATGCTATTCTTCTAAACTTGCTATTCATCAAAGAATCCTGTAAAAAAATCATAATTGATCACAATTTCCACAAAAATATTAAGCAACTGTTTTCAACATTAATAATAAAAATAGTTTCTTGAGTACTAAATCAGCATATTAGAATGATTGCTGAAGGATCATGTGATATGTTAGGCATATTTTCTTAAACCAGACTGATCGTAAATCCCAACCGGTTACATAAAGTTGACACAGAACACTACAGTAACGGCTGCTGAAAATTCAGCTTTGCCATCACAGGAATAGGAAACAGATATTTTTAATTCTATTAATATTTCACAATATTAGACTTCTTTTAAAAACACTGTGACCCCGAACTTTTGAACAGTACTTGGACAGAGCGAAATGACCAAAATCTTCTATCACGATAGGAGTCATTTTATTTCACGGTAACAATATATACAGTTATTTTTGCGTTATATAAGGTCTTTATGATATCAAAATCTTTGATACCATAGCAATTTCATGATGTTTGCCATCTGTGTCAGTATCACACACACACAAAAAGAAACTCAGGCCCACTGAAGATAAGTAAACAGTCAGTGATTTAATAAGAAACTAATTACAAGCAAAAGGACAAAACTACAGTAGAACAAATAAATATGAAATGCAACATATATTGTATAAAGTAATTTAATTCTATTAAATGACATATATATTTCTTCTTATTAAAGTTACAAAAGTGATTTAGTCACGAGCAGTGAGAAATGTTCTCTCTTTTGTTGTTTTATTAACATGAATGACAGACAGCAGGAATATTAGACTGCTGTCACTTTAAGAGCTGCCTGGATTCAATACACTGTTACATGTTTTCTTTCTCAGCTGTTTTCTTTCATTTAAGACCTACTGTGTTTACAATGATGCTTGAAAAGACAGGCATTTTGACACGTACAAGCGTGTGAATTTAAGGCCTATAAAGCGGCAAAAATAACTTGCTCTATGAGCACCGTCTTCACGTGGACGCACCTCTCTGACAGCGCACGCATATAGCGAAACGAGTTCTCTTTCGCTGTTGATTGCATTTCAACGGCTTAAAATCACTTGTTTTTAGACCACAATGCTTAAAAATGCGTGCAAACTATTTTCCGTGACCATATAGCACAGCAACTAGTAACTGCAATAAAGATGATATTTCCAAATCTTTGCCGCTCGACAAATTTCTACCGGTATATCGTCCCCATTCATTATAACTGAACAGAAGAAAATCAATGCATGTTTAAAAAAACATGTCTCAAATTACATGTCCTATGGTTATTTACTAATTGTCATTAGATTTTGGCTAAACTAGCCAGATTCCAACATTTCAATTCTGACATGCAACACTCCAGCTAATGTGCAACAACGTTCTTCAGTTTAACAAACTGACCAATATGACAACAATCAGGGCACAGTTTTCGCCCAACCCCCTCCTCGTCACCAGACTGAGGCCAATTCATAGTGAGAGAAGAAGAGAAAGCTGGCCATCTTGAGTCTGGATGCTACAAGGCCATGTGTCTGGGTGAGAACAGAAGGAAGAGCGCAGAGACCAGCCTGTTGTGAAGAGAAAAACTGATCCTCAATGCATCCACATATTCCTATGAGATGAAGATGCCCCCAGGATCAAATAATACCCTTTATTATCAGCTAATGAACTGTGTAGGGTTTCATTAGGACTAGTCTTGGGGGCAGATGAACAGGAAGCAATTTCCCTGCGTCAATTGTTTGTCATCTGTGCCTTACAGCAACCGACTAACCAATCAGCAAGCTCACAGACGAGCGCAAGCCAGACGGTTCTTCCAATTAAAATGGCCACGTCTGATCAACTGAATTTATATCTCTATGGAAACCGCACTCATCCCATGGGTTAATCATCTGGCATGGAAATCAATCCCCTGATGGTTTGCATATAAAGAACTTGCAGCGCCATGTACTGATGCCCCACTAATAACAATCAGTGCGGAGGTCAGACGCCTAGAATTGCTGCATCACCACAGACAGACTTTAAAAACACACATCAAAGGAAGTGAATATTTACTGAACACTTCTACAATCAAACATTGAGTGAAAGTGTCTGCTTGGATTGGATTGATGTACTTATCTGAAATGCGACAGATGTTTAAAGAGGGCACGTTCCTCTCCAAAAGGCCATGAGTTATGAAACCACAGTCTCAGCTTCCTGTGCAGTGTTGGAGTGTGTATGCAACAGCTGTGCCTCTCCATTCTCCCACAGACAGAGTGATGTCCCATTAAAGTCTGTCTCCAGAGACACTGCCATTTCCTATTGCACGTACCACAGGCCTGCCTTGACCTCCCTCAAATCTACACGCAATAACCACACACAGAGATGGGAATGGAATACTGTTTATTGAGTTGTAGCCTATGCAAGTATGTACTGTACACTGCCTGCTCAAAAAACGAAATGCTAGTTTGCTGACTGACCAGCTGAAAACTGACTAAACTCCTAAATCCAGCCAAAAGTCCAGCTTGGCCTGGTTGGGAGACCATCACGTAATAGGTCATTTTTGTACTAATAGTTGAAGGCTTTTTGAACCACTTTAATAGTACTTAAGTACATCTTTATATGTAATTTTATAATTATTTCTATTATCTTTAAAATATGTTTAAAGATTACTTTTGAATGTACTGGCAAGTAGTTATTGCAAGCTTTGTAATTTCTATTGAAACTAGTATTTCATGTATTTAAATATACACTCACTGGCCACTTTTTTATGTACACCTTGCTAGTACCGGGTTGGACCCCCCTTTGCCTTCAGAACCTCCTTTTGCCTGAATTCTTCCAGGCATAGATTCAACAAGGTGTTGGAAAAATTCCTCAGAGATGTTGGTCCATATTGACATAATAGCATCACGCAGTTGCTGAAAATTTGTTGGCTGCACATCCATGATGTGAATCTCCCGTTCCACCACATCCCAAAGGTGCTCTATTGGATTGAGATCTGGTGACTGTGGAGGCCATTTGAGTAAAGTGAACTCATTGTCATGTTCAAGAAACCAGTCTGAGATGATTTGAGCTTTGTGAACATGGTGTATTATCCTGCTGAAAGTAGCCATGAGAATAAAAGGGATAAAAGTCATAAAGGCATGACATGGTCAGTAACAATACTCAGGTAGACTGTGGCGTTTAAATGATGCTCAATTGGTACTAAGGGGCCCAAAGTGTGCCAAGAAAATATCCCCCACACCATTACACCACCACCACCAGCCTGAACCTTTGAGACAAGGCAGGATGGATCCATGCTTTCATGTTCTTTACGCCAAATTCTGACCCTACCATCTGAATGTTGCAGCAGAAATCGAGACTCTTCAGACCAGGCAACGTTTTTACAAACCTCTATTGTCCAATTTTGGTGAGCCTGTGCGAATTGTAGACTCAGTTTCCTGTTCTTAGCTGACCGGCGGCACCCGGTGTGGTCTTCTGCTGTAGCCCATCTGCTTCAGGGTTCGACGTGTTGTGCGTTCAGAGATGGTATTCTGCTTACCTTGGTTGTAACGAGTGGTTATTTGAGTTACTGTTGCCTTTCTATCATCTCTAACCAGTCTGCCCATTCTCCTCTGACATCAACAAGGCATTTTCGTCCACACAACTGCCACTCACTGAATATTGTCTCTTTTTCAAACCATTCTCTGTAAACCCTAGAGATGGTTGTGCGTGAAAATCTCAGTAGTTTTTGAAATACTCAGACCAGCCCGTCTGGCATCAACAACCATTCAACGTTCAAAGTCATTTAAATCCACTTTCTTCCCCATTCTGATGCTCGGTTTGAACTTCAGCAAGTCATCTTCACCACATCTAGATGCCTAAATGCATTGAGTTACTGCCATGTGATTGGCTGAATGTAATCCCAATAACATGTAATGTAATATCCAATAACACATTATAGCTATATTACTGTATAATCAGGTAATTCACATGTGCTTTAGCATGTTAGTCAATGCATCAAAATAAATGTGTATCTTTAAAGCATGAACAACAATTAGTAAAGCATACAAATTTAAATCACAAGGGCTTAGTACAATACAAATGAGGAACAAAGCAACTGACGCTTCGCAAAAACCCGCCCCCATTAATTACTCCTGTGTAACACAATGTCAACCTGAAAACACACACGGAGAATTCCAATCCAGCAACAGAAAGGAATTATTACCCAAAAGTCCTCCCTTCCATGCAAAGGGAGAGGGTCAACTGATTCCATCACTAACGCTCTCGTGCAAAATGCAGACGGCTCCGGGAATGGTTCTGGACACCGTCAAGCCTACATTCCAGAGCATAGTTCAAAACCCCCATTTAAAAACAAAGCAGGATTTTTCTCCAGCGGACAGACAAAGGAAAACCTTTTCCTGACATTTTCTCACGTAACCATCTACACAAAATAAATATGGATATTTAATGTGTACTTGTTCCCTCATAGGCATGATGTGATGATTTTGAATGCCAATTATTTAGAACAACGTGGGTAATTTTTAATCATGCTGTTAAAACGGCATAAACTGTGATGTGTGTTTTGTAAAATGCAGTGTTTGATCTCTAAAGAAAGCTAGCCTCGAATTGTGACAAACTGTGTTGATGACCGTTAAATTTTAGCACCCTGCATAATTATACATGTATAAAGATCAGTAAGTTTATCCTTAAAGTGCATGAGAATATCACAGAACTTGTTGGTCCACCCAGCAAGCCTGGACATGGGCGGGGCTCCGCCCATACGACATCGGATTCGACAAGCCGCCCGTGGGAGGGCCAAGTTGGACTGTTTAAACAACGCCGCCAGTTGCAAAACTCTCTCTCTGAAACATGGCGTGACGCTCTCGGCTCTCTCGGCTCTCTGAACATGGCGTGACTCTGAAAACATGACTCTCTGAAACATGGCGTGACGCTCTTGAACTCTCTCGGCTCTTGGCTCTCTGGAACATCTCTTTAACATCGCTGGAGCTGCGCTCAGAACTTCCTCTGCCTTCTCGCTTACCTGAACTTTGTCTCGACACCGACTAAACCAACCATCTATTCAAGGCTAGAAGGCACAACATCAAAGAACAACGAGCTGAACGCCCACAACCTGCTTCTTGTCAACAAGCAAGTACATTCTAACTAAATCTATATTGCTGATTGAACTGGTAGAATCTGATCTGAATGCAGTAACAGAGCAATAAGGCATCTGTCGTGATCTTCCGGTCAAGTCAAGCGTTTAAATAGCTAAAAGGGCTAACTTTAATTTTAGGAATTACTTACCAAAATCCCTTATGCATGTCATTCTGTGTGTATGTATGTTTTGTGTCTTCTCAGTTAATCCATTTATGTTAGAATAGCAGTATTACGAATAAACCATTTTCATTTCATAAAGAATTGTCTCTGGAATGTGATTTGAAGTTTTATCCTTATTTGCCATAAAGAGAAAGCTACCTAAGCTCGAATTTGATATGCTGAGGTTAGTGTTCGTGGACGATCACTTAATACAGTATAACTGTTAAATATTAATATTACTTTTAAACCAAGCAATATTAAATATTTAATAACTAATTCGGAGCTGAAATAATAGCTCTATATTAAACTGGTATTTTACTACAAATGGTGGAGGAAAAAAGCTGGCAATTAAAGATCAATCTGAAAATCAAACCAGAGACAAAAGGGTATTTCTCAATTTTATCCGGAAAAACTGAGTAAATACAGGAAAAGCGGTTATTTGTGGTATTGCATTGCTTGTTTGTGAAACACAGTGTGTTTGAATGAGAAAGGGTATTTGTTTAACTCGAGTTGTGAGAAGAAACTGCAGTAAATAAGTAAAAGTCGCTCTAAAGCGCATCAAAGAGACAAATGAGCGTGTCCCTCGTTTGAGCTCTGAGTGAAGGCCTGTATAGTTTGATTTGTAAGTCGTGTCCCACTTTCAAACTCCGCTATATTTTCAAATCCCCGGTGTGGAATGTTTAAAAGCTATTTAAATCATTCTCAGCCATTTGATTTCACGAGTGAATTCAAACGCACGGCGCTCAAAGGAAGTGGCCAGTCGTTTTGAGAAAGGGGAGATTGCGCAATCGAAGTGTTTGTGTTTATGAGTGCGGTCTAAACAGACAAATATTCGCATAAATAGCCCGCCGAGGCTTTGATGGGTTATAAGTAACCCGTAGATAAATGTATCTCGTCCTAAATGAGTGAGATTATATGTGCTATAGAAAATTCAAGTCTGAAGCGTGAAGCACATTTTTCTTCTGCCTACAGGCACTGTAGTCGTCATAGCGACCAGTTCAGCCACGTGGAGATTGAGCCGCATATAAGCTAAACTGAAACAAAGAAGTTAGCAGCGTAGCAGATGCAATGCGGTAGCATTACGGCTAGTGATTAGCACATAGCATTTAAAGCTTGAATGCAGTGTTGGTGGAAATGTGGTTCACAGCTAACACTAATTCCCTCTCTCTCTCTCTAGTCTCTCATTTAAAAGACTAACACGTTTTAAGTTGGCTGTGTTAATGTTTCCCAATCATCAGTGTTAACAAGTTCACAGGTTGGTTTAATATAACAGCTGATTAAAGTCTTTTTACCTTTTGTGGGACCAGCTTAATAACTGGTGGGTTATTAGAAATGGTTTAATATACTGTTGATTATATGGTGAGTTTGACCTCATTCAATTATAATGGCTTTTATGATTTTAAAACACATCAATGGATAAGCGCTATTGTTAGGAATTTTTAATTGTTAGTTGAATGTCACAATTGATTACAAATTAATTTTGAATTAATTTCATTTAATAAAATTTTCAATTCCTGCTTCCAGCAACAATAGCATCCATTTATGAACCATAAACGCCCTTATAATTTGACCACTACAATAGAGCCTTAAGTTATCAAGAGGGAAATTTTTTAATTTCGTTTACAAGTAGGATACAGATTAGTTATTAATTATTTTATTTTAATTTTTTTGGTGTTAATGACGACGAGGAATGCTTAAGTTTGGAAATTATTTGAATTACTATTATGGGAATCCAAAACTAGTGATTTAGAAGCTGTAAATTAATTTAATAATTAATTATGAATTCGAAAATTCTAATTACATTTAATAATTAATTACACTTCCTGTTTACATTTTGCAACAATATTGGTTTGTCAACTCAATTGCAGATTGCATTTGTAAATTCTAATCCTAAGTGAATCCTATTAATTTTAATTATAACATCATAAATTTTAATTAGAAACCAAATTCTAATTTTAATTCCAAATTTCAAACTTAAATACAAGTCTGGCTCTATCTGTAGGCCATACTTCATTTCTTAGGTGAGCTGATTGACTCAAGTAAAGTTAATAATAATTTAATTAAAAAATTTTATTAAATTAAAATTAGTCCTCTTACTTAGGCCTGAGAGTAGATAGTGCTCCCCTAGTGTTGTGTTGGAGTGACAGTGACACCACACAGTCAAAATCACTTTTCACCAATCTGGAGCATAAACGTAACCTTCTAATTAGAAAACCCCAAAAGGGAGTTAAGGTTTCCTCAACCTAGGTCAGTTGGTTTATCCTGTAAACAGCCAAACCAACCTAAGCATATAGACTCAACAGCACCACCTTGTGCCAACATATTAGTTTTAAATCTTGGGAATAAATCTTAATCTCTTTTCTTTTTCCTGTTACTAACTTCCAATTTGACTTGTTTGCTTAAGACTTGGCCGGGAAAATCACGAATAGAGCGAAATGTCACAATTGAACAGATGTATGTGAAACTTGAGAACCACATTCAAAACTGTTTACCCTTTTACCCTCTATTGTGAAATCCTATTCCCCAGGTTAAAGCAGGTGCAATGAGAAGATAGACATCGGCAAAAGTTTTAACAGCGTGACATCGCTGACCAGCGCGGTATAAAATCCTGCCATTAAGGGACAGAGTACTGTCATTGCTGTGTATTTTCCTCAAGGAGAAAAGTGGAATAGCAATACCAGTCTTATTACAAAAGAGAAAATCGCCTACAATCCTCTGATTAGAAGCGCCCTTCTAAATCAGACTTAACAAAGCGAAGAAGAAAATCTGCTATTAAAAAAGAGACCTGTTTAGTGCTATTGTCCTTGTGTACCCATTCTGTGTGTGTGTGTTTTCTTCTCTGCTTCACAGCGGGCTGCCTTTGTGTGTGCCCAATAATTTATCTGCAGAGACTACAATTAGAAGCACCTGCCAGAGGACCACAGAAACAGAATCACAATCAACACTAGCATACACTACACTGTGCACATTTACACCCCTGTTTGTTTTGTTTGTGTTTTGTTTTGCTTTGTTTCCTATCAAGGTCTGTGTCAGTTCGGTCCAAGATCCCCTGACCCGCCAGAACATGTCTCACAAACAGAACATGTCGGTCACTGGGAAGGACTGGAAATGTGGCTAAGTGTTACAACAAACAGCATCCTCCCTAAAGCTGCTGAAACACTCCAACATCAGACACAGAATCAACTAGATGACAACATCACAAGCATTATGGGACAAGACCCAAGTCAAAACTACAGTCCCACAGAGAATTAGCCAAGATCACCGGTTCTTTAAGCCACATACTCATCGCCACCCTCAAACTGAGCGACAAGCACGCCGCAACAACGCCAGCAGGAGCTGACAAGCGCCCAACGACGCCAGAGCAGCTGGAACGTGGAGCTCAGGTACGACAGGAAGGGACCGATGAGGTGGAGCAGGACACCGAGGAGGAAATCAACAGGCTAAAAGAAACTCTAGAAGCTACCAGACACGAAATGCAGCAACTCAAAGAGGACCTCGCTGATCGTGCAGACAAGCTACAGTATGCAGAGAAGCTACTGGAGAAGGCAAAGACTGACTTCAGGGACAAAAACAGCAGAATCAAGGCCCTCGAAGGTCATTTGGCTGAATCAAGAATGAGATCAGCCGCCTAACACGACAGCTCGACTACGTCACAGAGGAGTCTGAAAGTTTCCAAGAGGAACTCAAGCACGCTTACGAACTCGCCATGAGCCGTCAAGGACAGGACGTGCACCAACCGCACCCCTGCCAAGCAGGACCAAGTCACCTGTGCCTGGACTGACACGTGAACATAAGACAGAGGGGGTGATGTTAAAACAGTCACCAGCGCCGTCTGAAGAACTTTATATCACGACAGAACCAGAAGAATCTGCTGCAGCCAGCCGCAGATCGTCGCACAGCTTGGACCTAAAAGACCTTGACAAGCTCGCCCGAAACGTTGGCAAATTCAACCCCAGCGTGCCAAACAGCCAAACGGTCCAAGCGTATCTGCAAGATATTGATTTCCATCTGGAAATGCGACCTAACGTTACGGACAAAGATAAACTCTATTTACTCGAGCGACATCCAGCCCTGAAGTACGCAGCTTCCTGGACCGGCAGCCTGTTAACACAAAGACTGATTATCAACGGCTGCGAAAAGCCCTTATTAAAGAGTTCGCCGACCCTGAGTCCGATCAAGGCTTAGTGGCTGCCCTGGAGGCGAGACAAGGGCGTCACGACACTCCTCAAGCTTACTATAGTCGACTCAGACAAGCATATTTTGGAACTCGCAATGATTCTGACATGGAAGATGAACTGAACTTTAAAACTCTCTTCCTCAGGAATCTTCATCCTGGCATAAGCCACCATCTTGGCGTTCTCGCATGTCCACGAACGATGAACACTCAGCAGTTGCGAGACTTGGTGCAAAAGGCCTACTACAAACAAAAGATGGCCTCAGAAAAGAGCACAAAACCCCAGCAGTTCTTGATTTCAACACGCAACACCATGAACTGGCTCTAGAGGGCACCCAACGCCAAGACAGCGCTAAGCCACCACACAGAGAATGGAATGCACCCCGTCCAACAGAGAACGAGACTCACACGCTGACACCCGACCTGAACAGAGGTATGACCGATGGGATGGACCGCGTGGGCGCCAACGCCACCTGGACGACACTGGGAGAAGTGGTCTCATGAGAATCAGTGGGAAAAGGAAGAGGAACCAGAGTCAGCCTGACTAGCTGTCAGACGGAAAGCAGTGACAAGCTGAACAAATCAGCCCCAGAAAACAGCACCGCTTCACCTTGCTCTCAGAGAACAGTAACACCTAACTTCAGATGGACATGAAACCCCACCTGAAAACCCAGCAACAGAGTTCACTAACTAACAGAGTTAAACACTAACTCAACACCAATACTCCAAATCACAGCAGCGTCCAACAAACACCTGCTGATGAAACTCCAAGTTCCTGAAAGTGCTGTCTCAGTCACCTGCCATTCCTCCGGAGAACACCAGATCAGGTCTGACATCCTAAACGTTTCCTCCCAAACTCCAGCCCCTCAAATGACCAAAACGATGCCCTCACCACAGCAGGTGCATCACATGAAGAGTCCTGGACCTTTCATGCCCTCCCACCCAACCCTACAGTGGCAGCAGTAACCCGCCGCCAGCACGCCACTGGCGAGCACACCCCTGCCCTCCTGCATTACCACATTACCTCAGTTCGCTGCTGGATCTCCTCACCCTCACATGCGGATTCGTCACTCAGCCTTGACAGCTCCATGTAGCACACCTGTCCGAAACCCCTTTTGAACATTCCATTTTGTCGACTACATGCTGCATCTGCAAGACGGTGTCCACGCGTATGTCCCTGAGCCACTCACTGCGCCACAGCTCGTAGTACCTCACGGCCAGAGGGGAGTACACGGACACACGCACGATGCACCATGATGGGTTGCCAGTGCCAACCGGCAAATCCAAACCACCGACAGGAAAAGGGGAGGATCCGACCCACTGACACAGACCGACAACCATATGCACCACACAAGCATAACTATTGTCATTTTAGGAAAACATATAGCAACCATGCTTAGACACAACCCATATTCTCTCCTCCGCAGCACTGCTAGGACCAATCTAGTAGAGAGGAGTTACTCTCAAATTTTTCATTATTATATAATTTTTTATAAATTTTTTAATTTTTTTTTTTATTTTAGTTTTTAGTTTAAAACTATTTATTTTTTATTTTTTTTTTATTTACTTTATCGTTTGGGTTCTTTATCGCGTGTCTCACTTTGTGTTTCCTTTCCTCTCTTTCACTTTGAACCCCTTAACCAAACCTTGAATCCAGGTCCTGAAATTGAGATCGACTTCCGTCAGTAAAGTCGTTGTAACTCGCTGTGAGAACTGCTGTCGACCGAACGAGGCCACCCGCCAAAATCATGAACGACATGATACACGATGTAAGTTCCTCGATTGACAACGTAGCCATGAATAGGATTCCGTGCTACACGATACCTCTTAGCCTTGTTCAAACGTTGTAACCCGGCCACTGCGGGCCCGCTAGTCTCATCCAAACCCATCTCGCCTTTCCCGGTGGCGCTATTCCCATATCGCAAACCCGGAAACAGGTGATTTAGTTGTCTTTTCAGTTTGCCCATTATCGGCGTTAATAATGTTTACCGGCTCAAAGGCGTTGTGAATGTGGGATTACGGCAAGGGAAAACCTATGTAAAAATCCAAACTCCTAAAGTCGCTGCGTATTACGAGAACAACGAACAGTTGTATCTGGCCCCAAACTCAAAGATGGGCACGCTCACTTAGGACATTCACTCCCCTACCGAGTAAACTCTGCATACGATAATACCAAGGGCATCTGCGGTTTAGAATCCATTAAACCCGACACTAGCTGCCCGCCGAAACAACACCACGTTCTCAAGTTGAGGTAACGCATGGCGAAATCATCAGAAACCGTTGGCTGGTCAGTACCCCAGCACGACCAGCCACCCTCACACATGCGATTAACACGGCGCCACGCGCATTAATTTGCCCAACCAAATGTTATGGATCACTGTCCCGAAGGGCGTGATCCTCCATATTGACGAGTTAGCATTGTATCACCTCACCGGCGATGAATATCAGGTTGAAATCGAAATCTCTTAGTGAATTGACACCGCTGACAGCGCTAGAAGCTATCGCCGCCTTCCGCCCGCGCCAATTATTCGGTCCTGGTCTGCCGCTGACACGGCGCTTTGTATCTCTACTATAGTAGGATATGTTGTGACTTTGACACTGGCCTTCCTCCTACACAAGCGAGTGAACGTCGTTCAAGAGTCTCTCAACAAATGCACGTCAGGCATCCCCCGCCTTTTTCGACGTGGTAATCTCGACCTAGAATCCGAACCCGAGAATGTGACCAACCTGATTGAGATCATGCCTATACCGCCTCGTGAAAACCCCGACAATTAAACCAGTCAAAATGACCCAATTGTCAATAATGATAAACAAATGCATCCCTATGTCTTCTCAAGTTTTCTAACCTGTTCCTTTCCCAAATTACCCTGCACCAGTTTTCAGTCAGTGATAGAGATCGTTTGGTGTCTTGTATGTGCCATGTTCTTCCTGCCTCTTGTTCCAGTGCCTGAAGATGTTCCATCGGGTACATCTCCACACAAAAGGGGATGTGTAACACAATGTCAACCTGAAAACACACACGGAGAATTCCAATCCAGCAACAGAAAGGAATTATTACCCAAAAGTCCTCCTTCCATGCAAAAGGGAGAGGGTCAACTGATTCCATCACTAACGCCTGCAAAGGTAATGGACGGCTCCGGAATGGTTCTGGACACCGCCAAGCCTACATTCCAGAGCATAGTTCAAAACCCCCATTTAAAACAAAGCAGGATTTTTCTCCAGCGGACAGACAAAGGAAAACCTTTTTCCTGACATTTTTACACAAAATAAATATATGGATATTTAATGTGTACTTGTTCCCTCATAGGCATGATGTGATGATTTTGAATGCCAATTATTTAGAACAACGTGGGTAATTTTTAATCATGTGTTAAAACGGCATAAACTGTGATGTGTGTTTTGTAAAATGCAGTGTTTGATCTCTAAAGAAAGCTAGCCTCGAATTGTGACAAACTGTGTTGATGACCGTTAAATTTTAGCACCCTGCATAATTATACATGTATAAAGATCAGTAAGTTTATCGATCTTTAAAGTGCATGAAATATCACAGAACTTTTGGTCCACCCAGCAAGCCTGGACATGGGCGGGGCTCCGCCCCATACGGACGATCGGATTCGACAAGCTGCCCGTGGGGAGGGCCAAGTTGGACTGTTTTAAACAACGCGCCAGTTGCAAAACTCTCTCTCTGAAACATGGCGTGACGCTCTCGGCTCTCTCGGCTCTCTGAAACATGGCGTGACTCTCTGAAACATGGCGTGACTCTCTGAAACATGGCGTGACGCTCTTGAACTCTCTCGGCTCTTGGCTCTCTGGAACATCTCTTTAACATCGCTGGGCTAGCCTGCGTCAACTTCTGCCTACCTGAACTTTGTCTCGACACCGACTAAACCAACCATCTATTCAAGGCTAGAAGGCACAACATCAAAGAACAACGAGCTGAACGCCTAACCATTTGAAGGAAACGAAACAACTTCCAACCTGCTTCTTGTCAACAAGCAAGTACATTCTAACTAAATCTATATTGCTGATTGAACTGGT
This sequence comes from Gymnocypris eckloni scoliostomus, assembly GCA_027564155.1. Classification (NCBI taxonomy): domain Eukaryota; kingdom Metazoa; phylum Chordata; class Actinopteri; order Cypriniformes; family Cyprinidae; genus Gymnocypris; species Gymnocypris eckloni. Next base: position 18,110,225 of record CM050421.1, on the reverse strand, counting down.
AGAATCTGATCTGAATGCAGTAACAGAGCAATAAGGCATCTGTCGTGATCTTCCGGTCAAGTCAAGCGTTTAAATAGCTAAAAGGGCTAACTTTAATTTTAGGAATTACTACCAAAATCCTTATGCATGTCATTCTGTGTGTATGTATGTTTTGTGTCTTCTCAGTTAATCCATTTATGTTAGAATAGCAGTATCACGAATAAACCATTTTTTCATTTCATAAAGAATTGTCTCTGGAATGTGATTTGAAGTTTTATCCTTATTTGCCATAAAGAGAAAGCTACCTAAGCTCGAATTTGATATGCTGAGGTTAGTGTTCATGGACGATCACTTAATACAGTATAACTGTTAAATATTAATATTACTTTTAACCAAGCAATATTAAATATTTAATAACTAATTCGGAGCTGAAATAATAGCTCTATATTAAACTGGTATTTTTACTACACCTGCTATGTCCGACATGTCCGACAAACATAGCGTGAAATGGGGAATTCGTGGCCTAATGGTTAGAGAGTTGGACTTGTAATCGAAAGTTTGCCAAGTCTTGAATTTTCTGTGTTCTCACACAATGTATAATAAATTTGCGGAGCAATAAGAAAACTGACAACGCGCCAACATACAAGACAGAGCAGATTACTTCTGGTATGAAACAAAGTCTCAGCTTTCAAATTCTGCCATTTTTATTAAGAAATTAACAATAAATACCGTTTTGTGGCTCTTTAATGAATCGCTACAGATCACTGTAGCGCCTCAGTTCAAGCAGCACATGAACCGATCATCTCTTCCTTTTACTAATTATAGCACAAAATAAACATGAATGAACATCAGACGGTATCTTGTTTCAGTGGCGGAAAGTAAACAGTTTTTCAAGTTCAAGTTCACCAAAGTTAATCTACTCTCCTGTCTGGTTTGTTCATTGGACAAAATGGAAGATTTCGTGTTACGATCATAAATATGTATAGATGCCAAATTCGACCGCTCCAGATACATTGACGCATTTGCCATCTTGGATCGATCTATGTCATCACTCACAATAACAGTCAATGTGTTTCAAAATGCAACAACATTGTGCAGCATCTGGTTGTAAAACCACCTAAATTTTAATTCCTGAAGAAACAGGATAACTTTTCACAGGTAAGAATGTGTTTGTTTGTGGTTTTAATATGTATCAACTCAATATTAAAGGTTTTTAAGTTAAAGAAACTTTTAAATGCCTTGTTAGCTAACGGTTTTGTCTTGTTGTATTGTGTTAGATTAACAAAAGTATCTTAAGTATCTTCTGAAGTATACTGAAGATATACATATTCATATATCCGTATAACTACTGTTGCAATGCAGATGCACCCACAACTTGCTCTCGAGTGTTCATGGACATTACAATATGGCAGATGGCTTATACGTGGCGGGCCATAAAAACAGCCGTTAATAGGGCATCTGCATATACATATCTATGGTTACGATTGGTCAGCCTGCCTGTCAATCAAACGGCCATCAAAGGATAAATTTATCATAAGAGCCACAATATTTACTGTAAACAATTGCCAAGTATCAACTGTCAAGTGTAAGCTATAATACACAGGTGAAACCAAGAACAAGTGCAAACAAGCTTGTACACCTAAACACTGACACACACACACAACCTAGATTAACCATGTTCTACTATGAATGTATTTAAGTGATATTAATGATCAACTGTATTAACTATTAAACTAGTCATGATGTTTATTTTGTAATAAACAGCCTAGACTCAGTGTTAACGTTTCACTAGAAGATGTGAAGTTTATATAAGCACAAAAATAAACCCTCAACCACAGCAAAAACAAATCAAACATGTAAAAAAAAATCTGTTTTGCTGAAAACTGAAGCACTAATAATTAAACCCAGTAAATAAAGTAAATGACTTTATTTAACAGTAAATGACACAAATGTGGGGAATTCGTGAGGGTTGAAGGGGTGTGTAAGTAAACATGATCCTTTATTTGGGATTTAATGTATTTGGTATATTCCCCTTATTGCTTTTCCCCCGTTTCTCCTCTCTAATTCCATCGTTTCTCCCAAGTATGCCCTGTTTTGATCAAATTAAATGAGCAAAGCCTTGGTTCGCTTGGCTGTCGGGCCAAATCAGCCTGTGTGAAGCTATTCCATTCACTTTCTGCTTTCTCTCACACACAAATACACACACTTTAGTCAACACAGGAGAAAAAAAGCAGGCTGTGCCAGTTCAAGTAAATGAATTTGACATTGCTTCTTTAGTGGAGAAAGAAATCAGCTGAAAGCAAAGCATTCTAGGGCAAATTCAGAACAGTTGTGCTATTTTTTGTGCACAAATTGTCAGCACAAATTGCGTTCAGCACAGATTATGTGGGTGCATTTGTATGTTACATGATTTGCTAATACCTTTAGTGAACCGGACACTAAAGCGTGTGCAAATAAATTATGCTATCAGTGGGCGCAATTCATTCTTATTGAATTTCCCTTGTTTTATTCAGCATAAACAAAGAGAAATCAAAATTCCCTGTCGTTGTGGTGGAGATAACAAAAGCTCAGGTGCTAATCAAGCAGAGCCAGAAAATGATCACCGTGCTGCATATAGATGCAGAGATGTGGCTCATTATTTTAAAATGCTAAACACATTCAGCGTTGACAGATAAACAGTGATGTGTTGCCACAGTTACAGGAAGGCCCAGATTGGTCTTGACCTATCTCATTCCTTACCACATTTAGACCAGAACTGAACCACTGAACTGTGTTGACAACACGCAGCTAAACAATGCCAACACTCGGCAAAAAGAGGCCCCCTTTACTGTAAATATGTGTGCGATTGTCAGAACCTAAACCTAGTCAAATGTGTTTCCACACACATGTTAGTAAAACTGTAAGAGATTTCAAGCAAACATATCTGCAAAAAAAGCATGTTTAACAATGCCTGCAAGACTTTATCAACACAAGCTATTCATGTATCTATATCGATGATATTTTGACAGAATTGGTGGTAACGTGTTAATTATTGTGAAGGATATTAAACTTATCCAAAGCAAGTTACAATAGATGAAAGGAATATTTTTCCCTGCCAGGAATTGAACCGATGACCTTGATGTTGCAAGCACCAAACTCTACCAGTACTATATGCAGAAAACCATAAGTACTGGCATTTGGTCTTATTTTTCTCTTTCTATTTCCAAGAACTCTTTTTTGATAAAGTGAAATTGAGAGAGACTGCGAGAGAGAGAGAGAGAGACTGCAAGAGAGAGAGAGCAAGAGAGCGAGAAAGGGGGAGGAGGAGAAAAGGTTGTCTTTGTGAGACAATGTTTATTAGATTAACAGGCTGAACATGCCTCTCAATGAGAGACCACATAACTTAGATTGATAGAGATGCCGATAACTTTGCTGTCTGACATTGGAGCTCCATTGAGAGGCATTGCTGTGAAGATAAAGGGATTAGCACGCAGTATGAGAATAACTCCTGCCTTGCTCTCCGGCTGCTCTGCAGGGAAGGTACAAGAGTAGCACCTTTGACGGGATTAATCACAATACAGATCATCAGTGCTGCCACCAGTGAATATCCCATCATAATCATCATTATCATAGTCACATACTGTATTAAAACCTTTGAACCGAGCACATGACCACACCCAATCACCAGTCTGGCTTCCACGCATCTCAGCCTATCAGAGGAGTTACTGCAGGGTAATGAGGTTTCAATGCAGCACATAAGGAACACACTGGACACATTACATGGGAGTATAATATTTATTCATAAGAGCTCTCAAGTTCAGCAACATCAAATTGATTTATTAAAAGCTGTCTGTAAACGCCTAGATTAAACCCCAACCCAGCCCTTTAACATGCACTCTGTCACCACAACTGATGATGACTTGTGGCTGATGTTGTGTAGAAAGTGAGATGTGAAACTAGTTCCACCCTTATAGCAGCAACTAACAATTCCTTCAGTAACCAAAGAATACTCTGATGAAACTTATGGTTAATTACTCGGCAAACACTGTATTACGCTAAATGTTAAAGAAGGGATAGTTCACCCAAAATTACAATTATGTCATCATCACCATCATCAAAACTCATACAGGTTGGAAAAAGTGGAGGATGAGTAAATGGTAAATGATAACAGAATTTCCATCTTTGGGTGAACTATCCCTTTAACCTATATATTTATATGCAGCCAAATATTTATTTCTCAGTGGATAAAAGCTGATTATTTATTTTCAGAAACCTCTTCAATGTTGTCTTCATAATATTTGATATTATGAAGCCTTTATGATTTAGTAAGGGGTCCTTTGCATCATATTTGAGGGTTATATATATATAAAATTGGAAAACCTTGGGCATTTGACAGTTTTAAATGAATCCTGGCTTTATACTGTGGGTTCATATACAAATAAACAATATTTGAGCATCAAGTCATCAAAATAACTGAAGAAAGGCCTTCACCCTCCCTCCGCCCTTCCTTGTGGTTTTCTTGAGGACAGAGAGGGTGTTTTGCACCTCGGTGTGATTTATTTGGTGGTGGGGGAGGGGGAGCTCCTCAGAACACAGTCACCTCCTCCACCTGATTTATTTGATTTAGTACATATAGGGTGGGGGGTGCTGGTCAAACAAGTGTGTGTCTATTGCGTGTTTGTGTGTGTGACGTTTACGCTGACCTTTACAGCACACCATTTATCAGCAGAGCCACCACAGGGTATGAATCCATATCGCTTTTATTAGGATCTCTCTATCCCATCACGTCCTCACCTTCCACATTATGTATCAACCAAAAAATATCATTTTCATCAGCATGTAAAGATGGGATATATGGAAGCTGTCTGATCTCAGAGTGAAATGAAGGATCGTATCAATGACAATGAAGGTTATGATGGGGAAAATGTACCAACAAGACCTGGTTAGTATATCACACTGCATACTATTTTTATAACATACTATTTTGAGTCACATCAGATTTAAGAAATAGATGGCTGTCCATTTAACACATTTACGTAGTACAAATAACGTTAGTTAATTCATTAAAGGGACGGTTTGCGCAAAAAAAATATATTCTGTTATCATTTACTCTTCCTGTTGTTACAAACCTGAATAACTGTCTTTCTTCTGCTGAACAATAAAGTGTGTTGTTTGTATACAATAAAAGTCAATGGAGTCCAGCGTTGCTTTTGTGTGTCAAGAGTTGAAACAGCTGAAAAAAAACAACATTCTTTACAATATTTTTTTGTGTGTGTGTTCTAAATATAATAATATAAGTATATATACTTTTTATTATTCAGTTTTCATTTTTGGGTGAACTGTCTCTCTGTCTTCAAATTGTTTTCATAAAGGTATTTTTCTCCACAGATTTGCAGATTTGATTAAACAACCAGCATTTTGTGTAATTAATTCCATTAAATGTTTTATTTGATTGACAACCCTAATATTTTTTCCTCTTATTGGATAATAAAAACAGGGTTGAATCCGCAATACTGAGCGATTCAGCTGAGATGTCTGCTAACAGAATAGAAATGAACCAATTAAAGCGGCAGCCCGCCCTACAGAGCTCAGTCTGAGCAGGAGAATACATTAGCAAGCTGTGAAGCTGGATCTGCAGACATGTTTGACACGTTTAGGTGCTCAGTCGGCTGTAGTCAGTGCCACAGATTTGAAAGTCGATTATCTAGCAGAAAGCACAACTATCTGCAGAGAGAGGACTTCACTAACCATCTCTGCCTCTCTTTAGTGCTACAGATTGTAAATGCATGTTGATTAAGACTGGTACTAATAGCTACATAAAGCCTGTCTGGAGGCCTTCAGCTTAATTAGGTGTTTGCACAACCTTGTGTACTTGTTAAATATTAATTTAAATATGAAATATTGATAAAAGATTTGTAAAAATGTATAAAGGCATTTCTTCTCATCCTCAAGGCATGTTTAATTGTATTTCCTGTCATGAAAGTAATTAATAAATATGCATGCGATGTGTAATTGCATTCTCTTGGGAGCTTTTGCTGTTTTCACATCATGTTAGAATTACCATAATTACACTTTCCGACTTGTAAAAAACATTCATGTTATAATTACAAGTTTGAAACTTATAAAAAGCTCTTTCTTCTCTCACTTGACCGTTGTAACAATGCAAAAAACACCAAAATGGCAGCAGCTTTAAAAATTTGCGGCATCTACACTGCACATATTGTCTTGATAGGTCAGTTTATTACAGCCTTTTGTTCTTATATTTTTAGCAAGAATTTAGTGTTGAAATGTTTAGCTGTCATCAGCAATAAAGCTGCACTTCCTCATCGCCATAGAAACAAATTATTTCTGAGTTCAAGCATGTGATCAATTACAGTAATTCTGAAAACATGAACACAGCTTTATTACCAGTGTTCGTAATTCTGGTCAGTTCTGATTCCTAACTACAAATATTACACTTCTGAAATTAATTTAGCCTGACCGGCTTAACGTACAGATTCTATTCAAATTTGAAGTAGGTGTAAGGTCCTACCTTGTTTTGTAAATATTATACTTAAAGACATTTACTTGATATACTTAAATAAATATCCCTGTCACAGACAGATTATTTTTCAAATTCAAAATATGATGTTGCAGCATTTCATTTACTCATATAATATAATATTTTGAAATGGTAAGAACTGTGTAATTAAAGGGATAGCTCATCAAAAAAAAAATTAAAAAAAAATGTTGGGATCAAAAATTTTTTTTTCTTGATATAAATAATTATGAGAATAAAAGATATATGTTAATATGCAGCGGTGTGAAGTAACATATTACAAATACTCACGTTACAGTAATTAAGTATTTTTTATTAGTAATTGTACTTTTTTTAGTAGTTTAAAAATTGTGTACTTTTACTTGAGTACATTTTAAGTGATGTATCGGTACTTTTACTCCGCAATTTTTTATCCATCAACGTGATTGGATAGAGAGAGAGTAAGCCGTCTCGTGACTTTCATCAAATCAAATTGTGCATAGAAAATTTTAACCGCTAACTGCTGTTTATCATGGCTGCTGGAAGTGCATTCTTCAGGCATCGATTAGGTCGAGTTATCAGAATCCTTCTCTTATATGTTAAGGTAAATTCTGGATTTCTGCTTACTAAATGATTTGTATATATGCTTGCCTATCTACAAGGCCTGCAATTTGGTGTGAGTTTGCGGGTATTGCGTACAGTGTTAACTCCTGCAAGTGCCACATTCGGTATAATTCCCGCTCACTTAGAGACGCGCGATAGTGCGCTGCCTCGTCTCTCCCTCGCGTCGCGTGCGTTCTGCAGCAGTCACTCGGATAACTCGTTGTTGCTTGTTGAACTTGTTGACTTTTGATGAGTTTGAGCGCGTTATGCGCGCTGTGAAAAAGTGTTTTGGAAACACTAAAACGCTTGGAAATAATGTTCTCAAACAGAGGACCAATATGCACCTTATTGATGACCCGTGACATTAATATACTGCATCTGTGTATCTGCGCGTGATGTAATAAAACCGCAGCTTGTTAATAAATTATGTTTAAAATATTATATCCTTGTTTCATCTATTTTATACAATCCGCCTTCATTTAGCAAGTGCACTCACGCATAAACAATTTCAAGTTCAACACTTTTTGTTCCATTCAGTTGTGGATGCTGCCGATTCCTGTGGATAGCATCATCTCGAGAAGACGCTGTGAGGGTAAATCCGTCTAAACGAAAATGCTAATTTATTCTTTGCCACTAGGTGCCGCTTTTGGAGCGGTAAAAATAGGGGTTTGGAAAAATGAATGGTTGAGCAAATAAGGTAAAAATAAATGCATATTATAAGACGATGAAAGTGTTTTTTGACCTTGCATGCATGTCAACCTGTTGTTGGGGACTCCCAAAACCAAAATATGAACCCATAATACTGACACCAATGACATCATAATAGTTACATAGGAAATTACACATTTGCATTTATGTTGCAGCATTTTATTTATTCAGAGCCAAAGTGTAACCTAAACTTACTTAAAACTTTAAAAGTATTTTTATTTCTTTGCAAGCACTGGTGCATTGTTCAGGAAATGCAAATGTAGTTTATTTTTGTTGGTACATTAGTAATAATCAGGCTTGTGTTACTCTACTCCACACCTGCGGCTCAAAAGCCCCACGGCTCTTCACATCCTCTTTTAGTGTTTGTACTGAAAGCTAGCTTGAAATGTTTTGAAAAAACACTTTCCATTAGCGACAATTACATCTCAATTGACTACTTTAATTCCTCCTATCAGAGCATTAATTCCCTCGATGCTTACAACTGAGCAAGTAAATCTCACATACAAACTCGTCCATACAGCGCCCTCCACACCCTCTCCATTCTTTAGCGCTGATATATTGCCCATCATGTCTGTCTGGCTTTCTGCCTGATCTCTCTATCAGGATGTAATTTGAGCAGCCGTTCAAAACCCAAGTGGTTGGCGTGAAATATGATGAAGCACCCGAATCCCAGAGCACTGTCCGGGCACTGTTCATATTTGCCTCAATCCTACGGGGTCATTAATAATTCTGTTCAAATGGTACTATAATGCTATCATATTTTTTTCCTCACAAACTGGAAAGTCTCATATCCACTGCTGGGCCCTGACCTCAATCCGGTATGGACAATAACCATCTGAGTGACAGGCTGGGTTAAAGCAGGGCTGATGAGAAATCAAGTAAATATTAAATTAGACTTGAGCCTGGTTAAAGGTGAAGGGTGTCATTTCTACTCCACTAGAGTCACCAAACAGAACTAAAAATCATTGAAAGGTGACGTGTTGAAGGAAAAAATGCATTTATTATTATATAACATATTGAAATATTACAATTATAGCCTTTTCCACTCTTTCTTTTATAAAGAAAAAACAAGAGCAAGACACGAATTATGATATAATAAAAATATAAATAGCATTATGATGCATATAATATAATTTTTAAAAAGTGAAAAAATTACAAGGATAGTTTACCCAATTATAAATTATATAAATGTTGGGTTGAGAGATATTATATAAATATATATAATTAGTTATTAAATATTTAATATAATATTTAACATATAATGTACCATAATATAAAAAAGTGCGAAATGTGTAATTAAAGGGACTATTAACTCAAAAATGACAAATTATCTCATTTTTGGGATAGAGGGATGTGTATTTTTTATGAAAACATTACTTTTATGTTTATGTTTACTTTTAAGTAAATATAAAATGTTGAATATAATATGATTTTTAAAGGGTGGGAAATATAATTAAAGGGACCGTTCCCCCCTCAAAATATATTAATCCATAAAAAAAAATCCATACCAATAGTTTCTAGATTCACTCCATTATATAAGAATTAGTGGTGGGTCGTTATCGGCGTTAACGTGCTGCGTTAACGTGAGACTCTTATCGGCGATAAAAAAAATATCGCCGTTAATCTATTCTCAAAGTTGGGTTGGGAGCTGGGTCTATACTACGCAAGCTATGATGACTTTCACCCTGATATTTTACCGCGGATGTATACCTAGCCGAATTGCACTGTAGGGGCGAACGAGTCTTGAACTAGAGGCTCGCAGTCCGTGATGGACAGATTGTTAACGGCTGGTCTGTGTGGTAATACAATCGGGCAGGACATCCAAACGCTCACCTATCATTCATCAACCTCAAATATGGCTTTTCATCTGAAAGATGTATGTAGTAGCAACTTTACATGGCCGCTCAATATGATGTTAACCTAGAGAAATGTGCGCTATTGAAGTGTTTGTGTGGAAGCGCGTTTGCTGCAAGACAGGCTCCGGTGCGTTCACTTGATCTTAAAATCTCCGTTATTCTTGGTCATACAGATAATTAGTAGCCTAATACATCTTTCGAATCTGTAAAGACTCTACGTTTATTTGTGTGCACTCAGAATAACAACGAAACGTTGCGCTTTTAAGCAAACAGGATGCGCTTTAGGTCTCATGTGAACTTGAGCGAGAAACTTCGAAACTCCGTCTTTGAAAAATATATCTATGGAGAGTGAAATGTCTAAAAAATAAAAATAGAAGACGTGTGTGTTAGCATGGATGATTTACATGAAATTTAATCTGTGCAACACTGTGCATAATAAGATGGCTTTCGGTTCAATATAATAACAAAAAACGACATTTTGGGCTTACTTACTTTTAGTCATTATTTGGGTAGCACACATATTCTGAATGCCTTCGGCAGAATTCAAATGAGCCATTTTAATCTAGATTAATCTAGATTAATTCCAAAATTAATCTAGATTAATCTAGATTAAAAAAATTAATCTATGCCCACCTCTAATAAGAATACAATATAATATAATTATATTATTTAATAATATAATTTTTTGGCTGAATTATCCCTTTAAGAGCACAGTCAGCATTAGGAAGAAATTGCTTTTCTTTCCTACACCTGAACTGCTACAAAATGAATATTTTGCAATCCTCTGAGAGGCAATGTACTATTTGTACCTGTGACAGAAGGCTTTGCCCTCATTGCCTGGTGTTCACATACTCAGGACAGGACTATATTCTCAGAAAGCTCTCTCCACATATCAGGCTGTTTGAGACTCCCGCTGGAGTTGACAAACAGGATGATGGATTAGTTCCTCTCTGAGCCTTTGCAGTAAACAGAGTCCACACAGCCCCTCATAATTAAAGAGAGAGTAAATCCAGTCCTAGTCCTAATGCCACACACCAGGAGGTATTTCTAGGGACTCTTTCAAGGCTAGAGCCTTGGCACTGGGACCCTCAAGGGCCTTAAATAAATCAGGCAGAGCACAAGGCCACAGGAAACATAAGTTCAGTAGCACAGAAAGAACTCAGCCTAAAAACACACAAGCATGAGCCATAACCGAGTAATACGGACCGGTGTTCCCCATGGCATTCGAGGAATGCGGCTTTATGGAGACCAGAAAGATGTCTCAGATGATGAAATGAGGTTTATGACCTCAGATGTATATGTGAGCCAAATGCAAATCCGTAGTGGATTAACACATCGGTGCATCTGCTTGAACACAGAAACAAGCAATTGTTCAAGTGACATGAATAAAAATACACAACCATGCTGCTTCCGCTTTCCTTCAAAGGCCTTGATACACATCTGTGGCACTCAGGATTGTGGGACGGGTGGCGGCATTGTACTTGTGCTTGACATTCCGTGTGGGACAATGAATTTGTGGGTCAATAAGAGATTAGGACAGTGTCTCAGAGCAGGGATGAATGAGGTCTCAAACGGGTCAAACTCTTAGAGCCGCTGGTACCAAAGGAAAGAAACAAGGTATGAGCGCTTAAGGTAAAAAAAGAGAGAACTACAACTTCCTCTTTTCTAGTGTGGTTTTAAACAGTTTTTGTGGTTTGATTGAAAAGTTTCTGTTTCTCATATTGTCCCATGCCATAATGAGTAAGAACATTTATGCTTAAAGCAAACAACTCTATATCTATTAAATAAAAAACAGGGTCATCAGAGACTTTAAGGTGCTTTTTCACAATTACATAGATTATGAGCCTGTTAATAATAAGGCAATTATGGCGACCATCAAGTGAATGAAATGTTGCATTTCAGGAAAGTGATTAATTCCTTTAAACAGCAACTGAAACAGGAGCTGCTCATCAGGTGCTCAGTGTAGCAACAAAGTTACTGTGATGCACTGTTATTTCTCCTTAGACGATACCAGGATTATAAAATTGCATTTTTGAAGAAACAAACCATTTGGGTGTACATTTAAAAAAGAACCGATGTGCAAAAAGATTAGCATTTAGTGTAAATGGCCAGACACCATCAAATCCAGAGTTTACGTCAAAGTAATATATTAGCCTTTTTTTCTTTTAGGATTAAATTGAACAAAAAGTGAAGCCTCAATCAAGACCATTTGAGGGGTGTTTTTGACAGGAAATCATTATGCTGTCATAAAACCCTACACCTGCCAACCAGCACTAAACGGGCGCTTTGATGTGGGCTTCTTTAAGATGAGAGTGAGGGTGCAACAAGAACAAATGAGGGAGGGAGAACGAGTGAAACTCCCTTCTGCTGAGCATGTTGTCTTTAGACCTTCGGAAGTGATCTCAGCAAGAAAACAGACATGAAACTCTCAACAACAGCTCAAGTGTCTGTGCTGCATGTTATGCTATTTCTCTAAAGTTGATAAATAAACGCAGCCTTAGAGAGCTTCTTTCAAAAACATATTTGGACAGTAGTGTATGCATGCACACAATAACTAGCTGACATTAAACCCAATAAAACAACAGCAAATATTAAACCACACACTAATAGTTGCACATTTCAAGGCTTTGCGTCATCTTGAGACTGAGACTCTCTATTTTAAAACCAAGCAAGCTGTCGTGCGGTCTCACTGAATTCATAGACAGCTGTCATCTTAGGCAATATGGATATCCTAACTGAAATGAGCCTTTGTTACACCCTCCCGACAATCGCAGAAGATTCCTGACACAAATGATTCCAGTAGAGTTTGATGCTACAGCATGTTCCTAAACAAACACGGTGCTTTAATATGCATACAAAATGCACAGTACATCAAATATACTGGCTAAATTCATCAGTTCTCAATTTAATTTGAATTATTTGAATTGATACTTTTGCCTTTTCAATTAATGTTTTGTCAGATTTGGCTTAAACAAGTTATCGTAAGGCAGCATAATTGTTGCTCACTAGAACAGCTTCATTCTTTGGACAATCTTGTATTTGTCACAGCTGTTCAGACAATCCATCTCTTTCTCTCTCAGTGAGGAGATGGTTTGTAAAGATGACAGCACACAAAGGACCTTTAATGGAGTTACGACACAGGGCATCAAAGCCGTGATACTATAATCACTAGTGATGGACTCCGGCTGCCGATGTAATTCTCTCTCCCGTCTGTTCTGTCCTCAAGAGGGATGTACTGTTCCATATGACAACCACTTTACCTCTTTACACACTACATGGTAAATTAAGCTTCACATAAAACTGTTTGACTGAGCCTTGAATGGGTATTGCTACTCACAGAGGCATCGCTAGTGGGGGGAAAAGGGTGACAGAGTGCATAGGGCCCAGAGATCTGGGGGGCCCGTGATCGCCTACTGGCCATCGGGAACACCGGGACATTCCATTCAAATAGTGAGCCGAACGCTGAAACGAAGGAGACCTCCCCGATATTAGGCGATGTTTTTAAAACCGCAAAGTAGCGCTTCCCAATGCATCCGCCAGCACGTCAAAGCAGAGCGGGATCAGTCTCCGGCACAGCACCGCGCTTCTTCCATGATAATAAGTGATAAACAGCGCAAGACGCTTGATCCATTCAGATCTGACACAGAATTGTTATACAGTCGTGTGATATGAGAAAGTTTAGTGATTCTGGCTGAAAACAGCCACGAAAATTAATGAGGTATCTTGGAAAACGCTAACAGGCTTGTCAATTAATCACCATAGTAATTTAACTTGAAGTTATTAACTCTATAAATAGCCTGTGTTGGCAGAAATGTATTTATTATGCTACTGTTATTACATATTGGGAAATATGCTATTTTAATTTCATAGAAGCTGTTTTGTAGTTTCTTCGTCTTTAGTTTTATTCAACTACAAATGTTCTAGTTTATTAGCCTATTAGACTACTTTTTTAAAATCCATATAACCATGATAATGAGGACCATGGTTTTACTTCTTGTGACCACCATCTAATAGGCTTACTAGTCAGTTAAACTCTGGATGCTTCTTTCTTTTTAGATGTTTAGTTCTAATGAATTTTAATTTAAGTAAAATGTTAATTAAATAAGGGCCTGATTAAAGATAAATATCGTATATAATAATATCTTATAAATATCTTTAAAAATGTCTTATATAAATTAGGTGCTTTTTATTTACAAATAATAAAGTTCTTAACGGGAGATTCACCCAAAAATGAAAATTATCATCATTTACTCAACATCATAGAAGAATTTACTGTTATTATTTATTGATAGTTTAACTTAAGAATTCATCAACTGATGAGAAAATAATAAATACATTAATTGAAAAATAATTGATAGATTATTCGACTAACCGAAAAAATTATCGATAGATTAGTCGACAATAAAATAATCGTTAGCTGCAGCTCTACTGGAGTGTATGATTAATTAATCTCTTATTTACATCGCATGTATATTTGCACTTTGTTGTTTCTGATGAGAAAATTCGCCAAAGTGCACTGACGAAATCTTTGGCATATAAACTTTCATATTTAGTAAAATCCCCTTAAATAATGCAAATATTAAAGGAATTGTTAAATAAATTATTGAACTAAAATCACAATAGCACAAATATGTATTGGTTCACATATATCTCTGTCTTCATTCATTTGTGTGTTAATCTATAAGAGTTTGGGCTTTTTAATATTAGGATTTTGTCTAAAATACCCCACCGTGGCCCCACCCTGCAACATCAAGCCCCGCCCCCCAGCACCTCTCAGATAAAATATGTTGCTGTGGCTATGATCACAGGAATAAATTACTAGAAATGCACCGAAATGAAAATTATTGGCCGAAGCCGAACAAAATGAAACACTGTGCCGAAGGCCGAATTCCAAACACGGTTTTTCGCATTTTTTCTCCCTCATGTAGGCCTATTTAGCATTTTTTTTCACTATTGCATAAATTAAATAGCCAAAATCTGCTTTTTACTGTTTTGTCCTGCTTTTTTTATTATAATAATTTACTTAACACTAAACATTTGTATACATCCTATAAGACATTATACCAACAAACCACAATTTAACTTAAAATTTAAAAGTTAGTAAAATAATATTTTTGGACATTTTGGACACCCCCTTCCTGAATCAGGCATGTATTTTTTTCTGTACAAATAAATGCAGCCTTGCTGAGCAGAAGAGACTTCTTTTAAAACATTAGAAAATATTACAGATCCCAATTTGAACACTATTGGTGAATGTTATAATAAATGTATGTATTAATACAGCTGATGTAGGGTAATTATCATTATCGTTATTATTGTCTTACTTTTTATTTTATTTTACAGAACAACAGTAAAATTACAATACTAACATTTATGAATGTTGATGGAGCTTTTATTTTGGCAGAAACACGCAGGAAGACCTCAGTGCTTCTTTTTGTTGACAACAGCATGCAGATTTCTCTCACTACGAATTTGGGAAGATGTTTGCCACACGTATCACATTGTCACATGCCTTTAAAACCCTGGCGCCACGAGTTCGTGCAGCGCTGTTTGAATACATGAAATTCATGCGTGTTTTAGAAAACATAACATTCTGTAGTTTCTTTGCTAATCGTTTGAGGCCATTTCGCGATTTCAATCATCATACAGTAATCAGCATCAACCACCCTTCCTCTTCTCATCGGAGACATGAGATGCAGCGCTAAGCAGTCTCTCGCTGTCGGTGTTTCGTGCTTGTAATGATTTTTGCATCTCTATCTCTGACAGTTTTAAATGCACACTGCAGACGTGTTTGCTGCATTAGTGCTCACCTCTATTTGATCGCGTAACGCCATTGTTCGGTACAAATTATTCGGCAGAACAAAGGCAATTTTTGGCAATTTCGAAAATAATAATAAAGATTTCGGTTGCCGAACATTCGGTGCATCCCTATAATTTACAATGTTAAAAAATCTTAACAACCCCAAAACTTTTGATATTAGTGTATATGATTACCTTTTCTAACAATTGTAGTAGGAATGTGGAAGTATACTGTATAGCCACAGCCCATTTTCATATTCCACATCTGTGTCCAATCACTGCAACAGCACTGATTTAGACAAACATGTAGCACGCTACGGGTGGGCACCTTTGCTCATTTCTTATTACTCTCCCATAACCCTTATGTTTATGGCTGTCACAGCTGCCAGCTTTATCCTTAGTGGCGGCGAAAAGAAAACAACAGAGAGACCAAATCAACACATGAGGCCTGATCATTGCCATGCACATTATAGTTACAAAATATTTCCCTTTTCATGTTAATGCAAACTTGTCCTCTCAACTAAATGCTGAAGTGGATATGGAAACTTCATCTAGCCACAAAAAAGAGAAGATCACTTTACAGTGCTTGCCAAATATTCTCAAATATATAACATTTCCAGCCTGCAATAACATAATATTTCAAATGACAGTTTATTTAGGTAAAAATTTCCCAAACCCTCCAGCTTTTGGCTGAAATTCTACACTTGGGCAATTTTTCTGGGAGACGAGTACTGTCAGGAATGCTAACTGTGGGATTTAAAGCCAATGGGGACTCTAAGTGCCCATCTGGCAGACGGCAGGCACCTCTTTGCCCACTCCACTGCTCTGCATTAAAATACAGAATGCTCGGGTCATGGCACCAAAAATGCTGCATCCTCCCAAAATCCCAGCACAGACAGGCTAAGTAATTAGAGAGATCAAAAGAAAAGGCTATAAATAAACAAACAATGGAACAAGCGTGTTAGTATAAGACATTACCAGCTGATGAATCACACTAAAGTATTCTCAAATGCAAGTAAAATAACTTTAAAGCATCAGAGTCACCTTGAGAAACCTGGCAGAATTACTGAAGAATGATTCGAGAAGTTTATAGCCACATTTTGAAGTTTGGGTTCTATTTTAGCTAGATTAATTATAATTTAGATTTAAATGTCCCCCCATATGTCAATTAGATTTTGCTATTATAAATAATTAAAATGGCAAACTCTCAATAAACAATTTATCATTTATTTTCTGGACATTATTAAAGGAAATATTCAATCAAGTATTGATAAGTAAATACTTAAAATAAATGGTAACACTTTAGTAAAGGGATCAATTTTCATTATAACTATTTGCTTATTAGCATGCCTATTAATAACATATTGGCTGTTATTGGTATTTAAAGCTTATATTCTGCATGACCATATTCTACATCCTTAATCCTACCCAATACCCAAAACTTAACAACTATTAGGGGTGTAATGATTCATCGATATGGATCGATATATCGATACAATGTATGACGATACGATGCATCGATGCCATGCGTAAAATATCGAATATCTGTAAAAAGGAACCTTTATTTTGGCACGGTCCACATTTTCACATAATGTCCATCTATGCTTTACCACCAACGCGTGCATTCTCGTTCAATCTCACGTATCAGGACTCGATATAAGCACTGCCCGAAGGCACAAGGTGAGCATAAAAGACGCTCTGGATTGTTGGAGTAACAGTCGCGCTGTGTGAGAAGTTTTCCGCACACAGATCTGAAGCGCGCGCGCGCACACACACACACACCTTAAGCGCGCGCACACAGACAGCCACGTCACCTGTCTCTCCTCCACTTTTTTGTGCATGGATGAATAAATACAGACAAAACTACATCAAAATGCATGTTTTGGCTAATATCCTTGTAAACAGTCGGTTAAGAAAAGCATATGTCTTAATGTAAACAGTGGAGAAAAAAAAGGCATGTATCAGTATATTAAATCTGTGCTTTCATTCTTAACGCGAAAGAAAACTAATAATAAATATAATGCTGTCAAAGAAAAATACAAGTGCTCACTGCTCCTCACTAAATAACCTTTGTAACATCAAAAATTATTCATTTACAGGCTATTTAACTTATACAGTGAAGACTATGCAGTTATTTTACATTTGATTATTACATTTCTGTAGCGTACATGAAAATGTATTTTAGACTGAGCTGAAAAACCTGAAAAGCACTGTTTATTGAACTTGTGTCTTTCTTCTATTGTATTTATTTTCTGCTGTTGCTTGTAATTTGGTTATCTGTAGAAAATATGTTTAGCACTGAGCCCATAGTAGCATTTCTAGATTTATGTTCATGTTATATATTTTGGTTACATGTGTGAGTTAATAAAAATATAGATGGTTGTTTAAAATAGGTATATAATATGATAATATCGACATATCGATCGATATACTCCTGTATCGAATCGTATAATTTTATGAGGAATTGGCAAATATCGAATCGCAGGGTATGAGAATCGATATCGAATCGAATCGTGACAAACCATCCGATTTACACCCCTAACAACTATCTTACTAATTAATTAATAAGCAGAAAATTAGTAGTTGACTGAGGTAAAGGTCATTCATTGTTCATGGTTTGTTAACAGCAAGAATTGGACCTTAAAATGAAGCGTGACCAAATAAACAAAAAAATTACTTTTCATTTTTTCCGGTATGAAGCTGCAGTTGTTATTTACCCGAAACGTCATCAGTGTGAAAGCACAAGGCCTAACTTCTGTTGCAGTCACACAGTTGCTTCACTTTCACGCTGCTTGAGTATGTGTGAAATGGCTGTAGCCTCGATTATTTCACATGAAGAGATGGAGAACTGTGTGTGACGTGAGGAGACAGAGCAAGTGTAATGTGAGAGATCTTAGCACCAGTCCAAACCATAAAGGCAGTTTTGGATGGAACATGAAGCATCTGTTTTGATGGTCTTTGCCTCTTTCTGGCCTCTCGGCAGTCGGCACTTGCTGAGACTCTGTTGCAAAGCCATTCTCCGGAACGTTCTGCAGCAATTATTTCTGCTCAGCGGCGGTTAAATGGCAGGAACAGCTGGGGTGGAAGTTTGATATCTTGGGGTATATACATGCGTGTGATCTAGGGTTATGTTGGCTCACAGTCTCTATCAATGACAAATGAGGGTCAGGATGGACAAATTACATTTACAGCTTTTACAGGTCTTGCAGAAACCATGGCAGACAGGTTAGCTGAAAATGTACTTGCCTGTGTTCTTTAAGTACTTCTTCTTCACTTACAAATCACAAGTCGTCTTCTTATAGTACTGGCATCCTGCCTAGAAGATGCAGGAGCAATGAAAAGAGATGCTCTCAAATGGCCGGTCACATATTTGGAGGAATGTGATTGAAAATGAGGGGTAAATGAAAGGGACACTCTTTCAGCCGCATTATCAGGAATCTGTTTAAATCTGAGGGCTACTCGAAGTCCATATGAACTCAAAATGGTCGATCCCTAGTTACTTTCTTAATAGGTGTTCCTGGTCTTATTATGCACAATGTATCTGTGTATATTCTTCCAAGGGTCTTTTTAAAGCAGTTATTTATACAGCAAAAAAAATCTTTTTAATGAGTTTTTAAATAGATCTTTTATTTTAAAAAAAATCTATAAATATCTCTAAAAATGCATATGCTGTTAAGATTATTTCTCAAAGAAGAATGTATATTTAATTTGATTATGCTTAAAACTTAAAGCCATTGCAGTAGATAAAATCCTAAATATAAAATATATAATCCAAGTGTAACACAGTGTATGTGTGTGTGTGTGTGTGTACAACAGTTCTTTCTGGTCCTCGAATCTGATTGGCTGAGAGCCTTTTCCTGGAGTGCAATATTCTAGTGATAACCAGAACTCCATTCACCATTTGTATCACTTCACTTGCAGTATTGCTCACAGCGAGTGTCATGGCAGATGTCCAAATCCACTATAATTTTATAAATAACATTGTTTTTGTGTCACAGAATGTAATCTATTATTTTTTCGATGGACATTCAAACCAAAGTTTTATTATGAATATGAGGTTGAGCTGGAGGATTGCTGTATCAGATGCAGGTAAACACTTGCTCAGTCCATCTCTCTCTCATAATACTCTCCTCTATATAAAACAGTGAGCTTTTAATACCGTAATACATTAAGCATTTAACGAAGCAACTCAGATTTCCTTTATTACTTGTTCTGAAGTTAAGTTTTGAAATTATTAACGGAAGCTTGGGCTCAGCTGTCAAATTCAAAATTCAAAATTTGAATCCGTGATGGAATGAAGTAATTCTGCACAAAAGGTTTTTTTTAAAGACACTCAGTTGTTTCTTATGTATTCATTACACACTTGTGTTGCTGTGTATAAACGCAATATCACACTCATAACTGTGCAATATGGGTGTATATCGGCACGGCTGTGATAACCTGTAATTGCCTTTATCTTATTTCAAGGACTTTTATATTTTTTAATAGAAAATTAGATTGATTATTCATTTATTTATTTATTTTTCAGTAAGCGTTGTTCTTAGGCTACTATTTTATGCAATGTAGGCTTTCTAAAATCTTGTTAGTACTTAAGACAAGGGTCAAAACGTGAGTCCAGCTCAGTAGGGAGGTAGTTCAACACAATTCACTCCACACTCACATTTAGAGGGACTCCATTCTGACATGTCACTTTCAAAAATCCACTCAGTTCCTGCTAAATAAAAGGCAAGCCCCATTCCACATTTATTTTCTCACTGAAAATCCTGTTTGACTCTGACACGTGATAACATGAAAGTAGATTGTGTTGTCTTAAAATATGGTCAGTCCTATTACTTAAAAAAAAACACTCAAAACTCAACACATGCCGGTCGGTCCACTTTTAATGCATTATGCATGAAAACCACCGATGATGTTGTTGAGAGAAGTGATGGATAAAGCCATCAAAATCATTTAAAGCAGGTATCAGATTAAACTACCAGTTGTGCAAGACACAGTATATTTTACTATATAACCCTCAGGTCTCTCTCAGTCATCTCCTGGTGTGTGATTATCATTGGGATTTCCCCTCCATCCATCCTGAATCACCCTCAGCACAGTCACTCACTTCCCCCTCCCCACATTCTTTCCTTCTCTGCCTCTGAATGTTTCTTTTAAATTACCTGTCAAATATCAAACGTTACATGTGGTATTGTGGATTTTATGAAGTTCAGAAACATACTGATTTGAAGTTCTCATTATATTAAAGTTCTCAGGTTTTTCTTCTGCTTTTTTGTCTATTCTGCATGAGCATTTGCTTCCTCTCTACTTGACTAATGCACTCAGCCCTCAACTAGGTCTCTCAGTGAACTGTATTGTGGGTTGGTCATAGGATGCCACTAGTGAAAGGGTTCTGGTGTGGAAGATCCTGACTGGCCTGCATTAAACCCAGACCCGAACCTCTAAGACCAAAAGTCATACATTTAAATATGAGCTCAATTATTTTTCATGAAATAATCTGAGATGTATGCAACCCACATTAATTTTACATTGTAAATTGTATTTAAAAAATATATTTTGTATAATTTTTTTCAGTTAAAATATCTAAACATCTGTCTGGATACTACAATAGGAGTATTTCATATCATGTCATTGGCAATTTGACAAAATATACTTATTAAATAAACATAAAAAAAGATTTTCAAAGTTATAAATAAAACAAAGGTAATTGAGTTTTACAAGAAAATACTATTTCAGTCTTTTTACTTAAACATGTTTCATACGGTTTATTTGCAATTATCTGTAAATTTTACTAGCAATTTCTGAGTGAAAATTGTTTCTAAGAACAAGTTGATTTGAATTTAAAAGTTAATTCAAACAATTCTTGCAATTCTGGTTTATTTTTCTGATAATTTTCCTTTGGGAACAACTGCTAAATATTGATATCAGAGTCTGGACAATCTGGATTATATTGTAAGACTTTAAGCATTAATCAACACAACAAACATTTATCTATTTACACATTCATACATATACATTTTACTTGAAATAAATGTATATTGTTTTGAGAAGGTTTTTACTGCAAAACAAGAATAAAAATACTGAATTTTGATAGGATGTTATTCAAGTTTTACCAAAGCATTCAGTATATCTCAACTTTGGCTTCTTCTAAATGATCATCTTCAAGCTTAAAACAGTGGAATATGATAAACCGGTTGAATAAAAATTTGGTGCTGGAGATTTCCTGCAGTGAAACTCTCAAACTGCATTTTATAGCATCTCTGGCACAATGATTAAAGATAACAGCCAGACAGACCACAGCAACTAGTCTTAAAAGAGTCTGTTCTGATAAAAGATGGCTTATTATTTCAAATCCAGCAACATGAGCGGGGCAAGTGCAGCTCTATGAATTTATGAGAGATGGCTGCTCCATTAAGCCAATTGCTGACAAACACTGGTATCATTTGGACAGATTATCCTGCCATACAAGCACAGAGGACCCAGAGAGAGATTAATTCAAAAGCGGCATAGAGTATTACTCATTCATATAATCACATTGGTATGAATTAGCATAATCCTCAGCACTATTTCTTTAGCATGACCAGTAATTATTTTGGTGAGCAGACACTATGAAGGCATCAAAAATGGAGGCCATTATCATTGTAATAATGTCTGTAGACCAAAGCCTGTCACACTAATCAGCACTCGCACAAGAAAACACAATGAAGGACCCTTTTCCCTGGAGGACAGCCCTCTGTTCACTAACCTTGGACATTCCTGGAAACCTCAAGACTGAAAAGTGGGTCTGGGAACATGTTTCAGATAATAATACAACTCTTTAAGAAAACATTCCTTCAGTTCGTAGCCAAACCAATGCATGACAGTGCTGTCAGTCACATGATCTTTCAAAGGGGGGTCTTATGCCAAAGCCTGATTCTCAATTGAGCCCCCATTTCCATATTGTCTCGGCCTGGCAAACCACCAGCCGCTGGTTTTTCCATTGCTTACAAACAAACACTTTCTTTGAATAGAGTTAATGTCCTACTTGCTTTGACGGAAAACAACCCCAGAGATGGGCACAGTGGGAAGAAATAATGCAATAACATGGGTAATGGCCCTAATCGCATAATTTTATCATGCTATTGTGCTCCCATTACTGATTTGCTTTGACAATGCTTCGATTTGCTGGAAATGCAATGATGTGGCTTACTCGTATTACAGGACCATTATCAGAGCGAGTCACGTTATTGTGCTCAGGCATCATTGACAAATTACCAATCAATAAATAGCATAATTATGCCTAATTTTGTCTAAATTATGAACTGGCATCATGTGCATCCTTTTTAAAAAAGGCTATCCCAGAATGCACTGCAATGGCGGACAAATAGTAAAGATATAACATATTTTTTCTACTAAGTCTACTAAAGTCAGTTCACTCTGCAGCCATCTTGGTGACACCCTCAGACTGATATGTAGGATATGTAGGTAACAAACAAACAAGATATAGATTGTTCAAAAGTTTAGGGTTGGTAAAAATTAGGGATGCACCGAATGTTTGGCAACCGAAATTGTTCGGCCAAAAATAGGAAAAAACGAATAAGCAAAATTCGTGAAGATGCTGGATGTGGAGGTCCTGGGCTGGTGTCGTTGCACGTGGTCTGCAGTTGTGAGGCCGGTTGGATTCGATGTACTGCCAAATTCTCTGAAACGCCTTTGGAGACGGCTTATGGTAGAGAAATGAACATTCAATTCACGGGCAACAGCTCTGGTGGACATTCCTGCAGTCAGCATGCAAATTGCACACTCCCTCAAAACTTGCGACATCTGTCTCATTGTGCTGTGTGATAAAACTGCACATTTTAGAGTGGCCTTTTATTGTGGCCAGCCTAAGGCACACCTGTGCAATAATCATGCTGTCTAATCAGCATCTTGATATGCCACACCTGTGAGGTGGATGGATTATCTCAGCAAAGGAGAAGTGCTCACTAACACAGATTTAGACAGATTTGTGAACAATATTTGAGAGAAATAGGCCTTTTGTATACATAGAAAAAGTCTTAGATATTTGAGTTCAGCTCATGAAAAATGGGGGCAAAAGCAAAAGTGTTGCGTTTATAATTTTGGTCAGTGTATTTGGAGCATTGGGATTTCTAGAAGAGGGCTAAACACATTTTTGTGAAAACCGCAAATTCGACCAAAACGGTTTTTTTCACTTTTGCCTGTGGCTGAAAATTATTGTGCATTCTTTCCGACTCATTTTACTAGCACGGTTCACAAATTAAAGTATCAACAGGGAGTGCTCTTGCTTTCGTTTTGTGGTGCTTATATTTTAAATTGACTTTCTGATGTGTTTTACCCATATTTACATTTTTGTAACCAAACATTTTTTGTGATCAAACATTAATTGCCTGACCCCCTGCAGTGCCGCTGTGGACCACCGGTTGAAGACCGCTGCGCTAATGCATAACATAAAGCTTAAAATAAAGAATTATCTTGTTTTGGGCAGCTTGGATCACATATTTCTCCCAAAGAATCTCATTCTGTTTTCTCCACAATTTTTAGATGCATTTTGTAGATAGAAATGCATTATTCGGTGCTGTAATTTGACGCAACCAGCTGACATGCACTGTGGGTAAACCCGACTAATCGATAATGAGAATCATTGTCGATGATTTTCATTATCGATTATAATAGATTTTAGCAATTAGTTGTTGCAGCCCTAATCCCTTTACCAATGCGCTAATGCCAAATTCTACTGTAATAAACTATGAGTAATACAGTTGAGGAGCAATGTTTGTGTCATAACACTGAGCCAAGATTGAAAAACTTCCTGTCTGTGCAGAGCTTTACAAACCAGTTACCTATGAGTTTGTCTTTCGGTTAGGAAGCTGCAAAAGTAGACAGAATGTAGGGTGCACTAGGCTTTAGAACAGAGCTGTCTATAACAACTAGTAAAATAAAACCGATGCTGATACAGACTTCAGACTTATTACCACTATCTTCTTTAATTAATCTCGGCTCTAACTCATTCACATGTATTCTATTTTTGTTTATCATGCCCTGATCACACATGTACTAAAGCATCTCACAGTCACACTGACCACCGGAGAATACTTCTCGTTTCACTTCTACAAGTCATTTCTGAAATACTAAACAGCTCAACTACTCGTACTGCCCAGCGAAACCTTGATGCATCAATTCCAGCAAAGGTATTCACCCAGCCGACCGCACTGTTGCCAAACTCTCATTCACTTCCCGTTCTTGAAACTACTGTTGATTAAATGTCGCTCCAAGCTAAAGTGCCCAGTCATAACACACAGTAATTGTTTTTAAGTTGTCTGGGCATAGAGGTGGCAAGAGCAGCTCTCTGTTAGCTAGCCATTGTTTTTCCTTTTATTAATATGCCCTCTGTTGAGAACAGCACATTTCCGAAAGGAAGAGAAAAGGGGAGGGCCAGTCAATAAGAAAAGTCTAGTCTGCGTGGAGGTTATTACAATATAACATTTCAGATACATCTTCCCCATTCCCTCCACCCATGCAGGATGGCAGCCACCAGATCACAGCAATTTTCCCAAATATATGAGGGAGCTTCAGTATTTATCGCACTTAATTTGTTTTTGCTCAAAATTTTTGCTGAAAATGTTGTTACGATACTGGAATATCTAGCTTTGGTAAAAAAGCTTGAAAAAAAATTTAGCACTATTCAGTATTATTTTCGATACCACAAAATTACCTTTAACTTTGACTATTTGAACAGTATCTAAGATAATTTATACTTTTGACTATATTCAAAGTATTTCCTTATTATCTCATACTCTGCTTTCTGAGGTTCCTCGGGCCTGATATCTCTGAGGGGATTTTATAAAATAATAATAATGTAATAATAATACATATTAAACAATAATATACATTTTCTTTCCGTAGTAAAATTACTTTTTAAAGTACTTTCTTCACTTGCAAGAATTAAACTCTTGAGCTTTTATTTTGGTGGAAAACTACAGAGAAACCTCTGAAACACTGAAAACGCTGAATCAAGAGTCGCTCGCGTATAAATGATCACAGTGCTACTCTTCGCTGTGTGTTCGCTTCTGGGTGAAATCAACAGAAAGTGTGAAAAAGAGGGCAAGAAAGTGTAGCTGCTACTGGTGTATCAACATTGCAGAAAATGACTATTTAAAGAGTTTCAAATATTCATCAATATGCATCGAAAAATGACAACACTAAAACTGTCAAAGTAAACAATTAGAGTTGAGATTAGAAAAACAAGTGTTGCTGAGCCACTTACAGTAAAGCAATTGAATTATAATTTAATTTGTATAAGATACTGTAGGCCATAAATGGTTTATGCCACATAAAATAGATTTTTCTCTGCTGATGCTGAGTCAACCCTACTCACAAACCTCGCTCGACAAATGAGCGTGAATGGCTTGTCATTGCAGTTTTCGTTCATTCACGTTCCTGCCATTTCAGCAGTACATCAGAAACCTGACTTCACACATTTCTCTGCAACAACACAAACATTGTCTGCTTGCGGCCAGTGAGTAAATATGCCTCCCCTCATTTCTTCTGAAGATGACTAAACAGAGAAGCATTTGTGTGGCTCGGTCATAAGCCACAGCCCGCAGGACAGACGCTGTAATCTTTTGATCACAGTGTCCACATGACCATCACACCTGAAATGAAATCATAAGCAGAAGGAGGAGAAAAACATGTACACCATCATTTTCTCATAAACAGATCGGCATCGTTCTGAGGCTGCAGTGTTCGGCTTGCTCTGTACGGCTGAATGGTTGGAGGCAAAGAGGCTGAAACCCCTCTGTGTGCCATACAAACCCATGGGCAGCATGCCAAACTAACCCCGCTCTACAGCTCTTCAGACGTCCCCACAGACCCAACATTCAGTCACAAACTCTCTCCGTGAAATCAGTCATAAACAGGAAGGTAGACACTGCATAAAACCATTGCAAATAAACAGTAGTACTACATGAGCATCAGTGGGCTGAACCTTTACTACACAGACAAAAACTCAGTTGCAAATTTGTATGCTATGTGAACAAGTTGTCAGTAAAACTACTAATTTAAGACTCGCAAACCTTAAAGGGGGGGTTACAATGCTGTTTCATGCATTCAGAGTTGTTTACACTGTTAAAGAGTTGGATTCTCATGCTAAGCATGAAAAACTCTTTGGATGTATAACAGAGTATTGTTGTGCCAAAAATCTCACTTCCGGGTTCGTACAAGTTTCGGAGAGTTTTTTTTGATCGTTGCTCTTGCTGACGTAAACGACGGTGGAACTCGTTATATGTGCATTACTCCCGGAAGAACGCGCCCGTGCATGTATCGACCAGAGTGAGAGCAAGTGCTTCATTCATCAATGTGCTTCATCCAGCAGCACTGCACAGGACTTACTCGGGAAGAATGTATCTAAAGAAGTGTGTTTTTGGTTGTGAGGGAAAGATAACCCTGTTCAGCTTCCCGAAGAACAGGCTTACATGAACAGTGGATGCAGTTTGTTTTTCGGGACAGCAAAGGAGTTTCTCAAGTGTGTTTGTTGACGAACGTTTTATTAACAAGGCACCATTTGACGCTGAATTTGCACATCGTTTGATACTGAAAGATGGATCTTTTGATCCATCTCGTCAGTAAAGCCGGCTCCGTGATTGGCACTTAAAACACCATCACCTGTTTTCAGATGGAGCCGCAGGTTATACACAGAGCCGTAGTTCACTGACAAGCTAAGCAACTTCACGTTCATAATCGAATGTGATTCGATATTCATTCAATATTCAATGCGATTCATTGAACGCAATATTGCCTAGCTTGTCGGTGAACTACGGCCCTGTGTATTAACTGCCGCTTCATTTGAAAGCAGGTGATGGAGATTTAGTGCCAATCCTGGAACTGGCTTTACTGACGAGATGCACATGATAACTGCATGCGATTAATTTCACAGCCCTAGTTGTGACATTATTCTAATAGTCCAGTTATCTGCAGCATGACCACCCACTAGGGGACCGAGGCAAATGACACGCAGGGTGAGCTTGACGTGGCACATTATGCACGCTCTCCAGAAGCCTTTGATTTCCCAGCAACACTCTGATCATTTGGTTTAATTCAATTCGCTCTGTTTACGTGAAAAAGTCAGACACTTCCTGAGCAGGAAGCAATTTCTATTTGAGGGGCATAGAGCGAGTGAGTGCAGTCGACAAAACAACAATCAAACGTACCTCCCTGTTATCCTGAGAAAATTACAATTGCCCCCTCGCTCGATAACAGAGTGCGACAAGATCAGACTGTTGTGTCTGAAACTGGCCAAACATGTCTGATGACAATTAACGCTGTCAGCTTCACATAAAAAACAGACTGAAGTGGAGAATCGACATTCCAGAGTTACAACTTATCGACACAACATGCAAGGCAAATTGGCCAAATCCATTTGGTGATTCAGAAGTGAAACAACCAACGGCAGCGGCTTCCCATAATTTAATGTTTTATGTGTCTTTGAGTTTTAGATTGGTGTGCCATGCAGACATTGCAGTTCTTCTCATGGAAAAACTTGCAAAGTCTCTGTAGTAATGTATGTTAAACACCTACAATGGGAATTTGTACAAAAAGTCACAATGGCCTTACATTTCGAGAATGAAAGACTTTTGCTATTTCTCGATCTAGAAAATAAAATTATATCCAGACAACATTGCACAACAATATTACATGACAAACAGCAATAACCATGCACATGTGTCTTCTTGGGTCAATTAAAACATGTTCAATAAACGTTGCCTATATTAAGCCAGTTAGGTTTGCTGTGCAGGGTGATTCTTCAATAAGAAGCACTTTTGACTTTAAATGAAAAACACTACTTTTCAGAAACACTTCCTGAAAGTCACATGTCCTGAAATAAAGATCTGATGCGGTGTCATTTCAAACACAAATCTGATTCCACAGTATCACATACATAATCTTATACTAAAAATCTGTGATTTTAATGAAGTTACATGTGATGTTAATGACGTTTTCAGTTTTGTAGAAGCAACAATTTTAAATGTGCATAATTTAAAAGAATATGAAGTAAAACACAAATACTAATGGGCAATCTAATAAAGCAATGGTATTTCCCACGTTCGAACTGTCACTGTGCTGCCCTCATCACTTCTCATTTCCTATCAGAACTAAATATAAGTGTTTTTGGAGAAACTCAATCGTTCTCTAAAATGCTTGCCATGATGGTAAGCAACAGCGGTTTTTGGTACTGTGATTATTCACAAGAAAAAAGTTGTGAAAAAAGTACATTTCTTTTACACTTTGTATGCATATAAAATGCAAGCTAAATCCTTCAACACTCTTAAACGTTAACTAGAATGATTATTCTTTTAAATCCTCAGTGTACAGGAAAGTTCCCCTAATGAAGAATAACCCAGTTAATGTGAAACTATGAATGTACTTTCGTTTATTTAGTGCTCGAATACTCATCCTCTGTGTTTCGGCATTACTATGTGGTAATTTAGGAGGTAAAAGTGTTTCATTAAAACATTTCATCAAGGATATCTTGTAACTCGAGGAATCCTTTCAGCTCTTGTTAGTATGCTGTTCTCATAAACATTATCATCAGGAAGCTGATGATAGTTTGTGAATAAGCCTTTACCGTTTGCATAGCCGTGTGTAGAGTTGAGTCAAAGCTATTTACACTAGGGGTCGACCGATTATCGGCCTGGCCGATTATCGGCGCCGATATTAAGCATTTTACCGATTATCGATATCGGCCATTTTCAAAACAGATTGGCCGATAATAATTTTTTTTTTTTTTTTTTTTAAATGCAAACAAACATACTATTTACAGGTGACATTATTTATTGGTGACTAAATAATACAGGTGAAACTATTTCATGTTTAAATGCACTATTTGGCTCGATGCAGCCTGTCTGAGCTCAACACTCTGTGAGAGTGAGGCGATCTCTCAATCTCTGAGAGCAATCTCCTCCCACCGCTCATCTGATATGTAGAGAGTCACGAGTCCGACCAATCAACGCGGAAAACTGAAGACAGTCTCACACCGAGAGCACATGCTAACTGGAGCTGCCTCCGTGATCACGCATCAGTTGTCTCTCAAAGGTAAAGCAGCAGCAGACGTTGCTGAAGTTGCAATAAATCACAATCCACTATGATGTCCGCGATGCGGAAAATGCGGGCGGAATCGCGGAATGCAGTCATATAATGTAATTTACCGTATAACACGGAATGTGTCGAAGTTTGGATGAATTAATCAAAAGTAGGTCAGTACACTTAAATCGACTCGCGCTATGGACTAGTATCTATAAACATTAAGCCGCAAAAACACTATTTAAATATGAATCCTGCATGTTCTGCATCTCTGTTAATGAATGACACAGACGTGCGGTTTCATTTACTGCACACATACATACTGAAGCTCACGTGACGCTCCCAGTGACTTCAGCGTCTGCCATCTCACTAAATGAGGACATAAATACATGAACAACATCCCCAGAACTGCTCAGAGAGTCACTTCATGAGCATTTGACCGTTTCATTTGAGTAAAACGATCGTCATATCATATATACATAGGATACAGAAACTTAAAATGTCCTCATGGCAACCTGTCAAAATATAAGTTCGGTTTAGCCGAATATATTACTGTATACGTAATACAACTACAACAATTATTACAACTTTTGTTGAGAATAATCACACAATACGCTATTTCTTCCATGTTTTCATTTTAATAGTAAACTCATTTGTTTGCCAAAAATAAAGTCTAACTCTCATTTGATTAAAAGATAAATTCAATTAATGTTTTATGCCTTCATTTGCACTGTACTGTAAATTAAAACCAACGGAAATGTTGTTATTAACAGTTTTCAGAATTAAAGACATGTTTAAAAGCATTTAAAGAACGTTTTTTGTCAGAGCTCTTGTTATTATTAATTTTGGCATTAATTTTCATTTTTACACCAGACACGTATATCGGTTCAAAATATCGGTTATCGGTCTACTTGATCTGTAATAATCGGTATCGGTATCGGCCCTGAAAAACGCATATCGGTCGACCCCTAATTTACACTCCTGACAACATCTGATTGACAGCAGACAACATTAACCAACAGTTCTCACGTGATAAGA
Organism: Gymnocypris eckloni scoliostomus; assembly: GCA_027564155.1. Lineage (NCBI taxonomy): Eukaryota > Metazoa > Chordata > Actinopteri > Cypriniformes > Cyprinidae > Gymnocypris > Gymnocypris eckloni. The sequence goes on along the minus strand of CM050421.1, from coordinate 18,079,673 downwards.
GAATGAACAAAACATCCATTATTTTGAGAGGGTTTCAATCTGCAAACATTTTCTCGATACTTTCATGTGCGAAAATGCTGAATTCTGCTTCCTGTTTCTTTGACTACAAATATACTTGGGTCACTGACATTCCCATCACTGACCTATCTGCATGAGTATGTTCTCTGCATTCACTGAATCAAAGCAGCTCAGATGTTTGCATCCTGATTGTTTGTTACGTAATCATCATTAGCAGAACAACTGGTTTAATTAAATTTACTCACACTTAACATCACATCTCATCTCCTCCTGTGTGTCTTTGCAGCGCTGAACAAAAACATTAAAGGAAGTTCACCCAAAAATGAACATTTGCTGAAAATGTACTCATCTTCAGGCCATCCAAGATGTAGATGAGTTTGTTTCTTCATCAGAAATTTTGCGTTACATCACTTGCTCAACAATAGGTCCTCTGCAGTGAATGGGTGCTCTTCAGTACCCGCCTCAATGCAAGGATGCACTATTTTTATTCAAATAAATGCGTAAATATATCCTTGCGTTGAGGCGGATGCAGAAGAGCGTACGCTGCTTGCGTTTGATGGGTAATATCCAAAATGGCACTACGCTGAGGAGGAGATGATTAGTTGAAAAAAAGTCGTTATTTTTATTTTCTTTGCGTACAAAAAGTACTCTCGTCGTTTCAGAAAATTCAGATTGAACCACTGATGGCAGATGGACTTCCCCGGCGATGCTTTTCATTCTTTTCTGGACCTCAACAGTGCTATTTACTTGGCAGTCAATGGGACAGTAACAAGCCTCCCGGTTTTTATCTAAAATATCTTTAATTGTGTTCCGAAGACTAACTAAGCTTTTATGGAGTTGGAACGACATGCGGGTAAGTGAATAATGGCAACATTTTCATTTTGGGGTGGAGTAACCCTTTAAGGTTTTATACTACAAATTCTCACTTCTGGCCAAAATACTAGTCCATAATCCATAATAACGCTTCCTCCAGTGAAAATGTTATTCACCTACTGTCTTCTCAGATCAAAATATGTTTTTAGAACGGTTTTGGACTGTTTTTGCTTGTATTATTTCTCTTCTGATTGAAATGAGACAACTTTCTCACTGGAGAAAGCAATATTATTGATAGAGGACTCATAAAAGGAGACCATGGTTTGAAGTTGAAAACATTTTAATGGTGGATTTGTTCCTTGCACACACATTTTTGATCTCACAAAACGTTAATTGGACTGGGGTTGTACGGATTACTTGTGGGTTACTGTGAAGTTTTAATCAGCTGTTTGGACTCTCATTCTGACGGCACCCATTCACAGTAGAGGATACATTGGTGAGCAAGTGATGTAATGCTACATTTCTCAAAATCTATTCTGAAGAAGAAACAAACGCATCTACATCTTGGATGTATTTTGGTAATTTTTAGCAAATATTCATTTTTAGGATTCCTTTAACAATTAATTTTAAGCTCAATGATAATGTACAGAATATCCATTTACGCATTGGGGTTTATATTCCATTATATCACGGTATCCCCATTGTATCTCAAAAGCCCCATTTGACAGGATTTAGCACAACTCCCCAACAAAACAGAGCCACAGCTGTAGAAACATCCATGAATCCAATCAAATGTTTCTCAATAGTAAAAACAGCTTCAGACTTCACAGCTCAAACTAGTTCTGTTCCATTTATGATTCAAACCCTTTGAGGGAAACTTCACTCTCTTTTACTCCCACCTTTTCTTTTGACATTTATGAGCAAAACTCCTTGAAGCACCAGAGCCATGCTAACCGACATATCCTGAATTCAAAAGCCTTTTTTCCACTTGGGCTCATTTGCATTGGTTTTGAAAAACAGCTCCAAGGCCAGAACAGAGACCAAAGTTCCAACAATAAAAAAAATTCTGACATTGCTTTGTTGTGCCAAAGCATGAAATCTGAATTTTGCTATACAAAAATCAGTCTGGGGAACCTCCAGTGTAAAGGACAGGTGCAGACAGAGTAAAACCTGCTACTGCTGCAGTGCTGAGAGTGCCAGCCGTGAAACGGATCCTGAAGCTACGCTCAGCCAACCAGGAAAACTCTATCTATCTAATAAACATGTGAGACAGGGCTTCTGTCCCGAGTGTTTGACCTCAATCCAACTGTTTTTGTGTCTAGATGCCTCTTAGATGCTGGGAAACCGATGGATTTAAACAATACATTGTGATCCTATTTAAACCTGCTACGCTGTCTGCATTCATAGCTGTCATTCCGCTTTTATGTCGCAATGGGCTTTATTTTGTGCTGAGAGGGTACATTTACAGTGCACTGATATTTACAGACTTGCGGACTTGCAGATAACCATCTGCCAGATAATCTACGTAATGATGAGTTATGTGTGATATGTGTTTAGCCTTTGTCATCTCGTGGGCATTACCTTTAGCACTATTCTGATCAGGATATTTAAAGGTTAAAGATCAGTTGTATAAAGTGAGCATGGAAAAAGATCTCTATTTGTTTAAGATAAAGTGGAAGAAGATTAAAATGTCCAGTGCTTAGTTACTTATTACACAAATTAAAGATCTTCATCTGCCTTTTGATCACATCATAAAAGTATAAATACAGTATGACGTGATGCTCATTTGTTTTGACTAGGCTAAAATGTATTTAATATACTTCTGTTGAACAATGAACATGCTAAGAAATGTTGACACTTTGTGGGGCTTTATATATTTACAAATATATATAATTTATATATATTTTTTTATTATTATTATTTTCAAATTTTCTTTAATAGACTTTTAAGTTTGGTATATTCTTTAATAATTCTTAAAAAATATTTAAACATGTCATAAAATATAAACAATATTTGAATATTAAAAAATATATTTTAAAAGACTAATTTACACCTGGGTGTCAATACTGTGTTTGATTTTTAATTCCATATTTCATTACCTTTTTTGAAATGCCACATAACACTAAGCAACACTACATGATTAATAATAATAACAATAATTATAAAATATTAATAATAATAATAATAATAATAATAATATGATTAAATACGATTTAAAAAATAATGTAATATTAATTTAAAAAATGCAGTCTAAAAATTTTACTATATTAAAAAAAATATATATAATTACCTTGAAAAACATGAAAAAATAAATCAAAATAAGAATAAAAAGTATGTTCATACAGTATCTCAATAATGGACAATTGATTTTATATGCATAGGTAAGAGAAGATTTCATGCATGGAAATATGGCTCTCTCTGTCTTTAGATTATTGTTTACATGTTAGATTAATTCTTGTTTAAGGTAAATCACATGTTAGTTGTGTTTAAATATTCCAGGAGCACAACTGAGAAATCAGAGCCCGGTCTCGTGAAAATGCGTATAAACAGTACTCCAAATAAAAACAAAAACTCTTGGTATTGATTAAAAACTGTCTTTGGCTTATATATGATACGAACGTGTTTGGCGTGCATATAATACGCAGTGTTCGCGTATTGTATATGATGCGCAGTTTTTGCGTACATACGCATCTACCCCACAACCATAATCCTACCCATCGCGCAGCATACACACGTCAAAGTCAATTTTTTCGTATCAATACGACGAGTTATCATTTTACTTGGCGTAGCCTACTATTTATACGCACTTTCGAGATCGGGTTGGAAATCAACAGATGACTCGCGTCTATGTAATAACATGTTTAAAACTCTGATACCTAATTATCCACACTTACTCACACCATCAATACCATTCCGTTACATTCCACTTTCCCCTCAGTCGGTATGCTGGGAATGTGTGGTATAAACAAGCAGCTCTCAGATACAGCGTACGTCTGTCCTCTCTCACGCGCCACACAAAATACACGAGAGAAGTTCACAGTCCTAACGGGCTCGTTCTCATTACAGATATTTCTCTCTCCTCGCAACTTTTCCAGTCAAGTAATGTTCGTGTGGGCTGATATCAAAGGACCACTTACCTCAGACGACCATCCGTGGATCAGCTGTTTCTCCGCTCTCGAGTTTAACGTATATGATCAGCGCAGGTTCGGCGGACTCGCAGCTGCACTCAAACAACATGCCGTATTTACAAACGACAGCAGAGGACAGTGCCAGTGAGGCCGAGCTGCAGTGCGCACTGCGATGTGTACCCCACACACACACACCACACCGGTCCGGTGCCGCTGTGACTCTGTGGTCGCGGTCCTCCGCTACTCTTCACAGATGCAGAGGGGTGGAGAGACAGATCCCAGCGGCGCAGTGTTTCACGGGAACTGTAGTCTTGCTCGGATGTGGCTACCGCAACAAAGCAGCAACAGTGGGTGTGTTTAGGTGGCTGCTTTCAGTTTGTGCTATGTGGACGGCATGTGGAAATTAATAAATAGGGCTGTGTTTTAAAAATAACAATATTTTATGTTTTAAGGTGATCTTAACCCTTCACAGCATTTTCTCAAATTAAGTGGTGCATGAATAGTTTGAATAGTTTTAAAGGAATAGTTGAGAAAATTTGCTTAAAAGTCACTCAAACTTGGGCCTTCCAAGAAGCAGTTGGGTTGCGTGAATTTAGAGAAATTTTGCATCACATAACTTCCAACGCCCAACAATGATTTCTTATGGGTGTCATCAGAATGAGAGTCCAAACAGCTGATGAAAAACATCACAAAAATCCATTAAAACTGTTTCTTCTGGCTAAAATATGAGTTCATAATCCATGATAAGACTTCCTCCAGTGAGAAAGTCATCCCCATATTTGTTTAGAACCTGTTTAGTGCATTTTTCTCTCCTGATTCAGATTAAATAACTTTTTCACTGCATGCAATATTATGGCTAGGGTTCATATTTTGGTCAGAAGAAACGGTTAAAACATGTTGATGGGGTTGTTTCTTAAAAACAGATGTTAATTGATGGACTAGAGTTGTGTGGATTATTTTGATGTTTTTATCAGCTCTTTGGACTCTCATTCTGACGGCACCCATTCACAGCAGAGGATACATTGGTGGGCAAGTGATGTGCTTCTACATTTCTCAAAATCTATTCTGATGAAGAAACAAACTCATCTACATCTTGGATTACGTGAGGATGAGTACATTTTCAGCAAACTTAGATATTTTGGGTGAACTATTTGTTTAAGCTAGGCCTTTAATAATGTTTATAGTTCCATATTAATGTATTTTCATTAGCGCTGTCAAAGGTTTAATTGCAATTAATCGCATCCAAATTAAAAGTTTTTGTTTACATAATATATGTGTGTGCTGTGTATATTTATTATATATATATATATATATATATATATATATATATATATATATATATATATATATACATGCACATGCATGTATATATTTCAGAAAAATATGTTTTTATGTTTATATATTAAGTATATTTATTTATAATATAAATTATATGAATATAATATATGGACATGTAAATACATGTAAATATTTTCAAAATATATACTTTGTGTATTCATATATGCATAATAAAAATACATACATGCAAACAAAAACTTGTATTTTGTACGCAATAAATCATGATTAATCGTTTGACAGCACTAATTTTCATTCTTAATTATGATGCTTACTGAAAGGCCATTAACATAATCTTTATTGATATATATTCAAAGTCATTTATTTGTTATTGCATTTTAACTTGACTTAAAATATGTTTATGTGAGAAGGACAGAGAAACGTTTACCTGAACATTATCTTTAACTTAATATTGTAACTTAAAATTGTAGTTCTATTGCAAATTGTGTTTTAAATGCTAAATAAACAATATATTTGAACAATTCAAAATGAATAGGCATAGAATTGCAGGATATTACAGGATTATAGGATTATAATAATAACAAGGTTAATAGTAATAATAATAATAATACATTCTTCTTTCAGTGCCTGCTTTCTATACACAGTACGCGACGCTTGGTGTCTGACTTCCTGGGGAGCATCCAAAAACTATATTTAGAACGAGAAGCAATGACAGCAATACCAAAATAACCTTTAACATGCATTATAAAATGCTGACCCTCCCTTGAGTGTTCTGCCTTATTGTTTGTGCTTCAGTGCTTGTAGCTCTCTTTATTTTGGATTCAATGTTGGCAGGAGTATTCGTTGTCATTGTTTCAGAAAGGAAAAGAGAAACTTGTTTTTAGAAAGGTCTTGATGGGAAGTTCACCCTTCAAGCTCATGTCTAAATATAGTCCTGGTGTGCGACCACAACTGTGCTCTTAGTTGTTCAGGAAAAACCTTTGGTCATCAGAAGCATGACAGCTGGCCTTAGTGAAACACTTGTGCATATGTGAGTGACAATTTTTTGGCACCATCAGAAATAGTCGACTTGTTACTTCCTCAAAAGAGTGACATTGATTTGTTGACTCATTGCTGATGATACACACATTTCTCACTAGTGTGCACATTTATTTAGCTGTAAAGTGTCCCAATAATAAATAGCTCTAAGGCAGAGGCACAACTATTGACATTGTGCATGATAATGTACATCCTTTATATTGGTCTAGCAGAGTTATGTCTGTATATAAAAGTATATTAATATATGTCAGGAATCGACTGAGAGATGAAGGCGAGGACTCAAATGCAGGAAGATGGGTCTTTTTAATAATGAAATAAAACAAGAAGAACAAAAACCACCCCGAAGGGAAAAACAGACAGGCAGAGAGCTGTGTACATTCAACATACACACACGACACAAGACAACGGATCAGCACAGGACTACAGACACCAGCAGGCTAAATAGGGAGACAAACAAGGGAGACACAGGTAGAGCAACTGAAACAATGATTGGGTAACAAGATGAGAGGGGGCAGACAATAGACAGGAGAGCACGTGGGACCAACAACAAACAACAAGCCATGTGCTCAACACACAGAGACATCTGGTGGCCGGTCAGGGCACACCAGCAGGACCGTGACAGATATGTACCAAAATGACCTCTGTTCAATTTGTTTTTGAAATACTGTTCATTTAACTGTTAAGACGGATCAGAGAACACTCATGGACATATGAGCATGCTAATAATGTTCATAACTTCAGTCTTGAGGGCTTATACAGCTTATGTCTGTATTCGGAAATTGATCTCAGCTCAGATGTTCTTCAGCATGATATATCTTTAACTACCCATTTAGTTGTGATTGTCAGATAGAGTATTTAAACGTCTTAAATAAATAATTTCAGGACAGGCAGGGCATTCAATTTCAAATCTTTCATGTTTCTGTTCTTACATCTCGAATTAAGGGAGTGTACAAAATGTCACAATATGAGTATGTTTTTTAAAAAGGCAATTATCGATGACACATACAGTAGTTGCCAAAGGCTGTAGGGTGTAATTTATGTAGTAGATCATCTTAATATGGGCAGTTTGTTTGATTTTTGATATAATGACATGGTTTTCATGATTTCTTCCTGAAATTGCATGTGAACAAATTAACATTGATGAGTGTCCACCGATTATGCATGGGTGTGTGAAGGAAGATATAGCATGATGTATCTATGGCAATAAACTGAATGAACTCAACGGAAAACGATGTGGAAGGTAACCTTGGACTGGCTAAATCATAAACTGTCCACCTGCGCCATCTACTGGATGGGTTTCATGTTTTGTCAATAATGTTTTGCACAAAGATCTCTAAAAAAAAATACACATTACGTGTAAAATACTAATAACTTTTTTTTAGATATTTATTTGCAACTGTTTTTATTTCAGTACACTAATGACAATGAATCCCAGAGATTCAGATTATTTAATTAAATCAATTCAAAGCATTTGATGTAACAGGGACAGCTGCTTCTAAAAGAAAAGTACAGATACTTAATTCAAATTATATTTTTTTATTATATTTGATCAATTCATTATTTGAATAAATATTGGCATGATATGAGAATGAACGAATGAATAATGTTCTGCTTGGGAAGGGGAACAACTGCTTCGATGAAAATAATATGAAATATTTTTAGAAACATTGACAATCTAAGAATGAATGAATGATTGAATGAATTAATTTATGAATAAAATAAATAAATAAATACGTGAAAGCATGGAGCCCAAGAAAATATTTTTTTTGAGCTTAACATTGTTTGTATATTGCTTGAGAATTTTTTTTTTTTTGGTAACAGTGAATATATTGCATATTAAATATTTGTATTAATATTAGCATAATCATTTAAAATAAATAAATAATTGTGAAAGAGCACGGAATGGTCTTGTTTTAGCTTAAAATCAAAGTTATATTCTGCTTGGGGGTCAATTGCTTCGGTGAAAACATATCCCCTTTAAAAGAATGATTTCGTATTTTTTTCATAGTTTTTATGGCGTATTTCATTTATTTTAATATCGCACTTTTTAACGCTTGCATATTTTACGTTGACAGCCTGGCTGCATACGTCACCAGCAAGTGAAAGGTCATGTAGGGAAAGATGGCGGCGTTCCGGGGAGCTGTAGTGTTAAAGACGGTTAAGAAAATTATTGTACAGTTTTGCCCATTTGAATCTAATATCCGCTCCACAAGGTAAGAATGCTGTACATACCTCGATTTACTTTGTTTTGAAGAGGTCTGTTTGGTTAAGTAACAGTTAACGTTATATCTTGTGCATGAGCATGACTTCAGGTGCCGTGCTGTCCTCCTGTAATAGCGGTCATAGGAACGGAGTATATGATGCAAATTATACTTATTTACATGTGTTTCTCAGTTAATAGATATTTAGTTTCAGCGTTCACATTAGCACTCGCCACTGCTGGACTGTTCTCTACGCTCGACATTTAAGGACGCAAATGCACTAACATTATTTTACGCAGATTATGTGCGGTTATACGCCGCAGATTGATTCTTGAGCGTTCTATGAGCGCGCTTATGACACTGCGGATAAATGGCATAGATTTTGATGCTTACCTAGCTTTCACTACTTGGCGTTTTCTATTGTGAAATATCTGGCACTGCTCTCAGTCTAAACGCGGTAATTGCAGCAGGCTGTCAAACTGTTTTGAACTTGTCCAACTGCCATGATCAGACTAGTATTTTCGAACTATTCTTGCAGCATATATTGTGCACAGTTGGCAAATTGTATTGAACGTGATATATGCCTTTCGAATATACCGTAATGAAGTCACGCAGTACACTAATGTTTGATATGCTTATCATGGAAAGCGTTTTACTTACTAACTTATATGAAATATATATTGCATAGCCTACAGTTTATATACTGTATTTGTTTGTAAATAGCAAGCTATTAGGCTATTCTAAACACGCATAATATCTGAAGCAGGATCCATAGCAATTCCAAATAGACTTTTCTGGATCCGAATGGTATTTTAAAGTGCAATAATGTCAATAAAATCATCTCTCATTAAGTTCTTTTAAAAGTTTGTGAAAAGTTATCCTTAATGACTCTTTAATCTGTTGTTGGTGACAAACTGCCCACTTCGTATCAATTTCATATTTATTGTGAGCTGTCACAGCAGTGGTTCTTATCCCTCATTCCTTTTGCTGCATAAATGAAATGTGAATCTATGAAGGTATAATTAAAAGCATAAATCCATCACATCTCTTGCATTTATGTTGTCTGCTTCCTTCCTGCAGAGAGTTTCTCATTGTGGTCGGGTCTGAAAAAGCCAGAGGCACAAATATGAACTGTGAAGTTATCACAGAAGTAAAGCATGACCGATCAGAGCCTACGATTGACATCACATTTTGTGAGTGACTGAACTGTAACTCCAATATTGCAAAGGAGCGTACGGCATAGTGTCATTGTATAATGCATGACATTGTGGTCTTTTGCAGTGGACGGAGAGAGGCTGCTAATGAAGGGATCCAAACTTACCACACAAGAATTGCTCTCAGCCTTACAGACCCGATGCAGGGCTAAAGACCCTCAAGCTAAAGCAGGAGACAAAAAGTAGTCTAGTTTTTTTGTATTTATATATATCTCTGGATGTGTAATAAAATGTTTATCTGTCATGTCTTTGAGTTGACTCTCTCTTGTCCTCTACAGTTTTGGTTGGACTTTTGAAGTAAATTAACAGGCCTTTTTATTCAGACACAGGAAAGTCTCTTCTTACACACTATCATTATGACGTGTGGAAATGTGAATCTGACTGACCAAACAAATCTGTATGCTATTTTTACATCACATACATGTAATTAATGCATGACATTAAATGTATCATTTTCTAAAACCTACAAAATACTGAAAGGAGGGGTATATTAGTCATTTTAAAGAATAGTATACAGTGTATACTAGACAGTATCCAGTAAATATTATGTTATTATTACATTCTGGATGTAACCGAATATGCAAAGTGAGGCAGGACTTATAATGATTTATTTGGTTTTGAGTTTTGTTTTCATATTCTAATTGTAAATATGCCTGTGAATTAGCATATTGTCTACAAAATTTCTAAAGTTCAGTTTTTTTGTCCAAATCAGTGGTTGTAAGCAAGTTATTGCGTAGTTATTAAAGTCAAAATACGTGTGAACGGTCAGCCACTGAGGAAAGATCATCTCTAGTCAGGAAAGGTTTCGTTTCATGTTTGGTCAAACACGTCTTTCTAAAATTATTCCGTTTATCCATGTACATTTGATTGCTGTCCTCTGACCCAGTAAATGCTATTTGACCGTTTTTGTGGTCAGAAAAACGCGAACCCTTCCCCAGTTCCGAGTTGCGTTTGCAGGCGGGGGGTTGAGGAACTCAGCACAGTGACGCTGGGTCATCTGATTGGCTAGTATCAACACGCACGTGCTGGAGCAGCTGTTGAAAAAGCCCGCAGTCGTTCGATCAGAGCAGATCAGAATAAATCTGAGCTTTGAGCTGTTGCTTGAGTGACGGAACATCATTATCATCATCATCACCCGGCAAAATGGTTGACAAATTCGTGGGAACATGGAAGATGATCACCAGTGATAACTTTGACGAGTACATGAAGGCTCTAGGTAGGATTCAATATTTAGTAACTTTCAAATATTTCCAGTTTTCTAAATGCAAAAGAAAAGTTAAATAGTTTTTTCTAGTTTTAGCATATGCATTGAATATCATACTGTTGGTTGGCGTTGATATAAAGGTGTTTCGTGAATGAAGAAGTGCTTTTCTTTTTCAGGTGTGGGTTTCGCCACTCGTCAGGTGGGAAACCGGACCAAGCCCAACTTGGTCGTGTGTGTGGATGATCAGGGGCTCATATGCATGAAGTCGCAGAGCACCTTCAAAACGACCGAGATCAAATTTAAGCTCAACGAGTCATTCGAGGAGATCACCGCGGACGATAGAAAGACTACGGTTTGTTATGGAATCGGCGAAATATATGCGGTGGTGTGAAGCTGTTTATCGTATGAAGTTAACAGGCTTTTCTTTCTCTTTATCTGCAGACTGTTGTGACTCTTGAGAACGGCAAACTTGTGCAGAAACAGACCTGGGATGGCAAAGAGTCGACGATAGAGAGGGAGGTGACCGATGGGAAATTAGTAGCTGTAAGGATGCTCTTTTATTTATGAAAAACACGTTATAACATTGATAATAACACAAATGTCATTACATTCTATAATGCAATATAATATAAGATAATTGCTAATGCAGTTTCAAAATGGTTGTTGAACTATGTATATTCACAGAAATATAAAAATAGAAAATAATTCTATAGAAATGACAGTTTTCACTTTTATGAAAATTTTAATAAAATTAAACATTATTATTATTAAATATAGTATTATATTTTACATTTAGAATAATAGTAATTATTAGCTTTGGTTATCATATTTTCATATATCATAATTCAGGGAAAACTGGAAATGTTACATTTTTAAATGGTTATCTGGGGGCAGAAAGGTAATGGAAGCCACTATATTGAATATGCTTTTTTCTCAATTCTAAAATATTTATTCTTCTAGAATTTGCTCATTGTTAGTGCAACACCTAATGGAAATACACTGGTCCAAAAATAAATAAATAAACAAAAAAGTGGGGACGGATGTTTAGCTGAATGTGAATATGACTTATTTTTCATTTTAAATGGATTTTTCAAATGTAATAATTTTAAAGATTGTAGGCTAGTCCAATACAAATGGAGATAGTTTAGAATAATGCAAAGTAATGATGGTTAACAACAATTTGTATGTGTTATAAATTCTGGCTAAATGTATAGACTATTTTTTGACCCCATTATTTGAGTGCTTTCTCTGTTGAATTTATTACCATATTTTTCTTATGGCAGAAATGCATAATGGGTGATGTGGTGGCTGTGAGGACATATGTGAAGGAGGCATGAAGTTATCCAATCTGGATTTGAAGATGCCAGGCTCAGTTCAATGAGCAAAAAGCCAACGTGAATGGCTATTTCTCTGCTGAAAATCTCTTATTTTTTGACACCAAAGCAAATGTGTGCTGACCATTTTAAAATGCATTTATTATCAGTCTTTATGGTGCTTTGAATAAAGTTTTATTTGCCTTCAGCTGAGTTGTGGTTTGTTGATCTCTGCAGATTTAAGTTTAACATAGGCTTAGTCAAAATGCATGTGTCAACAGTTTCAAAAATCTAGGCTAGAGATTTAACGTTCACAGTAATGTGTGCATACTATGAAAGATATCACATAATACAAGGTGTGAGATGATTAGGCCACACCTTCTAACGAATAATACGATGGGGTTCTGGGGTGCGTTTCCCAAAAGTATCGTTCGCTAACTATAGTCGTTAGTTTCATTTAACTCTATTGATAACGAGGGAACTTGCGACCATGGTTCCTTTTGGGAAATTGACCCCTGAACAGTTAAATGTCACATCTGTAAAAAAAAAAAAAGAAATATTAACCACTTTCCTTTAGTTTGCCTGATAGCATTGTCATCCATCTTTAGGCCTGCATATTTGTTAACATTTCTCAAAACCTGATAAAGTGTTAATAATGGTTTAACTATTCACATTTCATATTAATCAAAAGGATAAAGCACTCCTTAAGAAGGAACAATGAAAGACTGCCATCAGGCTCCTAAACTCAAACTCAGTCAAATAACATTTACAAGACTCAATTTAATAAACTGTAAAACATTCATATTCTCCATCATCCGTATTGCTGCTATGTGTATATACCCGGCACAACCTGTTTGCACATTCCTCTTGCACATCCCTGCTTATATTATTACTTATTAAGTCCACAGTATACTGTATTGCACATTTTATTTTATAGCACATTTTACTCTTTATAAAAAAAAATAAATAATGCAATATTTATATGTATACTCTTGTGTTGTGTTACATATGTTGCACTGTCCATTGAGCGGACCTGACCTGATTTACATTTCACTACGGATTATATTCTGTATAATTGAGTATGTGACGAATAAAAGAACCTTGACGTATTTTCTCACAGCATTAAATGATGTTGAGTCTGTTACTTCATGATTTGTAGTTCATATGTTTCTGGCCATTGTTAACCTCTGGAGATTAATAAACAAGTTTGTGATGTTTAACTGTACGGCCTATTTTTAAAAGCTTCTTTCTGAAACATTCTTCTCTAAAAATGAGAGTTAACATCTTGCTGAACTGATCATGTGATTTATCTAAATTAAACTATTCAAAATAGTTCTTGCGTGCCCATGTCTTTGTAGCCCTTCACCTCAGTAGAATGAAGACTACAAGAGAGTTAAACTACCGTTACAGTAAACTGTGTTCAAGGGTACAGAGGATATGCATTTCTTTCCTCCTTTTAGTAGAACATTTCCCTTTGTGAACATAGTTTTAGCATGCGCAATGAAACTGGAACACAGCAAGTCCCTAGAGTCATTCCTTTTGACCTACACAAATAGCAGAGAATGTTCCATCAGTGGCTACTTTCCCAGGACAGGAAAGTGTAGAGATACACTGATTGTAATTGACTGCAAAAACAGCTGAAACAGGTGGGTTATGAGCCAGCTCCTCTGTACGGCCTATTCAATAAAAACAATGCTTTTTCCTATTACCCAACCTGTACAAAGTTTAAAAGGTGGAAGGTTGTACTGGAAATGTGTTTTGTATGGATGTAGATTTTATCATGATTCAATTTTCAGGTACATTTTATCACATTCTAATTCTAACACAGTGTTTCCTATCTCATTTGACATGGGTTTGGCCTGATGCCCTCTCATTGCCATGCTGAGATCAGAAGAGCTGAGCATATGGAATTATTTACTTCATAAAAAGATGTTTATTATCATACTAAAGGAGCCAAAGATCAGGGAAGTCAGATTAAAAGCAATAGGTTTCATGTTTGTTATTACAGAATTAAGGGAAAAGTGTGTTTACCCCAGTTTTATGAGTTGTAAGATTAAGACAATATAACTTTTTCTGTTGAAATAAAAACGAGTCAGAAAATGTTCTTTTCGTTCAAACATTTTCGCAAACTCGTCAGAATCATTTATAAATCTGCTGTTAATAAAAGAATCACTAAAGTCTTCCTGCGGGTTTCCGCCAAAATAAAAGCTCCATCAACATTCATAAATGTTAGTATTGTAATTTTAATGTTGTTATGTAAAATTAAACAATAAAGTAAGACAATAATAATGATGATAATAATTACCCTACAACAGCTCTATTAATACATTTATTATAACATTCATACTGTGCTCAAATTGGGATCAGTAATATTTTCTAATGTTTTAAAAGAAGTCTCTTCTCAACAAGGCTGCATTTAATTGTACAGAAAAAAATACATGTCTGATTCAGGAAGGGGTTCTCAAAAATGTAAAAAAAATGTGCTTTGTTGGTATAATGTCTGATAGAATGTTAAAAAATGTTCAGTGTTCAGTAAATATTTTTAAATTGTTGTTTTGTAAATTTTAATTTTTATATAAAAAGTAGTACAAAACAGTAAAAAGCACCTTTTGGCTATTTAATTTATGCAATGGTACCTTACATTGTTACCTTACACTGTTCACCAGCAAGCTGCTTGACTTACGATGTTTCTCTCTGAACATGTACAGTATTCATTTAAAGCATTCGTACAGCTTGTATTTTTTAGTCTATGTATAGGGTAACATTTATACATAGTATTTATTGTCAAAATCTGTCAGTATGTTAGTTGTGTATAGGTTTGTAGTGTTTTTTTTCTACTTCATTGCTGTATGCCTGTATTTATGTAGCACCATGGTCCTGTGAGGCACGGCATTTTGTTCCACTGTATGCACCATGTAGCGGAATGACAATAAAGCTCAACTTGACTTGACTTGAGACTGACGGCTGAAGGTCTGGAATCCATGGCAGTTTTCATTGGCCAAGGCCCGCCCATGAGACCATTTGACCGACATGTCAAACAATCAATCACAGTTTGTTTCGTTCAGCGTCACATGTCAAGGCGTGGAAATTTTGCATCTATAACAGACGAGTAAAACTAGTGTGTAAAACTCTCAGACGTATTTGAAAGATTCTATGCCGCAAACTTTAAATATTTCACATACTTTTGAAAATCCAACATTTAGTTGACCTGATAAGAGCTCGTCATCACAGTTATAAACTTCTTCTTTCGTGAAGGGGTTTTGTGCCACGGCCTCTTTGTTTTCAGGCAGAACTTTAAAGAATGCTACACACGTCTCCCGGAAATCCTGTATAATTCGACCAATCCGATGACGACTTCGAAACTCCTGAAGTGTTTATACTTTTGTGTGCCATATGCATCAGACATTCAGCCAGCGGTCTGTGGCGATACTTTCATGTCTCTCATATCTTAGATATGTGGACTCACTTTCTCTCGTTTCTCTTACAAATGCAACTGGCGCCATCTTTCATTTATTTGTTGTTAGGATGATAACATTTTTTAAAAGTTAAATGTTTAGCAGACAGTATGGCCAATCAAATCAAAGAAGGAAGGAAATTGCAGCAATCAGTTTTTTGGCGTATTGATTACCATTTGTATAACCATAGTTTTAAAAATACCATGGTTAAACTATGGTTAGTGTAGTAAAACCATGGTTAATTTTCGTAAGGGAAACTGAATCCGCCATTTTGTCCGACAGCCAATCAAACAGGAGACTAAATTAGCTTTGGCTGAGGCACTACAGCGATTCATCAAGAGCCACAAAACGGTATTTATTGTTTGAATATTTAAAGTTTTTTAAAATTTTAAAAGCTGAAACTTTGTTTCAGGACAGAATGAACCTGCTCTGTCTTGTGTTGTCAGTTTCCTTTTTCCCTCGCGATGTATTTTTCACTGCGTGAGAACATGATGTGTGGCCTGAGAGCGCCATGGCTTTTGGACATAACAAGTTACTAAGAGGGGTGGGTCTTTGCAAAGGGTCAATTGTAAATATAGACTGAATCATTTATGCCAGGGGTATCAAATTCCTCCTGGAGGGCCACAGTCCTGCAGAGTTTCTTCTGCTCCAACACAACTACCTAGTTTTTAAGTAATCCTGAAGACCTTGATTAGCTGGTTCAGGTGTGTTTAATTAGAGTTGGAGCTAAAAGGTGCATTCACACCATGCTGTAATTACCCTAATTATGAGTTTCCATTTTGTAAAAAGCATTCAAAGGCATTGATAGTATTGCCATAAACACATCATTCTGAGACTGTATAGACATGAACAGCTCTGAATAGAACGTCATGTGTTGTCCTCCCGAATTTCGACAAAACTACAGCAAAATGTACGGCAGAACAGTGAACTGTTCTCCAGGAACTGAAGGTATATTTACACGAATGATATACTAAAAGCAAAAAAGTTTTTCCTTAGTATTTTTGAAAAGTTTCAGTTACAGATGACAGTGTTATGAGAATGATCCCCGGATCTGCGAAAATGACTAAAAGTGCTGTAATATACAGTAGATGTGTTCACGCCATGTTGTAATTACCGTTAAGAGACACCAACTTGTAAAAAGCATTCACGTCCTCGTAGAACTCGGAATTACAACTTGTGAACTGGTAATTTTGTGAGAGCTACATCTTGTACCACCTGACCACCTCAGATTCATTAGGTGCTGTTTAGCCATTGATAGTGTGACAGCTCCAGGTAGAAAGTCACGTGTTGTCATCTCGAAATTACAGTAATAAGGGTTATGCAAAAACAATCTCAGTATTCTGTAAAACAGGTTGTATCACTTGCATATGCTTTGTTAATATATAGAGCTGTTTTACTCAAGATACCTTCAAAGGAGATAACGAAGAGTATCATGAACGATGTTCATCACATATGCAGTTTTCCAGTTTGGTCAGGTGACGTTCAACATATATCCGATTACGACATGGAGTGAATGCAGCAAAAAGAAAGAAACACTTTGCACCTATAGACTGAACATGTAATACATAGGCACATGACATCACCATTTTCACTAATTTACATTTTCGTAATTTACATAGAGATGATAATGGTATTGTTTTTATACATTTGCACTTTGAAGCCCATTCTCAAAAGTTTGCATTTTCAGCCCCGAAAACTGTAAATGAATGGCCAAAACACATAAAATATTTTACACCATTCATTTAATTCATAACTGATTGTAACATGACTAGAAACATTTGGAATTTTCAACATATCAAGCACTGTTCTTCTTTAAAAAAAATGTATTCCCTCAAATCAATTAAAATCCTTTACTTATTTAAATACTTGAAATAAAAAGCCATTACAACGACAACGACAATGGCGACGAGGTTGTCTTGGTATAGGGTTGATGCCAACATAGCTCGCCATTTGAGAATCGCCATTTTCCTGAGAATCCAGGATTCGGATACCAAAAATAAGGCTGAAATTCCCCTCGATGATTTCTCAATCATTGTGCATGCCAAGCCGTGCAGCACACAGACCGAGTTTTGCTGCCTCCTTAACCTGATCGTCCATGAGGGCAACCAACAGGGGACACAATCACAATTATCGCCTCGCTTTGGCCTCCCCAGTTTCTCGCTGATGATCTGTAACAGTTGATAAATTAAACTTTTCCCAAAACTTGTCGGGAGTAGGGCCACAACATCACCTCCATTCAAAATGTGAACCAAACACTCTTTTGTTTGGGCTTCAGTTGGCAAATGCCGGGAATATTCTCCACAACAGAGCGAATAGCATCTCCTCTCTCCATGTCCGCTGTCATATTAGATTTCCCTAATCTAAACTACAATCTTAAATTCGGCGCTTAGCGTCTTCGACACGGCTCTCAGCTGGTTTGCTATATCAGACTGAGTACAGAAGCTAAATGAAATTGAGCGGAAATACGAAGTCTGACATAGTCAGGCTAGGTTACAGCTTTGATTACAAGGATATTTTATTATTAGCAGAGGCGTTAATATAGGCCAAAGATTCCTGCAAAACTAGAAAAGAGTATTACAGTACCGTATTTTTTGTCTACACATTGATTTATTTAATTTATTTATCACATTGATTTATTTAGGTGAGTAGCGATGTAACAATGTACTGTAAGCCAGTCATTATCAACTGGCTAAAGGTGCAGATCTAATCTGAGTCTGTGTATTGCATTATGGCTGTGCACTGCTTTGGGGATGTCTCAGTATTGTGTGTCGGATTCACAGGGGTCCTGTCTTAGTCTGTTGACCCGCAGACTGTTTTGCTTGTGCAGATAACACTGCAGGAATGAAATCATATCCTTTGAGTAACATCTGGAAAGCTGCACCGCAGGACAGGGATCGCTCCCTTCCGCTCACTTTCCTTACACTGGAACAGACAATGGTGTTGTACAACCGTATCGGCCTGTGTCTGAGACCAGGGTCAAGGTCAGTCCCTCAAACTGTAATAAAACAGTTTCCTCTGTTATTCACATATTAATAGAGCCTCTTTTACACACAGTCAAGTTTATAAAACCTAAAGAGACCCGCTCATCCGATAATAGTCATTGCATATCTGGCATGTTTATGCTCTATAGTTTATCAGTGGTACTCTTCCTGAACTTTTAATTGGTCAAATCATGCAGGCACAACAGTTGCTGATATGTTGTTGCAAAATGCTTTGATTTGCAAAGAGCCACTGAAAGGGTTTTGGGTTCACTTCGGTTGCCTGGTGGGAATCAGGGTTGCTATGTGTCAGTTGAGTCAGGGCTGATATCAGCAGGGGCTTCTGGGAAGCCTGTTGCTATGCAACTAGCTTATTGGGCTCCAGCTCAGAGTATAAAGAGCTACAATGGTCACTGAAGGAGGGACGTTTGTGGCCAAAGAATCCATTTATTATTACATACTGGCAAGAAACTAGGCAGGAAGATTGGAGTGCACAGCGGACCCCTTGCTCATAGCAGTCTTGAGAAATGGCTGAAAATGCAAGGCATCTTTCTCATAATAGACCAGCAATAAATTAATGACAAAATGAAACAGAGAAAGGGTGAATGGGAATAGTGAGATATAAAATGTATGAAATTATTCTGTCTGATGAAAAAAGTTTATCAAGGATTTAAGGCTTAAAGAAACAAAATAAATATTTAATAATTGTATTACCCTTTGTGTGTGTGTGTGTGTATATATGTATTTTGTTTTGTTTAACACAAAATTACTAATGGTGGCCGAGAGAGCTCAATGAAAACACAGGAAAATAGAAAAAGCACCAGCAAATCAAGAAAACAGCATTAGATTGATAGCAGGTGCTGCAAATGCTCACAACACAAACAAACACAGATATTATTTGCAGTGCATTTCTTTATTTGGTTGTGTTGTGATCATTTGCA
The DNA here is from genome assembly GCA_027564155.1 of Gymnocypris eckloni scoliostomus. Lineage (NCBI taxonomy): Eukaryota > Metazoa > Chordata > Actinopteri > Cypriniformes > Cyprinidae > Gymnocypris > Gymnocypris eckloni. The sequence continues at coordinate 18,060,074 of CM050421.1, read as the reverse complement.
GTGCATTTCTTTATTTGGTTGTGTTGTGAGCATTTGCAGTGCGTTTCTTTATTTGCTTGTGTTGTGAGCATTTGCAGTGCGTTTCTTTATTTGCTTGTGTTGTGAGCATTTCCAGTGCGTTTCTTTATTTGCTTGTGTTGTGAGCATTTGTTGTGTTGTGAGCATTTTCAGTGCGTTTCTTTATTTGGTTGTGTTGTGAGCATTTGCAGTGCTTTATCTGTGTGTGAGTGAATTTGCGTGCGTTTCTTTATTTGGTTGTGTTGTGAGCATTTGCAGTGCGTTTCTTTATTTGGTTGTGTTGTGAGCATTTGCAGTGCGTTTCTTTATTTGGTTGTGTTGTGAGCATTTGCAGTGCGTTTCTTTATTTGGTTGTGTTGTGAGCATTTGCAGTGCTTTCATTTGTGTGTTGTCATTTGCAGCAGCATTTCTCTATTTGGTTGTGTTGTGAGCATTTGCAGTGCGTTTCTTTATTTGGTTGTGTTGTGAGCATTTGCAGTGCGTAATATATGAACTCTGCTTCAAAATATGAACTCTGCTTGCATAAAAAAAAAAATCTCCTAGTGTAAAATGATATGGAACAATACAATTTTACAGTTTTACAATGGAATATGAAACTAATCTATTCAACTATAAACTAATGAAACAAACAAATGTTTAGAAAACTGAATTAAATAACAAAATCTGCACACTTTCAATCAAACAGTATACATATAATTTCAGTAATATTATATATTTATCTGTTGTTATCTTGATATTCTATGTTAGATTTCCTTTTGGACTCAAAGAGAAATATTTCTTTATTTTGCTTTCATTGCTCAAGACTGATAAAGCATGAGGTCAGATGTGTTTAAGAACACTCCAACCTGCCCAAACTATCCCTTTAACCTTGATAAGGTGGGATGCGCCATGCAGTTCCTTCCTCCTCCTCCTCCTCTGGATTCAGTGAGGACATGTGATCTGTATTCCCAGGCAGAGTCCTGCACAGTATGGAGCCTCTATAGTACAACATCAAAAGGGGCCAGTCAAAACAGTCACAGATGTTCATCCTACATGATTGTAGAGGGGTTTCTCAAGGGCACAATGGTATCAGAGCACAATTGTGAGCTTAAACTCTTGATTATTGAATGGTAAATTAATAATGACTTAAAACTTAGACTTCCTCATCACAATTTCTGTCCAGCATGCCAAATTTGACTATCAGATATGATTCTTTAATGCTGGATTTAAACTTGTGGACTGTGCTTTTTTGTATGTGTGTATTTGAGTTTGTGGTTCAGCATCAATTTTCTGGAACACTGTGAATCTTCTCATTTGGGACCAGATAAAGCACGAAAGGAAGATCTTTGGAATTCTGTTTAGAATTCCGGTTAGATATAGTTTGAGGAACATCAGCTGGGATAAGAGAATGTGCACGTAGGAGTTAAATCTCACTCCTATAATCCATCTCACTATAAGGCTGTGAATATGTATGACACACAGAACAGGCCTTAAAATTCTTTCAAATTAAACATTTATTGATAATTTTTCCCAAAATGTATTTGGAAAAGGATAACAAGGTTATGCTGAGATTGACATATGCAGCAAACACTGTTATTAGTGCACAAATCCAAATGATGTTACGTCATTGCTTGCTAAATTTAGTGGATATTTTATGGAACAAATTTGGGAATGTGGGGAAATCACATTGTAACACGCTGTAAAAAGTGGTTCTTGCAATTGTTATTTTAAAGAACTGTCTTACCCTTGAATTTAGTTTCATTAGTGTAGCATAATATATTTAGGTTGATTCAGTAGTTAAATATTTGTTTTGATTTGAATAAAATCAATTCAATTAAATATTACTGTGAAGCACATTTAAAAAATGAGAACATATTAAGAGATTCAAACTCAGTTGTATTACTTTTTATACATGTTTTTGTGTTAGTTAGCTGTATTTTTTTATTTATTATTATTTATTCGAAACAACCCAACTGCAGTTTGATTGATATCAATTGAATGCAGGATTAAAAAAAAAATTTTTTGAACATTTAATAAAATGGACATCTGTTTTTGCTAATTAACTCTTCATATTTATGTTTCACTATAAAATAAATACAATAAATGTAATATAAATTCAAATGATTATGCATAAATCAAGAAGGTCCTCTGAGGTCTAACAGCCCAACACACTCTCATGGCAATTCATTGTTATTTTACACTTTGATGAACCAAATTCATATGTATTTTTACAATCTGTTTTTATGCACCACGGACAGTTCGGTTTATGAGTGATTTAGCTGGACCTTCATGCTTTTTTTTCTGTCTCTCTCTATATAGAAAAATCATACATTTCAAATCACATTGTATGAATGAACAAAGTTATCCAAACCATTTCTGTCCAAACCTTTGTTAGCTGATACATTTCAATACATGTCAAACAATGAAAAGTATTTTTCCTGCAGGAGAAGAGCAAAGGGATTTAACGTTTGAGCGTCATCTCATGTATAATCCTAGTTTATATGAAAGTGATATGTGAATGAATGTGTTTTTATTTTTAAGAGCATGAGTCTGGAGAACAATAGATCTGTGAACACCCTTTAATTACTTTCAAACACGTACTTCCACGCTCTGCAGGGGGGAGATAACAGAGGTCTGTGATAGCTCTGAGGAAAAGGAAACAATAAGTCATTCACTGACCTTTCTTCTTACTGCTTGTAAACAAAACACTTATGAATGTACTTGTATTTAACCCCTGAAACCTCAAGGATTGAGATATTATTTGAAACACCAAACAGGATTTGGAGTAATTTAGTTGAAGTTCATGAAGATATCACTACCAAGTCACACCTCAGATCAATGCTATTTCGAGAATGACAAATTTAACCCATTGAGGTTGTTGCTCAGTGCTCAACATTGTCTAAATGTGGAATACAAAGCAACTTTGAAGAGACGGCCGCTTATAGACTTTGTCTTCACACAGCTGCAAGTATAGCAAACAAACATTTTCAATGGGTCAGAAGTTCTGGAATGCTTTACGTTCCTACGGCTAACGTTTGATCTAGAAAAGCTGAGGGGAAGTGGCTCATGTGATCAGACAGACAGACAGGGCCACATATAGGGCTGAGAGGTGCTCTGAATGGGTCACGGAAAGGGAGGAGGTGGGAGGTATATGAGCTCTGAACGCATGACGCCAGGCCTCTCACATCAGTGCTCACCTCTGAAATGTTGGGAAGACATTATTTTTGGCAAAAAATATTAAAATGCAATAAATGTTTGTATTCTTTATAATAGGCATACCAAAGTAATGTGAAAAGCTTCTAACAATTCATTTTGGTGACACATTTTTTTCCTCTGGGGGACTGAAATATTACCGAATCCCAGGAATGATCCTTATACAGTGATATTGGACATTTCTAACGTGAATGTCATGTGTCTAAATATCATGTGTACATCTTTGAGGTGAGTGATCACATGATTTCCTGAACTCTGAGTCAGCGTGCTGTCATCACATTTACTTGTCAAGCTCTCTTAACATCAACAGTGAAATCAGGGCATTTAGACTAAAAACATTAAGACTTTACAGAGATATGAGATTATAAGACACCAAGTCAGCAAAGCAAAGATGTAGGCATATCACTGCAGGATGAAAGACCTTATAGCCTTGAAATCATTTAGGCTACTCATGTTTTAGCCATTACGCCAAAATATAACATGCATATGCATTTTATTTAAATTAAAATACATTTTAGTGAGTTTTGAGTCTGCAGCTGGATTGAGGAAGTTGTTTTGTTCTTAAAGTGCATGTAGGGTGGCCATTTCCATAACACCAAAAAGGAGGACACTTCGCAGAATTTAGTGAGGCAAGAATAATTGCATAGGACTCTGGTGTACTCGCAACTACAATACAATTTTGTCCATCATATCGATGGTATATGATACATTGATTCTGAAACAGCCTACTCTATTCATTGTCAGACAATTTGATCTACCATATATCTTAATGTAGACCTATGTGTAACAGAAGAGGCAAAAAAGTGTTTGTTCACAGTATTTGTATTTATTCAAGACATTGTGATGTCTGTTTCAAAAACTGACCACTGAGATGAACCTGTCTTGCAAAGTGCACAGTGCACAGTGCCTAAAAACATTACATTTCTGGACTTCTGGAAATAATAGAAATACATAAATAAACAAATAATGAATGTGAAAAATAAATCAATACACATTTCACAGATACACACAGTGTGCAAAATCCATGAAAAACCTCTCTACTGCTTTTTGATATAAATATGTGCTCTTAAATGAGGTCTGACGTTTCGGCATGTTAACGTTATGATATGACGAAGCCAGCACGGGAGGCTTGTTTATGTTTTTAATCAATGATATATCAGATATTTATTTGACACCGCTTTCAGACAATAATTTGTTTGACCAGAGATCTTACGGCATTAGACGCTATCCTACTGCGTCCTAATAAAGATTCTATAGCAGGGTTTTTTTAGGCCGATTCAGCGCAACTCCAAAAAAGGAGGACAAATGAGTGTCTGGCTTGAGGGGGACTTAAAATACGGACTGTCTGGACAAAATCCGGACGTATGGCCACCCTAAGTGCATGCAGGAAAGTTGATTCCTCTATTTAATTCCTGTTTCCTCTACAGGCTGTGACAAGGCTTGCAATGGTAGGGGTTTCTTTGGGCCAATTAACCATGAAATTATGCACCAAAATTGGTATTTAACATTTAAAAGTTCCTTAATTAAGCAGGTCGTTTGTTAAAGTATATGAGACAGAGATCAGCAAAGGTTTTGAGTCACTTATTGCCTCCACCCTACCTGGACAGATGTTGCACAGACAGACTCCTGACACAATCGCAATAGTAACAAAATTGATGTATAAGACAATAAATTAAAGTGTTTTGGTGTTCTCTTCTGCGTTTGTGATTTAATTTTGAATGCTTTAACCCTTCATGATTCTTCGCTTCATGCCGTGCTATGATATAATGATTATCTGTGTATGGACAGCAGACAGACACACTCACACACCTCGCTCGTAATCCTCAGCTGGTGGCGAGTTCCAGCTTTTATTTGTCCCTGATTATTTCTGTGCAAGTCACCTCACATCCTGTCAGAGGTGATCATCCTCACATTGGCTGATTCTGTTAGTAGTAAATACCATTTCTATTTCTGTTCCGCCTGGGGCCTCCATTCAGGGCCCAGTACAGTCACAGTCAGCCGGCCAGACCTTACTCACAGGCCCAGGGCAGCCCAGTCAGCAAATACAGCACCAATAGAGAATGAGGGCAACACAGAGACATGAATACATCACAGTTTTTAACAGCTGGCCACCACAACAAACATCCAGGGACAAAACAGGGTCGTTTCCGGTGGACAGATTTTGAAGCCTTTGACCCCTTTGCCCTGACATGCAGATGTCTAAATGAGCACATTTCATTTCAGTGAGATGCTATCATGCAGAAACCGAATTTGGGACAGCTCCCATGTGTTTAGAATACATTCCTCCTATCTATTTCTTGGTCCTCCGTTTAAAATAACGTATGTTTAAGTTTGAAAATCTGTGTCGTTATGTATATTTTGATCTCTATTCGAACATACAACGCTTAATTGAATTTTATTGAGAATAAACAGAACCAAAATCATGTGAAAGACACTGTCGCCATCTAGTGATGAGTCTCGACAAATCTCACTTTAAAAAATATTAATTAAAATATTATTAGGAATAATGTGTAGAGTTTTTATAATCAAGAAAATTAAAACGTATATAAATGTATCAAATAAAATTATCAATTTAAGGTCAATATAAGGTATTATTTAATACAAATATACCATTCCATGTAGTCTCAATTATTACGAGGATATGAACGCTGCACGGACAATAATTGTATATATATATATATATAGAGAGAGAGAGAGAGAGAGAGAGAGAGAGAGAACCTATAGCACTTTACAACATTTACAGATAAAAAATAATTATTTTAATAAGTTGTGTATTAATGTTTCAGATAAATCACTTTTGAAGTTCAATAGTAATAATAATAATAATAGCTACATGAAAATAAACAACAGGCTTTGAATGTGTATCGTCAATGATAATAATTATGGAATTATTATATCACTTTAGCAATTATTTAACACATTTTATTTAAAGAATTAATGTAATAGTTTGAAATTGCTTGACTGCTGTATTAATATTTTAAATAACGAGTTTCAGATTTATCATGACTGTCTCTTTGATTATGTGTTACATTATAATGAACTTAATGATATTCGCAGGCAACATTATTGCATATCACAGGGGTGCACAGAGTTAATGCAATTTTATTTTCAGCTTACACGGTTAGTGTATTTTGTACCAGACACGTCTTTTTGCTATAATATTATAATGGAAACTGTCTTAGTCACAGGACAAGGTCGTTGAAACGAAAATCTCCCGCTAGAAAAACATCGCCCATGTGTACTGGCATAGTGGTATACTCCGGATTCAGTGAGCAGTTGTCATGGCCGCTGCCTGAGCCGATTAGCCTCTTTAATAAGTGGAAGTCTAAACAAGACTTATAAAAGCAGTAAACATGGCGGCGAAGAATAGTGCGGAAGAAACGGTCAAAAACAGTCAGGGGTCCGATGACAATGCCAACATGTCAACGACTGAATACTGCCAGCGTTTGCAGCAGTGGATGTGGCGCTATTACAATGGCTATGTGAGCTGGCAGAGCTGGGTGTTCCTGTCCGCGCCGCTCTTTCCTCCGCCCGCGTGTGCCGCGACGCCCGCTGACATCGCCGCTTGGTGTAACCAGATGAGCAGCCCACCATCAAGCTGCCCAGCAGCCCCAGTCACATCCAGCATCGCAGAGAGAGGACCAGCACACCCGGCAGGTGACGTTAGCTGTGTCAATCCACTGCTCCGAGGAGATGGAGTAATTAGCTTTCTCACGTTAACAAACGATAATGAAGAATTTGACTAAATTAACTTATTTTATGCTACTTTAGTATTATGTATCTCCATAATCCCCCATTATTATGTACTTTTTAATAGCCTATTATATTTACTGTCCCCACATTGAGGCGTCTTAAAGCTTCACTTTGCCTTCTCCACATTTGGTGTTAAAATCATAATGTAGCATAAAAGCCAGATTAAATACATGAATCATGATACTGTAAAAGCCGTGATAGACAATGACACCTGTTCACCAGCTTCTGAGTAGCACAGTATCTAGGCCAACATTAATTTGCATGTCACATACTATCTTTTAGTGAAATAATTACTAGTAATTAGACATTTTCCTTTCTGCATAATTATGTAGGTCACTATCAAATGTGACTCTGCCTGGACCACAAAACCAGTTATAAGGGTAATTAAAAAAAATACAAATAAAAGCCTTCCATTGATGTATGGTTTGTTAGGATAGGACAATATTTGGCTGAGATTAAACTATTTGAAAATCTGGAATCTGAGGGTGCAACACAATCCAAATATTGAGAAAATCACCTTTAAAGTTGTCCAAAATGAAATTCTTAGCGATGCATATTACTAATTGAAAATTATGTTTTGATATATTAACAGTAGGACATTTACAAAATATCTCAATGGAACATGATCTTTACTTAATATTCTAATTATTTTGGGCGATTTTCTTTCCCGATAATTTTGACCCATACGATGTATTTTTTGCTATTGCTACAAATATACCCATGCTGATGCTACTTATGACTGCATTTGTGGTCCCGGGGTCATAAATGTAAGCAAATGTGTGACACTGATGTGAATTGTGTAGATCTGATTTCTCATTATTTGTTGAAGCATTGAAGGTGCACACTTGAGAATGCACACTTAGGTTCTAACTTCATGGTCCTATCTTCATCTTTTGTTCTTTCAGGTAGAGAGTATACCGTCCCCTCCCCGCTCCGTAGATTTCTGGCAGAAACTGTGGATTTCTTCATTCTCTTCTGTGTTAAGGCCACCATAGTGTTGTGGATTATGCATCTCAATGGAATGAGGTGATTTGAGAAGGTGTTCTGAACAAAAATAAAGTATCCTTCTTGAATCATTCCTACACTGAACAGCCATAGGTGTACTACTATTTTACATATAATGTCACAGCTTCCACAAAATATTAAGTGGCATGCCTGTTTTAAACATTGATAAGAAATGTTTCTTAAGCAGCAAAACTGCATATTTGAATGATTTTTGAAAGATAATGTTACACCGAATACTGCTGTAATGATGCTGAAAATTCTGCTTTACTATTACAGGAATAAATAATATTTAAATAAGTTATTATTATTATTTAAATAAGTATATTAAAATAGAAAACAGTAATTTTAAATTGTAATTAATTTTATAAAACGTTTTATTATTTTACTGTTTTTTTATTTATTTATGAATCACATTTTTATGCAGTTTTTGTTACCTAAAGTGACTTCTTTCATAAACATTAAAATATCTTACTGACTCCCTACTATATGTATTGTATGACAGTTAATATGTCTTTGATCTTCTAAACAGAGATATTTCCAAATTCATGATGCAGTTTATCGTGGAGGAGATTGATGAGAACACATCACTGGAGGACCTGCAGAAGATGATGGCCGTGGCTTTAGCGTACAGAGTCCTAGTGTGTGTCTATGAAGTGAGTGAGAACATGTTGTGAAACCACAGTTACAAGCCTTGTCTCTCAATCTGTTTTTAATTTACAGTTTAAAATAATTGAATCAGTTTTGTCATATTTTCACGTTGTAACAGCATTTGGTAGAAAAACTCTGTAGTCTAAAAGCGGTTTGAATGAGTTAGTTTTTTATATTCCTTCGGTCTGTGTTCTGTCATCATCTGCAGATCATCTGTATTTGGGGAGCTGGAGGTGCCACTCCGGGAAAGTTCCTCCTGGGGCTTCGAGTCGTCTCATGTGACACGACAGTCCTGGTGCAGCCCAATCGGGTTTTGGTGGTCCCGGCATCCAGTGTCAGCTTATCTGCGTGAGTTATGCGTGTATTTCTATAATGTGGTGGCCATCAAACCCCTGGGTTTTTGCCAGAAATAGCCCTGATAAAATGATAAAATACATTTTTGGGAGGACCTAATGATCAGTGAGAGCAGAATGAATGTGTCACACGTTTTAAATAAAATGGTAAAATACATCTATCAAAAGCATGCTCACAGATGAAAACAACAAGGAACAAAACAGCATTGGCTGAAGTGGATAAGAGCCCTGCACGGGCCTCAAATTTAGGCCCTAGTCCGACAGCTTATCAGAATTCTCGGCCCGAGTCCGACTGGAGTCTATCTTTTTTCCCCTTCTCCCAAAACGAAATATTGTTTCAGCTGTAGTAGTTCAGTTTTATATGTAAAGGAAACGTGATTATATTTAGATTCATTTTTGTATAAAGGTAATTTAGAAAAACCTTTGGAGCATTTTTTGTTCGTTAAATGTAGGCTAAGGTTCAATTTAGCCTTCTCAAATGATCATGACTTTCCTAAAACAAAATCTATAGATATAAAATGTTCAAGCATATCACAGTGTTAGTTTAAATGTTTAACCTTGATAAATGCGCGCTGTTAGACTCCTATCCAACCGTTTATGCGGAGAGTTGAAGCTGAAGCGCGCTTTGCAGGACATGTAGGCGCCAGTGTGATCACTTGCATTTTTTTCTAACAGTGAAAACAACTTAAAAGAGGCTACGCCGTTATTTTTGCCCATAAAGGTAAGAGTAATATCTACATAAATCGGAACTGTAAAGGGTCTATCTTATTTGTGTGCACTCACAATATCAACAAAACGCTGTGCTTTTATAAAATAAATATAAAACAGAGGAGGTGCTTTCTGCCGTCTCGGTCTTGAACAGGAGCGCTACACAATGATGAACCGAAACTCAGCGAATTGCCTCAGACATGATAAAAATATATATATATTTCTATAGAAAGCTTTAAATTACTACTTTAAAACTAAATAATTCAAATCGAAAATAAAAACTTTCATTATGTAATCTGAGTCATTTATTAAATCATAATTGATGGATGTCTAAAATATAAAAATAAGGAAAAGCCTAAATCAGGCCTGATTATAATTAGCGTTTTGTTATTCTATACAATAAAAAACACATTATAATGGCATAGACTATATGTAAAATGTCCTATAATTGTATAGTTGCTTATATTTTCTGATTTTTATGTTGCTCTGTTCTGAATACCATCAAATTGAATTGATTTGCTGCAATTTTGTCTGATAGGCTATGTGAATTTATTTATTATCCCATAATTTTTTTGAACTCGTGTAGCAAACGATTTAAAAACAGCTTTAAATATTGCATTCCAGATGCTTTTAAATAACTTTTCACTATACATTTTATGGGTAGCTTAAATGTAAAACATCGTTGTATTCCCATTTGTAAAATAGCCTAATTAATTGTTGTAGGCTGGCTAACCCGATCTCATGATGAAGGTGCATATAGCACGATTTTCTGTTTCTATTTGGTGTAGCCTATTTATATGCAGAAATTGACTTTGGTGTGCAAAAGACCAACTACATAGCTACCAACTGTTTAGTATGTTTGCGAGGCCAATCTTAGGTCAGTCTGAGTGCTCACGGTATGCACAGCTGTACACCTGCAGGCACCACTGATAAAAATACATATAGTATTTTTTTATATATGTATATATATTTATTTATATCTTTTATGTTTTTTTTTTGCAGCTCCACCGTACGGGCTTTAAACAAAAACTTCTCCATCGCCTTCCTGTTTCCAATCTTTATCACGTTACTATTTTTCCAGCACAACAGAACTGTTTATGACGTTGTGGCTGGAACAATCGTGGTTCGCAGGAGAAGAGCCAGATGACCAGTCTGTGTGTGTTAAAATCATGTGAAAACAACCCCTGTCGAGCCTCAAGTGCTTACAAATGATCTCTGTCATTTTTTCGAATAATAGTATTTCTTGCAGATTTGCACTAATGATCCATGTACAAAGTCTGCTCTCATAGCTATTGTTTACAGCACTGAGATATATCTGCTTTCATAGAAATGCCACTGATCCCTCAACAAACAGTATTTCATGTTGAATGATGAGTGATATCAAGCTCAAGACACGTGTTTTATGTAGACATGCTTGGAAATTTGATCCGAATGGAATGTTTCAGTCTAAACAGCAGCTTAATCCATAAGGTTTTCATAACTTCTCCTCAGATTCAAGTTTTACGGCCCAGGCCAGTCTGTTATCAATCTTACTAAAGGAAGGGAAGTGAGCTCGGCATTCATCGCGTATCTTTCCACACATGCACGCAGACGTCCGTAATGTTCCATTCCTGTTGTGCAACCATGTTGTCAAAGCATTCACAAATAATGTTAAATCCAACTGGCATGTGGCTAAATTAAATCAACCTCTGGAATATATTATCTTTCTCATTTCATAACTATAATGTTTAGATACTAGTATATTTTTCATTAATATTTTGAATTAGTTTTTATTTAACTTTTAAAGTTTCAGTAATTGTGTTGTTTATTTTGTCATTTTTATTATTTTTTAATATATTTATTTTTAAAGTATGTCTAATTTTTAATTCATTTTTATTTCAGCTTTAGTTATTTTAATGCATCAAGTTAAACAAAATGAAAATGAAAAACCTTACCTTGACAACTAGCTGGAATAAATTGTATTATTATTTCAAGTAACTAAAGATTGTTATGTTTTTAGTTAACTATAAAAAGAATGATAAAATGGATTAAGTATGAACCTATGCATAATTTAAAAAATCTTGATAACCACTAGGTGGTGATATTTGTTCGTAAACGCAAACTTGAACCCTATTTGAAAACCACAGTGGTGAGTTCTTCGAAATGCAAAGCAAATGTCCTTTGGCATGGTTCAGTTACACAGTCACATTCCACAGATAGAGACAGTCTGCACATTCTCACAAGCAGAACATGTTTCCAAAATGATCACATGCCAATCAGGCAACAAAACTGCAAAATTACACTGCTCTGGTAAGAATGACTCACCATCGATTTAGAACTTTGAAATAAATATTACATCCATAACCATGAGGCCTGTTTTTTGTCTTTGTGTTGTTTGCCCTTTCTGGTCTCTCCGGAGGTCTTGGAGTCCCTGGGGCAGTTCCTCATAATCAAAACCTTGTGGACCAAATGAAGAAAACACTCAAGGGTTGTCTTAGGACATGGATGTACACGCCAACTTGCACTCACACACACTTAGTGATAAAGAAAGGCTTTGGCATGGTTTTGAACAAGCACCACGAGATGATACAAGATATTCTGAAAATACATTATTAATGCAGTTTTGTTCAGGGGATTCTTTTGATACACACCAGTGGTACTTAAAATGTGACATTAATGATTATTTATTCAAAATGATGTATACATAAAGGATAAATATTTACACTCACATGAGAGGTACTTCACTCAAATGACATAATAAAAGCTGGTTTGCTTTACTTGAAACAGGTCACCTCGTGTAGGAAACCATTTTGAAATCACATGATCAGTCTAACACTACTCACTTTATCTTAAAAATTAATTAATTAAGATTAGCTGCTTTAGCACATTTTTACAACTGAATCACCAAGACTAAACATTTGAGCAATGACGCATCCACACCACTAGGTGTCAGTATAAGGCTTGGCCAATGCAACATAAAACGCATCTTTAACACAGAAACTCAAGATCATAGTCACACACAACATGGTTTTACATACTTTCCCAGTTAAAAATAAAATCTTAACAAGAATTTTAATGTCATTGAAAGCATATGGTCTTCGGTTTTTCATTTAAGAGAGTATCTCACTCAATTTTTGTGTGGTTTGCCAGCTTTCCACAGAGACAAGGTATCTTTACTCACTCAGTCACAACCCCACCCATCTGCCCGTCATCTCTAATATGCATTTTACTGGGTTGCACATCTGGTTTGGCTGTCCAGCAGCACTTTGCAAGGCCACTGGGTTCACAGATGCTGGCTCTTCCCACATCCCCTTCAGCCGGGATTCTGGTAAAGCCGTCCCCATGGATAGTGCTTCACCCTGCTGAGAGGAATGATTGGTGGGATCAAGACAACTTGATATGGTTGTTTTGTTTGCCACTGAGCCGCAGCCTGGAACTGACAGCATGTTGAAATTATTAGTTGCATTAGTCTTGATTTCCAATATGAAAATCAGACACTATTTAAATGTATTGTGCCACTGGACTATCATCTGAGTGGTTAACGCGTTGGATTTAAAACATGGGTTTCCCGTGCATATTTGAACCTTGCTTGTAGCATATGGCATATTATAAGATGATTTTTCTGTGATGAAATGTTAGATGAAAGTCACATCATCACAGTATAGCTATAAAGAGCTCGTTTTTAGACCACGAATGTGTTTATCATGAATGTGTCTGGTTTTTCTGTGATTCTTCAGCTGTAGTTATAATGATTTAAAACATCAAACCGGCTCTAATGAGTTTTATTATATATACACAGGTGCACAACCATTCAGAAACTAGGGGGTTGGTCTTTGAAGTCTCTTCAAAATCAGATGCTCACCAGGGCTGGATTTATTTGATTGAAAAACACAGTAAAAACCGTAGGCTAATATTGTGAAATATTATTAAAATTTAAAATAACTGTTAATTTAAAAGTACATTTATTTCTGTTATGCAATGCTTAGTTTTCAGCAGCCATTAGGTCTGCTCCACTCTTAAGTGTCACATGCTCCTTCATATATCATTTTGTATTTTATGCACAATATACTGATTTGTGGCTTAAGAAACATTTCTTATTATTATTGTTGAATGTTGAGCTGCTTCATATTTTGTGGAAACCTTGATATAATTGTGTGAGCATTCTTTGATAAATAGAATGTTTTTTGAATGTGCTTTTTGACACATTATATGTCTTTACTGTCACCTTTGAGCAATTTAATGGGTCCTTGATAAAAATATTAATTTCTTATTTTCTTTAAAGTTAGTTTCACATAAAATGAAAACCAAGTGCTTTTTCTTTATATTGTGCTTCATAATAAAAAGGCTTTGTTGACAAGTAACACAAATCTAACATAAGTTTGGAAAACTTTAACTAACTCTTAATTAAATGACCTATAAGTCAATATTTATAATACATATTTGAAAAATAATTTTTGTATCTGATGGTGCTGTACACATTTCATGAGAAAAAGCAAATGCACTCAAACAAAAGTAAATGTGTTTCATAAACTTTCACGTGTCTCAGTTTTGCATTCTGTTTTATCCCAGTAGGCTACTCAAGAATCAGTGTTTTTACATGTGACCCACTACCTGTGAAACAAAATTCACTTTGCACATTCATCTCCAGTACACATGAAAACACGGCCTCATTAAAATGTCTCTTTTTGTGTCTTGTGTATCGTGTGCTGCTCTCTGTGAATCAGGAGAGATGAGCTATGCGGTGAGGTGTCTAATTAGGGAACTTCACAGTGAGAGGAGCTGGTGAGGATGCTTGTGACAATAACAAGCCCCATCGACAGGAAGGAACTCTCTTGAGCTGATCCCAGCGATACACAGCACTGAAAGCACAGCAGAGTATTAATGCCTCGACTTAATGAGGCCTGTTTTCAGAGTAATACAGAACAACGAACATTGTTTACAACAGGTTGCATTTGGCTGATCCGATTAATTTTCTGTTAAATGTGTGGAATACGCACAGATTGTGCATATATATATATATATATATATAGAGAGAGATAGATAGATAGATAGATAGATAGATAGATAGATAGATAGATAGATAGATAGATAGATAGACATATATATATTAATATACTGTACATAACGAATTAAATAAATGAGTGTAAAGTACTGTAAATAGTACTAAAATGACATTTAGGCCTCTAAAGCATAACATATTTCACAAGTCATCATGACCTACGTCTAAATCTAGGTCTTATGAGAAAACATTTTGTCTATCCTACTGAGCAAACATGCCAATGAAATTGCAATTAACAAAATGTGACCCTTGATTTCTACATAATTTGCATTGATGTTTAGTTTGTTAGGATAGGGCAATATTTTGCCGACATACAATTATTTGGAAATCTGGAATCTGAGGGTGCAATAAAAATCTAAATATTGAGAAAATAGCCTTTAACGTTGTCCAAATGAAATTCTTAGCAATGCATATCACTAATCAAAAATTACGTTTTGATATATTTACAGTAGGACATTTACTAAATATAATCATGGAACATGATATTTACTTAATATCCTTATGACACATACAATGTATTTTTGGCTATTGCTACAAATATACCCGTGATACGTATGACTGCTTTTGTGGACCAGGGTCACACATTTTTGTTTTTTACTTTTTGGCCACAGAAACAGTCTGTGAAGAAATATGTCACAGGCTTCGACCTAAAACAACACATTTTAATTAAAACCATCAAAGCAAAGCTTAATTTTCAGCAGTCATCACTGCAATCTTCAGTGTCACATGTGTTATCATTATAAATGTTGAAAACAGTTGCTTAATGTTTTTGTGGAAACCGTAATACATTTTTGGCAGGATTCTTTGGTGAATAGAAAGTTCAAAAGAAGCATTATTGTAATATAATTAAATGTCCTTGCTAAGTAAAAAATATGAAAGGCAACTCAATAAACATTACTTTCTCCAAACTTTTGAACAGTAGTGTACATTTATATAACAATGTTAGTTTCATTGTTCAATGGTGCTCCTCCTAAAAACCCATAATGACATTTACAGTACCAGGCAAAGAGGCTGCATTCATTCCGGTTCACCACCACTGGCTACTACCAACCAACCAATGACCGATCAATGTAACAGCCACAGTAGAGTAAAACGATTCCTCTGGTGTCAGAACTGTGGCATAATGCCAAGTTTAAGGATTGAACTACAAAGCACATAGTCATTTTGGGGATAATCCATGGATTTTCCACTTTCTTTCAGAATGTAAAATTGTGTCCCTGTCTTCTCTGCTCTGCGTAGTCTTTAAATAGCCTCCATTAATCCTTATGCATTCATAATCACCAGCTCTCAGCCATTTTTATCACTCTAAGAGCTGAAGCCATAAATTACAAGCGGACCATCTCGCAGATCCCTGCACTTCCCTTTCCAAGCTAAAAGGCAGAGTTGTTAAGATGAGGTCTAATCGGGTTTCCTACAGTGGGGCAGAAGGAGAATTAGAGACAAGGTCTTTCAAATAGGAGTCACGCTGTGTATGAAAGAAACACATTGCTGCTGTATGCTGATACCGCTGTGGTGAAGTTTGAACCGAATGACCTTATTTAGTGTGACTCTGAGTTTTCCAAACTGGCGAGAGTCACTATTTTCCTCAGACACATGTGATGTGCTGAACAGCTTTACTCAAGTTTGATATTCACTCGCATTCTAAGCAGGCATCTTAGCACATTTGCTGCAGACGTGAATATGCTCCAGTGTTATAGTCGCGCACAGGTCAGGCTTTGCTGAGGTCCTGCAGAGATCCAGAGATCTCTGTGAAGTTTCTGAGAGGAGGCTCTGCAGTTGTTGTCTTCTTCACAATGAGATAGGTAAAGGTTTTTAGTAATTGAGTCTCGAGTGGGCCAAATGAAAAGTGAAAGGAGAATGGGAGAATGATTGTATATTCTGTGTGATGTTTAGAAATGGAATTTGGTGAGGGAAAATTCCCTGCAGGCATCCATTAAGATTTAGACTTCTACTAAAGCCTGGAGTTACATAAGACTTTTTCAACACTATCTTCTCTATAAAGGCCACAAATCCAGTGTTGACAGAAACTTGTTATTTGTAGCATGTTGTTGTAACATGTGGATGAAGGAATAGTTCACCCAAAAATGAAATTTGCTAAAATTCTGAACAGATCTGGAGAAATGTAGCAGTACATCACTTGCTCAGCAATAGATCATCTGCAGTGAATGGGTGCCATCAGAATGAGAGTCTAAATGACTGATTAAAAACATCACAATATTCCACAAGTAATCCACATGTCTCCAGTTCATCGATTAATGTTGTATGAAGTGAAAACTGTGCGTTTGTAAGAAACATATCCACTATTAAGGACATTTTTACTTTAAAGCATTGCTTCCGGCTAAAATATGAGTCCACAGCAATACTTCCTCCAAAAAGTCCAAAATCCACTAACACATTTGTTTAGAACTATTTTTGCTTGTAAACCGTGCTTGATCTGTGCACATTTCTTTCTTGATTCAGATGAGACAACTTTTTGACTGGAGAATGCAATATATGGGTAAAACTGGACTCATTCTGATGGCACCCATTCACTGCAGAGGATCCACTGGTGATCCAGTGGTGTTTCATAAGTACTCATATCCAACAGCACTGATTTTTGTTTAAATCCCTCTACTAGTCTGCGATCGGTGGCGATTTTTAGCGACTCTTTCTGCAGGCTGTACATCGTTATGCCAGTAGGTGGCGACAAGTGACTGTAGTGTGAAGTATACGAGTGAATCATTGATGTTCGTTCATTCAAACAATTATATATATATATATATATATATATATACACACACACACACACACACACACACACACACACACACACACACACACACACATATATACATTTAAAATCGAATATGTACATACACATTTAAAATTGTATTGTTAAATTTAGTTTCATTTTATAAAAAAAAACTAATTTATTTCCAAACTTTCTTATTGCCATTTTGTCAGGACAGTATGAATAATATTTACACAGAGTATTTATAATTAATTTATTAATACGTTTTTTTCAATTGAGTGTTAATACAACTGCAATCAAGTTTGTCCTATTTACTGTATATAACATTTCAGCTATGATTGACAAAATGTAAAGCACCATTTCATTACATATTTAGTCAGTCAGCATCGTCACACTGGTGGATTTATTCTCTTTGCATATGATGTTTTGTTATGATTTTTCTCTTATGAGTTTTTCATAAGCCCCAGATCCAATTTTCCCTCAGCTTAGTGGATGTCTTCCATTGTGTCTGATCCGGAGTCTTTGAAAACGCCTTTGAGAGGAGATGTGAGGCATTAGGGGGCTGGCTGTGGAAGAATGAAGGCTCAGTGGATCTTTGTTGAAACTATTTAGTTGTGTTTCAGGGTTTGATGTAGCACGTCTTGCAGTTGTCTGAATAAATGTGTGAGTTTATGCCCATAACAGGGCTTCAGCTGTCAGGCCCTGTGGCAACAGCCATAAGATGCCCACTGAAACGGGCCTGAAATGGGCCTGAGGGCTGTCTGGCATTCTTTCATTCCTTCGCAGATGTTTTTCACAGTCTGGGTGAGATTAGTATAAAACAGACACAAGAACAGCAGGATAGTAAAAACAGGAAAAACGCTTCACATTGTGCAACGTGTAAAGTGACAGAACAGCCTCTGCTAAATCTAAAGAGTTTGGACTCGTTGAATAGGTGTCCAACTGTGTGTTTTCAACAGTCTGCAGTGGCCGTGTGTGTCAGCACTGCCAGGGCACCAGATGCCATTGATTTACCATCTTCCTCACGGCTCCTGGAGCAGAAACCTCATTGGCTGTCTGCATCTCCAGCGTCACAGGCTCCTCCGCCAACCAGAGGACGTGTAGGCCACAAATATCTGGAGTAGTAATAATGTTGAATGTGCTTCCTCAGCATGTGCTGTCAGCTGTAAAGTGTAGTACTGAAGGAACTTGCTGGAGGGTGCAGAGAGGGGAGAAAGCGTGGGAGGAAGAGGGAAAAAAAGAGTGAGGGGAAGAACTAAACACTCGATGACAGGGCTACAGTAGTGAGGCTGTAGTCAGTCAATTCAATACATATGCACAAAGCAAAGAACACAGCAAAAATTCATTCTAGACAGTTTGTCTGTATATTTATCGTCTGTTGGTCTCTCTTTTGTCTTTCTGTCTGTCCATTTGTCTGTCTATCTATTTATCTGTCCATTTGTCAATCTATCTATCTATCTATCTATCTATCTATCTATCTATCTATCTATCTATCTATCTATCTATCTATCTATCTATCTATCTATCTATCTATCTATCTATCTATCTATCTATCTATCTATCTATCTAAAAGTCTAGTTTAGTCTAGTCTAGTCCAGTCCAGTCCAGTCCAGTCTAGTCTTGTATGTCTGTATGTCTGTCTGTCTGTCTGTCTGTCTGTCTGTATTTCTGTCTGCCTGTCCATTCATCTGTTCACCTGTCTTTCTATCTACTTGTCTGTCTGGTTGGCTATATATAAACAAACATCTTTTAATTTGTTCAGTTTTGTTGTTGTTTACATGTTTGTTTGTGGTTGTGAGTCCATGGACATTTCCAGTTGTGTGTTTGGAGTGCTTTATGTAAGTGTGGTGTTTTTCACCATCAGTGATATTGATGTAACTCATTTAGGGCACCTGTTGCTCTAGTTTGGCTAGATGAGACATGCTGATGGTAGACAGCGACCTGACTGTGTGTCACAGGTTTTACCGTATGTGAACAAGACAGAAGACAGACCAGTATTTCAGTATGAATTTCTATTAGTCTGAACAAGCATGACCTGTTGCAGTAGCTTTATGTATGTGTATTTAAACAGTCAATGTATGTCTGCGATTTAGCATTGGGTATACGTAAGTGTGTGCGGGTATGTGGTAACTGGTGTGATATAACTGGAACAAGCTCAGCTTCCGATAATCTTGTTTACACAGCCATTAGAGCCCCTCACTCAAAGCTCTCTGCTGGCTTGGCTGGCCTCTCCTTCACTCCCTATAAAAGTATGGGCTGTAGCCCAAATTCTCGTGGTTGTGTCTCTCTGCACAAACACATCGCTCTCTGTGTGGGAAAAGACAAGCGCTGGTGATTCACAGACCATGTTTCCAAGCACAAAACCCCCTCTGTAAGGCTTAAGTGACCCTGGGAATTACTAAACATCACAGCAGAGACTGCTTGAAATCTCCCCACCTGTGTAACACTTGCAGAACTTTCCCATTGGAAAACCTAAAATATGGCATAATGGTGCTAATTTCTATGTGGTCTAAGATGGTCTAAAATGAATTTAATGATTTAATTATACTAATAATGTAACTATTTGGATGAATTAAATGTACTAGTTTTAAATAACTGAATTACATTAATACATTTTTTTTGTTAATTTTTGATACATGCAAACAAAAAATGCAGCTCAGTAGCAATAACACTGTCACTTTGTGTAACTAAAATTAAAACCATACAAAACATTTTGATAACTTGAAATAAACATTATCAGAAATAAATACATTCATTTACTTAGATTTATTTTATTGCAGCTAGTTGCAAAGACAACATTTATTTATTTTTGTTTAGTTTAAGTTAAAGAATTAAAACAACTATAAATAAATATACTAAAACTAAAAACATCAACTTAATATCATATTAATTTTTTTTGCAAAAATTACAAAAACACACACATTTATTAAGACTTAAAAATAAAACAGTGTATTCAAATTATATAACAAAATATTAACAAAAAATATAATTTATAAAAAAATTACTATGGATCATGCCAAGAAATGTAATGCCATTAAACATTAAACGTAAAGTAAATGATACCAGTTAGTACATTAAGTAAAATTATGGCAGCCCTAAAAATACTAATACTAAAACTAAAATAACAATAAAATAATATGAATCTTGGGAAGGCAAAAACAAAACTGATACACGCTGAAAAGAAATGGAAATAAAACAAAATTAAAATTCAGAACTATAATAACTTGGGCCAGTTAATAACCAGTTTAGACCAGCTAATGACCAACTTAAGCTGCATTTTCCAGCAAGGTTATTTCATCTGAATTAATAATATCTATCTGTGCTGCTGCGTAAAACCTGTTTAGCTGAGACCAGGCACCTGCTTACCTCTCATGGCCTAGTTCTGCTGCTGACAGGTCAGACAGACAGGCGGCGTGTGCTAATGCTTATAGTGTAGCATGTGCCCCTGGTGTTCAGGCATGCAACCCAGCCTCAGCGAGAGGTTACTGATGCTTTACCCCAAGACAAGTGCCCACAATGGGGCCTCAGCAGGCGGTGTACCTAGTCCCCCCAGATGAGGTATGTACTGTATGCAGAGAGGCCTGTGGCTCATACCTCCAAAATAATCACCAGCAGTAGGAGTAGGGGTTAAAGAGACACGCTTCACATACACAACATACATTATTGCAGCTGACCTTCAGTAGCTCCGGCTGTGTGCTCACACATTCCTGTGTGTAACTCACTTACTATTTGTTTTGAATGTTTGAGTACTTTTACTTTTACTTTTTAGTCATTTAGCAGACGCTTTTATCCAAAGCGACTTATAAATAAGAAAAAGTAACTAAAACTATAAGTTAAAACTCTATAAATACTATATATACACATTTAAGAAAATTGATAAATTAAATAAAATGTTTAAAAAAAACATTTCAAAACTAAACATTTAAATGAAAACTAAAAATAAAGCTAAAAACAATTCAAAATATTAAAACAACAAAAGGTATGAGTATAAAAAATATTTTAACATGACACCAAGCCAAACACCCATATATATATATATATACAGTGGGGCAAGAAAGTATTTAGTCAGCCACCAATTGTGCAAGTTCTCCCACTTAAAAAGATGAGAGAGGCCTGTAATTTTCATCATAGGTATACCTCAACTATGAGAGACAAAATAAGAAAAAAAAATCCAGAAAATCACATTGTAGGATTTTTAAAGAATTTATTTGCAAATTATGGTGGAAAATAAGTATTTGGTCAATAACAAAATTGAATCTCAATACTTTGTTATATACCCTTTGTTGGCAATGACAGAGGTCAAACGTTTTCTGTAAGTCTTCACAAGGTTTTCACACACTGTTGCTGGTATTTTGGCCCATTCCTCCATGCAGATCTCCTCTAGAGCAGTGATGTTTTGGGGCTGTCGCTACAACAGGGACTTTTAACTCCCTCCAAAGATTTTCTATGGGGTTGAGATCTGAGACTGGCTAGACCACTCCAGGACCTTGAAATGCTTCTTAAGAAGCCACTCCTTCGCTTTCCCGGCGGTGTGTTTGGGATCATTGTCATAATGAAAGACCCAGCCACGCTTTCATCTTCAATGCCCTTGCTGATGGAAGGAGGTTTTCACTCAAAATCTCACGATACATGGCCCCATTCATTCTTTCCTTTACACAGATCAGTCGTCCTGGTCCCTTTGCAGAAAACACAGCCCCAAAGCATGATGTTTCCACCCCATGCTTCACAGTAGGTATGGCGTTCTTTGGATGCAACTCAGCATTCTTTCTCCTCCAAACACGACAAGTTGAGTTTTACCAAAAGTTATATTTTGGTTTCATGACATTCTCCCAATCCTCTTCTGGGTCATCCAAATGCTCTCTAGCAAACTTCAGACGGGCCTGGACATGTACTGGCTTAAGCAGGGGGACACGTCTGGCACTGCAGGATTTGAGTCCCTGGCGGCGCAGTGTGTTACTGATGGTAGCCTTTGTTACTTTGGTCCCTGCTCTCTGCAGGTCATTCACTAGGTCCCCCCGTGTGGTTCTGGGATTTTTGCTCACAGTTCTTGTGATCATTTTGACCCCACAGGGTGAGATCTTGCGTGGAGCCCCAGATCGAGGGAGATTATCAGTGGTCTTGTATGTCTTCCATTTTCTAATAATTGCTCCCACAGTTGATTTCTTCACACCAAGCTGCTTACCTATTGCAGATTCAGTCTTCCCAGCCTGGTGCAGGTCTACAATTTTGTTTCTGGTGTCCTTTGACAGCTCTTTGGTCTTGATCATAGTGGAGTTTGGAGTGTGACTGTTTGAGGTTGTGGATAGGTGTCTTTTATACTGATAACGAGTTCAAACAGATGTCATTAATACAGGTAACAAGTGGAGGACAGAGGAGCCTCTTAAAGAAGAAGTTACAGGTCTGTGAGAGCCAGCAATCTTGCTTGTTTGTAGGTGACCAAATACTTATTTTCCACCATATTTTGCAAATAAATTCTTTAAAAATCCTACAATGTGATTTTCTGGATTTTTTTTTCTTATTTTGTCTCTCATAGTTGAGGTATACCTATGATGAAAATTACAGGCCTCTCTCATCTTTTTAAGTGGGAGAACTTGCACAATTGGTGGCTGACTAAATACTTTCTTGCCCCACTGTATATATGTGTGTTATTTCATTTCCATGTAGTATGTTGAAGTAACGTTACTAAAATAACTCCAATTTACTAAATCTAAAACTAAAGAAAATACCTATAAAGACATAATAAATTCATACATAATTGATCTAAAATTAAAATAGATAAATCAAACGGCAGTAGTTTATCAGTAATCCTAAAAAAAGAACACTGTTAAAACTACATGCTAACAAACAACAACTTACACATAGTAAGAATTGGTTATAAAAACTAAAACAGAAGTGAAACAAGCAGTAAGAAAGAAGATAAATAAAAAGCGATACTTATATCCTTTGGCAGTGTCCCTGCCCGGTGGAGTCGCACGGTAGAGTCGATGGTCTTTACAATCTTCAGTCTTTTCGCGAGGAGGTCTTTATGCGAAGGCTGCCGCGGTAAACTATGCTTTTTATACCCATCAAAAAAAATACTACTCCAATTCAGCTGAACACACTTTCCTGTTAATCACAATAAATGGCCAAGCAAGCGCCCGACACTGACAAGGGACTCGATACAGTACGAGACCAAACGCGATTTCAGCACGTGACTCGTGTATGTGTGTATACAGTGGGGTCCAAAATCTGAGATCGCTAGTGAAAAAGCTGTAATTTTTTCTGATTACATACATTTTTATTAATTAAAAATTAGATAAAATGCATAGCAATTTGAGTGAACAGAAAAATTGAAACATCGAATACATAATGTTTTAGTTTTTTCTTGGCTTTTGCTTCAGTGACACATTTTTAAATAGTCTGTGGTCTCAGACTTTTAAAGCCAACTGTTTGTTTATAGGAATTCCATGATGTAGAAATATTGGACAGTATTAATAAATAAAATATATTTTATGTATAAAACCCAGAAGGTGGGCTGTGTTAAATTAAATAAAAAATATAACACAGCCATGGGTCAAAACCCAATTACTTTAGAGTGTATGTGTATACATATGTTCTGTATTGTCATATGCTACAACCATGATCAATACCCATATGTTTTGAGTTTGATAACTCACAGCTTTATGACTTTACTGATGCTGCCCACCACTTTCCTCACAACAAGACCTAGTGTTCCTGTCCCCGGAGCCGTGCAGCACAAGATGCTGTATACGTGAAACGAGATATAGCCACAGATGGTAGAAAAACAGCATAATCTGTGAACCTGCTGACTGACAGCATGCATTTAAGCATGGCCACGCGCTGCTAGGGTTTTTAAAAATAGCCCATGCAAAGATGGACTGAGGGATCACACAAATAATACACCACAGCAGAGGCCAGCCATCTGTGTGTGGCTGTATGCGTCGGTGTGGGCGTGTTGTCTTGTCTCTGTAACCCCGGCTCAGCGACGTGCAGCAGAAGTCATTTGAAGGATGCAGTAGTAACTCTGACTCGTGGCTCCCAGCTGTAATGAGAGAAACTGCACCTTAATAGTGTACAGTTACCAATAATAGCTCTGCATACATCACAGATTTATCATATGAGGATGTTGGGAGTTGTTGTTAAAGGAATATTTCAGCAGTAAAATATTTGCTTGTCTCAGTTTCATTCCCCATTAAACTAATTTAATAAATTAATAATTTGTCATTGTAATAAATTAACATATTTTATTACTTAATTACTTGATCCTACAGTATAAGTTATTATAGACATTTTTCTACACATCAACAAAAATCCAGACACTTTTCAGTAAACAGTCAGTTTTTTTTACATTATATTTTATCTTAAATTGTCATGATTTGTTCCCATAATTTCTTAAAGATGTATGAGCAAATATAGTTTAATATACAGGTACATCTAAGAAAATAATCTTGTAACTTATTTCAAAAAGTGAAACTTTTATATACTTTAGATTCATTACATGTAAAGTAAAACAATTCAAATGTTTAATTTTGATGATTAGAGCTTACAGCTAATGAAAGTCAAAATTCAGTATCTCAAAATATTAGAATATTTTCTAAGATCTATCAAAAAAAAGGATTTTCAAAACAGAAAAGTTTAAAGAAATTGAAGTTTGTTAATTTATGCACTCAATACTTGGTCGGGGCTCCTTTAGCACAAATTCCAGCATCAGTGAGGTGTGGCATGGAAGCAATAAGCCTGTGGCACTGCTGAGGCACTATTGAGCCTTCAGCTCGTCTGGATTGTTGGATTGACCGTTTCTCATCTTTCTCTTGAAAATATCCCATAGATTCCATATGGGGTTCAGGTCAGGCATGTTGGCTAGCCAATCAAGCACAGTAATATCATTGTCAGCAAAGCACTTGGAAGTGGTTTTGGCACTGTGGGCAGGTGCTAAAGTCCTGCTGGGAAAGGAAATCAGCATCTCCATAAAGCTTGTCAGCAGATGGAAGCATGAAGTGCTCTGACCTGTCTACCAGGAGATGTTAGAGCACTTGATAAAGTGACTTGACTTGACTTTGGACTTGATAAAACACAATGGACCAACACCAGCATACGCCACGGCACCCCAAATCATCACTGACTGTGGAAACTTCACACTGGACTTCAGGCAACATGGATTCTGTGCCTCTCCTGTCTTCCTCCAGACTCCAGACCTTGATTTCCAAATGAAATGCAAAATGTACTTGTATCTGAAAAGAGGACTTTGGACCACTGAGCAACAGTCCAGTTCTTTTTCTCCTTAGCCCAGGTAAGATGCTTCTGATGATGTTTCTGTTTCAGAAGTGGCTTGGTTGCCCATTTCCTGAAGATGTCTGAGCGTTGTGACTCTTGATGCACTGACTCCAGCTTCAGTCCACTCCTTGTGAAGCTCTCCCAAGTGTTTGAATCGGCTTCGCTTGACAGTATTCTCAAGCTTACGGTCATCCCTGTTGCTTGTGCACATTTTCCTACCCAATTTCTTGCTTCCAGTCAACTTTGCATTTAATATGCTTTGATACAGCACTCCTTGAACAGCCCCCCTTTCAGTAATAACCCTCTTTGTGGAGGGTGTCAATGATCATCTTCTGGACCATTGCCAAGTCAGCTGTGTTCTCCATTATTGTGGTTTCAAAGAACAAGAGATACCTGCAATTTATACTGTGTGTATGGTCATTTATTGAAACTCAAATGTAAATATTCTAATATTTCGAGATACTGATTGGGACAAGTGGGGCGGGGCCAAGAGCCGTGGGAATGGAACGAGGCTGGTGGAGTAAATTATAATAAACGACACCTGCGCCCCTCACCGGCCACGGAGGAGCTTCGGAAGGATAAAAGGAGAAGTGACGACAGTGAAAGACGAGAGAGGACCAGGCCTGGATTTGATTTTGTGTTTTGTTTGCGGCAGTCGTCCGTGAGGGGCTGCCACTTTTCTTTTGTGTTTGTTTATTTTATTATTAAAGTGTTTGAATGTTCGCCGGTTCCCGCCTCCTAATGTATTATATGTTTTATATATGAAAATATTTGTTCTAGTTTTATTGAAAAGCTGTGTCCTTGGTGTAGCCAAAGTTACATGATTATTCCTTAATTGTTTCTCACATTTTCTGATGAAATGTTAGTGTAAAGGAAAAAGAGTGACAAATAATTGCAATCTTGGTCAGTCTCTATCTATTGCATCGTTATTACATGAAACAAACATACAAAATAAATAAATAAACAATACAAATTTATAAAACCAAATATGTTTATATGATTATATTATTTTTTATTTAAAATTTTGTATAATTTTTTTACCGACCTTCAATATTTATCTATTTATTTTCTTGTCAAATCAGTTGTTGGTTAGAACATAAAATCTCTCTCTCTATCTCTCGATTCTTTTTTTATTTTTTATTATGTTCTATTATGTTAACCATTGCTGATCAAACATACAGTAAAAATCTGCATTTCCTGCTTTTCTATAGTCGTATTTTCACTATATGTTTATGTATAGTATCAAAAGAGCTCGGACATTCTGCTAAATATTTTTGTTTGCCAATTCTGTTTTACACGAGTAACAAGGGTTTGCAATGACATTAAGGTTTTTTTTGTGGACTGTCCCTTTAAATGGTGCAGATCATGCAGAGATGTATGTCTAGAAGCACTAGATTTCACAGTGTAGCTCAGCAGAGGTGATTACACACCACTAAAAATAGTCATGGCAGTGTTGTCTAACGCAAGCTCCAAAGCTCATTCAGGATAATGACAAATGCTACGGCTTACACTCGGCATATTTAGATTAATGTGGCTTTGAAATCACTTTCAGTAACGTCTTTGGAGATATAATCACCAAAACTGTTACACCAATGCTTTAGATGACTAGAACTGCATTACAAGAAACCATTAAAAACACACTGAACTGGAGCGCCACATGAGGGCCTGTTGGACCGTTGCCTACACTTTGTCTTAAAGCCCGGCGACAGGAACGACAGCAGCTTGGTTTGCTTAATGAGGGCTGTTTTTCCTCACAGAGTATTATTACAGCAGGTGCTGTTATTCGCCTCGAGAGCGATGGGAGGGGGGGGGGGGGGTGGGGTGGAGAGAGAGAAGAGAGAGAGAGAATGTGTGGTGTAAGGTGAGTTTGAGGTGAACGGCTGACTGGGCACAAACACGCGGCAGAATGTCAGGAGTCTCAGGGGGAGAAGGGAAAGCAACTGGTGAGAGCAGACCTGACAGGGGCTTGAAAGAATCTGTAGTTGTTCAGATGGCATTCACACACACATTAACTGTACGTCTCTGGGGAGCGATAGTAATGTGTGTGTGTGTGTGTGTGTGTGTGTGTGTGTGAGCGAGCACGTCTGTGTGTGACCTCTGCGAGGACCGTGTCAGTCCACATCCCTTCATTGCACTCAGCTGTAGTTCCAAGCTTTGTTTATTCTCTGTTCTTGGTCTCACAGATGCTTCATTCTCATGATGAGCCTCCAGAAAACTCAATGAGAACATGAGTTACTTTACAATAGTCACAAACAATAGTCCATGCAGAGGCAAACAGAATCCAAACGGCAAGATGAAAGGGCAATCCAAAATACACTGACAAAGATTAAGACACGGATAATTCTGGCAATAAACAGGATAACTAGACTGAGACAAAGAAAACTTAGAATGGCTTCGTAAAGCAGCTGACACTTGGAGAGTGATAAACGCAGAACAATACTCGGCGACTTGAGCAGGATCTGAGTGTGTTTATATAGTGGGTGTAATTTATTTCAGGTGAGCGAGTGATTGAGACAGCTGTGTGTACTTGGTGCAATGGATGATGGGAAATGCAGTCCAGGGTGAAATGTAAGCGTCTGTGTTGCATGCAAGTTACTGTAATAGAATAGCAATCTCTGGTGGCTAGCAGATGGAAGTCCATTAACCAGATTCATGACAATATGGGCTCAAAGTGCACACTCTGAGCTTTAATTTGAGGGTATTCACATCAAAATTGAATACATGTTAAAGAATTAAAACTCTTTAATATGTACCTCCCAAGTAACTGGACAAAAGTTTTAAAAGCTGTTTGGACAGATCTGGCTATTTATTAGTTGTTTCTACATAAATTAAGCAGGTTAAAGTTCTGGAGCTGATTCTAAGCATGCCCTTTGCATTTGGAAGCTGTTGCTGTGAACCCACATCAACCCATAAGGATCACTCCATGTAAGTGAGATAGACGATTGTTAGGCTTCAAATACAAAACAAATTAATTAGGAATGGCCAAATCAACAGTTTGTTACATTCTGAGAAAAAAATTGTGCACTGGTGAGCTCAGCAACATAAAAAGGCCTGGACGTCCTCAGAGGATAACAATTGTGGATGATCTGAGAATCCTCTTAGGCCAGATTAGACTTTACCAAAAACATCTAAAAAAGCCAGACCACTTGTGGTAAAGCATTCATTAAATGGCTGAAATTAAGATCAACCTGAAAAAGAATGATGGGATGAAAAAAGTATGGAGAAGGCTTGGAACAGCTCATGATCCAAAGCACACAGCTTCATCTGTGGAGCATAGTGGAACAGTGTTATGGCATGAGCATGCATGGCTTCCAGTGGCACTGGGTTACTGGTTACCCACAAACAAACAACAACTGAAGTCAGCTGCAGTAAAGGCCTGGCAAAGCATCCCAAAGGAGGAAACCCAGTCTCTGGTGATGTCCATGACTTCCAGACTTAAGGCAGTCATGGCCTGAAATAATTCTGAACAAAATATCAAAAATTAACATTTTATATGATCATATTTATTTGTCCAATTACATTTGAGTCCCTGAAAATGGAATAAGAATTGTATGTTATATTTTTGTTCAACCCCTTGAATTAAAGCTTAAAGTCTGCACTTCAATTTCATCTTGATTCTTTAATTTTAATTATATTTTGGTGGCATATAGAGGCGAAATTATGAAAACTGTCAGTTTCCAAATATGTATAGACCTAACTGTATATACAGGACAAATAACTATAAGAAACATTAATTACTACACATATAAATATTGAAAACATTGTCTGTTTAAAATCATAAAATATACTTTAAAAATCACCTTTTTGCATTGTAAAACCACTCAGCCCAGGTAATCACACTGGATTCAGTCTGCCTCTCGTTTATTTACCTATTGTTAAACAAACATCTGTTTTAAGCACACACAAACTCCCTGAAGAGAACCAGCCGTAGGTTAAACCAGTTACTCAACCAGACGGTGAGCAGCCACAGTATGTAACTCGCCAGAGGGCAGGGAGAAAGACATGCATTGTAAGCACACACACACACACACACACACACACACACACACACACACACACACACACACACACACACACACACACACACACACACACACACACACACACACATTCTTTATCTATTAGCTGTTACGAGTAATAAAGGGTGTGTCTACACTATGTGTCAAGTTCAGGTTGCTAGGGCAGGGCTGCAGGAAATGTATTGTGCTGGATTATGTGAGACTGTGCTGCAACTGGCAGTCTGCCATAGGGGGAGCCCTTGACCTAGAAAAAATAAGTTAAAGACAACTGAACAAAGTGACAATGGAAAAAAAAGCTCCATAACCCTTCAGAAGCATGAAAACTCTTGGAGACTGATTGTGCTGTTTATCAGTTAACTTTTTATATGGTTGACAGTGCTGGTTCACTAGGCTTCATGTGTTGCTGGCTTCCTTTGAAATATGTTGTTCAGTGCAGTGCATAGATCTGAATTCAAAGACCTACAAAGAGTGCAGGCACTCACACACTGTTGTTTCCCACAGATTGAAGTTCATACAGCAATTTCCTTTGATGACTGTGGATGAGAATGTGATGCAGGAACTACAGACTGAACACAATGACCTTGGGTATGTCTGTCCTCTACAATTCAGGATGTGTAGACCACATACTGCTGTCAATACATGACTGTGAGATCCAAGGGCCTTACATATGAGAGAAAACCTCAGAAGGAGTCAGTGAAGACTTTCATTACATTGCGTTTCTTTACAAATTGGCATAAATAAATAAATGAAAATAATATTATTATAGAAAATTACATTGTTTTATTTTTATTTATTAATTTAAGACTTTAAAAAAAGTTGTAATAAAATAAAAACAATAAATAAGAATACTAAAATATGCAATTATATTAACACTTCCCCTCTTATCCTCTGTCCTCTCTCAATACTACTCTACAAATTGGCTTAATTAAAAATAATAAATAGAAATGATAAAAAAATTAATGATTCATGAAAATTATATATATATATTAGTATCCCACAGAAGTTAGTACACCCCACACATTTTTGTAAATAGTTTATTATTCATGCGACAACACCGAAGAAATTACACTTTGCTACAATGTAAAGTAGTCAGTGTACAGCTAGTATAACAATGTAAATTTGCTGTCCCCTCAAAATAACTCAACACACAGCCATTGATGTATAAACACCCATAAGTGAAAATATCCAAATTGCCCAGTTAGCCATTTTCTCTCCCTGGTGTCAAGTGACTCGTTAGTATTACAAGGTCTCAGGTGTGAATGGGGAGCAGGTGTATTACATTTGGTGTTATCGCTCTCACTCTCTCATACTGGTCACTGGAAGTTCAACATGGCACTTCATGGCAAATAACTATCTGAGGATCTGAAAAAAAAAGAATTGTTGCTCTACATAAAGATGGCATAGGCTATGAGAAGATTTTCAAGACCCTGAAACTGAGCTGCATACCATACACAGCATATGCTGAGCAAGACCATACAGCGGTTTAACAGGACAGGTTCCACTCAGAACAGGCCTCGCCATGGTCGACCAAAGAAGTTGAGTGCACGTGCTCAGCACGTCATATTCAGAGGTTGTGTTTGGGAAATGGATGTATGAGTGCTGCCAGCATTGCTGCAGCGGTTGAAGGGGTGGGGGGTCAGCCTGTCAGTGCTCAGACCATACGCTGCACACTGCATCAATTTGGTCTGCATGGCTGTTCCAGAAGTAAACCTCTTCTAAAGATGATGCACAAGAAAGCCCACAAACAGTTTGCTGAAGACAAGCAGACTAAAGACACGGATTACTGGAACCATGTCCTTAGTCTGATGAGACCAAGATAAACTTATTTGGTTCAGATGGTGTCAAGCATGTGTGGTGGCAACCAGGTGAGGAGTACAAAGGCAAGTGTGTCTAGCCTACAGCCAAGCATGGTGGTGGGAGTGTCGCGGTCTGGGGCTGCATGAGTGCTGCCGGCACTGGGGAGCTACAGGTCATTGAGGGAACCATGAATTCCAACATGTATTGTAACATACTGAAGCAGAGCATGACCTCCTCCCTTCGGAGACTGGGCCGTAGGGCAGTATTCCGACATGATAACGACCCCAAACACACCTCCAAGACGACCACTGCCTTGCTAAAGAAGCTGAGGGTAAAGTAATCGTTGGGACATCCTCAAACGGAAGGTGGAGGAGCGCAAGGTCTCTGAAATCCACCAGCTCCGGTATGTCATCATGGAGGAGTGGAGGAGGAACCCAATGGCAACCTGTGAAGCTCTGGTTAACTCCATGCCCAAGAGGGTTAAGGTAGTGCTGGAAAATAGAAAATGTCTGGCCACACAAAATATTGACACTTTGGGCCCAATTTGGACATTTTCACTTAGGGATGTTCACTTAGGCCAGCGGTTTAGACATTAATGGTTGTGTGTTGAGTTATTTTGAGGGTACAGCAAATTTACACTGTTATACAAGCTGTACACTCACTACTTTACATTGTAGAAAAGTGTAATTTATTCAGTGTGGTCACATGAAAATATATAATAATATGTAACCCTCCTATTGGTATGTGTATTCAGTTGGCAAACAGGAGCCTGATTTCCCAGCTGATAGATTAAAAATTAGGCTGGAAATTCACCTATGGTTTCTTACACTAATGTATAACTCAAGAGCAGTAAAATAAATATGGGGGTGCCTCCAAAAATGTACAGTTAGTCGGGAAAATAAATCCCAGAACATTTATTTTAGATTAACCGAAATTATTTATTAGACATAACCTATGTAAAGAAAAATACGATTAGCACAATTAAATAAAGACCTTTTAACTGTACTTCACATTATGAAATAAAACAATTCTCAAATTAATTTGGTGTCTTGAGTCTCTTTTAAACCCAAATTACCTATGTTTACAGGTATTAAGAAACAATGAGGTAAATTAGATTTCAACAATCCGTCTCAGACAAGTGCAGGATTTTCTGTATCACAGCAATTGAATACTATTAAATGAATCACTCTTTTTGAATTCTTTCTGAATTTAAACCAAAACGACTAAAACACCAGACGCAACTACTAGCATTAACCATTTAACGGTTATACTTGTTCTGCACTTGCTAACAACACTTAATCGGAATATTTCCAGATAACATCTATCTCACGTGCAACAGCTGCGTCACGATTCTCCTCACTCTCCTTTCGCTTTGCTGCGTGTTCTGGATTCCACCACTTCTACCTGTCTGAAATCTGATTGGACGATCACAGTCTGTCTCTCAAACAGGGAGAGTGTCCTCATTGGCTAAATTCGATACATCATCATATCAATATATATATAAAAGCAACAACAGAAAAGTATTACATTAACCCTTGTGCAACCTTATATACATTTTTGTCCACTATGGACCTATGTGTAACATTTTTAAATTGATACACATGGGTTAAATGTTTTTGAAAATAAAACTTATTAACAATGAAACATCTTAATATATATATATTTTTTCTAAATCTTGAGTATGTTACTCAGAATCCATTTTGGTCAAACAGAATGAAGGTCAGATAACATGCAGATGCAATTTATTAACTCTCCTTAGCTAGATGACATAGCATTATACTGTTGGTTCTGTTTATGTTAGGTT
Organism: Gymnocypris eckloni scoliostomus; assembly: GCA_027564155.1. NCBI lineage: Eukaryota > Metazoa > Chordata > Actinopteri > Cypriniformes > Cyprinidae > Gymnocypris > Gymnocypris eckloni. The sequence goes on along the minus strand of CM050421.1, from coordinate 18,026,734 downwards.
TTTCAGAGATTATTGGATACATCTTCTGGCCTCTTCTACACAATGAAAGTAAAAAAATATATATAAGTGCTTAAGTATTTATTTTTTAACTCTAACTTGGTGCCATATAATGCATTGATATAATATTTTAAATTGTTCTCTGACATCTACATAGACGGTATGTGGCTTAGGTAAGGGAAAAATTTCTCCAGAAATGGGTTTTCATGTCCATTTACAACCCTAGTATTTCTCCCCAGAATGAAATAGTCTGTCATTATTTTATTTGGAAGGGTCATGAATAATAATTTTGAACTCTGCTCTGATTGGCTGTTTCACAGCGCGGCTCATTTCAGTAGCTCGCATAGCAAACATATATCTACTATCCGGCGTGAATGATGGAGAGATTAGGCATCTAACCTTATATGTTAGAGCCTGTATCAGATGAAGATACAGATTTTAAGAGATTTTGCAAGAATGCTCAGCGTCCGTGGTATGAACATGATCTCTGCGAGATGCTGGTGGAGTGAACTAGGCTTGAGAAAGAGTTGAGAGTGAGGGCATAGTCGCAGCCTCTGTGTTGCCAGATCCAGCTGTTATAAGCGTTTCCCCACTTTTTTGACTCTTTAGAAAGTTAATAAAATAGAACGTTGCAGTTTAGGGTCAGCAATATCTTTATCTTATCTTAAACACAAAAGATTTTTAATAATTTTGGTTTATTGTTATGTGTTTATTGGTTTTTGTTTGTTTTAATAGCAATATCTGGCAACACTGCATCGATGATTTGGCTGTGCAGGTCCGGCTGACCTAGAACATGGGCTGGTATATGTTATGCAAATGTTGGGGGCGTAAACATTAATGATCCCGACTGTAACGTCACAGTTGGTGTTATGTTGGGATTTGCTTCTTTTTCAGTGGTCTTTTGCACGCATAAAATTTACATAAGAAAGAGGAAACAATGGTGTTTGAGGCTCATGGTATGTCATTTCCGTGTACAGAACTCTTATTATTAAATTTTGGTACCTTTAAAGTTTATCAAACAAGCTGTTCTAGTCCTTTAAAATGACAGACGTACTCATGAAGGGAAAAAGAAAGTGGTAAATGTGTCCTTAAGAAGATATTCTGAGACCGTTATCTGTCTAGTTGTACACAGCGTCATTATTAAACTGCTTCTTTCTCACAGACAGAACACTGTGGTCACGAGGGAGTTACGCACTCATACCTGGACACGCTTTAGTAATGCCAACATCAAACGATGGATTGATGTCATCGTGTCCGTGTGCCATTCCATCACTGATAGGAATGAAAGATTAAGGTAGAAAATGTGATGCTGTGATAGACAGACTTCTCAAGTTTTCATTGTGAACGTTCACTCAGTCAGGTAGTCAAAATACTGTGTTGAATGAGGATCATTCTATAGCTCTGTTGCTAATTAGTAATCAGCTCTTGAAAAAATCTGAAAAGAAAGAAGACGCTGAGTCTCTGATGATGCTGTGTTTGTCTGTCCTTGTTGTAGCAATGAGTGAGCTCTTCCTTGACACAAGAAATCGATGTGACTGGTATTGATTCTGTGCAGTTACACACTAGAGACACATCGCCTGTCCAAACTCATGTCTACTACTAAAGATTGGTGGAAGAACACTTGCACTTTCACTCAAAAAACTATCATTGTCATTCCAAACATCTAGACTTACTTTCTTATGAAAGTCAATAGGGTTTAGTTTTGTTTTGTTTTGTACTCGCACTGACTTGCAGATAATGGACAAAAACAGACCAAAAATCAGACTAATTATATGATGCTTTTATGGTGAACTATTCATCTGTATCAGTGATTCTCAATCCTTTTTTACTCCAAGCCTCCCAAAAGACAATATATCAATAACAAGCTTCAGCTTCTGTCATTTCTTATGACAAAGCTGCTCAGTTTCAACTTTTGATTTACATAAACTAGGAGTGGCAGTATATCAGACTTGGTGTTACGAGCACTTCCTCTGTCTGTATGCCTCTTCAAGATGAATTAATCGCTTTATGTATTCCCCAATTGTAAGTCGATTTGGACAAAAGAGTCTGCAAAATGACTAAATGTAAATATCAAAATAATTATAAATGATTCCCAACCATAATCCCAATAATTGAATGTTCATTGTTTTTTTACATTACTTTTCTAATTTCTTATCACTAATACTTGAGGTCATAAACTTTTTGTGAAACGTTTTACTCACAATACTAATTCGTTCTTGATGATACAGAAAATATTTTAGTCATTCTACTTTAAAATTTCATGTTTAATTCAATGTGTTATATGCCGTTTCTTTGAAATTAATTGTGCAATTTATTAGCAATTTCTGAGTGAAAATTGTTTCTTAAATCAGCTTATTTTAAATCTTGTTTTATTCTATTTTAAATCATTTAAATAAAGCCATGTGGTGGCCCTTGAGGATATCTAGTGAATCCTCTAGTGAGTCACAGCCCCTGGTTAAGAACCACTACAGACACATAAATCTGTATTTATAACTGATTCCAGGATATCTGTGTTTTGTTCCACATGATGCATGTATGCAACTTCCTTATTAATTGATATTTCCACTTCCCCACCGCTACACATCAGTTCATCTCATAGACCCCATTGACTCTAGCCACCTCCGGTCCACTGCCGTTTACAGCTGCAAGTGCGAAAGCTGATTCCCATTTTGTTCGCCGCCTGCCACTATTTCTCTCATCCATAATTCAGCCACCCCCAGATCGACCCCTCTTTCATAGGAACAGACTCTGCATGCTGTAGCGCGCTGATGTCCCTCAGCAGTGAGTGAGTGTGTATGCATGTGTGTGTGTGAGTGAGTAAGTGACAGGGAGTTAATGTGCCTTCAGGGCTACTCTCTCCATACAGTATGTCAATATTTAACCAGCGGCACTCTCTCTCATTCCCTTTAGATTTTCTACTCAGTTTTTTCTGGCTAACATTATCAGAATTAGCATAGAACTAACTGGGAGATTAAAGTTAGCATAACATCAAAACTGATTACCTGGTATTACCGTGCATAGTTCATCATTTAATTATTTTTTTTATTCCTTGTTTTTATTATTAATTATAATCACTATTTTACTTCCTTTTATGTAAAGCACTTTGAATTACCACTGTGTATGAAATGTGCTATATAAATAAACTTCCCTTGCCTTGCCTTGCCTTGCCATCAGTGCTAGATCATAATACCTTGCTCTGTCTCTGAAATGAATTCCCTCTTTAGCTGATGTCACAAAGCCCTATATTATCAGATTGGACACTGGTAACTGATCGTTTTGAGTGCGATTTACTGCAAACTAAGGGGTCAAGGTCTCAGCCTCAGCAGGCATGACACCCTTGAAGCAGCCACAGCAGGGCTGGACAAAATTCAGAGTTAAAGAACTGGCACCCTTTAGACTCATTAATGTGAATTTGAATTGATTTTTCCACCCCCACATAAAGTTAAATTGGATTTTGAATTGGAATGGAAGGAAATGAAAGTTAATATACGTTTTAAAATGTAATGGCAATCTGGAAAATTAAGTGTTTTTTCACCCTGGTTATCTGTCCACTAAGGCCTATTTTTTAAAAATATTTTAACAAGGCTGTCAAATTAACATAACATCATATTTTAGGCTTAAACCGTGAAAAAATATGCAAGTTGGTGCAGTTGAAGGTATTTATATGGCCAAAAAGTAAGATTAAATTATTATCACTTCTAATGTAAATCAGTTAGATTTTACAACAGACTACTTACATAAAAATCATATACATTTTAGTTGTCACTCTATATCCTGCAATAATTTGTCTTAGTAAGATGATATTTAAATGTTTAGTTGTATTTATAATATTTATCATGGGGGGGACAGATATAATAGAATTCAATGTAGTCTAATACAATGATGATTGAGAGATGTTGAATATGAATGTTCAGATGTTGAATTAACGTTCCTCAAAAGTCTGATATACCATATTTGATATAGTTTAACATTAATTTTCTAAAACAAATAATGCATGGGTAATCAAATAAACATAAGTTACTTCAGTCCAGTAAGAGTTCATCTTGAAATATTACTATAAAATGAATTATTACATTACATTTTTTAATACTTAAGGGGTCATATTATGCTTTTTAAAAGATCATTATTTTGTGTATTTGGTGTAACAGAATATGTTGGCATGCTTTAATATTAAAAAACACATTATTTTTCTAAATTGTACATTAGTGTAGGTTCTCTATGCCCCGCCTCTCTCAAGCTTTGTTGTCTACAAAGTCCCTCCTTCCGACAAGCACAGTCTGCTTTGATTGGCCAGATAGAGCATTGTAATTGGCCAGACACCACAGCGTCGGAAATGTAACGGCCCTCACCATAAATGTAAAGACAGTTAACAATGTCCTTAATTTTACCATCAGTTAAGCCCGAGAGGGTGACAGAATCATGTGATAGATACAGTGATGGTTCTTTTATGTGTATATACACTAATCACGGTTGTTTGACCGTGACTCCCTCCCTCTCACTCACACACACATACACACATGCATGCTAGGGATGTCACGGTCCTGCTGGTGTGCCCAGGCTGGCCACCAGATGTCTCTGTGTGTTGAGCACATGGCTTGTTGTTTGTTGGTGCCATGTGCTCCCATGTCGATTGTCTGTCCCCTCCCATCTTGTTACTTAATCATTGTTTCAGTGGCTCCATCTGTGTCTCCCTCGTTACCCTCGTTTGTCTCCCTTTATAGTCTCCTTGTGTCTGCAGTCCTGTGCTGATCCGTTGTTTTACGTCATGTGAGTTTCCTGTGTTTGACTGTTTGATGTTTGACTGCACTCCAGTCTTCTGCCTGCCTTCCTGCCTGCTTGTTTTTCTCCTTCGGGGTAGTTTTTGTTGTTCATTTGTTGAACTTTATTATTAAAAACCCTAAAATCTCTGCATTTGAGTCCTCGACCCCACCTCTCACCTGACAAGGGATATATATCTCCATATCTCATAACTGAGGCTGATGCGACACCCATCTTGATGCATAGTCAACGATAAGATTCATTGAAGTAGACACATGTGAAGCAGCTAGCGATGTGATGCGAAACTATTCAAAATGTGATTACGATGCAGTACGATTCGATTTCGATTCAAAGTAAGGGGATTCGATGCAATGGGAAAAATAAGATTGCTTTTATTTCTTTGAATCAGACAGACAGCAAATCATAAATTAACTTGTTTCTCCTGACTTCTAATGCCTCGAGGCCTGTTTCATAAAACAAGTTTACCAAATAGGCCAGGCTTATTTCAGTTAGTCTGACTCACTGTCAAATGATTTAGTTCTATAAAGCAAATTTAACAAAGATCAACCTCAGTCACTGTGGCTACTTATGCTGGAAAGCTAACCTGGTTCAGGGCAGGCTAACTGTCAGGCTAAACTGAGCCCACTGACCAATAGGAACGCAATGACATTACCACTGACTCTCTTATGCACTCTCATGGCCATGCAGCCTTTCTCTCTTGTTTTATGACAGTTGTACCTTTTATAGTTAGAACAGATAGCATTAAAACATTAAAATCTAACATTATTCTTTAAAGCATTAACAATCACCAAACTAAAAGTTAAAATCATTAAATTAAAACTACATTTTAACTGCTATAAGAAACACACATTAACTCATCTGAGCTTAGTAACTAGGACCGTATTAACTTACATTTAATTTACCCATTACAATAGTCCCTTTACAGTTACTGCTATCATAAAATGCATATTTGACTCTGTCTGTTTAGCACGCATGCACGCAGCAGCTCGTCTACTCGCGTAAACCCACTCCTGACAGCAAAATGTATATATTTGCATGACTTTCTAACATTTACAGATTAAAAATATACTTGTGACATGTCAGTTATGCACTGAGGAAAACACAACGTCTCAAATGCATTAAACAGCACAGATATTTTCGCTGTTTGCCACGGTGGATCGATTTGATCCATGATCGACATTAAGGGCTGCTTACGAAAAAGAGTGAACTTGCATTGTCGTTTATAACTGCTTTAGCCCCGATTGATTTGTTGGGTCATTTCAAGTCAGGTTTTGGACTTTAATCCCAGTTTTTCCTTAGGTCTCCCTGCTGTTGTGATTCGTCATATATACGCGCAGTGGTGATGAGAGAACGTGTTTGAGAAAAGGTTTCGAGAGGAGAAATTATTCACAGATTATCACAGATTCACAGATTATCACAGATTCACAGATTATCACAGATTATTCACAGATTATTGGTCACTTTCTAAGCAATAAAAGTGTAGGGTATCCACTAATTATATATATATATATATATATATATATATATATATATTAGGGCTGTCAATCGATTCAAATATTTAATTGCATGATTGTCATGAGTTAACTAACGATTAATAGCAATTAATCGCACATTACTATTTGTTCTAAATGTACCTTAAATTAATACTTTTTACGTTTTTAATACTCTAATCAACATGGGTTGATTATACAAATATGGATGCTTTATGCAATATATGTTTTTTATTATTGAAACCATAGTCAGCATAGAGCATGAAGAGTAGACATGTTTCAAAGGTAATAGATGTTTTTCAAAGAACTTGTTCATGTCTATTAGACACATGAAAAAAAACAGGCTTCCATTACTTCTCTTTCTTTGCACTGAGCAATTAACTTACACAAACCTGTTTACATTTTTGTAGGACAGGGCAGCTCAGAACATGCAACATTTACATAGCCTATATTATTTATTATTACATTTATTTGCCTCTCTGTGCCCACATACTGTATTTTGATGCAGCTAATTCTCAATAAAACAGTTTTCATTGATATATTTTACAGTTTCTGTTGTCAGACAACGGAATAAATACGAAATAGTGACTGAAATGCGATACATTATGAATAGTGACCACATTCTATCCCGGACCTGACTCTGGAGTGTACAGGCCAGATGCCGCTGGAGCTCCATATTGCTGGGAAATGCTAGGAAAGTTGTGAGAGGGAGATAATCCAGCTTCTGAGTACTCCGGAAGGCCCCGCTGCAGTGAAAGCAAAGGCTGCCCTGTTTCTGGATTCTGAGATGAATTCCACTCTGCTGGAGACTTTCTTGAATCCGTTTATCTTGATTGCAATTATCTTTTCTGCAGCTCTGAACAGTGTCTGTCTCTAGTCAGTGAAGATTAATCTGTTGCATTTGTGCTCCTTCTTAAGTGACTGGTAAGTTTGGTTGTTAGCTAGCAACAACCAGTCAGTCGGTAGCTAAATTAATAAATGTAGGCTAGATGTAAACATTATTAGCTTTTCATTGAACTCATAAACCCGCTGCAGTTCCTTCACAAACCCAGTTAGGGAAACATTGATGTTTAATATAGGCTACTTCATGATGTTAATAACAACAAATTGATTAAAGGCTACTTACTCTTTGTATTTTTATATCAAGGTAGCCTACAATCAATGTGAAAATTAGATAGGCCAAACTAATCTAAAAGTAGTCTTATTGTGTTATCTAAAATGTCTAATGTAATGGATTACGTTACTAACTACAATTTTTGTTTTATAATTTGGATTCAGTAATGGGTCACAATTTGTAAGCAGGTAATCTACCCAGCTCTGTGTATCTGCACCCAACGACACCTGTCTGTCACAGCGATACACATTAAGTGTCCTCGTGTGGTGTAAATATGCTAGTTGCAAAAGGAGAGAAAATTATGTCAAAAATAAATAGCATTATAGGTTTAAATCATTAATGACTAAAGACATAATTTAGTAGGTTTTCTTTCTTTTTACCAATTTATACCTATGTTTGCAAATTGGGATCAACTGGAAATACCCTGAATCAGTCAATGGACTTAAACTTAAAATGAAACTTTTAAATTATATTTTAGCTAGTTGCCAATGCAGCATTTCTTATTTAAATATATTTAATGTACTTAAATAACTAAAACTAAAATTTAAATAAGAAGAAATAAAAACCCATGGGTTTAAAAAGGTAAGAAGAGGAAGAACAAGAAGATGTTGATGATAAATTAGAACATAAACTAAACTAAAAACATGAGAAATTAAATATAAGTGTATCATGGAAAAAAAACAGACAATGGCAAAAGTTAAAATATGACATCCGAAATTTGTTATTGATTATTCAAAATTGTATGTAATGTAAAGACAAGCAGAAAAACAAACAAATAAATCAATGCTACATTTACCTTAACAGTTAAATTTTTGTTGTTTTAAAACATAAAATAATTAAAAAGCATGTGCTTTAATTATGTATAAACAATGATATGGTGAGGAGTCGGTGACATTAAACATGCTGAATCATTCCTCACCGGTCCTCCAGATAGAGCTCCTCATACAGTAACAAGTCTAAAAGCTATCACACAAAAAATAACCGGAGCAACAAGCAGAGAAATGTGCTTATATTTGAAACAAGTTGTTGCTGTTTATCTTCAACATAGTTCCTGACTATATTCAACTTTTTGGCATCCTGCATTAAATTGCTTACAATTATGGTCTATAGCTGAGTATGCGTGCAGTTGCAATAACAGAAAAATTATGAAGACTACTGAAATCAAACTGAAGATTAGGCCAACAGCAACACTGACATGGTTGATGATGCGTGCCATTCTGGAGTTTCTGCTGGCTATTTGCTGGTATCCAAACTTGTTAGCATCTCGAGTCTGTAAAAAAAAAAAAATACTAATGTTGCAATGTTACCTTTGTATAGCACCTTTCTTATATACCATGCACAAAAATATAATTTAAGGGAATCACAGGTTATATAAAATCACTCAGAAAACATTACACAAACAGCAACACTAACAGTGTAAAACTATAGAAAGCAAATGGAAATATGAAAATCAAACATATCTTTAAAGGCTGTTTTCTAAGAAATATTTTATCTCACACTCTAAACCAGAAAGCTCAACTTCCTTGTTTATATTCTGAAGGCTGTTACAAAGAGGTTCCCCTTCATGGGAACTTCGAACTGCGTCCCCTGGGGGTCGCTATGGGGAACGCCTTCAGCGTGACTCGTGTCTGAAGATACATATGTAAAAACACCATCAGTTGGCCGGCGACAGCCCATGACGTCACTACCGGCGCGACCATAATATAAGGACCGCCAGGAGAATACATCATCCTCTTCTTCGTCTTCACTGACTGTTTTGTTTGAAGCGTGCATTCTGGTAAGAGTACAGTTTTCTCTCTATCATGGCGAGCACTAGCAAGGCGTTTAAGATTGTGTGTGGATCCACGATGACACACACAATCTTTGCGTCTTTTGTTTGGGCAAGGAGCACGCACGCGATGTCCTTGAGGGGAAAATCTGCGTGCACTGTGAGCTTTTTCTATGAAAAAGCTCCGCTCTCGTCCTGTCCCTCTTTTCAAGGAAAGAGGGACAGCCGTCTGCTTCCCGCGATTCGGGACCCACCGCTGCCGAGGCACGGAGGCGAATGAAATTAGCAGTTGGATGGGGCCGATGAGTTAGAGAGGGACCGCCCAAGGCCGGCCGAGAACGAGAGTGAGCTGCTGGATTGTGACGATGTGATCTTTCTGACATCATCAGATTCAGCAGCTAGTGCTCTGCTGGGTTATCCCCAGGAAGAGCAGGAGATGTTTGAGGAAGTTGAGACTGAACCCTCTCAATCCTCCTGCACTGTATATGAACAAGTTTTTGGAGGTTATGGATCATAAAAATAAATCTTTCTAGCCATAAACCCCCAGCTCGAGTGAGCCTTCCTTTCTTCATAAAATCTCGATGTGGAGGTTGAGAAGGAGTGTAAAAAGCTATTTTTTCTCGTATTCATAGGTTTCAGCATACTAGTTATGCTGACACTGAGGGGATGCGTGAAAATGGCTATGAGGGGATGCCCCCTGTGCAAGAGATGATAACCAGCTTATCTCTCTGTGGAGAGACATCCTCTCTCAAGGCTCCCTCCTGGCCATCTAAGCCCCTGAATCTCGCTTAAATGGCAGGGCATATGCAGCAGCAGGTCAGACCGTCGCTTTGTTGCACACTAAGGCGTACCAGAGCTGATCTGCTGAAAGACCTGGATAAGATTCTATAAAGTCCAGGTCTGAGCCCGAACAACCAGGGGTCCTAGCCCATCTCGGTCTGAGGGTCAGAGATGGGCTCAGAAGGCTAGTCTAGCGACTCATGCCCCTCCCCCTCCTGCGGCTAGGGGGAGAGAGAGGCGCGGGTCAGAGAGAGGCAAGCCCTCTCATTCCTCTCTAATTCCCCTGTAACCTCCGTAAACTCCACCTGACCGAGGTTAGGTGGAAATTTCCTGCTAAGCCAGGAAAAATAAATAAAAAAGGGTGAGTTCCCGCTCATTCTGAGGAATGAGTTCTCCGCTCTCCAGAGCTCGTTGTCGGTAGAGCTAGCAGTGCTCCCCTCACCTAGAGGGTCACCTATGAGCATGCCGCTCCCTTCTGAGCGCTGAAGGATGAGTCCTCCGCCTCCCAGAGCTCGCTGTTGGTAGAGCTAGCATTGCTCCCCTCACCCAGAGGGTCACCTATGAGCATGCCGCTCCCTTCTGAGCTGCCTGAGTTCCCTCTCATTCTGAGGAATGAGTTCTCCGCCTCTCCAGAGCTCGCTGTCGGTAGAGCCAGCATTACTCCCCTCACCTTAAGAGGGTTACCTATGAGTATGCCGCTCCCTTCTGAGCGCTGAAGGATGAGTCCTCCGCTCCCCAGAGCTCGCTGCTGGTAGAGCAAGCATTGCTCCCCTCACCTAGAGGGTCACCTATGAGCATGCCGCTCCCTTCGGAGCGTCTGAGTTCCCTCTCATTCTGAGGAATGAATTCTCCGCTCCTCAGAGCTCTGTGATAGGTCGCTCGCCTTGCTGGTCGAGCTAGCATTGCTCCCCTCACTATAGAGGGGCATCTATGAGCATGCCGCTCCCTGCTGAGCGTCTGAGTTCCTCTCCTTCTGAGGGATTAGTTCTCCGCTCCCCAGAGCTCTGTGATAGGTCGCCGGTTGGTCGAGCTAGCATTGCTCCCCTCACTTAGAGGGTCACCTATGAGCATGCCGCTCCCTTCTGAGCGCCTAAATTTCCTCTGTGATAGGTCACTCACCTTGCTGGTTGAGCCAGCATTTGCTCCCCTCACCAAAGAGGGTCATCTATGAGCATGCCGCTCCCTTCGGAGCGTTTGGGTTTCCTCTCACTAGGGATTAAGATAGTTCTTTGCTCTACAGCCATAAGAACATTAAACTAATGTATATGTAAGTGCACACGCTAAAACTCTGGGCACTTTCTAAAATCCACTCAGTGGTGAGATCGCACATCAAGTGTTTTGCATTCTTTCTAAAATCCCGTAGGGTAGGGTTACGCGTTGCACCTTCGTGCCCTTATTTGAGCTGGTCAGGCCCCGGTTTGTACCTTGGGTCCCACTCCTGAGCGTTTGAGTTCCTTCTCATTCTGAAAATGAGTTATCCGCTCTCCAGAGCTCGCTATTGGTAGAGCTAGCATTGCTCCCCTCACCTAGGGGGTCATCTATGAGCATGCCGCTCCCGTCTGAGCATCTGAAGTTCTCCACTCTCCAGAGTTCGGAAAGTGTAGATCGCTCGAAACTGGTGGGTCGAGCTAGCACTGCTCCCCTCACTTTAGAGGGTCATCTATGAGCATGCCGCTCCCTTCTGAGCGTCTGAGGCCCCTCTCACTCCAAGGGATGAGTAGTTCTCCGCTCCCGAGCCATAGAACGTAATACCAATATATAAGTGCACACGCTAAACTCTGGGCACTTTCTAAAATCCACTTAGTGGTGAGATCGCACATCAAGTGTTTTGCGTTCTTTCTAAAATCCATTGCACATGCTAGACTTTGGGCACTTTTCTAAAATCCACCCAGTGGTAAGTTAGCACATCGAATGTTCTGCTTTCTTTCTAAAAATCCAGTAGGGTAGGGTTACGCGCGCAGCTTCATGCCCTTATTTGAGTTGGTCAGGCCCCTGTTTGTGCCTTGGGCCCCACTCCTGAGTGTTTGAGTTCCCTCTCAAGAATGAGTTCTCCGCTCTCCAGAGCTCGCTATTGGTAGAGCTAGCATTGCTCCCCTCACATAGAGTGTCACATATGAGCATGCCGCTCCTGTTTGAGCATCTGAAGTTTCTCCACTTCCAGAGTTCGGTGTAGATCGCTCGCCTTGTGGGTCGAGCTAGCATTGCTCCCCTCATCGTAGAGGGTCATCTATGAGCATGCCGCTCCCTTCTGAGTATCTAGTCCCCCGAGCATAGAACGTAAATAAAACAATATATATAAGTGCACACGCTAAAGCACTGGGCACTTTCTAAAATCCACTCAGTGGTAAGATCGCACATCAAGTGTTCTGCATTCTTTCTAAAATCCATGTTATGGTAAGTGCACACGCTAGACTTTGGGCACTTTCTAAAATCCACCCAGTGGTAAGTCCGCACATAGTATGTTCTGCGTTCTTTCTAAAATCCCATAGGGTAGGGTTACGCGCACAGCTTCGTGCCCTCACTTGACTTGGTCAAGCCCCGGTTTGTGCCTTGGGCCCCACTCCCTGTAACCCAATATTTTGGTTTAAAAAGGGTAATGCTACCAAGGGGTCTGTTGAGACACCTCCCTCAGCAATCTCGTGCAGAGCAAGCGGTAGCCCCTGGTGACGGGCCAGGACTTAGTGGCTACCCCTAGGTACTTGGCCCTATCCCCTTAAAGGAATCTTTCTATAAAGACTGATTCCAAACCTGTAAGCTCTACCTTGGGTCCGGTAATCCCGGCACCTAGCAGGTAAGTACTTCAGGTATGCAGCTCGGGTTTTTGGCCAAAGGGGATAATGTCACTGACAGCATCAACCGTCCACAGGGGCAACTCCCTGAGCCAAATGGTAGAGTTGACTAGTGCTCGCCTCCTGCGTGAATTGGGCTTGCACTCCCCTCAGCATGGTGGCGTGGGTATAACGTTCCCCATAGCGACCCCTAGGGGACGCAGTTCGAAGTTCCCATGAAGGGAATGTCTCAGGTTACGTGTGTAACCATGGTTCCCAGTGGGGAAGCGAGACACTCGTCCCCTAGGCTTTGGGCCATGCTTCAGACGCAAGCTTCAGACGAAGAAGCGGATGATGTATTCTCCCGGCGGTCCTTATATTATGGTCGCGCCGGTAGTGACGTCATGGGCTGTCGCCGGCCAACGGATGGTGTTTTTACATATGTATCTTCCGACACGAGTCACGCTGAAGGTGTTCCCCATAGCGACCCCTAGGGGACGCAGTGTCTCGTTCCCCACTCGGGGAACCATGGTTACATACGTAACCTGAGAAGTTTTCCTTATAAACAAAAGCTGTTTTTTTTCTAGCTGCTGATAGTATTTTCTGATTTATGGAGTGATACAAATATAAACTAAATAACTTTTGTGAACAAACAACAATAACAAAACAACAAAACCTTTATGCCAAACAATTATTTTTATTTATTCAATGTTTAAATTTCTGTTCTGGAAATGTATTCAAATTGTATATTTGTGTCATCAGTTTAAATTTATTAGAAATGTATTATCCAAGCAGTAACAGTCAACTGAAAAGAAAATATGCTTTATGCAAACACTTTTTCATAGGTTAAATCCCATTTCAGCGAATGGAAGAATGATCTGAAGATATTTGCGGCTACTTTTCATTAGGGGTGAACAGGGCACAAACTAACGCACAAACTAATTCACTTTTTGTTCTGTGGTGCCACACCTCTTTCTCTATAAACGAAAGTTACGGGAAGCCACAAAACTGGATTTATGAGTTGCACAAATATACATGCTGTAAATAATCTGAGCAAGTTAAGAATAAGTAAAATATTGAATGAGCATGCATCTTTATATGTAACCCAGTCAGCATGAGACTAACCTTTAATGTTGAAATGTGGTTGAAAATGTCAGTTGTAATTTTTTAACATTAAAAAACATTGGAACAATGTTTATCATAAATGCATGAAGAAAGGTTAAAAATATAAACACATAAATCAACGTTAAATCTGTGAAAAATTACAACCAAAATATCAACATCAATCCATGATGTTAAATCACCAGTAAATAAACGATTCTGAGTGTGTGTGCAATCCAGGTGTGAAAGGCTTTTTATGTCATACCCAAAAAGACTCGAGGCTGTTATTTCTGCCAAAGGTGCTTCAACTAAGGGTCTGAATATTTACGTTAATGTGATATTTCAGTTTTTTTCTTTAAAAAATGTACAGACATTTCTAAAATTCTGTTTTCACTTAGTCATTATGAGGTAACGTGTGTAGATTAATGAAAAAAATAATTTAAATTATTGTAGTATAGTATTGGACTGCATCATAACAAAATTTAAAAAAGTGAAGGGGGTCTGAATACTTTCTGAATGCATTGTAAATATACTGTATATACGAAAGACAGTTTTGTACAGTATATGTTAAATTAAGTATATAAGACTGTTATATGAACTAATACTTACTGTGAGGGAGTAAACAAGGGCAGCCGATCCCAGAGGCATACAGCAGCACAGCATGGTAAAGATGGAGTAGCTCAGGTAATCTGGCAGTGGATTGGCCAGTGGAGTGAACACTTCAGTCGAAGGCTGCATAGTGACCACATTCTGCCCCGGACATGACTCTGGAGTGTACAGGCCAGATGCTGCTGGAGCTCCATATTGCTGGGAAATGCTGGGAAAGTTGTGAGAGGGAGATAATCCAGCTTCTGAGTACTCCGGAGGGCCCCGCTGCAGTGAAAGCAAAGGCTGCCCTTTTTCTGGATTCTGAGATGAATTCCACTCTGCTGGAGACTTTCTTGAATCCATGTTTCTCTTGATTGCAATTATCTTTTCTGCAGCTCTGAACAGTGTCTGTCTCTTGTCAGTTAAGATTAATATGTTGCATTTGTGCACATTCCTCTTAAGGGGACGGGTAGGTTGTTTTTTTTGTAAGGGAAGGAGTGACAAGATGTTTCTATAGATTTAACTTTCTGTAAATTCTCCTGCTTGTAAGTGCCGCCTGGTGGAATCAACAAGCAGCTTTAAGAGTGCAGGAAAATTAAATATCAGGACAAAAGTTCTGATGTGTTCCTAATTCCTAAACATGTTTCATACACATCGACTCATTCTTCCATAACACAAAGGTTGTCACCCAGCAAGCATGCTGTCATTCAATGACCTAATTATACACTGTTTTTGTTTGTAAAATGTCCTCAGAAAATAACAATGAAACCTAGAAAATTAAATGCAAGTATATATTATGTGGTCCAAGTTTACGTTACAGTATAAAATGATTCACTATCAAATAATTTATGTTGTTGCCTTTTGAATATGATAATAACATTGAAAGACTAACACCTACGTGTTCAGCTACATTTAATAGTTTTGAAAGTTATTCAAAAAGTTTATTTTCTTTCTTTTTTTTAGATCTGTAATATACTGTACAAATGTAGCAAATTGCGGATTGATTGATAGATAGCTTGATTAATTTTAAACTTACGTTTAACAGTTTTTTAAAGTATGTGTGGCCTGTAGTTACACACATAAAAATAGGGCTATTGTTTCTGTACCTAAAGGTACATTTGCCACCAAAGTACAAAGAAAGAAGGTGATCAAGTGTTAGTGTTGCTCCCTGTTGTTGGTTCTGCCTTATCTGCACGATTTCCGGCCCTTATGAGGTACTTAGAAAATTGAGTGATACTGATTATGTGGTTCGTACTCCTGCCAGAAAAAGAAAGTCTTGTGTGTGTCATGTGAATATGTTAAAGGAATATCACAGTAGAGAATCTTCCCGAATGGAAGTTTTAATTGCAGATAATGTTGCTGTTCGTGTTCCAGTTCCCGTAGCTACTGTCAGGGATCTGGAAGAAGGACCCAATTGCAGAGTGAGTGAGTGTCAATAATTTATTACAAAACAAAGATACAAGAGGGTAGTGGTATTTGCATGTGATTTAACAACAAGAACAGAGTAAACAGAGAGACAGCTAGGGAACACCACTGGGATAGCCTGGACATCGACTAGCAGAATAGCAGCAGAGTAAGCGGCAAGGCCAGGCAGAGTGAACCAGGAACAGGATCAGGACAGGAACTCTATGACACAGAGACAAGAACAGGCTCCACAGAAACATAAGGAGTCCAATACAGGCAGGGGATCAAAAGGCAAAAACAACTAATAAAAAGTAATAAAGAAATTACTAATTTCACCAACACAACTAAATCAAAGAACAACAAACAAATATAAAAATAAAAGATCAAGACTAGAACAAACTAAATAAATATAAAAAAGCAAAAGGCAAGAACAGCCAAAATGCTAGAGCAAGGAGCAAGACAAGAACAACAAATGACAAGACAAGGACACAAGACCAACCAGACAGGGAGACAAAACACATACTCAGCCACATCCACAGGCAGCGACAAAGACAGTGACAGAAAGGGTGAGAATGACAACGAACCGGCAAAGACAATAGGGCAAGGAGCCCAATAAATAAGGAGGAGAGCACACGAGGAACAGGTGAAAGCAATTACACTAACAAGGGCTAACAAGAGGGTGTGGCAAAGATTAAATGAGGGGATAGAGAAGCACATGGCTGACAAAGCCATGTGCTAACACAAGACAACATAAACAAGAACAAACAGTGTGTCAGGGCAGAACCCTGACAGCTACAGGATGTAGCGATGCTGCTTGTGATGCTGATGCTGAGGATGATGATGTGGTGTCCCGTCATACTTATCAACAATGCGCTAGATTTAAGAACTCCGAAGTCTTGAGTGACCATCTTATCTACCACATTTATCTGAACAGCAAAGGTGTTATATTATGCAATTGATTAATGACTTTCCTTCTTTGTTTAATGATGCTCCTTCTCGTATCACAGTTTTGCAGCATGGCATTAATGTGGGTGATGCTGCTTCAATCAAGCAGGATGCATACCGTGTACTTGCTTAAGCATGGACTTGCTAAGCCTGGCTCCCTGAGGCTCGCCGTTCTTACTAGTCCCGAAGAGTGATGGCACCGCTTGATTTTGTACTGACTATAGAAAAGTAAATGCGGTTACCATTCCAGACTTTTTTTATTTGTCGTGCATGGAAGACTGCGTTGATAATCTTGGTTCTGCTCGATATGTCAGTAAATTAGATTTATTAAAAGGATATTGGCAAGTGCCCTTACCTCTCGTGCCTCTGATATTTCAGACTTTGTGACTCCCAATAGTTTTTACAGTATTATGTTATGGCTTTCGGGATACACAAAGCACCTGCTACTTTCCAGCGACTCATTATTGTGCTTTCAGGGGTTTCAAACTGCAATGCTTACCTGGATGATCTAGTTGTGTATTCTACAAACTGGTCAGAACATGTTTCTCTGTCAAGGACTGTATTCGAAGGTCTCGCCAATGCTTCATTGACTTCGAACTTGGTAAAGTGTGAATTTGGCCAAGCAACTATTACCTATCTTGGTAAAGAATTAGGTCAAGGACAAGTGCGCCCGTTAGAAGCAAAGGTAACAGCCATTGCTGGATTTTTAATTACAACTACTGGACAAGAACTTTGCTGATATTTTGTCATGGCTGGCTATTATTGTAGCTTCTGCAATAACTTTTCTATCATTGTTCAACCTTTAACGTCACTCCTTAGTACATTGTATCAGTTTTTGTGGTGTCAGCATTATGTCAGCATGCGCTTAGCTTGATCAAAACTCTGATGTGTAGCGCTCCTGTCTTGATGGCACCTAATCTTGCTTCTAAGTTCAAATTAGAAGTAAATGCCAGTGCGATTGGTGCCGCAATTGACTATCCTGTCTGCTACTTTTCGCATACGTTTAACAACCATCCAGTCAATTATGTGACAATTGAGAAAGAAGCGTTAGCATTGTTTATGGCCCTCCAATATTTTGATGTATATTTTGGGTCTAGTAATTATTCAGTGGTTCTATTTACAGATCATAACCCTTTGGTATTTCTGTCATATATATACAACCAAAATCAACATTTAATGCGTTGGTCTCTGATTTTGCAGGGTATAATCAAGCACAAGAAAGGTGTGGAGAATGTAATTGCTGATGCTTTATCTAGAGTATAATTATGTTAAGCTCTAAATAGTTTAAACAAATATATGTAGGGAGAGGGGGGTTCCTTTTCTGGTTAAGACTGACAACAAAAATCTTCGAGTACATCCGTTCCGCCAAAAGAATGAATTCTCGGCAGGCCCTATTCTTCAGGAGTTTTAACTTCACCATCTCCTATCGCCCGGGGAGTAAGAACGGTAAACCTGACGCACTCTCATGGATCTTCGAAGCTGAGACTGGATCCTCTTCTCCGGTGCCCATCGTGCAACCCAACTGGGTGATTCCGGCGAACCAGCATCTTTCAGTGGGTCCATTCTTCTAAACTAGCTTGCCACCCAGGAGAGCGGATACTTGTGCTGATTAAGCAGCGGTTCTGGTGGCGATCGGTAGCGTAGGATGCTCAGAATTTCTTGTTGAACTGCCCGGTGTGAGCAGTGGGCAAGGGCTCTAATCGGCTCCCAGTAAGGCTTCTCCGACCGTTGCCTATCCCTTCGAGACCCTGGTCCCACATCGCCATGGACTTTGTCACATACCTAGCCCCATCTAGTGGCAATACCATGGTCCTCACTGTGGTAGACAGGTTCTCGAAGGTGGTTCATTTACTTCTGCTCCTCAAACTACCCTCAGCCATGGAGACAGCGGTCATTGTCTTTGATCATGTCTTCTGCATCCATGGCCTCCCGTTGGACATGGTTTCTGACAGGGGTCCCCAATTTACATCTAAATTTTCTGTCTTACATCTAAGAGTTCTGTCGATTACTGGGGGCGACAGCGAGCCTATAATCCGGTTACCATCCGCAGACTAATGGTCAGTCCAAGCGGGCCAATCAGGACTTAGAGAGGATCCTACGTTTTGGGGTGCGTCAGCAGAGCCTTTGACTTGGAGTTACAAATTAGCCATGGTCGAGTATGTGTATAACTCCCTCCCGGTCTCGTCTACGGGATTGTCACTCTTCCATTGTTGTTTAGGCTACCAGCCCCCTTTATTTCCCTCACAAGAATCTGATGCCATTGTTCAATCTATGCATGTGTTTATTTGGAGATGCCTCCGGACATGGAGGCTTGTCATACAAGCCCTTATTCGGACTAGCAAGAGGAACAAGACATCAGCGGACCGTCACCGCGCTAAGCCCCTACTTTATGATCCTACCAGATCTCGTCGAAACCTTTTACCACAGTCTGGGTTGGACCAGTTAGCAACCACTTCTACTTTGGCAGGGTCCATCCGAATGCCTTCTGGCGACAAAATAAACCCCAGGAACGGAACTGATCATGTGTGAAACACGCACTTCTCTAGCTTGGTGAATAAACAATTCTCTAGAGCCGCTGTAAAGCCCTTAGCTGGAGAAGAGCCAGGTAATAAATCAATCGCACAATCATACGGGTGGTGAGGAGGAAGAGATGAAGCTCAGGACTAACTGAACGAAGCTACTGGAAAATTTGCAAGGTCAACCGGCTCCCCCTGCAACACAGAGACAGACATGACAGGGGATGATGCAGACACCAAACATTGAGACAAACAAAAGGGACTCCACTTCAATAGGGTGTGGTGAGCCCAATCAATGAAAGGGTTGTGCTTAATAAGCCAGGTGTGCCTGGCTTATTCCCTCAGCACCCTGAGCTTCTTCCCTCAGGCCATCAGGCTCCTTAACACAAACTCTGTTCCATAAACTTTCACAAGACTCATTATTATCTGTAAAAAAAATAACAAAACATTCATATTCTCATCATCCATATTGCCGCTATGTGTGCATACCCAGTACAACCCGTTGCACATCCCTCTCATCCCTCCTGTTTATACTAATATTTATTAAGTCCCATATACTGTTTTTTGCACATCCAATTTGTTTTGCACATCTTACTGTTTTACTGTTTTGCACTTTTCTTTATTCTATTGCACATTTACTTCTTATTTCTTTTTTTTATATATATATATATATATATATGCTCTGTGTGGTGTTACTTTTATATAATTTAATTTTGACTTTATTTTTATTTTTTTATATATATTTTCTTTTTTAATTTCTTGCACTGTCCACTGAGCGGACCTGATTTGAACTACATTTCACTTTTGATTATACCCTGTATAATTTATCATGTGACAAATAAAGAAACCTTGAACCTTGAACCTTGTGCCCCAAAACTACTGGAGCGGAAGGAGAGTGAATGAGGAGGAATCAAATCTCCTTGGTGTGATTGCCGGATGTGATCAGGTAAACGAGTCTCGTGATGGCTGTGGTCATGGTGAGAGGAGTACTGCAAAGAGTCTTAGCAGAGAAAGATTTGGCTAGAGGAAAAACAGGAATACCCCAGCATTTAGCCAGTTCAATGTCGATGAAATCCCCCTATGCTCCTGAGTCGATAAGCGCAGTCACAGTGTGGGTGACCTCCTCTGACTGAAGCAATGCCAGGAGAGTAGTCCGACCACCAGAGGGCAGTAGAGCAGCAGTCACACTTACCGTGTGCAACCTCTTTCCAGAAGGAGGTTGCCTCTTGTCGTGGCAGGCAGTAACTATAGGCCCCACCTCCCAACGCAAAGAGACACAACCCATGGGCAGCTACATAGTCAGCTCTCCCTTCCAAGATGTTATTCTGCACAAAAATCCTTATGATCGAGCCGTCGTCTGATGAAAGAAAATACATATAAGATTAAGACAATAGCTGTGCTGTGATTTCAGCTATACTTGCATGTAAAATTAGAGAAGCAAGCAACATGATATCTGTGTTAAATCGAAAACCCTGCTCCTCTCTGCCACGCGCTAAACTGAGCAGACGCAGAGAGAGAGAGAGAGAGCGAGAGAGAGAGAAAGAGAGAGAGAGAGCGAAAGAGAGAGGTGTGCATGCGCTGGGAGTGGACAGCAAGACCTCGCGCTCACGCGGCAGTACCAGCGATTCTCAGAAATTAAATAAGGTTTGGGCGCTTTTTTGAAGGGAAAAAAGTCGCTAAAGGGGTCTGCTATGTTGCTAAGTTGGCAACACTGTGCATTTCCATTTCTCCAACTATGGGTTGGGTCTTTGGGTCACACTATTTAAACTGATGCATTGAATCGTTAACTTTTTTTGCTGATGCACTGAGCGAATCGGGGAATCTTCCCATCCCTAACACATACACTATGCGCAAAACTCTGCATTTGAACAGTCAATAGCAAATACTTAATCTAATTACAAATCATGCAGTAGCCGATTCAGAAGTGCCAGATTGTCAGAGCAAAGTCACAATTAAAACGGTCGTCTATAAAATGCGTTTACTTCTGTAAGTAATCTTAATGATTCCTAAATGCATCTACTGTCGGAAGGCCAAATAAAGTGCTTTTGCTTTCGCCTAGAAACACACAGCGTCTCCCTGACACGGATAATTCAACACTACTGCGGTTACTGAAACCACGCCTTCTTTCCTCATCCTCCAATCTGGCCTGCATTATGCAAATATTTCCACATCGTGACATAGACATGTGGGGAGGTGTTTGAATGAGGAGTTTTAGGGAGCGTGGCAGAGTCTTAACTTTGATAAAGAATATCTCTTGTTTTGAGACTTTAGTCTTTGCAACTTCAGGGATCTTATCTGTGCAGCTTGGAACACTCCAAAGAGAAAGGAAAACTTGAAATAGCATCATATGACCACTTTAAAATCAATAAACATTTCACAGCAGAAATACACATTAACCACGATCTGAAGGGGGACATTTTTACAATTATACTAAAAGGCCTTTTACTTGCTTGCAGACGGCACATAGTAAATCATGTACAACAGGTTTTTCAAAGTTTTGATCATGTTAAAAATTTTGGAAAATTAGACGTGTGTGTCAAATATGATACAGTAGGCTTTATAGGGTTTGAATAATTTGATTGACAGGCTTAGTGGCTTCAGACCTTTGAAAGATACTCAGTTTTCTAAGGGGTCGTATGATGCAAGATCATAATTTTTTGTAACAGAATATGTTGACATGCTTTAATGTTAAAAACACATTATTTTTCAAATACTATACATTATTGTTCAGGCCCGTAGCCAGCTATGATGTTTTTCATGTTCAAAAAACTTTTCACTCTGAATGACTAATTTGCTGTTTAACTCCTCATATGAATGTCCGCATGACATGTATAATTCAGTTTAGACAGTTTGCAAGAATTTTAGCATCCGTGGTATAAAAATGACCGTTGCCAGATGCAGACGAAGTAAACGAGCTATTATACACATTTTTTTACTTTTCTTTCCCACTTAATTTGACACTTTAGAAAGATAATAAAGTAGGAAGTTGTAGTTTAGGATCAGCGATATCTTTATCTTATTTGCAAAGATTTGAAATTATTTTGGTTTATTTTTTGTTTTTAATAGAAATATCTGGCAACACTGCATCGCCAGTACACAGGCACTCAAACTGACAGTTATAAAAAAGCCCATGGACAAGTTATTGCTGACAGGATACCACATTCGGTAAGGGAAATGCAAAAATATCATGATATCATCTGTCAGAAACGTTGTCAACGCTGTCAAAAACAGTATTTAACACTAGTACACAGATCTGTAGAATAAGTTCGCTATTCTACAGTGGCCTGTTCTTCAGTGGCCTGTTCGCTAACCGAACAGGCCACTGAAACGTTAACAATAAGGACATTTTCTAATAAGAAACCGTGGGTGGACAGATCAATCCGTGATGCGGTTAACCAACGCACTGCATACAACGCCGGTCTGTTGTCAGGAAACATGAGCGAATACAAAGCATCGTGCTACACTCTCCGACGAGCAGTAAGAGCCGCTAAACGCTGGTACAGGGAGATAATTGAGTCACATTTCCAGCTCAATGACTCTCGACGCATGTGGCAGGGACTGAAGACCTTGTGTTCCTCTGGAAATAACTTCTCCGCAGAGGTGAGAGCAGATCCGTTGCTGGCCGAAGAGCTAAACACCTTCTACGGCCGCTTTGAATGCAATGGCGGCGGCGCGACTCTGCCGATCAGCACGTCAGGAAGCAGCAGACAGAGCAGCGATCATGTATTTACCCTGTCGGAGGACGAGGTTCGGAGGGAACTAAGGAGAGTGAACGTCAGGAAAGCAGCAGGACCTGATGGGATTACTGGCCGCGTTCTGAGGTCCTGTGCTGATCAGCTTGCTGGTTTGTTTACATCCATATTTAATGAGTCCCTCGCTACCTCTGTTGTTCCCACCTCCTTTAAAAAATCTGTCATAATCCCTGTGCCTAAGAACAGTAAACCCTCTTGCCTGAATGACTATCGTCCAGTTGCCCTCACATCGACAGTCATGAAGGTTTTTGAGAGACTTTTAAAGAAACACATTTGCTCCTCCATTCCTGTTACTTTGGACCCTCTTCAGTTTGATCAAATAGGTCTACTGATGATGCCATCTCCCAGGTCCTGCACTCCTCCCTCACACACATTGACAGCACAAATGACAACTATGTCAGGCTGCTATTCATTGACTATAGCTCAGCTCTCAGACTATAGACAGACCTCGGCCTAAACACTTCACTCTGTGACTGGATTCAAGATTTCCTCACCGCCAGACCACAAGTGGTGAAAGTCGGCCAGTTCTCCTCCAACTCCATCACCCTGAACATAAGAGCATCTAATCTCTCTACACCCACGACTGCGTGTCTTCTCACAGCTCAACTTCTATCATTAAATTTGCTAATGATACTGTGGTTCTGGGCCTCATTAACAACAATGATGAGGCCGCATACTTGGATGAGGTGGAGAGACTCACATCATGGTGCCAGGATAACTGTCTCTCTCTGAATGTGAACAAAACTAAAGAGCTGATCGTGGACTTCAGGAAGAGACAGCAGCCGCCCTACACCCCTCTTATGATCAGTGGGACCCCTGTGGAGAGGGTGAGCAGCTTCAAATATCTCGGTGTAAACATCTCCGAGGACCTGACATGGACTACACACATTCAGACTCAGGTTAAGAAAGCCAGGCAAATTCAGGATCCCACCAACAATCCTGAAAACTTTCTATTCAGGGGCCATAGAAAGTGTATTGACTCAGTGCATCTCAGTGTGGTATGGTAACTCCTCAAACCAGGACTGCAAAGCTCTGCAGAGAGTCGTGGGCTTAGCTGAGCGCATCTCAGGCTCTGCTCTCCCCTCTCTGCAGGACATCTACTTCAAACGCTGTAAAAGCAGGGCTGCTAAAATCCTCAAAGACTCAACTCACCCCGGTAACCATCTTTTCTGTTTACTGCCATCTGGCAAGTGCTTCAGGAGCATGATGGCAAAAACTGAGATACTGAGGAGGAGCTTCTTCCCTCAGGCCATCAGGCTCCTTAACACAAACCCAGTTTCATAAACACTTACAAGACTCATTATTAACTGTAAAACATTCATATTCTCATCATCCGTATTGCTGCTATGTGTACATACCCGGTACAACCCGTTTGCACATCCCTCTTGCACATCCCTCCTGTTCATATTACTATTTATTAAGTCCCAATATACTGTTTTTGCACATCTTATTTGTTTTGCACTTTTTATTCTATTGCACATTTTACTCTTTAGTTCTCTTCTTTTACCTATATATATGCTCTTGTGTTGTGTTACTTTTATATTATTTTTATTTTTATTCTTTTGCACTGTCCACTGGGCGGACCTGATTTGATTACATTTCACTTCTGATTATACCCTGTGTAATTTATTATGTGACGAATAAAGAAACCTTGAACCTTGAACCTTGAAGTAGGTGACATAATGAAATTAAATGAAATACGCAAACACTAGCCATGAAGAAGTCTATGCTATATGTCATTCAGTATAATAGTTAACATGTTCAGAAATCATGTTATAAACATTCATACGAGCCCTAGACAAAGTTATCAGCTATTTAGCAATGGTTATTAATAAAAACTATAACAGTAATATATTGTTGCAGCATGGATAGTAAACAACTGATACAATCATCCACCACTAACTATAGTACAGTATTAACAAATTTTGATGCAATAAATAGGGTATGATTTAAAAATGATCATCCCTCCAAAACAGAGAAAACATATTTCACAAATATCTACATGTCTATTTATATAAATATAAAATGTAAATCAAATATAAAATGTCTCTTTTAAAGTGTTACATTTACATTTACATTTATGCATTTAGCAGACGCTTTTATCCAAAGCGACTTACAGTGCATTCAGGTTATACATTTTTTGTCAGTAAACTAAACACTAAAGTGTTTATAGTGTATATAATGAGTTGTATTTGTTTGTTATTATAGCATATAATATAGTATAGTATAGTATAGTATAGTATAGTATATACCATTCTTTAACACACACACACCCGGACCTCACAAATTTTCAAAGCCTGGCTATGTCCATCTTATTGTAGGTCCTCTATGCCCGCCTCTCTAAATCGCTTTGTTTTCTACAAAGTCCCACCTTCCAACAATCACAGTCTGCTCTGATTGGCCAACTGACCCAGGACATTGTGATTGGCCGAACACCACAAGCACAAATTGGAAATGTAACGCCACTTTCCATAATCGCAGGCTTTAGCTTTCAAAATAAAAGTGAAGACAGTTAATAATGTCCTTGGTTTTACCATCAGTTCAAGCCGGAGAGGGCTGAGAGACTCAGTGATGATGCTCGTATGTGTTTGCACCCTCTCTCTCTCTCTCTCTCTCTCTCTCTCTCTCTCTCTCTCTCACACACACACACAAAGCGCAAAACTCTGCATTTGAACAGTCAATAGCAAACAAATACTTAAACTAATAACAAAACACACAGTCGCTGATTCAGAAGCGCCAGATTGTCAGAGCAAAGTCAGAATGACCTCCTCTCCTAGGTTCATGAAACTGTCATCCATAAAATGCTTTGCTGTTCTGTTGTAAGTAATCTTAATGATTCCTAAATGCATCTACTTTCGGAAGGCCAAATAAAGTGCTTTTGCTTTCGCCTAGAAACACACAGCTTCTCCTTGACAAGGCTTATTTATCACTACTGCGGTTACTGGTTTCTTTCTTTGCATGAACATTTGGGCAGCATTAAGCAAATATTTCCACATTGAAGACATGTGGGGAGGTGTTTGAATGAGGCGTTTTAGGGGGCGTGGAAGAGTCTTAACTTTGATAAAGAATACCTCTTTGGTTTTGAGACTTGTTTTTGCAACTTCAGGATCTTATCTATGCACAATCAGCTTGTAACACTCTAAAGAGAATGGAAAACTTGAAATCGCATCATATTAGAGTTCTGCGTTTTTTAAGTCCCGCTCCCACAAGGTTATATACTGCTCCCACCCGCTCCCGCCATATATTCACTCTTTGTTCACCTGCTGTCCGCTTTGAACAATTTTCTTCCCGACCAGATCTAAATTTAGATCTCGTTTCCAGAATCTCACATTTAAATGTCCTCTACTGAACGAAAGAGAGAGAGAGGTTAACAAATAAAAGTGTAGTAGTCTATGCACAAAATTGTATTTGCTATTTTATTTGTCTTGTCAAGAGTATTTTATTGACAGCAAAATGTTAAACTAATTTTGTAAGACACAAAATTACTTTAACATTTTGCTGCCTGTCACAAATGAAGCTTCCTTACCGCCTCCTCCGCACCATCAGAGGGAACACTCACCAGAGTATTGACTGACTCTCTTTCGAACTCCAATTCCCAGCACCCCACACACCTGGGACTGATTGCACACACACCTGCTCATCATTACACCCTCTCCATATAAGCACACCACTCACATTCATCCCTGCGAATTCTTGATTTGCTAAGGTGATCATTTCTGAGCGTTTATTATTGTGGATTGTTTATTCTGTTAAGACCTGGACTGTTTCTCGTTTCTGTGATTCTCTGCCGCCTGCCCCGACTCGTATCTGTTTACTGGACTGTGATTCTCTGCCACCTGCCCCAACTCGTATCTGTTTACTGGACTGTGATTCTCTGCCGCCTGCCCTGATCTTCGCCCGTATTGTTAACGCCCTCCTCTCGCCTTTATGGCTGCTTGTCTGTACTGCGCTGCTGTTTAATAAACTGCATATGGATCCTCAACCTACTGACTCTTCATTACAGAAGACTTCGCCCACTAGCGATCCAGCAGTCGTCATGCAATTGTCAACAGAGTTATCTGCCCAAGCTAATCAACTCGCTATACACCAGCACCAGCTCACTCGACTCACCTCTCTCACCGAGGAGCTTGTCAACGCATTACAGAATCTCCGCTTAGCAGCAACGCAACCCGAACTCGCCTCGGCACAAGTGGCTGCTCCAGTACATGCCATGCCAAGCCAAAGCCCCGCTGTAAGTCCACACCTTGCCTTTCCTGATAAATTCCATGGAGATCCATCTAAATGTCAGGGATTTCTTTTGCAATGCTCCCTTTTTAATAACCAACAACCCATGCTGTATCCTACGGATTTGGGGAAGATGTCTTTTGTGTGCTCGTTGTTAACTGGAAAGGCATTAGACTGGGCCACAGCTGTGTGGAGAGCAGACGGCTCAACATTTCCCTCATTTCAAGTGTTTTTACAGCGCTTTAAATACGTTTTTGATCATCCCGCAGGAGGCAAGAGTGCTGGTGAACAACTTCTCATGTTAAACCAAGGAAGAAGGGCGGCAGCGCTGCACAAACCGACTGGACTGAGGATGCTTTGAAACTACTGTTCCGAAAAGGATTAAGTCTGGAACTTCAATCGGAGCTGGCGTGTCGCGATGAAGGAAGAACCTTGAGTGAGTTCATTGAATTATCCATCCAGATAGATAACCTAATAAGGTCACGGCGACCCACTCATACTCTGGCCAACGATACCCCCGTTTTTGCGACCGATAATGAACCCATGCAACTTGGATACACTCACTTGACACCTGAAGAACGAGAACGTCGGCTACAGCATCATCTCTGCTTGTACTGTGGAAAGGCTGGCCATCTCAAAATGTCATGCCCCGTTCGTCCTCGCAACCCGAATTCAAAATCGGTGAGTTCCTGTTTCCATTTCAGTCAATCTACCTCCAGTTTCAAAATTCCAATAACGCTTACCAGCAGAGATAAAACGATTTGTACAAATGCCTTGCTAGATTCAGGAGCTGCTGGTAATTTCATCTCTGCTGAATTTGCTCAACAACACAATTTTAAATTAACCCCTTGTGATTCTCGGTTGGCAGTGGAAGCATTAGACGGCCGACCCCTCGGAGGGGGTAGAATCGCCCACCTCACAGAGGAGATCCACATGCAGATAGGAGCGCTGCATCATGAAAACATTAGATTCTACATCATTCTTTCACCTAATAATCCAGTAATTCTCAGTTTGCCATGGTTCCGCAGTCACAACCCTCACATCTCCTGGAGGGAGGGGCAGATCATTCATTAGAACAGCACCTGCCATGAGCACTGTCTTACTCCTGTAGAGAAAAGATAATGGAAGAACAGCACACCTTTTGGAAGTTTGGTTACTTTCATGTACCACGTCATAAATACCAGGTGCCAGCTAAAGAAGCGGCGTCTCTATAAAACCCCTCCCCCCCATCAGCGCAAAATCGCGCGATTTCTTTCGGTCACAGAACAAAGGAAATTACTTTTCTGTTTCACGTCTCACAGGGAACACCGAAACTCGCGTGTTCCTGTATGCAAAAAGACATTCATTCATTTCATGACTATTAAAACCATCTACTCAAGAAACAATATGGATATTAATGTTGTACTCTGCCTTTCATATGTGTAATGAGAGGGGTCAGTGGCGTTGAGATCCAAATGCAGCTTTATTTAATATAAACAAGAGGAGGTCAGACAGGCAAAGTTCATTAACGAAAACAGGTGAAACAAAGGCAAGGCAGAATCATCAACAGGGGCAATACAATGGTTGGGGCAGGCGGCAGACAGAGAGGATATCACAAGGCAGGCAGGGTCAAAAAGGCAGGCAGCAAATGGTCAGAGTCGTATAGGCAGTCCAGGTAAACACAGGGAAACACTCAGGGAAAACGCTTGGAAATGTCAGACGGGCTAAACAAGACTTCACAGTGAGTGCAAGGAAGTGTGCTGCTTATATGTGTGTGTGTGAATGAGGTGCAGGTGTGGTGAGACAATCAGGGTTAATGAGTGATTGGTGACAGCTGTGTGATTGGTGCAATGGTGGATGGGAATGTGTGTGTCGTAAGTGCAGTGAATGATGGGAGTTGTAGTCTGAGGCAAGAGTCCATGTGGTGAATTGCAACCAGATTCGTGACTATGTGAATGTGAATTATTTAGAAGGTGGAATGCTATTTAATCTGTGCCTTATAGGGTATCCCATGCTATTTTCTTTTCTTAATCTATAACGGATTAATGTTCTCTGTAAAGTTGTAGCGTGTTTGGATTCATATGGACAGGCACGAAAAATTATTAATCAGTGATGTGAAAGATTTGTTGACTATTATAAATGAGTGAACGTGATAAGAGATGAATGATCATGTAATATGTAATATCAAATGATGTGTATTTCGCAAGAGAATCTGTGCAGGCGGGGCTCTGCCCCACACGGACACGCTGATTCGAACAGCTGCCTGTGAGCGGGTCTAAATCGGACTGTTTAAAACGAGGCGCATGTGCAAAAGTTCTCGCTCTTATTTCTCCTTTCATCGCTCTCCAACTCGCGCAAGGACGACCAGGAAGCCGGCCTCCTGGACTCTCGCCTTAACATCGGCTGAGAAAAACTATCGAGGCGAATCAAAGACTTTGTAAACGCCGTAACACAGAACCAACATCAAACAGCCCAGGGCTCCAACACGGCTTCCCCGGTGACGTCATGCAACAGCAGCGGAGATTCCCAGAGCAACACGTTGGAACGGACAAAGGATCGAGCAACACGTGGAAACACACGTGGAAACGAGACAAAGCCACAGCCTGCTTAACACAAAAGCAAGTATTATAAACAAAGTCTCTATTTCTAACTGAACTGGTAACTCGATCTGAACGCAGTAACAAAGCAAAGTCATTTGTCGTGATCTTTCCGTTTGGTTTAAGTGTTAAAATAGCTAAGAGGGCTATTTTAACTTTCTGAAGCTACCCGCAAAACATCTGTATGTATGTGTGTGTGTGTGCATGTTTGTTTTAATAGTTTAGATCATGTATGTTAGAATAGCAGTAGAATAAATAAACCGTGTTTCATTTTATAAAGAATTGTCTCTGGGGATGTGATTTTTCAAATATTTGAACCTTATTGCCATAGAAGATCGTGTTACCTCACGCAAATTATAAAAAATTCTTTATTCTGTTTATCGTTGGCCACGAGAGCAAAATAAACTAAATTGATAAAGATATACTGATGTTAGTGATCGCTGGACGAGGACTTAATAAAGTATCAATCATAAATTAAAGATTAATATTACTTTAATCAAAGCAATATTTAATCTTTAATAAATAATTCCCCGGAACTGAAACAATAGCTCCTTTTAATAATATGCTACACTCCCATCACTCCACTTCCCTTACAGTCAATCCTCCTCGCCAAACAGAACCCAGACATTCCAGGCTTGCCTACCAAATACGCTGACCTCACTGAAGCATTCAGCAAAATCAAAGCCTCTCAGTTACCACCACACCGCTCTAGTGACTGCTCGATTGAACTACTCCCAGGTGCCACACTACCCAAGGGTAGAATTTTCCCTTTGTCTCAGCCTGAAGCAGAATCCATGAATGCCTACATAGAGGAGGAGGTAACCAAGGGGTTTATCAGACCTTCAACCTCACCCGCATCAGCTGGATTCTTCTTTGTGAAAAAGAAAGATGGAGGCCTTCGACCCTGTATCGATTACCGCGGACTTAATGAGATAACTGTCAAGTTCAGGTACCCCTTACCTCTAGTTCCTTCCGCCCTTGAGCAGCTTCGTCAAGCCAAATACTTCACAAAACTAGACCTACGTTGTGCCTATAATTTGATCCGAATCAAAGATGGAGATGAATGGAAGACGGCACTCTCTACTTCCACTGGCGACAATGAATACTTAGTTATGCCGTTTGGCCTGTCCAACAGTCCCTCAGTGTTCCAATCTTTTATTAATGATGTGTTCCGTGACATGTTAAACCGGTGGGTAATTGTTTACATTGACGATATTCTAATTCCTTGGAAGAACACACTCAGCACGTGAGATCTGTCTTAAGGCCCGTACACACCGGGACGAATATCTGCGAGCGTTATTCGCCAGCGTTTTTCAACGCGTTTTTTGTGTTCACACCCAAGCGATTTTCGCTGACGATGAGCCAGTGAACATGCAAATTCATTCCCTGACATTAGATGGCCCTTAATTTAAAACAGAAATACCCCGGTACACAAGGTGGCACTGCGCAACTTTACGCTTCTGACACTCGCTTGTCACTCAGAAGAAGAGAGCAAGTATTTACGCACTTTGTCAAAATCATACAAATTTGTCATAAAGTTATTTGTGTTCAGACACCAACAAGACCAGCAGCTCTACATTCATCTTGCCTTGCATCTTCTTTGTCTTCTTATTTCTTCCCGGCAGTGTAGATCTCACCGTCGTTTAGATTTTTTTTTATAGTAATACAAATTATTTAGTTCAGTTAGAGGACACTGCAATTAAAACTGAACGCTGCTGCTCAATGCAGTGCACGAACGAACGAGAGCCATGCATCACAGTATTGATTTTTACCTGTATTTTAAATCAAACATTGTGTTTGGGGTTATAATTGATAACCAGGTTTCGCCGCGGGATTAATTTCCTGAATATAACGTGGTAACGGTCGGTAACTCTGGTGCAATTTGAACGGGAGCGGGCGGTCTAACAATATCCCGTTCCCATACGTCCTTTCAGAACAGCATATCTGTGCTTTATTCTTATCGAGCACCGGTACAGCCTGCACTCAGACCGTTATGCGCGCGCTGCAGCACGAACCAGTGCTTCGTTTTATTTGCGGAGTCTGAGCAAAGCATGTGCAACGATGCAGAAATAATTTACAGCTCTCAAACAGAACTGGCAGGTTGTGATGAGTGACAGATCAGAATAAAGATGGAGTGTGAATGCGATGTCATTAAAGGACGTTCAACTCTCTTTCCTTTTTTATATTTTTTTGTATTATGCTTATTCTATCATTTTAAATGACAGACTGTGTCGAATTTATTTATTTTTCTCTGCTGCACTTTTCACTGTGTTAACAGCAAGATGTTAAATTAATTTAGTGTTTTGACGAGACTTATAAAATATATATTAGGCTAAACCTACATGTTTTTCCTATTGTGTTGTAGGCTGAATGTTAGCCTAAACGATTATATCCTGACAAAACGAATAAAAATAAGGATTACAATTTTTATATTTTTCTCTCTGTGACACTTTATTCCGTGTTGGCAGCAAAATGTTTTTGACATTTTTCTGTCAATAAATACAAGACGAATAAAATAAATACAATTTTATGCAGACTACACTTTTATTTGTTAGCCTAGCTATCTGTTCAAGCAGAAATATGAGTGAGCCGAGAGCGCATACACGGTTCGTTTCGGCATCATTTATAACGGACATAACGCGTGCCTAATGCACGATCCTGTATGTCACTGTAATTGTATGTCACTGTAATCATCTTTTCCTTGATTACAATAGTCGTCCATCAAAACTTGTCTGTACTAGTGTGACACTGGCTTCTTTTATCCAACTGAGAGATGTAGTTTGCGTATCATATTATTATACAGAGTTTTTGAGCAACCGTTCAGTCTGTATTACACACGATGATAAATATGTGCTGCTCCGAAACACAGAATACGTAGAGAGGTGGTACTGTTATTTATGTATAGGCTATATATTTTTTTACATGACTTAACATGCGAGTCATAATATTAGTGAATATATTATATTGTAGTTTCATCTCTCGCCCCCCCTGGTTGAGAAACACTGACCTAAAGCGTGATCTTCCAGCATTGTCTTCGTGATCGATCTATTAGGCATCCCTGCTCTTAAGTGATGTTTAAAAAAAAAAAACAACAGGGTATTGTAATGTAACTCCTCATGGGAAAATTTCCTCACCGTCACAACCCTAGTGCTCGGCAAGACTGTTTTGTGATTAAGCGCCCCCAAGTTGTGTTTTACTGTAACTTCAGCAGCTCCAGACACGTGAGCAAAAGCGCCAATCTCATTGGTTGGATAGTTTTTTACGCTACGCGTCAAACCAAAAAAACGGAGGCGTTTTAAAAAACGCTTTTACGTGTGGCGTTTTTCGTGTCGGTGTGCACACTCACATTGGCGCCCTTTGTTTAGTCACGAGGCGTTAAACGTCGGCGAATATCGCGTGCTAAGGCTGAGAATTGTGAGTTTGATCACACTTCCACCTCATTCCTCGGATATATCATCAGTCATGAGGGCGTGGCCATGGATGAGAGCAAGGTCAGGGCAGTACTGAAATGGCCTCAACCATGCACAGTCAAGGAATTACAACGATTTCTAGGATTCGCCAACTTCTACCGACGCTTCATTCGCAATTTCAGCACAGTCGCTGCCCCTTTAACCTCCATGACAAACGTTCCACCTCTCGTCTCACTTGGAGCGCTGAAGCCTTACTAGCTTTTCAGGAACTCAAGACAAGATTCACATCTGCACCTATCCTCCATCATCCCGATCCCAGCATTCCTTTCGTGGTGGAGGTCGATGCGTCTAACACTGGTATCGGAGCAGTATTGTCCCAACGTCAAGGCGATCCAGCCAAAATGTTCCCCTGTGCCTTTTATTCAAGGAAACTATCCTCAGCCGAACGGAATTATGATGTGGGCAATCGTGAGCTTCTTGGCGTCACTGGCTAGAGGGAGCCAAACATCCGTTCACTGTTTTGACTGACCACAAAAACTTGGAATATTTACGTTCTGCCAAACGATTGAATCCCAGGCAAGCAAGGTGGGCAATGTTCTTTACCAGATTCAATTTCACTGTCACTTACAGCCCAGGCACCAAGAATATCAAGGCAGATGCTCTATCCAGACAGACAGATCAAACTAGCTACCCTAAAACCGAGGATTATACCTGAGACGTTGCTCGTTGCACCAGTTCAATGGGATATAATGACAGAAATTGCTCAAATTAACAGGCAGAATCCTCCTCCACGGAATTGTCCACCCGAACTCTCTTACGTCCCTGAAACTCTCTGGAATAAACTCTTGCATCAGGTGCACAACTCACCCAGCTCAGGTCACCCTGGTATAAATGCTACCATCCAACTACTAAAGAACCGATTCTGGTGGCCTGCCATGTCCACAGACACGATCACATTCATTAATGCCTGCGCCGCTTGCAACACATCCAAATCCCCACGACAACTACCCGCAGGCCTACTTCATGGACTTTGTCACAGACCTCCCTATTTCTCAAAATAACACCACTGTATTAACTGTAATCGATCGATTCTTCAAGGCATGTCGCTTGATTCCCCTGCCAAAGCTTCCCACGGCATTTGAGACAGCTGAAATCCTTATTTACTTGCAACTGGTTTCCTCAATTTTGTAAGTTAAGTCAGCTTATTACTTTTTACAGCGTAGGAAAAGTGTCACAGAGAAAAATATATAAATAAATTCGATATCTGTCATTTAAAATTATAGGCTGAGCAAAATATAAAAACAAAATCGAGTTCTTGAAGAAAACATTCTTCAAGGACTCCACACTTTGCTCCATCTTATCCTGCTCTGTCACTCATTGACAACATGCCTGTTCTGTCTGCGGGCTGTATATTCACCACCGGTAGGCGTTCATGCGTGCAGCACGTGCATAACAGTCAGGCTGTACTGGTGCTTGAAAAGAATAAAGGCAGATATGCTGTTCTGAAAGGACTTCGGGAAAGGGATATTGTTAGATCACCCGCTCCCGGTCCCGTTCACCGCTACCGCGCTGTATTCGGGAATTTAATCCCGCTGCGCAAGAAATCTGGTCAGGTCCCACGGTTCACGCGGGACAGCCGCGGGAATGCAGAGCCACATATTAGCAAGTAAGCTATTTATCCAAGAACAGAAATATATATTCTGAATTTTTTTCTGAGTTATGCAAATGTGGTACATGATTGGTTGTGATTTAATTTTGATTTTAATATGCATGCAACCTGTATACACTTAAAATGCTATTTGGTCAATCAATGCACCCAGTTTTCATTAATTAATATGCACGTGACGTTTTTCCTTATTAATGTCCTACAGGTACTGAGTACATTAAGTCGCCATAATGTGAAACAGTCCAAATGAACACAAAGAGCTGTAACTAATTATTACCAACTAAAGTCATACACATAACTTCTGCACCAGGAACAATAGATCCTGAAAATGTATCAGTGTTATCTGTTAGAATGGCAAGCTTCCTCAGCCAGCCTCATTTCCATGTGCATGTGCTTTCAGGGGCATTTACCAACCATCTGAAGAGCCCCTCATAGTCTCAAAGGAGAGAGAAAGTTACAAAGGGGGTTTTAGTCTGTAGCTGCTGGGTTTCTCTCTCATTTCCGCCTTGTGTTGCTGAATGTGGTATGATAAGTGGAAGATGAGTTACCTTTGATCTGTTGGGTTATGCATTATTGAGATGTTGTCACTTGCTCATCGGGCTGCGTGACAGAGAGGGGCAAGATTTCTCCCTGACTCAGCATGTTCTCATGGATTTTCCAACCACTAATTAAGGCTAAACTTTCTAAAGATCACATTAGACATTCCACGATTAACATTAATAGGTATTTGTCTAACAAGTTGATTAAATAAGCATGATTTGAAACTCTCCATGTCTAATCTGGGAACTATATATTTTGTTGCTTCACGTGTATAGCTTCAAAATAAAGGCATGCAAAAGATAACCGAATGTATGTTCCACGACAAAGAGTACAGATCTACGCCACATGGAATGCTAAGAATGATGAGGATGTGAAATGCTAATGTGAAACAGCATGCCATGCTGAGGTTTACACTACACTGTCATCTGATAAATATCCGCTGGAGAATTCCTGGTTCTGTCTGTGCCTGCCTGCCTGCTCGTGTCACACCAGACTGAATACCTCATAAATCACTATAGCAGTGATTCCCAGCTATTCATTTTGCTTGTTAAACCTATAAATCGAAATTATGACAATTTTGAAATAACATATTTGAAATCCATTCTTTATGGAAGCTTTGTTTCCACCTTGAAAATAGAATAGAATTAAAAATAAATATTTTTTTTCTTCAGATATGAGTCTGTCTCACAATCTTGTTTATTTTCCATTTTGCAAATCTGTTTTTCCAATTGTTTATCTCTCAATTTTTAGTTTTTATTGCGACTTTCTCACATTATTAATCTCAGAATTATGAGACATTGCAATTACCTTTTATTATTTTTTTTTAATCCATTGTGGAAACAATCTTCCTTAACTTTTCAGCAAGTATGCATTAAGACAATCAAAATTGACAATAAAGGTATTTATAATGTAAAAAATACAAAAGATTTATATTTCAAATAAATGCTGTGTTTTGAACTTTCTATTCAGCAACAGATCCTGAAAATGAATTTATTTCGAGTTCCACAGCAATATTAAGCAGCACAACTGTCTTCAACATATGTTTCTTGAGCAGAAAATCAGTATACAGGTGAATCTCAATAAATTAGAATGTCGTGGAAAGTTCATTTATTTCAGTAATTCAACTCAAATTGTGAAAATCGTGTTTTAAATAAATTCAATGCACACAGACTGAAGTCGTTTAAGTCTTTAGTTCTTTTAATTGTGATGATTTTGGCATTTAACAAAACCCACCAATTCACTATCTCAACAAATTAAAATATGGTGACATGCCAATCAGCTAATCAACTCAAAACACCTGCAAAGGTTTCCTGAGCCTTCAAAATGGTCGCTCAGTTTGGTTCACTAGGCTACACAATCATGGGGAAGCCTGCTGATCTGACAGTTGTCCAGAAGACAATCATTGACACCCTTCACAAGTAGGATAAACCACAAACATTCATTGCCAAAGAAGCTGGCTGTTCACAGAGTGCTGTATCCAAGGAAAAAGTGTGGAAGAAAAAGATGCTGATTTCATTTTCCAGCAGGATTTGGCACCTGTCCACACTGCCTAAAGCACCAAAAGTTGGTTAAATGACCATGGTGTTGGTGTGCTTGACTGTCCAGCAAACTCACCAGACCTGAACCCCATAGACCATCCATAGAGAGCATTGTCAAGAGGAAAATGAGAAACAAGAAACCAAAAAATTCAGATGAGCTGAAGGCCACTGTCAAAGAAAACTGGGCTTCCATACCACCTCAGCAGTGCCACAAACTGATCACCTCCATGCCACGCCGAATTGAGGCAGTAATTAAAGCAAAAGGAGCCCCTACCAAGTATTGAGTACATATACAGTAAATTAACATACCTTCCAGAAGGCCAATATTTCACTAAAAATGTTTTTTTTTATTATTGGTCTCATGAAGTATTCTAATTTGTTGAGATAGTGAATTGATGGGGTTTTGTTAAATGTGAGCCAAAATCATCACAATTAAAAGAACCAAAGACTTAAACTACTTCAGTCTGTGTGCATTGAATTTATTTAAAACACGAGTTTCACAATTTGAGTTGAATTACTGAAATAAATGAACTTTTCCACGACATTCTAATTTATTGAGATGCACCTGTATTATAATGATTTCTGAAGCATCATCTGGAAACTGACGAATGGCTACAAAAATTTGCTTTGTTATCACAGGAATACATTTCATTTGAAAATATATTAAAATAGAAAATTATTTTGAAATGTAAAAATATTTCACATTCTAACACAATATTATATTGTTATATTTATTTCTCATGATTTTAACACATAACATTTAGTTGTCTTGCCCCAACGCAGAAATCTTGTGAGACCTCTAGCACACCTATCCCAAAGACATTATAAACAAAATACTAAACAATTTTGTCCTACTCACATATATTTGTAATGTGTAAACAATATAGTGATATTGACATAACTGTTGGTTTAATAATGCATGTATGCTTAGCTTTTTTTAATACTTTTCAATTCTAATGAAAAGTCGTCCCAGGTTACGTATGTAACCCTGGTTCCCCGAGGAACGAGGCGCTGCGTCGAAACGCTAGGGGAACGCCATCAGCGATGTCCAGCTCTGAATCATAAGTGTAATCAGTCAAAATTGACAGCCAGGCGTCAGGTGCGGGTGGCGTCACGACCAGGATGCTTAAAAGCCCGTGATGTGCAGCGGCGCCAGCTTCCAGGAATGAAGCAAAGCTCTAGTAGGGATGCGGAAGTATGGCCCTGCGGCGCAGCGTCTCGTTCCCTCGGGGAACCAGGGTTACATCGTAACCTGGGGCGTTCCCCTCCGGGAACATCGAGCTGTCGCCGAAACGCTAGGGAAGCGAGATGTCCACACCGCCAGAATTACCAATCCCTGCTTAGTGTGTGGAATGCACAGCTACGGCAAGAGAACAACAGAGCCAGGGTGGCTTGCAGATCTAGGTCATAGAATCTGACGAAGGTTAGGGCGTAGACCACCCAGCAGCATCACAAATGTCCTGAATAGGGACACCTGCGAAAAAAGGCCTTGGAGGCCGCCATACCTCTGGTTGAATGAGCCTTGACCCCCAAAGGCGAGGGAGATCAGAGGACTCATAGGCCACCTATGATGGCATCCACTATCCACCGACTAAGGGTCTGCTTAGCAGCTGGAAAACCCTCGCACTGGACACATACAGTTGAAGCTTTTCCTGGTTGGGCTCCCTGAAGGGAGGAGGACAAAAGGCCTGGAGTACAACGGGCCGTGGTACCGAGGAGGGACCTTAGGGGACGTACCACACGAGGGTACAAAAGACTTTGCCAGACCGGGCGTAAAATCTATAGAGGCCACCGAGAGGGCCTGCAGATCCCCAACTCTCTTCAGCGAAGATATGGCTAAAAGTAGCACCGTCTTCAGCGTAAGAAGGCGGCTCTGATACCTGCTCGATGGGTTCAAACGGAGGTTTGCAGAGAGCCTTCTAGCACAACAGCGAGATCCCAAGGAGGGACCCTGGACCGTACTCTGAGCCTGAGCCTCAGCACACCGCGGAGGAAAGCGTATGATCAGGGGTCCTTGCCCACTGATTGTCCACCCATAGGGGCGTGGTAAGACGCTATAGCTGCCACATAAACCCTCAGGGTGGAGTGGGATAACCCTGCGGAGAACCGAGCCTGCAGAAACTCCAGTACTGTACCAATCGGGCAGTTAACTGGGTCGAGCTGGTGGTCTCCACACCAAGAAGTGAAGAGTCTCCACTTGAGGCCATACAGTTTCCTCGTTGAGGGAGCTCTAGATTGGAGAATGGTCTCAACAACCTCGGTTGAGAGACCTGGCTATGAGTCGCGCCCCTCAGGGCCACGCCCACAACTTCCATAACTCCGGGCGGGGGTGAAAGATCATGCCCTCCGCTTGTGAGAGGAGATCTCCTGACTGGAATCTCCCATGGAGCCGTCGAGGAGAGAAATCAGGTCCGAGAACCATACTCGGCCCGGCCAGAGCAGGGCTACTAGCAACAGCCGGACCCGTCCCGGCGCCTCTCTAGAACTCCGGGAGCAGAGCAATCGGGGGAAAGGCGTACAGACGAAGCCTCGGCCACGTCTGTACCATAGCATCCAGCCCCAGCGGAGCTGGATGAGTCAGAGAGTACCAGAGGGGACAGTGCGATGTCTGATGAGTCGCAAACAGATCCACCTGTGCCTGGCCAAAAACTCTCCAAATCTGCTTCACCACCTCGGGGTGAAGCCTCCATTCCCCGGGCCTCGGCCCCTGCCTCGACAGGATGTCTGCTCCTACATTGAGATGCCCAGGAATATAGACCGCTCTCAGCGAGAGGAACTTGTCCTGGGACCACACAAGGATCTGGTGCGCCAGCTTGCATAAGGGGCGAGCAGACCTCCTGGTGGTTGATATAAGAAACCACAGCTGTGTTGTCGGTGCTCATTGTGATTTCTTAGGTCTGGAAGAAAATGTTTCAGTGCTCGAAACACGGCCAGCATCTCCAGGCAGTTGATGTGCCACGTGAGATGGTGACCACTCCACAGACCGCGGGCAGGGTGGCCACTCATGACCGCCCCCCAACCGGTCAGGGATGCATCCGTGGCTAGCGTTACAGCGGCGGCAAGGAGCTCCCAGGACCGGGCCCTGAGACAAGAACCAAGGTTTCCTCCACATGTCCAAGGCACGTAGGCATCGCCGTGACCTTGATCATCGGAATGGGTTTCCCCTCGGGAGAACCCCTTGGACTTGAGCCACCACTGTAGGGGTCTCATGTACAGCAGGCCAAAAGGTATCACGTTGGACGCTGCTGCCATCAGACCCAACAGTATCTTTGAAACTGCTTGACGGTGACAGGCCTTCTCTGACTCTCCTGACCGTGTTGAGAATCGATCCGAGCAGGGGACAATCGTGCCTGCATCGTGGTCGAATCCCACCACGCCTAGATAAGTGGTTCTCTGGAATGGAGACAGCACACTTTTCTTTGCATTTAGTCTTAACCCCAACTCTTTCATGTGGCGAGCGACATCTCGATGTCGAACCGCCAACTGCTCTGAATGAGCTAAAATCAACCAATCGTCGATGTAGTTGAGTATGCGGATGCCCTGGAGTCGCAGAGGAGCCAGTGCAGCATCCACGCGCCGTGAAAGTTCGGGGTGAGTGCTGGGCGAAGGAAGAACCCGATATTGGTAAGCTTTGCCCTGAAAGCGAACCTCAGGAACTTCCTGTGACTGGGAAGGATGGATATGAAATAGCGTCTTTTAGATCTATCGTGACGAACCAGTCCTCGGATCTGATCTGAGACACGACCTGTTTTACAGTAAGCATTCTGAACTTCAGGCGGCTGACTGAGCGGTTCAGTAGCCGCAGATCTAAAATTGGACGTAACCCTCCATCCTTCTTTGGAACAACGAAGTACCGGCTGTAGAACCGGACTCTCTGTCGAGAGGAGGGACCACCTCGATGGCCTCCTTCCTCAGAAGAGAGCTGACCTCTTGTTCTAATACCAGAGCCTGCTCGGGATTTGTGCTTGAGACACAACCCTTTGAAAGGTGGCGGCGGAGCCCGGGTGAATCGATAGCCTTTCTCTACAGTCTGCAGGACCCAGAGATACATTTGGCAGTAGTTTCCACGCTGCTAAATAATCTACTAAGGCAGCCAGTCTCTCGAGACTGGCCTCTGGTATGTTTGGAGCTGCGATCGATGCCTGACACGGAGGACCGGCAGGAAGCCACCGATGTAGCTGCTCGGAGATCCCTGAAGGCGTGGCGAGGCTCTCAGCTCCGCTCGTTTCCAGGCGGAAAGAACTGAGAAAAGCACTCGCGGAGACCGCTGCGCCCTGGAACTCTGGCAGGGTTGGCAGAACGATCTCCAGAGGCGCTGAGGAGAGGCGGACACCGTGTGTCACGGTGCACCCGCTCTTCCCAGCAGGGGCCGCCCTCAACAGTCCTGCG
Source organism: Gymnocypris eckloni scoliostomus (assembly GCA_027564155.1). Lineage (NCBI taxonomy): Eukaryota > Metazoa > Chordata > Actinopteri > Cypriniformes > Cyprinidae > Gymnocypris > Gymnocypris eckloni. Next base: position 17,985,389 of record CM050421.1, on the reverse strand, counting down.
TGAGCGTCAGGACCGCTTCATCGAGGGCTTCCTAGACTGAAGCCACGACCCTCAGGTCGGGCCTCGTCTCCAGCCTCGATTTTCTAGGCGTTGTCGACCTCGGTCCGCTGCGGGGAGCACGGCGGCAACGCTCTGCCTTTGGACCTCCCTATATGAGGAGCTGGTACACGGTCGGGGCTGCTCCCGCCCAGCAGCCCCTAGAGTTACAGAGCGGCGAGGGAGAAACCGCTGAAATGCTGCCGCCTGTTTAGAAGCCTCCTGGAACCTGTCGGCGACCGTTAGCGCATCGCGAACAGCCCAGAAGGCGCAAGCGGGGCATCCATCAGGACGACTCTGTCCTTCTCTTTCATGTCGGACAGAGTCAACCATAAGTGCCTCTCCGCTGCCACCATTGCTGCCATAGACCGCCCAATGGCACGGGCGGTCTCCTTAGTGGCGCGGAGAGCTAAATCAGCGGTTCTCCTCAGTTCTCCGACATCACTTGAACTGATTTGCTCGCCCTCGTCTAACTCTTTCAGCAGGTCTGCTTGATATGCCTGAAGCACAGCCATAGTGTGAAGGCATGCACCTGCCTGACCTGCTGCCAGCGTACTGCACTTGCCCAACAGCGCTGATGACCCACGCAGCGGCTTGGTGGGCAAGACCGGGCCTTCAGAGGCGATGCCGCACGGGTGCCAGATAGCCATAGCGTCTGTTCAACCGGGGCATCGCTCTGTAACCACACTCACTTAACCCGCCACATTACCATAATAATCAGAGGTGGGGATAAATAGGCGTGAAGAAAAGGCCTTTTCCACGATCTCGACACCTCAGTGTGAAGATCGGGAAAGAAAGGCGAGCTCCGGCGTAGAGGTAGTGACTTACTATGCGAAAGCGTTCATCTAGCTTACTTGGCTGCTCTTCAGTCTGATCATCGGTAGCCAATTAATGTTTAACTTGGCAACCGCGCGGTAACTACCTCTAATAACTCCTCGTATTGTGGGGATAGAGTGGGCGAAAAACCAGTGCTCTCCATATCTTCCTCCTCGGAGGAGATAGGTGAAACTACTGGTCCCGCCCTCTGAGGGAAGAAACCGCAGAACGGGCTTCCGAACCCAGAGAGCGGGCAGTGGATCTGGCAGGTGAGGACAGAGATAGGGGTTTACCGTCTCTAATCCCTCTGCCAAATCCAATTGCGAGACCCACGAGTGCAGCCACCGCTCCGCCTCAGCGGAGGCGGGCCAACACCGTGAGGCGCTAGCGAAAACTCCCTCCTCGAAGAGAGTTCTCCGGGAGGCGAAGCGTGTGAATGGGAAGCCGCTCACAATGCGGGCAGCCGGCTTCCTCAAAAGCCGACTCCAGCGTGCCGCCCCCAAGCAGACCACGCACAGACTGTGTGTATCCCGCTCGTGATGAGCGAGGGCAGGAGTCACACACTGTCTGTACTGTGAACCACTCTCGCCCCTCTTAGATTTAAAGGTTGCCTTTGACATGTCTGTACTAATCTTTCTTTGCCTGCCTTTTTTAGAACAAACTTTCTTATTTCCTAACTGGATAATAACAGATCTACAGACAATGACTGACACACACAGAGAGCTTTGCTGAATGACAAAAAGCTGGCGTCGGCTGCACATCACGTGCTTTTAAGCATCCTGGTCGTGACGTCACCCGCACCTGACGTCTTGGCTGTCAATTTTGACTGATTACACTTATGATTCAGAGCTGGACATCGTTGATGGCGTTCCCCCCTAGCGTTTCGACGCAGCTCGATGTTCCTGGAGGGGAACCTATTATTTCCTCCATCAACATGACTTCTGTCTCACTTAAACTTTTTCACAACAGTACAGCATATTTGTCAAACTGCTGGGAAACCCTGAGCAATAGTGTGTGTGTGTGTGTGCGTGTAGACCACCCTTTATATAACATAACTATAAAACCTAAATAATAATTACAAACACAAACAGATGTCATAATACAGTGTCAAGATGAGATGCCTAAACACACAATTAAATACACACATTAATATTATATAATGTGTTTTTTATTCGGTATGACTTAAATAACACTTGTTTATACAGGCGGATCAAGTGTTTATACTAAAGATCAGAGGAGAGCTTGTTCTGGCTGTAGATGTAAGGATGATGCTCAAGATAAATCCCTTACCACTCTTTATTTGTTGAGTTTATTTAAGTGTAAAATAAACTTATAAGAGTGTGCTATAGCAAACACCCACACATGCATGTCTAAAGCTTACAAATACTTACAGTATGTTGAACAAGTACAGAGATTATACACACAAACGTTCTCTGAAGTCCAGCATATATTGATTTAGTGATGCATTATCCACTATCACAGCAAGACAATGTAACATTCAATAAATTATTATTACAGTGGAAACTCATAAGATGCTCAGAGAAAGATATGAGTTAGGTGATGAGTCCAATTAAGAGAGACTTGTGGGGGCAGTTTCTGTTTGTTAAAAGCTCAATCTGAACATCTTTTAATATAAAGTTCTCTCAACATGCCGTAGAAAGAAAAAATATTCATTTTCATCCATCAAGTATTGCTAGGGCTATCGTGAAAAACATCAATCACTGTTTTTATGCCATATTATTATTATTATATGTAATAAGTGATGTTTACTATGCAAGTGTTGTTTGTCAACGTATGAGCAACTACTATCCATCATAACTTAGTATTAAATTATACAAATTATTGTGTACTGTTTTTATTACAGACATTAATGTGAGCCATTACTTTTTGGTCAATAACTGGACAGTATTTTTTATTTTCATTGGCCAGATTATTAATTTATTAAAAAAATACATAAATAAAATGCAATTGATACACACACTGACTTGAATACAACTTGAGCATGTTTTAAATGAATTAATATTTATTTTTATATTTTTTGGAGACAAGTCCAAAATAACAGGGTTATACAAATGTCCTTTTATCATAATAAAAACAACTCTTCAAAATAAATATATTCTTCAATAGAAAACTGTATTAAATATAATGCAAGAGATCAACATAATGCAAATACAATAGAATATTATAGAATACAAATATAATAACAATATCAGATCAATAACTTTTATCTGATATTATCTACAGTATCTTACAGAAGTGAGTTCACCCTTCACATTTTTGTAAATATTTTATTATTTATTTTCATGTGACAACACTGAATAAATGACACTTTGCTACAATGTAAAGTAGTGAGTGTACAGCTTGTATAACCGTATACATTTGCTGTCCCTTCAAAATAACTCCACACACAGCCATTAATGTCTAAACCTCTGGCCACAAAAGTGAGTACACTCCTAAGCGAAAATGTCCAAATTGGGCCCAAATTGTCAATATTCTGTGTGGCCACCAATATTTTCCAGCACTGCCTTAACCCTCTTGGGCATGGAGTTCACCAGAGCTTCACAGGTTGCCACTGGAGTCCTCTTCCACTCCTCCATGACGACATCACAGAGCTGGTGGATGTTTGCGCTCCTCCACATTCCATTTGAGGATGCCCCACAGATGCTCAATAGGGTGTAGGCCTGGAGACATGCTTGGCCAGTCCATCACCTTTACCCTCAGCTTCTTTAGCAAGGCAGTTGTCATTATCATGTTGAAATACTGCCCTGCGGCCCAGTCTCTGAAGGGAGGGGATCATGCTCTGCTTCAGTATGTCACAGTACATGTTGGCATTTATGGTTCCCTCAATGAACTGTAGCTCCCCAGTGCCAAGCAGCACTCATGCAGCCACAGATCATGAGACTCTCACCACCATGCTTGACTGTAAGACACACTTTCACACTTTTCTTTGTACTCCTCACCTGGTTGCCGCCGCACACTCTTGACACCATCTGAACCAAATAAGTTTATCTTGGTCTCATCAGACTAAGGACATGGTTCCAGTAATCCATGTCCTTAGTCTGCTTGTCTTCAGAAAACTGTTTGCGGGCTTTCTTTTTTTTTGCATTTCGCATTCTTGTGCATCATCTTTAGAAGAGGCTTCCTTCTGGGACGACAGCCATGCAGACCAATTTGATGCAGTGTGCGGCGTATGGTCTGAGCACTGACAGGTTGACTCCCTACCCCTTCAACCTCTGCAGTAATGCTGGCAGAACTCATATGTCTATTTCCCAAACACAATCTCTGGATATAATGCTGAGTACGTGCACTTAACTTCTTTGGTTGACCATGGCGAGGCCTGTTCTGAGTGGAACCTGTCCTGTTAAACTGCTCTATGGTCTTGGCCACCGTGCTGCAGCTCAGTTTCAGGGTCTTGGCAATCCTCTTATAGCCTAAGCAATCTTTATATAGAGTAACAATTCTTTTTTTTCAGATCCTCAGATAGTTCTTTGCCATGAGGTGCCATGTTGAACTTCCAGTGACCAGTATGAGAGAGTGAGAGCGATAACACCAAATTTAACACACCTGCTCCCCATTTACACCTGAGACCTTGTAACACTAACGAGTCACATGACACCAGGGAGAGAAAATGGCTTATTGGGCCCAATTTGGACATTTTCACTTAGGGGTGTACTCACTCTTGCATGATTGCATTGCATTGCATTTCAATTTGTCTGCCAAATCAAAGACATGTGGTGTGACCATTTCAGCGCTTAAATTTCGACTTAAATTTCAGTGTGATTCTCTCAAAAAGTTACAGTTTGGTTTCAGAAGACTTGAAATATAGTGCTTGAGTAGCATGTACCAAAATAAATAGTTTAGTAATGCTGATTTTTGTCATTTTGGGACATTCATGAATAAAATTTTGAAGGATGTCAGTCATAAAAGTTTGTTCGTGAGGGTGACTGAACGCAATGTTTTTTTTGTTAAGCAAAACCAAAACTATTAGAAATCATGTGTGTGTTTTGTGTGTGTGTGTGTGTGTGTGTGTGTGTGTGTGTGTGTGTGTGTGTGTGTGTGAATTAATAGTTCATGATATTTGTTTAAAAAAATATTTGTTTTTTTATTTTTATTTTAAAAAGTAAAAAAATGTATATGCCTCCACTCACTTGTACTAATGATAAAATGAAAATATAATATAATTTGTCAAAACCTTCTGTTCTAACAAATATATTTATTTTTTATTGTAGAAATCCCTCACATTTCACAACATTATTTTTATTTAATGTGAGTTAGAAAATCTATATTTTTATAGACATTGCACAACAACAAATCTTACTCTGTGACCAGTAGAGGGCAGAAGTCTTGATCTTCTAGAAACAAGCCTCTTCCCTTTGCCATTGTCTTCTGAGAGAACACATTCTTCTTCACACAGCCCAAACTCTTTGCAACTTCAAGACAGCTGTGGCTGCAAGAATACAGCAGAAATAAGGTATGGGAATCAACACGGCCTTCCATCATAGTGAATTCAACTTGACAAGATGCCTACCGAGCGTGACTGTGCTTGCAGGCAGAGATGATTGGCATAAAGTGTGTGGCTGATATACAGATGAACAGCTGACATGCCAGGGGAAGGAGGAGTGCTGTGCATGCTGCGCTGTGGATTTGACAGGCAGATAGTCTCAGTGCTTGGGTGTGGTGTGAAAACAGGTACAGACAACTCAGTCTGTCAGCATTCAGAGAAAGTGAAATGTTCAAATGCTGCCAGAGATGCATCCCTCATTTTTACTTTGAATAAAGCTGCATGTGTTTTTTGACAGGCGGTGTATGATGTTGTGATCTGGCATGTGGATGTGGGTTGAAGAAGCAATGGCTGACCATTAGGGCACTAAGTGTAAAAAGCAGCAGACCCACAGGAGAAGCCTAACGTGGCCTGCTCACAGAAGATCAATAGCCCATCCACAGAGAGCAGCACACACACACACAACATATCCTTAGCAACAGTCTTTGAGATTCACCACCAGATTTGCCATTAAAAATGAGCATTATGTCATTATTTACTCATTGTTTATTTACTAGTGAAAGTGAAAAGTGAACGGTCAACAACAACAAATTAAGCTCGGATGAGCTTTATTTGTCACATACACAATTATACAGAGTATAACAAATGTGTTCTCTGCATTTAACCCATCCAAGTGTACACACTTGGAGCAGTGGGCAGCTGACTGTGCAGCGCCCAGGGAGCAGTCGTGGACTTCCTGTCGGAGCCGGGATTCGAACCCACAACCTTGGGTTACCTCAGGTTTCAAGTCCAACGCGCTATCCATTAGGCCAACAAAGCTCCACAATGACAAGAAAACACCATAAAGGTCGTTCATATGTGTCACAAGATGCCTAGGAATGCATTGTGATTTATAGTCAATTTCAGTGACTTAAATTTCAATGTGTTTCTGTCAAAAAGTTACAGTTTGGCTTTAGAAGACTTGGAATATAGTGCTTGAGTAGCATGTACCAAAAGCAGTAGTTTAGTAATGCTGCTTTTTGTCATTTTGAGACACAGTTATCAATACAGTTTTACTACATTTTCATGATATTGAAAACAGCGGCCATGATATTCTTCAGGAATTCACCTTCGAGTTCCATGGAAGAATGTCAGTCATAAAGGTTTGTTCATGAGGGCGACTGAACGCAAAACCAAAACTATTATAAATATAAACAAATAAAACTGAAATAAATTAAAACATTTATCTTAATACGTGAAATGAAAATAAATGGAAACTAAAAAGAAATGCATGTAAAACACATACCAATATTATTAAACTTAAACTAAAATAAAAATAAAAATTGAAAATTACATTTAAATAAGTATAAAATAAAATATATTTCAAAATGTTGTATTATAACATATGTTACTGTATAACTAGTTTGAAATATAAAAACACCAAAGAAGATAAAGCTGTAGGGTAAAGTCAGGTAAAATGTGCCAAATAAGATTGTAACATAATTTCTCTTTAAATTTTTACAGAAAATCACAATAACTAGCATTGTTGCTTCAACACTGGTTGAAGGGCAGAGTGTTACATGAAGCTTGTCAGAGAAATTGTAGGGTAGGCCTAATTGAGCCTGACATAGAGAAGTTCATTAATCACTAATAAGGGTACTAAAGCAATTATAAGTAAGTTTACCAACAAAGCAAAGACTTATGAACAATGTTTTGACAAGTTCTTTAAAAATAAAAATGTAATTTTAGGTAGAAATGGCTGTATAAGCTAAAATGGGCCACACTTTTCAGCTAAAATGGTTTGTATACACACAACACTACACAGAAATTGGGGGTGAAAATAGATTTATAGGCCTAGATATGTATCCACATTAAATCTTAACAGTGTTTTTTAAATATTTTGCATTGCAGACAGTATGGCAGGAGGACAAGCAAAGAAAGGAACCAAAGAGACGAGAAGAGAAAGGGAAAGATAGGAAGATGTCAGTAAAATGGGCTGCATACAGACTCACACACACACACACACACACACACACACACGCACACGCACACAAACACGCACACACTTTTATACAGAAATTGAGGGTGACAATAGGTTTATAGGTCTACTATATAGATGTATGCATACAAAATCTCAACAGTCTTAAAAAACTAAATACAAGCATACACACATACATGCACACAAATGACACCATGCACAGAAACATACAACATGATCAGTTTATTTTTTATTGCATTGTTTAATTAAATATTCATTTAACTTTTAATTTAATTTAAGAGATTATAAGAGATTAACATTGTATCATGCTAATTTATAAGAATATCATTCAATCAAATGCATAGTTTATTTGATGGTATTATAAATAATTTACCAAAACATGGCCTATTTTAGCTGACTTCACCCTGTGTGTTATTTCAAGTCATGTATTTTCAAATACAATTGATCATGTCCTCAAAGTGTTTACATTTTAATGCCATGCCATCATCCAGGGCTATTTATTTTCATGGCGACAAAAAAGTATGACTGATACATCTGTGGTGTCTCTCCCACTCTTTTTATAAACAATTTTTGGAAAAGCACTTTTTGCGCACTGTTACAATTATTAAAGGTCTGGTCATTTCGGCAATGTTTTCAAATGTTGTATTACAGGTAAATGTAAGTCATGTAAAACTTCTTGACCACATGCTGTGCGCTGAGACTTGTAAATAATAGGCAAGATATGCTGATGTATTCCAGCGTGGAGGATGGGCATGTTATAGTCTCCATAGAAACATAGCTGCAAACTCTTGTGGAAAGTCCCTTCCCAAACGCTGACCACAATGTGTCCGTGTATGTGAGTGTATGTGTTTAACATTTAGTCTAAGTCTAATTCCCCCAATAATGGGGTGTATGTGTATTCTCAAAGACAATATTATAGACTACCATTGTCATTTAAATTTACTTGGGCGTGTCTTGCGCAAAATGAACAATAATCATGCATATCTCACTCCATGTAAATGGTGTTTTCTGGATGAAACCGAATGTTATACTCATAGAACAGAAAATTTGTTTCATAAGGATATTCACATGAAGTGTCTGTGGCCACTGGACTGCATGCTTACTCTCAGAACCAGAAAACAAACTGCTTCTTGGTTGTGGCTAGAAGAGATACAGAAACTAACAATGAAATTACATTTTCTACCAATTAGATTGTGTTTTGTATTAATGTCAACACCAACCCTAAACCTACCCCTTGCAATAATGTAAAACAGTAATTATTGTTATACAGTGTGACAAAATCGATGCTATATTGATGTGTGTATGCCCAGTAGTGTGTATGCAATCTCGCCTTAACCCTGCCTCTTACTCTTTGCTAATCACAATGGTCAATGCAATATCTATATAGAGCACTATAGCTTTATTTTATATACACATTTATTATATACATTGTAGCAGTTTTAACATTTACTGCACTAGGTGTTTACCTATAATGGCCAGTGAAGTGAATAATACACATTTTACCCCTCCAAACCAAACCAATCGCAAGCCCTAATTCTGAAGATTTCATTGGTCAAGATTCTGAAGATTTCATTGGTCAGGATTCTGAAGATTCCATTGGTCAAGATTCTGAAGATTTCATTGGTCAAGATTCTGAAGATTTCATTGGTCAAGATTCTGAAGATTTCATTGGTCAAGATTCTGAAGATTTCATTGGTCAATATTCTGAAGATTTCATTGGTCAAGATTCTGAAGATTTCATTGGTCAAGATTCTGAAGATTTGATTGGTCAATCTCAACTCTAAAACAAATAGTAAACCCTAGGCTTTGTTAGCACATTCTGATAGCAGCCTATTTGTATTTGTTGTGATGGAATAAATCCATAATACAATCCATGAACAAAAATTATGTGGATAATTCAGATATTTATATAATAATACAAGACTGCAGATGTGGCCACCAGCATGTTGATATTTGTGATATCTTTTGCTGATGTGATTTTGCTATCATAAAACAAGAAATTAATATCAAATAACTTATATTAGTCTGCTTCATACATTTCTTTAATAAATACCGCTGGTAGAGTTCCAAAAGAAGCCACAGAGTCCATCTTTTCATGTTTATGCACACTCAAGGAGTGGAGCGGAGTGACACAGCTTCATGGCATTCTACAATCACTCGGCTCTAAATCCACTCCGGGATTTCCATTTCCTAGTGTTTCTGTTCTGAGCGAATGAAACAAACTGTACATTTTCCCTGCACTAAATAGCAGCAACGCTGCTGTGTACATATCAGATAAGAGAAACTAACCAACATTTACATGTATGCATTTAGCAAACGCTTTTATCCAAGGCGACTTACAGTTGCATTCAGGAATCAGTATGTGTGTTCCCTGGGAATCGAACCTACAACCTTTTGCGCTGCTAACGCAATGCGTTACCACTGAGCCACACAGGAACTAATATTGCACGTGATTGGGTTTTCTACACTTTTAATGGAGCAGCCTCCAATCCCTTCTCTTTAACTGGGCCAGCCAACTGCTCCATATTTGGATTACACATTCACACACACTCTTACGCACGCCTCCACACACTCACTCCCTCCGTCACACACTCACTGGAGGTGGGGGCACGGAGTGATAGAGCTATTAGCTCGGCTGCAGCAGACATCATCGTAAGAGCGGAGTGGAGACGATTCCACCGGCAGTGCGCGAGAACGCACGGAGAGCCTAGCACTTCCCTGCACGTTATACCGTACAGTAAGTCCGTGCATATAATTTACCAGCACAAAACTGTCTTTTGGATTTGCTTGCGATCTTGGAAAAATGGCTGGGAACTAAAGGACGCAGGAGGAACAGAGTGTGACGTTTATTTAAAAAGCTTTGTAAATATTTACTGTGACAATTGCACTAATTATTATGTCAACCTGTCTGTGGTCAATTGGGCGAGATGTTCAAGATGCGCTCTTTGTCATCTCGATTAAAAATGATATAACTACTTTGAAGTAGCGCACGGGAAGCGGGGCGGTTACTTGTGAGATGTAAGCCCGAGCAGGGAGCGCTCTCGCCGGGGCTGAGTAACTGCGCCACCCCGCCTCCTTCCATTGCTCCAGATAGACTTATAAACATCTAATTATGTGCGGGTTATTGATCAATCAGCTATACTTTTTTAAACAAACTGTCACTCGTCCTAGCCGTGCGCACTTCTGCTGAGTCAACACTTGCTGGAAGCCTTTTGATGTGAAAACATAATCGCGGAAGTGTAGCCTTTACTAGAGTTGCGAATTCAACCCGTTTAATCCATGGCGACGCGGTTTATGCAAGTGCATTTATCGCCCGTGTATGTTTAATTGAGAACAGCACGTACAAGTAGGCTACATCACTTTTGTCTCCGCTTCACTGTCACCGTGTTTTAATAGACATCGGTTGTGTTCCAAAACCTAGCGAGCACACCATAGCGCATGGTTCCTAAAACGCGGGCTGATTTGTTCGGCGCGTTCCGAACAGACTCCAGTGATGCTGTTTAGTTAGGCAGCCTTACTAGGCGTTGAGACGCAGCCATTGAGTGTATCCCGTCGTGATGTCACTCGGTTCATCCCGGCTGGTTATATAATGAGCTGTTGCTGTGTATATTTCATGTGTTTGCAGGGCTGATGGGGCTTCATGCATTGTGACCGACATGCAGTGCCAGATTTTGTTGCTTTACTAAATAAACCGTGCAATTTAACGTTGATTATGTAAACAGTCGGTTAAGACGGCATTAAGTAGGTCTTTCGTTAGAATATCATTACATCAGATATGCCTACTATACTGTACTATGTGATCTGTACATTAATACACTAATAAGCAGCATATAGACTTGAGGTGGTGCACAGTTTACAACAGTAATGTTCTTAACTGTACTGTACCAAAATATATTGTGCAATGTAGATAGCCTTAACCATTTTACATCTGCAAAGATTTATTGCACGTGCCATATAACAATTACGGCTTATGTTACACTTTATACTGTAGTGTATAGTGTACTCTAATGCAGTATATTACGATATACTGCACTGTACGATGAAACACATTGACTTTTGATCTGAGCTGATTGTGAACAGATTCATGGGGCAGTTGCAAATACTATACTATATAATATACCATTATACTTTATTGCACTTATGACAGTACAGGATATATTATACTTTACTCTACTAGAGTATACTATATATACTGTACTAAGTATTCTACACTATACTGCAATGTATAACTTTCATTGTTAATTTATTAATTTCATTGTATACATTTTTTTGCACGTTTACAATGGTTAATGCACATACTGTACTATACAATACTAGTGTACTATAATATGTATATTATACCATGCAATATAAAGCTTTAGCTTTTAAATGGACATCATTGTGCACAGGTTTATGGCAGGCGCAGCATATTCTAATCTATATTATTCTATGCAAACTTAATTTTTTTAATGTAGTGCATTGTGTGCAGTTTTACAGCTCATAGGACTTTTGCAGCAAATGTAAAGTAAAATAAAATTCCATGTGAAAACATTGTTACTGCCAAATAGCCATTTGAACAGAAAACATCAGCCTTGATTCAGTTTTCTGAGGAGATTTAATTTACTTTTAAACTTTGCATGCCATAAAGGGGCAAAGAAAGAAGACCGACATAGTGAGACATGAAATTTACGGCATGAGACATTCTTGCGTTGAATGTTGAAAGACCAGCATGTTCAAATAAATAAAGGAGGATTATTTGCAGGGTCACCGTTCTACAGTTTCACCGTGTTCTGCCGAGTATTGCCTCTGCATGCTCCGTGTTCATGCTTATTATTAGTGTACATTTCCAAGGCTCTTGGATGATTAAGAAATCCTAACACTTTTTATGAAAATCCTATTATTTCGTAGAGCGTGTGGATTAGTGTTTCCCCTTTTTTGTGCAGTTGTGATACATTTCAAACAGTATGGGCTGCCGTTTGCAACCTGGGACTAAGCTGTCTGCTCGCAGTAAATGCTTTTTTCTGGATTTGTGTGGTGGTGAATTGCTCGGTGCTATAACTCGGTAAGCAAATCTCTGTTTGATGGCCCCAGTGCCACTTACTTTTAAATGTTAATGAGTAGTAATTAAGACACCGAGTATGGCCTAATCACAAGTGCTGTAGTGCGTCTGCTTATTTGTTGGGTTTTACACACACCTGCCACTTGTGAAGTGCTTGTTCTTGTTTCCCTTTAGTATCTGCGCTGTTCAAACTACCACAGTGTCAATTGAGTTGAGTTTGCTGAACCCAACTGAGCTTGTAACAGATGCAGGCAGGGCTAACTTGACACACTCGAGTGCCAGTGAAATATGGAGGGACACACCTCCACCTGCAGACAGTGCTTGCTTAATGCCGCTGTGATTGACAGGGACAGTATCAGCCAATGGGTGAGTAGAGCCAGCTGGACCAGAAATTAGTTTACACATTAGAGGGGTGGAGCTTAAGTCAACCTGGTTTGAACCTTTGCTGGAATATGAGTGTCAAGTTAGGCCTATCCAGGCAAGCTTTTAAAGTATACACTCCCTCACAGGTTTGCATGCATGAACTCAAGACCTGGGCCACATTGTTTTGCAGCATAAAAGGCAAATTAATGTTATGCCAATTCTGTCTTTGAGCTCTAAGGTTGTTGGCTATAGCTGCTTTTTTTGTGATTGCACCTTGAATCTAATAGTTTACAGAGTCTGTGGATGTGTTTGCACATGGTATTGAAATCTGTATTGTGTCATTTGATCGCAAGTGGCCATCTGTTGCTGTTAATACATCTTGCATATTCCATATATAATTTTGAAGTTTTAATTTGGCCACGCGTGATGTTTTGAGCGGAATGCTTTTCATTATCCTAGGGATAGTTCACACTCAAAAATGTTCTGTCAAAAATGATTTCATGGTTTACTCCCCTTATATGACTTTCTTTGTTCTACATAACATAAAAGAAGATATCTGAATAACGGTTGAGCTGTTTTTTATTTATACAAGGTCCAAAATGTTAAATCTCCAAAAAGGAGTTAAGTGGTAGAGTTTAAGTCTTTGCATTTCGTTTTTCTAGTTTTACATTTTTGCTAAACTTCAAAAACATACCTATACAATTCAAATGAACACTAGCAGCAGTAAAACACTTGTATTCCTTTTCACACAAATGTTTATTACAGAGGCAGATGATTGATTAATAAAGACTTATTCTTGCATGCTTCTGAACTCAAAAGGCTTTTTTCCATAGTGCATGATTTGTGAACTAATGCATTTTGACATTTGCATCATATAACCTACTCCATAGATACTGTAATGACTTTTCTGACATAATGAACTTGCTCAGTAGCTCACCTGGTATACTGCATTCCAGTTGTGATTCGGAGGAGTGGACAGGTATGAGTCAAACAAAAGTCATGACAAAAGAGCTCAAAGCCTGGGAAAAGCAGGATAAAATGCATTTTTGCTTCAGTAAATAAATACTTATCTCACATTTGCTGTTGTTTACACTATTGACCAGGTTTAGGGTAGGGTTTAATAGAGTTAGACATTTCACCTGAAGATCCAGTTATGACATTGTTAACAATAATCCTTGTTTTAGTGCATTGGTTGATTGACCGATGAGTAGGCGGTCCATCACTGCTCTCCATGATGCCTCAGAACAGATTAGCATTTATTCTACAAATGCAATGTAGTCGCGTGTTTTCGACTACCTCTGAATGTGATGTGAGGGATCCAATTTACACCTGTATTGTTCTCTGTCCACTTGTGATCGGATGCGAGGACCAGTGTAAAGGGAGTCTACAGAAGTTCAACGTCCTTTCACAGTGTCAAAGTCTATGTGGTGAGGAGAATGGAGGCAAAGAATGGGAGGGGAACGGATCGATTGTGCAATGCTGTTTCCAGACCTTTATAGCCCTTTTCTTTCATCTCTCAGCTCTATTCATTTGCTCTCCCTCCATGGGTGCAGTACACATCCCCAACCTGCTTTTGTACTCCAGCGCTCAAGAGCTTTTTTTGATATTGAGATGAATAACATTCCTTTCTCAAATGAGTGGATGTCAGCGTGCAGGCTGCTCGTCTTCCTCTAGACTCCCCATGACAGTTTTATGTATAGCCTGAATTTAAGCTTTTATTTTTCAGCTGAACAATGAGATGAACGTGAACATGCTTGAAACTGTTCATTGTTCAGTGAATGTGCTGATTTTTTTTCTTATTCTTCTTGTCAAAGTGTGGCGCTTCAGGATCATCAATAAATCTCTTCATCCATCTAGAAGTATTGTTAAAAATAAAGCACTTGCATGCATAAATCACATTCACACCTCCAGAATTCATGACATATCAAGGCTCTGCACCTTGGAGAGTAACATACTGTATGCGTATGTGGTTTCTGGACAGCCGGGAGTCATCTAAAAGCCTTTTAAAATTGGCCTTTGAGTCGGAAATATCTTGATTTTGAGTTGAACTTAAAAACACATGAATGGCCATGCAAAGTGAATTTAAGAGTGGGGAAATTCTCAATGATACCTGATCCCTGCAATATACAGTAAGATGTCAGAAGGCAGTATTATTGTAGTATTGACATAGGGCTGCACAGTATATATATATATATTTTTTGCAGCCAGATGTCTTGGAAATAATTAATCTTTCAGATTTATCTTCACTTCATTTTTTTTATGAAGTTTATATGTATAAAAAAATAAAACTATTACTTTTCACTCTGAATACGTTTTTTGGTTAATCAATTTGGGAAACCGTGAACTATTTGGCTGTATACTCATAAAGAGATGGCCTCAAACTCAAAGCCATATTGTGATATTGATATGTTTTGATATATCATGCAGCCTTAGATCGAAATGAACGATTTTACTCATTCCAGTGCTGTATATCAGTAATATTAATGTGTTTGGTCAACAAATATAAAGCTTATAATTCAGATTGTGGGTGCTTAATGCAAATTAGTCTATTATTGTTCATATACCATGCATACATAAATCAAAGTCTGTGTGAAAGCGATGTAGGAATATTTAATAATGCTTAACCACTTGTACGAGCATCAGGTTGTCCCCTGTTTATTTGTTTGATTTTCCGTATTTTGTTTCCTACTCAGATTATGTAACACGTTGCGATAATATCTGCCTACCTCGGAAGAAGCAGCTTACCAGGTGTCCATGAAAGCAGAATCTGTGCTTGTCAGTCAGCTGATCTGAGGCTTTGTAGTGAAGAAAGGTTCAGATATAGAAGGAATCGATGGCTGAAGTTCTGAATGGCAGCGTGTGAATAGTGTAGTGGCTCTGTGTCAGTGTGGGGATCAATGACCCCTCTATGGGCTGCTGTCCTCCTCTGTCCTGGATATCTGTATGCTTGCTGCTCCCTCTTGGTATATCCAAACAGGAGAGCCACTATTGATGCCACTCTTTCACCATGAAAGCAACAAAGAACAGCAAAGCTTCACGCTCATGTGCAGCTGGTTTAGAACACGATGAAAATCCTCTTAAAGCTCGTTGTGGAAAAGGCGTTTCTGAAAGCCTTAAATAGAATTTGTTTTTGGAGCCTCCTTAAAGGGATAGTTCACCAGAAATGAAAATTTGGTAATCATTTATTCATCTTTGTAAATCCAGACTTGGGTAGAAAAGTAGACATTTAGGGGAATATTCATGCTGCTCTTTGCCATACAATGAAATTGAATGGAGACCAGGAGCTGTTAAAAATACGAAAAAGGCACCTTAAATTCATGAATAAAGACTCTTCCAGTATTTTGCAATTCTTCTGAAGCTTACTGTGGTGAATAAATTTAAGTTTACGTTCTTATTGACCAAAAATCTTCCTTGACCACCATTGTTTGTTACCATTCGTTTTCAGTGAATGGAAAAAGGCAGCTTTATCATTCTGTTAAACATCTCTTTTTATATTTTATAAATTATGAAAATGTTAATTTATTGAAGAAATATTCTTTTCTGTTTTGCAGTTCATGATTGTGCAGGAGGTTGATGGTTCTTAACAGGGGCGCCGTAAGGAGGTGGTTGTTTGGGTTGGGGTTTCACATCATATTTCAGACGTGGGCCGGGCTTCGGGCCTGTTTTAAGCTTCTCCTTATTTTATATTTTAGACATCCATCAATTAGTGATGAAAAAATGTAATAAAGAAAGTTTACACACGAGACCGTGTCGCGACTGTGAAGAGCGGCTCGATGGTGTTTAGTTTCCCGCAGCAGCAGATTCATTTAGTTAGTAATTTAAAACTTTTTATAGATATATTTATCATACCTGTGGGGCATGTATTTGCTGACTTTCGGCTCATTTTTGTGAAGCGTTCCTGTTCAAGATGAGACAGCGCATCATTGTTTTCTTTATTTTATGAAATTATTTTATAAAAAGTTTTGTTGATATTATGAGTGCACACAAATAAAAGTAAACCCTTTACAGTTACGAATGAAATATTACTCTTGCCTTTATGAGCAAAGATTACAGCTTAAGTTGGTTCCATTGGAAAAAAAATGCAATTGATTTTGCTGGTGCCGCCATGTCCTGCGCTTTAGCTTCCACTCTCTGCACAAACTAGGATGCAGCTACATTTATCTAGGTTTGACGTTTAAACATTGTTATATGCTTGAACTGTTGTATTATAGATTTTATTTTAGGCAAGTCGTGATGATTTGCTAAATCATTAGTGCACTGGTTGATTGACCAGTGAGTAGGCGGTCCATCACTGCTCTCCATGATGCCTCAGAACAGATTGAACAAAAAAAAATGCTCCAAACCTTTTTCTAAATGAACTTAATAAAATAAAAAGACACTAAATATAATCACTTTGCCATTACATACAAAATTGAACTATTTTAATAGCTGAAACCGTATAATATGATTTGGGAAAAGGAGGGAAAAAGGCAGACTCGGGCTGGTAATTCTGTTAAGCTGTCAGATACGTGCCTTTTCTAAGGCCTAAATTTGAGGCCCGTACAGGGCTCTACCGGGAACGCAATCGCGGGATTCTACTGGAACGTGATCTGTACGGAGGGGGACATTAATGGCATTTGCCATGTAGTTTGGCACTAGAATGGCCTTATTTGTAATGAGGAACTTGTAGGGAAAAATTACCCACCTATTTTTAGGCTCCTAACTGTCAGTCTCATGTTTCATGTCACTAGTAATTCTTTTAGTATGAAAGTTACTAAATAATGGAGCATTATGTGGCTGAATACCTCATCTCTGTTTCTCTGTTCCTTTCTATCTGATATGTATTACATTTTGAAACTGCAATAAATTTAGCTAGTTTTGAACCGTTTTGCATATAGTTCATAAACAAAGGGCAGCTGGAACCATTTGACCAGCTTGTTATAAGCCCTGAGGTAGAGAACACACGAATGAAGACAATGCTCGTGGAGCAAAGATGCCATCATTTCTGATGCAACTACTCGGATAAATAGGACCACCGAGTGTTCTCTAACCGCAACACATACTTCGGTCATCCCTCACATTTCATGGAGTACAGGGAGGGGTTGCAGATTAAAGTTCCTTGGAGTGACGAGCTTGATCGTCAGAAGGGAAAGAGAAGCAATTGAGGTAGAAATCCCACAAGGAATACATTTCAGGGGCTGGATTCTTCTTAATAAAGAAGTTAAGAATTTTCTTAAGTTCAACTCCAAATATGTGCGGAATTCAACAGGTCAAATAGAGTAATCTGAATAGGAATCCATATGAAGTGCCATATGGTACCATAAGAAGATTGTAAGAATGCTCCTTACAGTGCAATTCTAGGAACTAACATGCACCTAAAATGTACATATTTTCATGAGAAATTAAATTTTTATGTAACTTTTGTTTTTTTAAATGTTATATTTAAAAAGCTTTCTTAAGACAGAACACTCTGTTGCATTTATTTGTCATCCATCTTTGTATTTCTGCTGCTAAAACAACCCAAAAAAGTCATGATTAAACAAGTTGGAGTTAATTATCAAAACTTAAAAAATATTTGCAATGATTTTAAGCACTTTCTTTTCAGCAATTCAAATGATTTTGTCTTAAGAATGTTTAATATTTTCTTAAGATTGTTCTAAATAATATTGTTAAGTTAATTGCGAAGTTAGAAAATAGCAGTTAAGAAGAACTGCATTCTTATGAATATTACATGAATCCAGCCAACTGAGGTGGGAATACCGGAAGATGTCTCCACCTTACCAGGTGAGAGGAATGTAGTGGGACCTGCCAAGCATCATGGGTCTCACAGCGGGTATCAAGAATGTAATACTTCCAGCACAGAGGATATGCAACTAGAGAGGAATTCAATAACAGGAAAATTGCATGGATGCAAACAATCTGTGGAATACCGAATCCACCCTTACCAGTGTTATGTTTGGCAAGATATAGTATTTCCTTATTATGCACGCTGTATTATTCAGGTGATGTGAAGTCCCTAGCAACTGCTCACCTTGGTGAATTTGGTGGAAAGAACACAAGGATTTTGGGCAGGGTGCAGGGACTTTACAACAAGCTGTACTTAGTGCAGTTGCAGTACATTGAAGGAATTTCCTGAAGTTAACGCTGGCCTTGAATAGACAAAGTGTGGTTTTGACAAAGGGGAGAAAACCAGAGAAAACATGGCTGACGCAAAGCAAAATACTGCATGCTGAGATAAAAAAAGCTAACGGCCATCCCAGTTCCATCCCATTTCCCCTCTTAAGTGATGTCATTGGAGTGGTGGAGACGTGCCAGTGTTTAAAGGGAGAGGAGCTCCCCTCCTCTCGTGGAGTTATCCCAGAAAATCTTTCCATAGAGACTCTCAGAGGAGGCAGCCAGACAAGCATTCCTCTCTCTCACATCTCTACCGCTCTGTTTTTTTTGTCTTTTTCCATCAATCCCTCCAACAATGTGCGTCTGAGTCAGCCAGAGGTACTTAAAACATAAATTCTCAACGTGGGCACATTGAGAACAATTGAGTGTGTTCATTAGCATCATACAGCACTCAAATCATTTGGAGAAGACCACAGATCTCATGAGTCTTACTTAATGGCTGTTGGTTGTATCATAAAAGTATAATATGTCTGTTTTTCATTGGCTAATGTTTTGATTAGTGGAGCTTTTTATTAGTAGGCAATCTTACTTTTGCCCATGCTTAAATCAAATTTACAATATTGTGATTGTTAGCACTCATTGCTAGTCTTGTGGTGAACAGTGAATCCGTGCAAATGAATCCTCTGAAAATAAGTGTTGGTCTTTGTAATCTTTTATCAAAGTCTGAAAATTAGCGTCCACTGTGACATGACATTCCTTCTCTGATGACGTCAGTTTGACAGCTTGGGCAAAGTTTCCTTAACTCTTCCCTTAAACTGTTGGTTTTCTGCAAGTAAGAGAGATGGAGAGGATCCGCTAAAAATAAAAACCTGTTCTCTATTTAATATTCCATTTCAGTTTGTTTGAGATACGTCACAACATAGGCTAATACTGACGTAAAGTCAGTTGAAACTTCCAAATCACGCAGACTTTAAGGTTAGGAACCTGAATAAAAGTATTAAACTTCACTTGTAACATGTTCATGCCACATGCGTAGGCCTATCTCAAATCATTCTTTATTGATGAGCAGTGTGTTATTCATTTTCTACGCAATCTGACTTTTTCCCTTGCAGATAATAAACAGGTGACACAAATATGAATTATATAATTAATAATGATATTAAAGTATTGGTACTTTCTTAAAGATGAACTAAGCATTAGATGACAAAAAAATTGTGCAATTGTGATTTGACCCATACTTGGAATTTGTGCTCTGCGTTTAATCCATCCAAAGTGCACACACACAGCAGTGAACACACACACACCATGAACATCTAGTGGCTCATTTATCAAATCGTCATTGATCAATTTGAAGGTTCTTGCCTCTTGCACAGTCAACAGCTGTCAGCGTGGTGAAGCAGCTTTGGGACGAGGAACTTTGCAGCTTGAATGAGCCGTAGGCAGTGGGCTGATGGGGCCTGACACAGATGAATGAGGTTAATCTGAAGGCCACTGTGTAAAGCGGTATCCCAGGTGTCAGCAGTGTCTGAGAATATTTACCATAAACTACTGCACATGAAATCCAAATATCTATTTGTTATACTGTTCTCATCGCAATGGTTACCCAACCGAAACCCCCATCTTGAAAATCATACAGAGAAAGGGGTTGCTGTAGTACACAGCATGAGGATGTGCGGCTGTCTGATGAGTCTTGTTCCTGAAATGTCAGCTGTCTGTGAAATCTGCAGATAAACACTTGTTTCTTAGTGCATATTCAAAGAAGTCTGTTTGTCCCAGCATGCATGTTCCATTGATGCACTCTGTTTTAAGGGCATCATGGAAATCCACATTGAGCGTAGTAAAAACAGTCAATGGGCTTTATCCACGACTGAAAAGATACCTTTCCTATACCTGAGACAAAAGGCATCATATTGGCTACAAAGAACGATTGAGGGCTTTTGGTTTGCGTCTGAAGTGCTGTTTTCCAGAGAAAGATGTGGAGGTATGCAAAATAGATACTACAGCCTTGGCTCTGTTAAACATTTCATGTCATGTCCGGAATTGCTATTTATTTACCCTTCATAGTTGGAGATGAGAAGGCGAGCAGGCACGAGGGAGGGCAACAGGGGGAACTATCTTCAGCAGTTTGAATGCAACCGTCTCATGAGAAAACACTATCTACTAACAGAAAACATTTTCTGTTAACTTCATAAAGCTCTCTCGTTCATATGCTGTAGCATGTATCTATAGAAAGCCTGCAAAGAACCAGGGTTATTATAAAACAGGGTTATTTAATATACATTTCATTTTAAATGTGTTTTTATTTCAGCTAGTTGCCATGGCAAAATGTTTTGTTTTCAGACGTGACATGATTGCTTTATGATGACCAGATTTAATTTAAGCTTATGTTTTACATCTAAGCATTGATTGATGCAAATACATAGAGTACATCAAATATGGTAAACAGAAGCTAATAGTTATGCGTCCTTGACATGCCAGAATATGGTTTGTTCTTGTGCGTTAAGCATGTACGGACTTTTTGATGCTTGAAAGCTTTGTATGCTTGAAATTTTACCGGATGGCAAAATTTAAAAATACCTTGATTTGTGTTTCGAAGACGAATAGTTGTTATACGGGTTTGAAAGAACAGCATGAGTAAATAACAACATTTTCAATTTGGGGTGAACTTTTCCTTTAAATTTAAAATTTTAAGTTTAAGATCCACACTGACCATGATTTCGCCAAGTAGGATGTGTTTGTGAATCTGTTGGTTCTGAAATAGCATTCCTACCAACCAATCAGATTAAATGGTTATTGTGGGCTTGGGTCTTCCGCCACATTTTTGTCAGCATTGATTTTAGGGGTAGATAATGTTAAGGGTTTGGTTTGGGGTAAGAGAGGCATATGTTTATGTATTCCAGCACCAACAAATGATGTTGATCAAGCTTACCATGGATCCACCTAGTTACGCTAATGTAGCATTACAAAGCCATACCAAGCTTTCAGTATGACCTTTAGCATAATCACTACATAAATACATGAAGATGTTCTGGTATGACTGAATGTAGCATTAGTCATGCATGTCACGGTATATGTTTCTAAACCAAACCACTCTGACACCTACCCACATTCAGTGTGATTGTGATTCTAGTAAATGTCAGTATATGATGCATAACCAGCTGTTAAGAGGATTTCTAGTTGACACTGCCTGAAGAGTTGTAACCTTGCGTATCCATGAACTTGATTTGACTGGAGACTACGCTGTGGCTGGGGTCATTATCGGGAGGATGGTCCTCTAGCTGAGCGTGCTTGTGTTATTCTGGAGATTACATCAGGAAAGGCATACCAGAAAAGGGCTGAGGGCTTCTTCTTTTTCCTGTTGGGAAATGATTTGATTCATGTGGCCTGTGTTCTCAGCAACCTATTCATACTAGTACCTCAATGTTGAAGTGCAAGCGAGCTCTGGCGTTTCCTCTCAGCCGCCAACAGTGCATGGGTAAAATATTGAGAGTGTGCTGTGGAACACAGAATAGCACTGTATTTTTTGGGCTTTGAGCAACTTCACAGAGGAGGCAGTACTTGACAGGAACCCACCCTTAGAGAAACATTATACGGTAGACTCGCAATTTCAAGAATAGTCTACTTTGAGCACAAAGGCATTCTTTCCCATTTGCTGCCGAGCCTTCAAACTTTCAAGTCCAAAGACAAGGGAACGTAACTGTTTCCAAATAGTTTTCTCTATTAAAAACTTTGGAAGATGATGTGCCGTAGTCCTCACTCTCTCTGCTCAGAAGTTGCTAGATTAGCAGGTTTCATTAAATTCTCACAGTCTGTTTGCCAAGTGTAGCGCGTGATCGTTCCATCAATAGTAATATCTCTCAATCATGCCTGTTCTAGCTTAGAAAGCGTTGGACTTGTTGTATGTTGTCGGTGGTGATGTTTAATCTCTTAAACCTGAGGGAAGATTTTGTAATACACTGTAAAAGAATTACACATTGTTACACCAACTTCCCATAGTTACTCCAATTTCCTAAATCTTAGAGGATAATTCAGACCTTTCAGTTACCATTCTATTCATCTTTTGGAAAGAGGACTTTTTTTCTTGTTTGGTGTGATACATTTTTTTAGAGGAACCACAGCTCATGTGCCAAGTTACAGACCCTTTAAATTGTGAATTGGGCTACTAAAGATTCGTGCTGGTTATTGAGGATAGCTACCTAAAGTTATACAGTAGTTATACTGTTATCTATAGATATCTAAAGAATAGCAACAAGACAATGACCCCATATTCCATTAAAGTAGAAATGAGAAAAAGAAACATACTTAACATATTTGAATAATTGTTCCTGTTTATTTTCATAACCATTGATTCTCATATGAGCAATTTAAATGTAATATTGGCTGCACGCTAGATGATTTTCAAATCTTAACCGATTTTAAAACCATGGGAGACCACAGACATGAAGACAGTTCAAACTATTTTTAGACTTATGAATGCGCACACTAGATGATTAGACCAGATTGTGAGACAGCACACTTGACGATTGTAGGAACGATTTCACAGTGTGAAACTTGATCTCACAGAGACTCGCGAGATCAAACGTGACTAGAGAAGAAAAACAAATAGAGGACAATCGACGTCGTCAGCTGGCTCTCCTGGCGCTAGTTCTGTTTCACAGTGAAAAACAAACTATACAAAAGAATATAGGTGATGCTCTCTGCTTTCACTGCATTTTGTGGCTCTGGTGAGTGATGCTTGCTCGCTCTCATCGGCTATCGTGGGTATCACGTCAGAGGCAGCCCGATCAAGAGTCCTAAAATATTTACGATTTACGTTCGGCGACACTCTGTCTCGATTGGGAGCAGATACATATTCATAATAGCACCACACAACAGAGGATTTTTGGACAAAAAATTGCTTGCAAAAAGCCGTTAATCAGGCCACCCCCAATCGTTCAGGGGTGCAAATCGGCCTTCAAATCGGGCTTAAAATCCTCTAGTGTGCAGCCAGCCTTACTGTTTTGAAAAACAACTTTTGCGTAAATATGATAAAATATCCAGCAAAATTAATAATAATTATTATATTAATGCAAATTATCTTTTGATTGAAGCAAAGCAACTTTGCATAAATGTAATGTGATGTATAATAAATAAAGCATTGTTATTATTAATAATTCATGTCATGTTTTTACATTTTGTTTTCTAATAGTGTTAATATTGTATCAAAGCCAAAATAATACAATCATTTTCATTGTAGTTTAGATGTCAAAACAACTTTGCATACAAGTAATATAATGAAAATAAAAAATATATATAGAACTATAATTGTATTGTTGTATATAATTATAATTAATAATTTCCATGTTTTTTATTTTGTTTTAATATTTATTATTGATGTCAAAGCTGAAATACATAATCATTATGCATAATACATGCCATTTTTATTTAATTTTCTAATTTATGATATTGTTTTTAAAATAAGTTCTGCACACCTGTTATCACACACAAAAAATACCAAATAAAGAAGATAATTTATGTTTTATGTATTAGAGTTCACTAATTGCTGTTTTTCAAGTTTTTCCATTAAGTGGGTCAGTTGAAAAGACACGAAGCACTGCAGTCTAATCTGGGAATTCCTCTTAAGGGCTTTTCGGTAACCACTGCTGCGTTACTTTAAATTGTGCAGCGTTTCTCTCAGAGTTAATTAAAAGACCCCAGATCTTTCCCTCAATTACTTATCAATTATCCCGGTGCTTCTCTGTGGTTCTGCAGGGCTGACTGGGCTGTTCCCCCAGGTGATGTGGATTTGAATGGGACGGTATAATAAAGCGTAGCTGTGTTGGTGTATTTATGCATATGAGAGTGGGGGGTGGGGGGTTATTTTTATTTCTACCACTGCAGTCGTTTTCATTTTTTTCTTGTCATCATCTGCCCCACTTTTAGTCTTTCATCAGAATGGACTGTCAAGGAGATGTATGTTTGTGTGGGAGTGTGTCACTTTGTGTTTTTATGTACATGTGAGGGTAAAATGCCTTTACATGCTTTTATGTTACGTTGTGTGTGAAATGTGAGTGTATGCTGCGGGTTTATAGAGTGTACGCAGGGAAGAGCTATTTCGGGCCTCTTGTGCTCTTGTATTTGAATCTGTAAACGTGTTGTGTGGGCTGGAAACTGAACGTTATGAGCTGCAACCGATATGGTGTGTGGAAACTAGTGGGGTCATTGGTGAAACTTCAGCCGGGGTTCTCCAGCCCTGATCCCTGGCACCTCTCAGGAGTCTTATATCTGTTTACCATGAGGTCGACTGTTCAGTTGACTTACATACAGGGTCCAAAATTAACTTTTTGCCAAATCAGTCCATGGCGATTGAACACGTTTTCAACAAATTAATCATACATATATGATTTAGGGGCCATGAAATGATATAAAATGTTTGGGGGGTCAATTCATTCAATCATATTAAATGTTTTAGGGTCAGTGCAGTTTTTTCTTTTTTCAGAAATAAATGAGTACATTTATTTAGCAAGAATGCATTAAATTGAACAAAGTTGAGAGTAAAGATGTTAATCATTTTAAATTTTAAATCTATATTCTATCTAAATTACTTTTTATTAAAGAATACGTAGACAAAAATGACAGTTTCCACAAAAATATTAAGCAGCATAACTGCTTTTGACAGTGATAATAAGTGTTTCTAAGCAGCAAATCAGTATATTAGAATGATTTCTGAAGGATAACATGACAGTGAAGTCTGGAGTAATGACGGCTTAAAATACAGCTTTGCATCACAGGATTAAATTACATTTTAATATATACACTCTTAAAAATAAAGGTGCTTCACGATGCAATAGAAGAACCTTTTTTGTATAGAAATTGGTTCCATAAAGAACCTTAAACATCTGAAGAACCTTTCTGTTTCACAAAAGGTCATTTGTGGCGAAAGAAGCTTCTTCATATTACAAAAAGGTAAGGAAGAGATTTGACTGAATGGTTCATTGTGGAACCAAAAATGGTTCTTCTTTGGCATCGCTGTGAAGAACCTTTTAAAGGGGGCCTATTATACTCTTTTACAAAGTCTTGATTTTGTTTTGGGGTGTACTAGAATATGCTCTCATGCTTGCTGGTTCGAAAATCGCATTATTTTTTCACATAATTTACATTATTACAATACCTTTCTCCCCAGCCTGACACAAACGACACGATTAGTTCCGGGTTTGATGAAGGCCCGCCTTCCAAAAAATGAAGTGTTGTGATTGGTTAGCTGTCCCAGTGCCAAGTGATTGGCAAACACCTTAGACAGCATTTCAGTACTGCCCCGCCCCTTGCCAAAACAGCAAGTTTGACAATATTGCCATATCAATTCAGACCTCGAGAATATTGAACAAGAAGATCACGCAGAACCTTTGCACATGCGGATTTAGCAAGACATATTAAAGTGGTAATGTTGTTGTTGTTTTGTTTTGGCTAAATCTCGTTTTAGATAGGATGTCAACAGCTTAAAAATAACTACATATACTATGTGCAGATAAGTGTAATATGTAACGGTATGATAACGGTAATATGTATTATGTTTATTGTTCTTTAATTCTAATAGTATAACATGAATTGCAGTGAAACTGTTATACAGTTGAATTGATTTATACCATAGTCCACACAGTCTTACACTATTTGTGGCCGCATATATATGCAAATGAATTATCTGCCAGCAGGAGGCGCTGTTAGAGCGGGAGAGATCGAGGTTTCCCCGGTAACACTGTACACAAAACAGCTCTCCGCTCACAAACATTGCTTTATCAGACATCCAACATTTTCTGAAGACAAACACAAGATGGTTTCCATCAGAAATACAGTGATATAAAAACACCCGCACAAGGTTTCGATATCTGAAACGTGCAGTGATCAACCAAGTGTTCTCCCCAACCTCCAACCAGTGGAATTTCAGTTGTCGGGATTTATCTTTGTGATATCACAGATACAGGAAAACATCTTTGTAGTCCAAAGGAGCCATTTGTTGTAGTTCTTGAAAATTATTTTTTAAACAAAATGTCTCCCTTTGGAGTGGACTTTGAGATTTGTAACTTTGTAGATCGTTTTATGCCCAAACATGCACACTACACACTGACTAAAATTCAAAAACTGAAAAAGCATAATAGGACCCCTTTAAGCACCTTCAATTTTTAGTGTATTAAAACTGTATCTGTTATTTTAAATTAATATTTCAATTTGTTTTTATTGGATTTTTGATCAAATAAATGCAGCATAAGAAACCTCTTTCAACAACATAAAAAACCATACTGACCCCAAACCATTGAACGGTAGTGTTCCATTAATTAATTCATTCATTCATTCATATTTTTTTGGTATGTTGTAATTTCAACCATGAATTGTTTTGTTGCATGTAATTCCTAGAAAAGCTGGAGGCAGTTTTATCAACTTGCCAAGCCATTTGTTTCTTCTCATTTTCATGCAATTTTCCAAATTCCTTGGATGGGAATATTATTAATTACCACCAATATTAATTTCGCTACAGTACACATCTCTGTTCTTTCTTCAGGATGTTATTGCTTTCCAAAGACACACAAAAATGCAGCTATCTGGGTTTTCAGCAGTGGCTGTTGTTGATCACAGAGGGTCTGCGTACCCCCTCCTGGGATTTAGGAAATATTTCAGGCTGGCCTGGCACCAGAAGGCAATATCTCAGCAGATATCCAGACACAGTGTGTGTTAAGTAACAGCAGCAAGAAGCTCTCTAGTGTAAGTGTGTGTTTGTGTGTCTCTGCATCCTTCATTACATAAGCAGGGTCAGCAAACAGAGACCCGCAGAGACAAGAAATGAGGGCCCCTGATGTGTCTGCTGTACACATACACACTTTTTGTGTCTAGTTTTAAAGGACAGCGACGATATCGACAAAGAAAAACCAACTTAACAACAAACAGACTATGAAAAAGCATTTCCACCCCAGGCGTGCAGGTCTCAAATACCCTTGCTGATAAAATTCACAAAGGTGGGTCACATGACGTGCATGTTCAGGTCACTGGGTAGCGCTTTGAAAAATAGCTCTGCTTTGTAAAACAGGTTTTGTCTGCAGAATCAGTCGTATCATTTGTTGTACGTCCCACCGCCAATGATATTACTGTGTGGGTCGGTTTAGTGTTAGTTTCCTGCAGTTTCAGAACTACTGTGGCGCTGTTATGTAAGAGTCTTCATTGAAAGTGACAGAAAAAGTTTTTCCCGAAAGGTTTCGTGACCTTTTATCCGGTCGTTCCGAGGCTGTATGTTAACAAACCGTTTGTAGGGGAGCATGGGAAGGGAAGGCTAAAAGGTTTTGCTGTCAAGAGTGGTGAAATCTCGTGGTGGTTTGGATTGAATCGGCAGGTCCCCACTGACCTCACACATGTGTGCACACATACACCCACGTGACGTGCACGGCTGGCCAGCGGGGGTGTTGTGCAATTGACTGTTGGCGCTGGATCGTTGGGCTTGGGGTGTTTCATTCGCTCTCTAGTTCTGTTTGTGCTGCTTTCACGGATCTGAAACTTAAAGCACCTGCTTGTGTTCATCCTTCATGTTCTGTGAAAGAGGGTGGGAGGGACAGCTTGTGCTTAGAAAAAAGTATTATGCTGGGTTTTTTATGATATTTCCATGCCTTTTTTTGGCAATTTTTGTTTTAATAAAAAAATATAAAAAATCAGTTTGAATGTTTTCATATTATGTCTGATAACCAACAAATGGCCCATAATAAAAATCTATTAAAATAAAACACTAAAACTATAATGAATTTTTTTGTAGACATGTGTTGTGCTGATACTGTTTTTTATCGACATTTACAGTACCTTTATACTTATTTTGGTTATTTTGAACAGTGACACTACCTTGGTTATATTTCAATCATTTTGATTTACTACACAAGATGATACCATGTTAATGGCATGATATTATTTGAGTTATCTTTTATAACCACGAAAATACTATAATAATTAATGAATAATGTAATCATTCAGTGTTAAATATATAAAAATATTACAATCTGAAAAAAACTGTGTTTTTGTCAGGGTAGAATGAGTCATTATTTAAATTGAGAAAGACAAGGGAGAGAGAGAGTACAGGTAGGTGAATGAACAGAGATGCGTTTGAAGTGTGCTATATATTTCGGATTGTAATGCCTTGCAACTCTAATCCTTGCATTATACCCTCTGTGGATTTGGCCATGGAATTACTCTGTAGTAAAGAGCTCAGTGAGTGTGACTGGTGGCCAGACACTGATAAGTAACGCTGATGGAGGGGAGAGTGCGGTCTGAGCGACAGCGAGAGTGGCAGCAAGCCAGGACAGGGAGAGAATCTCATTGGATGTGACAGTGTTGTGAAACAAACCAGCAGCAACATAGCAAGAGAATTACAGAAGCGGAGGCCTGGTGACTGGGAAAGGACCGACTGCTGGTGTGTGTGAGTATGTGGTCGTGTGTGTACAGTATGTGGGAGAGGCTGATGTTAGCAGTCATGTGCAATTATTTTTTGTACGTGTGTGCTCGTGAAGAACTTCCTTTCTTTTTAACGTCTCCACTACAGCAATTTGAAGTACAGTACTAATTGATTTAATAAGCAGTGGATGTATTTTAACACCCCATTTTCAACGCAACGGGTGACACCACTCAACAGCTTCTGAGCATTTACTAAATCACAGAACTTGGGGTGTTTGAGCCAAAAATATTAAAAATAATTTTATAAATACTAACTTCAGTGTTACTATTAACAAAAACTATACTAATTTGCTTTGCAAAGAAGTAAAATAAGTTTAAGCTGATAAACTAAAATGACTACAACTGAAATAAAAATAACTTAAAGCTACATATAAATATATATAAAAAACTATTAAAATGACAACAGCACCTAACATAATTTACTGAAACTAAAACTAACAATAAAATAAAAACGGAAGATCAAAAAAAAGAAAAAACGAATTATACAAAAGCATGTAAATAATATAAAAATAATGTTGGTTTATAGGTACTGTATATTTTGCATGTAATGTATGTCTGTGGTCAATGCAAATCTACAATCTTCCTTTTGTTTAACCTGAATTTCAATTATTTATTTGCTCCAGAATATGTGCAAAATGGTTAATAATTCTGCATGGAGCTTTGAGAATTAACCTACAATCGTGTCAAATATGTGGCAAACTTAAACTATAGAAACATGTACTGTGCATGTTCTGTGCTTAACTTTTAAGACACATCTCTGTTTAAAGAGACACACATTTTAATCTACGGATTGATAATTGTTTTGTGATTTTAAAAAGAAAAAGACTTTAAACAAGAAAAAGCTTAGTCAGAAAGATGTCAATAATGATGCTACAAATAATGCTAATTTTGTCCAAAGCCTATACATTCTTGAATATACATACTCAAGGGAGGAGGATCAATTGAAAAATAAAAAAACACATTCTCTTTTTCCCATAATGCATTTGGCCCCTCAACCTTGACCTCATCACCAATGCCTCTGTAACATTTACATTTATGCATTTAGCAGACGCTTTTATCCAAAGCGACTTACAGTGCATTCAGGCTATACATTTTTTGTCAGTATGTGTGTTCCCTGGGAATCGAACCCACAACCTTTTGTGCTGCTAACGCAATGCTCTACCACTGAGCCACAGGAACACCTGTAATTCTCAAATTATATGGAATTGAGATTCACCTCAGTTAGAGATGAGTAGAAAAACATCTTCAACTAATGAATAACCAAGTCCAGGTTCTCTTGAATTAAACTGTATCTGATATTTACAGATACTCTGCATGACTGTAATCATTCATGGACACATTACATAAGCTCAGAACAGCAAATACTAAACACTGCCAAATTATCAACGTTCATGTCATAAAGTGACTAGAGGCTGTCTCAGTCTTATGATCATGTCTGGACTTAAGGGCATAGTTCAGACACAAATCTCTTTCACACGCAAATTTTAATTTTATAGCATAGAGCAGCACATTCTGGAGAAAGAAAGTCATACAGGTGACATGATGGCGAGTAAATGATGACAGAACCTTCATTTTCTGTTACCTGTCCCTTTAAGGATTAGGTACACCCTTAGAGCCGTAGTGTTATATTACTGTGAAGCAAGAGTCCATTGACAGTTCACCAGTATGTCATTGTCATGGAGCTTGTTCTAGGTGGAGTGTTTGTGTATGTTTTCGTTATCTGTGTCAGAAGTGTGCTGCGTGACTGGCTGCTGTGCACCAACATGTCAGAGGTCAGCCATCTGCTGTGAGTAGGAGAACTTTGCACAGCTGAGCCTAGCGTGTGTGTGCGCCAGGAGTAGGGCTGTCGCAATACCGCGCTATTGACGAGAAAAACCGCAGAGGAATACAACAACCGCAGCAACTGCAATATTTCCATGTTTTCTTTTCCGTAAGGTTACGCCCTTCTCGTTCAACACATCGTGCATGTGTTCTGAATATTAGTAATGATAACGATGTGTACCATGCTGATTTGTACAGTGGCTCAGTAAATTTGCACTTAACAAGCCTAAACAGACAGCGAATGAGAGAGAGGTGGACTGCTCTCGTGTGATTACCTGAGTCATGTGTATTTGTGAAAACAGGTTGTCATGTCCAAGGAAAGCGAAATCTGTCTTGGCATCAACACATTGCTGGTCAGCTGAGCCTTTAAAAGTGACCCTCTCAAAGTTAAAATGATTTCAACAGAGTGTTTCATTACACACCTCATTGAATGAATCCGCCTTTTGAACGTGCAGTTGAGTGAACGGTTAAAGACTCACTCAAAGACCGTCTCTTACCGCCACCTTGTGGCGAAACAATGAAGCTGCACTGACAAACAGCCCGTCTGCTCGAGAACACTCAGGTGAAATATCAACAGAAAAATGTATATTGTCCAGTCAGCTTCGAGGATCAGAACTATATATATATATATATATATGCTAATAATGGACTAACAATCTTATTGTCAGGTTTATGTTTTATGTGGACCGTTATTTTGTCATTCTCTTCTGTTTACTTCACTTCCCGTTTCAACGCGATTTAGTTTCGGTTTCATTGGTTTACTTCATTGGTTTACATCGTAACACATACACACACAGATTATATATGTATGTAGGTATGTATGTGTGTGTGTGTGCGGTAATACCGCATACTATTGAGCCTCTCAAAATTACCGCAAGGGAAATTCCTTCACTGCAACAGCCCTAGCAAGGAGCTTCATTCAGTAGCTTCTAAAGGGCCGTTCACACTAAGGGCGATTTGTAGCAGCAGAACAACCAGTTGGTTATTTCCGACGAACACTTGCCATGACTTAGATCAAATTCATGCAAATGGACAATGACATCACAAAACGTTCTGTTCTGATGGGTGTGCCAAAATGTTATGTGCAAATAATTCAGATGATCTTACGCCGAAGAAAGAAACTCATACAGGTTCGAACAACATGAGAAATAATGACAATTCTAATTCTGGGTGCACTAACCCTTATGTTTAGCTGATAAATGTGCTTAAGTTGAACCATGCAGTAATGGGGTGGTCTAACTGCAAATCAAGGATCTCCAACAATACCATTCAAATATGGGCTTTAGTTTTCTTAAGTGAATACATGAGGCCAACAGAAAAACATTTACTGTATCGATATTAGTTTTCTTAAGAGAGTAGCATAAACACTGGCATACAGGGCTTTACACAGGTTTTTATAAATACCGAGGTCCAAAAATGGAGATTGCTTGGGGGGGTTTAGGGGCATGCTCCCCCGAGAAAATTTAGATTTTTCTGACTTACATGTGTGCATTTTAAGATAATTTTAGGCTCATAAATTGGATAATAATAACATAAAGAACGCACTCTAGCTTTAAATGCGTAAGCACACAAAGTTAGTCTAGCTTCATCACGTAGTCGCGCATGTGTGCACTCTTTTGATGTGTTTTATTTTGTTTTTGGCATATTCTCAATAATACTGATGTCTCACGAGTTCAGTATTTGCTCTAAACATGCGCAGATTTGGCTTGCATGAACTTACTCAAGACATTAATGAGTGAACATAATTTACAAAAAGTAACCCGCTAGGTAAAAATGCTTGAGGTGAATGAGATGAGACGAGTGACGTGCTGAGTGATTGACAGGAGGCGTGGCTATGTAGGGCTGCTGCGGTGTGTACACACACACTGCCGTTCAAAATATATTTAATGTAATTTATTTCAGAGATGCAAATCAGAATTTTCATCTGCCTTTACACCAGTCTTCAGTGTCACATAATACTTCAGAAATCATTTCAATATATTGATTTATTATCAATGCTGTTCATTTTAGCTTTCTATTCATCAAAGAATCCTGAACAAAATGTCACAGGTTCCAAAACTATTAAACCGCAAAACTGTTTCCAACACTGGTAATAAATCAATATATTAGAATGATTTCTGAAGGATCAAATGACTCTGAAAACTGGAGTAACAGCTGGCAAAATATCTGATTTGCATCACTGAATGAAATTATTTCAAAGTATATTAATTATGTCTTAAACCTCTGACACGGAGAAGAGTAAAAACTCCTCGCATGACCGCTACCGAACATCTGAACATAAATGTAAACAAACGTAGCCTATATTTTTGCAAGCGTAACTATTGTGAAAATATTAATATTAATTGTTTCTGGGCAAAAGCATTCCTCCTGGAAAAGGTTGCGTGCCGCTGCGCTCAACACTCTTGATTTTCTGACGCCCGTTTTAAACTTTAAACTTTACAGCCGCTTCAGCGCGTTGACGACTCAGCGCGTGCAGCAAGGAACTGAACGAATAATTCAAACTGATTCGTAAACCGATTCTGCGAACTGGTTTGATCAAAAGAATGAATCATTCGCAAATGGGCATCGCTCATTGCCCAGAGAAAAGTAGATTGCACATTTGCAATAAGTTGAAGCATTTTTAACTTGTATTGCATTAAGTAAGATAAAGTAACGAGAGGCGCGTCGCCCACAGTAACGGAGTAAAAGTAGTGTTTTTTTCACAAAACATTTTACTTGAGTAAGAGTAAAAGTACCCATTTTCAAATATACTCTTAAAGTATTAGTTACCCAAAAAAGTGTATTCAAGTATATGTAACGAAGTAAATGTAACTCGTTAATACCCACCTCTGGTGTGTACCTACTTAACCATATTTTGGGGATACATTGTTACACATATTTGAGTTAAATTGAGTTATAACAAATTCTGGGACATCCTCATTTGTAAACATGCTATAAAAATAAGTATTTTTTTTCAGAAAGTTTTCTGTTAGAGTTAGGTTACAGTAAACGTGTGTGTGTGTGTAGCTATACTTCCAAAATGTTTGACTAGTGAGGTCCAAAATATCCTCGCTTTTCAAAAATGTACTCAATAATATAGTGAAACAAATATAATGTGTGTGTGTGTGTGTGTGTGTGTGAAAGAGAGAGAGGGGGAAATAAATGTTTAAGCTTTCCTTTAGTAATATAAACACAGCTACTAATGTGAATGTGCAGATTGATGACTAAAAGCCCCAAGAAACACACACTCTCTCTCGTGTGTGTGTGTGTGTGTGTGTGTGTGTGTGTGTGTGTGTGTGTGTGTGTGTGTGTGTGTGTGTGTGTGAAAAACACCATCCACGCTATTAACCATATCACTCAGCATTGTAAGCATGTTAATAATACCCCTTGATTTGTTTCGTTAAGGAACAAATACAAGTGGTATAGATTTGACTGTTTGTGGTCAGCTGCCATTTAACCATTACACTTCTGTAATTCATCTGCAAGATGAGAGAGAAACGGCAGCCTGCAGCCCTTTTCAGCTGCTGAATTACAGGAAACTGAAACAGAGAGTGCTCTTTATGAAAGCGGGATGAGAAGATACTCTTTTTAGTGTAACTTAAAGAGGCAAACGTGCTGTTTGAAATGTTAAATGACTCAAACCGCTACCAACGGGGAGAGATAAAGTCAGTAATATTAATGTCACAATGCTCATGCCCTTTCTAACTGTATTCATCTCGATTTCTCAATTTTATTCTAAATACTAATACCAATACTAAGAAATATCAACCATAAAATAATGACCAAATATGTGTGTATATATATATATATATGTTTTACATTTTGTCACTTCCCAGCTACCCATGTTCCAGTAAGCCTGTCTTATTTTGACTGTGATACGATGAGGTTTTAAAATATCAGATGACTAACTGTTACTTTTAGTATGACTAAATAAATAGATCATCTTAATAGTCAAGTCATACTGTAATGTAAGTATGTAAGGAGTGTAATGTGTGTAATCCCTATGAAGGAAGAGGTGGGAGGTGTTTGACTGACAGTGGGCGGGGCATCAGATAGTCGTTAATATTCTTTCTTGCGTTTTTGAACGGTCAGCAAAATTCAGAGCTCTCTGACTAAGACAAGGAAGGGTGATGGTTTATTTGTGAGTATATTTTTGTCTGTATATATATATATATATATATATATGTCCGTTGGAATGCATGTTTATATGTCTGATTCGCAACATTTGCATAAGTATAGCCTTTCTTCAGTGTTGTAGTAAGTTGTAGTAAAACTGTTACTCTCAGTGGAGTCAAGATTCCAGTATCATGTAAATCTCAACAAAAAGAGCAAAACCGGTCAGTAGAGAATACGAGACCACTTTTCTTGTTTAGGAATTTTCTCCATATGCTTTTTAACTTATTCTGTAATAAAGTCTTCTGAACGATGAACCACGTGGTTCATTCACACAGCGAGGGAGTGAACTAGTAATTATGCCATTTTAACCACAATATAATGAAAGCTAATTGCACATTATTGAAATATATAAGCTATTGGAGCTTATACAGTGAATATTATACCAGTTGCAATGTTTTTATAGGAGCGGGAAATTGCTCAGAGACTTGAAAGGTTTATATATTATGGTTTCACTGTAGACAAAATGAATTGTGTTCTGTTTATGTTTTCGGAACACCATTTGACCTACATTCACTGTAAAAAAAAAAAAGAGTTAGTTTTACTCACTAGGATGCCCTTTCAATTAGATACGAAATCAGCCTACAGGTGTTTAAATCAAATTTGAACTGATACAGTTTAAAGTGATGTAAACAGCTTGTGACTCCTCTACACGCATTAATACTGTATGTGCCCTTGTTGCTATGGGTGATGGCATCTAAACAAGATTAACTGGTGGTTTACTGAGAATAGATTTGACACAGCAATATTTAAGAATGCACAAAAGCACTCGTATTGACCTGCCAGAGCATTACCTCCACCCTGCCCTTGTTTTGAAGGAACATACCAGAGCAAATCGAGACAACTGAGTGTCTCAAGTTCCAGCGCCTGCTTTGAAGCAAGAAGCGAAACATTTGAGGGGGAAAAAAGGAGAAATAGTTTCTGATTCAAACAAACAAAGAGTGGTTGCCATGTCGACAGGCATCTATAAATAGTGTCCAATGTTTGTTTTGTGAATGCAGTCTCTCGCAGGAGCTTCAGAGACCAGGAGAGTGATTCTGATTTAACAGCCTTTCCTCATAGCGCTCAGCCCTGGAACGAACCATTAAACTGGACCGAGAGGTCAGATAATTTAAGGGAGAAAAAAAGCTTTTGTGTAAAGGAATGTACACTTAGTGATGAAAGGTTATGGCATGAAGTCAGAGAAATGTTAATTTAATAAAGACTATATACTTATGTAAGCTTAGGGTTGGTAAGATGTTATGGTCTCTTTTGTTCAACAAGGTTGTCTTTATTTGATAAAAAAAAATACAGTAAAAACAGTTCAATTTCTGTCTGGTTCTCAGGAGAGCACCTGGAGATTTGATTTGGTGTTCACATAGGGTGACCCATTAAATATAACTATAAAAATTAAATCATTAATAATAGCAATTATAGTATTTGCACTTAATTTAGTTTTTAAAAATTTTAATAAAATAAAGTTTAAAAAATAAAAACAATAATACATTTTTATAATACGATTATATTTAAAAATGCATTAGATAAAAATAAAGAAATTATAATATTATCTTTTTAAATGTTTGTTTTTTAATGAACTTTCAACATTTTCAAATCTAAAATCCTTAAACTTTTATTTTGGTGGGTTGCGGGTTATTTTGGGGATGGTTCAGTGTCACATGATTTTTCAGAAATCATTATAATATGCTGATTTGCTGCTGAAGAAACATTTCTTATTATTTGCAGTGTTGAAAACAGTATATTTCAGGATTCTTTGACGAAAAGAAAGTCCAAAACATTGTGACATTATAATTTTTTACTGTCACATAAGACCCCTATGGTTGTGGATGTATACATCACACACGTGTTAAAAACAAATTGTATTATATGTTTTATTAAATATGCTTTTTAAGGTAACATTGGCAATTTATTGATTGATTTATTGTTTTATTATTTTTTTATGGATGACATTAGTCTGATAGTAAAGGAAATCCTAACCCTAAGGTGTCTCGCTTGTTCATACTGCTGAAGTACATTCTCTACTTGTCTCCTGTTACCTTGGTTACATATTCAAGAGGAGTGATGGTGGCGTTATAAGAGGATATCAGAACACATTTATTTTATTATACATAAATATACAATCTAGCTAATTAATTGTTATCAAATTCATGCTGTATATAGTCAATTAACACAAAGTTCTGTTCATAAAATGCAACTTTAGTTCTGGATGTTGATTAGTCAGAAAAGCATTCCAATCTTGATCAAATATGCAGTCTAGCAGTACAATTATATAGTGTAGCACAGCCACTCGGACCTGATTGCTTAAGTGGAAAGCTCTTTGTTTTTGTATGTGGCAGGGAATGGTGAGGGCTGTTGGAGCCAGGCAGACGCAGACAGACAGAGTGGGAATCACAAGCCGTCCCCTCAGACAGCAGGAAGAGAGATTTATCCATCCCTATCCTAGTGGATTCGTCTGGACTCTCCTCGCCGATTGAACCTGGTTAAGATCCGCCTGTATCATCCCACTGGGTAAGACAGCAGTTTATTTTCATTTGAATGTTTCTGGATTGGCTTGTGCACGAGACTCATTCTTTCTTGAGTCAAGCTTTTTTACCCTCAACTTCAAAACAGATGTACTAGTAATATACTTCTTATGAAAGAGAGGGTAGAGTAGGGTTTTCTGACAGATGTGACAGCTGGAAGAAATGTGGAGCGTTTTCTGTCCCTTTCTCTGAAGCGGTTATGTGTAAAGACGGGTGATGTGAGGTCAGCCTCGTCACACATCTGCATGGAAATGCATTAAGCGTCTATGTTTCTCTTCTTCTTTTTGCTATACTTCGATCAGTTGTTATCTCTCTTTCACTTGCTGACTCAACACAGCACTTCCTCTTTTTCCACTCACTGTTTTGGTATTTGTTCCTTCCTCCAGTTGTCTCTGTCATCATTACATAGATGTCTGGAATCATCTCCGTTTTATTGTTTTTTGTCTATCTTTAAAGGAATATTTAACTTTTTAATATTTAATATTAATAGGTTTTAAGATTTAAAAAATGATTCATCCTCATGTTTCCCAAACCCTTATGACTTTCTTCTGCTAAACTCAAAATGAGATATTTTCAGGATTGACACTAGACACCAATTACTTGACAAAAACAACGAGACCTTCTTGAGAATATCTTCTTTCGTGTTCTGTATAAAGTCATACAAATATAGAATGATATGACAAAAGTTTCATTTTTGGGTGAAAAAATTCCTTTAATTGGATAATACTTTAAAGCTTTAAATAATTAGGAATGAGCAGGATGTTAACAAGTTGTCCAGCAAGCTGTGATGGTTTACAGTAATTACAGGTAGAATTTTCAGCATCATTACTTAGTCTTCAGTCTTCAGTGTCACATGATCTTTCATAAATCATTCTAATATGATTTGCTCAAGAAATGTATTATTATTATCAGTGCTGAAAACAGTTGTTCTGCTTTATATTTTTGTGGAAACTGATACATTTTTCTCGATAAATCGATGAATTGAAAATGAAAAAGAACAGCATTTATTTAATCAAAAATATTTTGTAACATTATAAATATCTTTATTGTTACTTTTGTAAATTTAAAGCATCCGTGCCGAATAAAAGTGTTAATTTCTTAAAAAAAAAATCTTGATGGCCCCAAACTATTGAAATGTAGTGTATGTTCTCATTCCACAACAACTCATGCCATAGAAACTTATTATATGGTCACATAAGTCAAGAATGGTTCACCTTTTCCTTATCAAAGCATTGATTTTCATCCTTCACAGGTTGTTTTTCCTCTCAGCGTTGTAAGACAGTGGAAATAGTTTAGCTTCTGTTGTGGAACTCATCTACCAGCTAATGTTTGGAAAGGAAGAAGCTTCCAGCCTGTCAAAGCGTGTCAGTACACATATAGGCTGAATGTGGATGTGATATGTGGTGTAAAATGGCGTTTCAGTGGGATTGGCTGTATGTGTGTAGCGTGTCTGTGGGGACAGGATCTGATGCTGGTTGAGCTGTAGTCGGGCCCAGCGGTGCATGGATATACCCGTCAGGAGTGTCTGTTCAGTTTTGAGCTCTGACAGGGATCTCTCTCTGCCTCTGGTGTCAGTTCACACTCCCTCATTTTGTCCTCCAGTCTCCCCTGGTCGGTCTAAACTGAAATCCACTCACTCTCTTTCCCCTTCATTCGGTGACATTCTAAAGCATCCTTTTTCTTTATGTCACTCCACCATTTATTAGGGATTTCAGAAGTACTGGTACTTTGGTACCAAGTCAATAGTAACATTTTGAACATGTAACTTTCAGTACCACAGAGCATGTGAGTGTACTGGGGTATAGAGCTATTTTTTCTTGTAAATAGCTGTGTAAAATTGAACTTTTGTGGTCAGATGTTCTTGAATAATAACCGCCAAACCAATTTTCTACATCATTTCATTTTATGCCATTTGTATCACTTCACAGGCTCTTTTTTTTTCTCACAAACTAAAATAAATCCAGCTCGAATCAATATTTCATCCTTATTTATTTGGTTTGTTCCAGTGTTGGATAATGTGCAGTCAGGGTCCTGAACACACCATTTTATATTTTTGGGAAAATAGCTCGGTAACTGCATTATAATTAACAAGTCAAATTAAAGCAAGTGCTTCTCAATTATCCCTCTACATTATCCCTTTTAAAAACTGGTACAAACCAAATAAATGAGAATGAAAAAGGCTATTGATTTAAGCTGGATTTATTTTAGTGATGTTAAAGCTACATTTTCAGCTGGCCTTACTCCAATCTTTAGTGTCATATGATCCTTCAGAAATCATTATACTGTAAAATTAATCTAATGTGCTGATTTGCATTATCAGTGTTGAAAACAGCGACTTAATAATAATTTTGTGGAAACCATAATGCATTTTTTCTTTCAAGAGTCTGTGATGAATAGAACGTTTAAAAGAACCTAATTTATCTGAAACTCGGCTTCTGCTTTTGTAACATTATGAATGTATTTACTGCCACCTTTAAACAATGTAATGTATCCTTGCTGAATTAAAGTATTAATTTATTTTACAAAATCACTGATCCTAAACATCTGAACAGTATATTGCATTAATACTGATCATTGAAATTAGTAGGTTCCTTTTTTCTGCATTTTTTATATTCATATTTATTCTATTTTTCACTTTTTATGTTTTATTACATATTTGTCATGTTAATATTGACTTTGGTACTTTTGGCATCCTTAATTAATTTTCACATCCTCTCACCCTTCCTGATTTTTTTTTCATCGCCTACAAATGTTCTCCTAATTTTCTCTCTTTCATTCTCTTTCTCTCTCTCCTGATCTCTAATTATTAAACAATGAGTTAATTACCTGAGTCAGAGCTCATGAATTTATTCATATGCTCTCTGGTAATTACCAAAAGCTTGTTGTGTACCAAGCAGAAAGGTTCTCCCCCACAAAGGAGCTGTTCAGATCTTTATTGCAGTGCCCCCATATCCATTCACTGTCTCCGTACAGAGAGACCTTGCCACTGTTACCACAAAATGACTTATCAGGCAACTCTTATTATGAAAGTCATACCTCTGTTCTCATAGATAAATGTTTACAATTTCCACTTGGAATGAGAGTGACAAAATACATCATTACATCACCACTGTTTACAGATATTTTGGAAAAGGGAGGGCTGGAGGTAATTTTCAGCTGTGTGATTGTCCATCGATTGGCCCATTTCCAGGTAGTCCGTCCTCAAGTGGGTCTTTGTGCACTCTTCACAGCTCTCGGCACAAACTGAACAACAAAGCAGCCAGTCTAGGATCTATAGAGATACTGTGTACAGAAAGTGTTGCATAATGATCTTTAATATCTGCAGCTTATTAGGAGTTAATTCCTCCTCTGTGGCTCAAGTGTGTCGATTGAAGGGCGACTGGGGAAGAATAGAGTTGAGATTCATGTTTATATTGTAAAATGAGCCCTGTAGGCATTATATGGAATTATATTGTGAATGAAGAGGATTGAGGGTCATAGGTCAATGTCAGAATAAAATATACATTTAACTCATCTTTTAGAATTTTCTATTATTTTTGGCATGCTTGGCATAACATCACTGCGGTGCAGAAATGCTCTGGACGTACTGAAGCGCTGTCATTTCCCTTGTGGCCTCCCTGATAAAGACTAAAAGGAAAGGTCAGTCGCAGGCCGGATGTCTCACAGACAATGTGAAATGTGTTCAAAGGAGCTGCTGTTTTTCATAGAAGTTATTATCGAATGAGTCCTTCTTTCTCGCGCTTTGTTCGGCCAGATAATGAAACAAAACAATTGAAACATCCTTATCTGCCGTGCCTTGCAAATCCACATAGTGTTATTATTTTACGCCGTTACATTATGATATCATTGACAACTATCTTTTGGCTATAATTAGATTTGTGCTTAGGTTATTATGTAGCTCTGTCCGCACTTTCCTTACTAGTATTTTTTACTTAGCCTCTTCAACCAACTTTAAATATTTTTGCGGCTATTTCAGTTTGCATATATTCTTTCCTTCAACAGCGTCACACATCATGACGATTTTATGAACCGTTCGTGTCTATTTTAGTCCTCAGGTAGCTCCACCCACACTGAAATCTCATTGGTCCAATGTCTTGCTTGACATTTTTGTATTTTAAACATCAAATATGTTCAAATTGGCTCTGTTTTTGCTCATTTTAACTTTCTTTAAAATGTGGAAAAAAAGGAAGAACTTTTGAAGAGCATTCTGGTCGCTCTTTTCCATGTAATCTCAATGAATTAGGAGTGAAGCTTTTTAACATCTAAAAGAAAACAGAAGTACCACAAGACAGCTTTACATGACATTTATACAGTCATATAAGTTGGTTGATGAGAGTTATTTAGAGAAATAGAGAATGAATCATTCTTTTCAGTCAGATCTTTTGAGGAATTAGTTGATCCAGGCCTGAATGATTCGATTCGTTCACAAACTAACTGACTCAATCAAATCTTTATTTGATAAAGCCTTTGCTCACTGATGGTCAGTAAGAGCTTTAATTTAAATCTGTTATAACATATTCATGATGCTTTAATATAATTTCTGGGGATTTTACATCTGTATTGCTCCATGCTCAATTATGTGTAAGTGCAATGGAGAAAAACAACCCATGCATTCTGAAAAATTCTGCTTTTGTGTGAGAGACAGTGCACTTTTGTGTGTCCTGCACTAGCCAAGCGACTGGGAATACTAACAGATAATAGGATGTTCGTACAAATATATCTTATACTGTATTCTTATACTGTACTTTCCTGCAGGCTGTTTTGTCTGGGTCAAGGACATTGGTCACTAAGTAGCCAGAAAGACAAGAACAGAGCAAGTATTGTGAGACAGGGAGAGATGATTCATTCCTCATGTGAGAATTTGAGTAAGAATTAAAGGGAAGCCTTCGGCAGGGACGTGCCAGGTCTTTCTGTGCTCTGAAGCTGCGAGAGAAAGACATGTGGCAGATAAGATGCAAGGCGGGGGAGGTGATGTGTTTATCGTAGGCAGTGTGTATGAGTGTGCGCGTGAATGTTTTTCACAGGACGGACAGCTTCCATAATGTGCGGCAAGATGCTCGAGGTCTCTGTGATTGATGGGTCCTGCCGGGTCCGATGGGTCCTCGGAGGGAAAGGAGAGATTAATGTCGCTATTTTTCTG
The DNA here is from genome assembly GCA_027564155.1 of Gymnocypris eckloni scoliostomus. Taxonomy (NCBI): domain Eukaryota; kingdom Metazoa; phylum Chordata; class Actinopteri; order Cypriniformes; family Cyprinidae; genus Gymnocypris; species Gymnocypris eckloni. The sequence continues at coordinate 17,942,474 of CM050421.1, read as the reverse complement.
TCGCTCGCTACTTTGTTTGGCTTTCGCCCTTTCCCTCTCACTCACTTTTTTTTTTTGGTCTCCCTTTATTGTTATTCAGAGTGAAACTTGATTCATTTGACTGACAGGAAGTGCAGTTCTTGGAATGCAAACCTGAGCATGCAGCATGCACGTATGTCACACCCTTGTGAAAATGCAAACACTGCACAGCAGTGTTTAATCAACACGTACAAAACATGCAGCGACACTCAGAAACGCTCATTTGCATGCAAATATCCATGTCGCGTGTTGAACTTCTGAAATCAGGAGCCAAAGTCCCCTCTGGGCCTTTTCTTCCAATTCGTGTAACTAAATTATATTTATTAGGGCTGCAGCTAATGATTATTTTTATTGTCGACTAATCAATCGATTATTTTTCAATTAATCTATTTATTATTTTCTCATCAGTTGAGGAATTCTTTAGTTAAACTAAACGCTCGTGTAATAATGGAATGCTCTATGAAGTAATGTTGTCATACTAGCCTTTACCTTCTGCTCTAGAGTCTTGTTTGTGTTAAACATGGCAGAAAAACTTAAAGTCTTAAGTAGGTATAACTGTAGGCTTGCGCAATGGGCGTGGCTAAAGGTGTGACGCCTCAACACACTGTTAATCGACGTATTTTTATAATCGACGTAATCGATGACGTCGACGAATCGCTGCAGCCCTAATGTTTATATTTACATTTGAAGGAGACGTCATTTCCATTTGATGTTTACACGGTTTATGGATGGCAAGGGTTTTCAAAATGGGGTCCAGTGGCCTGCTAGTGTGTGAAAAATAACAATACCATTTCATTTTGCGTTAAAAATAATAGTCAGACTAGTCACAATGACTGCATTCAGTTCTTTTATTCTGTTAAAAGCTATAGAAAAAATGTACATATATTTTTATTTTACACATTTTATTTTTCAATTAAGTATTCCTGTTTTCTCCCTTTCAGCATACATACTTTCAAGAATAGTGGTATTTGTGTCCTTGGGTTTGTTGGATACTGTTTTCAAATATAGTATATTATTATATATATTTATTGCTTTAAAACAATATTTATGCTATACAAATTATTATTAGATTGAATGCTACTTTAAAAAGAGATAAACAGTCAGCTTAATACTAAGTAAATATTTTCAGACAACATTTTAATATATTCTTATGCAATACAAAAGCCAGTTATATAATTTAGCACACAATTGTCTTGATATAATGCGAGCTATTTGTGTAAACAATGTCTTTATGAAATATATAACTTAATTAAAAAAACTATATATATTTTAGCAAGTATTTCATCGTATTTAAGGGTCCTTTATTCAGTAGTCCATTCTTGGAAAATCATGCCCTCTTGTACTCTCTCTCTCTCTCTCTCTCTCTCTCTCTGTTCCCTTGTTTCTCTCTTTCTTTTACATTATCAGAGACAGAGAGCGAGGGATCAGTTGAGTAGCTGTCTCTGGTTGAATGATTCATCCCAGCACACACACACACACACACACACACACACACACACACACACACACACACACACACACACACACACACAGCTAGGAGAGCCTCTGATGCAGATATTTTTAGAGTGTGTTGGCAGTGGAATCCAGGGAGACAAGCGTGTACGTGCGTGCGTGCGTGAGTACTACAGACAAAACCAGAATGCGATCAGAGAAGTAATGTCACATCAGAGCGCAAAGACGGTGACTCAGTCTACAATTCTCCTTCCAGTAAAAACACACAGCGCTCACAATCAATAGACTCTACTGTCCAAATCATTAGAGACATTATGACTAAACAAAACACAAATCATCACACGTTGAGTAAATCACTGAGAAATCAACACATTTGCTAGAATCTATACTGACCTTTAGCAACCAGAGCACAGACAGTACTGAAACAAATAATTTATGTTATGTAGCAAGGGCCGGATTCACAAAAAATCGCTATGAAATAAAATAAGAAGCTCTTGGAATAAATTATAAGAAAAATATTAAGTGCTATACTTGAAAAACATTCTTAAGACGTTCTTATATACTTTTATTCCCTGATGATAACCCATAATATTTCCATCTGGAACACAAATATTTGATAAATTCACAAGTATTCTAGATTATACAAGTAAAATATTCTAACAGTAATATGTATTATATAAAGTTAGTATTACAATTTGTACAATCCGAAACAACCCAATACATTCATTAAACATCTGCTTTTGGTTTTACTTTATTTATATCAGGAATTTGAATTCTTAACTTTTTCAAAGTTTCAGAAGCTGTTCTCAGAATACAAAATATTATTTAAAACTGTATTCTTTAGATTAAAGATGTTTTTGATGCCTCAGACACATTTTTGTGAAGTATAGTTAATCTGGGTAATGCTTTTTATCATAATCAATAATTTATTTTGTTTCATAGTTTTATTGCTTTCATTTTTTATTTCATTTAATTTTAAACTATCAGAAAAGCCAACTTATGGGCTGTGTTTGAAATTATGTTAGCATACTACTCTTACTACTTCCGTAATATACAGTATGTATGTATACTATGAAATGCACTTGCCCTTCCATATGCAGCGTGATGAACAAACATGTAGAAATATTCACTTTGATTTCAGTATCATTATAAATACAGTGTGTAAAGACACAAAGTTAAATACAGTCACAGTATGTTACCCTATGTCTATACCGCACAGTATGCATAAAGCAGTATGCTAGTATTAGTTTACTAACAATAGCTTTAGACTCTATACTTACAGCACATAAACAGTGACTTCATAGCTCCGTAAAATAGTTTCTTGTGATCTGCACATTAGGCATGTTCACTATGCTATTGTTAAGCAAGCACTCACTGTTCAACTATGTAACGTAAACACGGCCTTGCCCTGAATGGGAAGTGCTTGTGCATATCACAGAGACTATATCAGCCTGGTAATAGAAATACATTTCAATTAGCATGGATGTACTTCCAGTCAGACTTCGCTAAATCCTTTATGTGAGTCATACGTCAGACTCTGAGCTTAGTCAAGGCAGCCATTCTGGTGTAAATGAGTGCCGAATCTGAATAATTAAAATGCCTTGTCCTTGTCTGGTCCCTCTCTCATAAGTCACCCACATATAGAGACCCGGGCTGGAATGGTTTTGTAAAGCTAATACGGGCTGTGGAAACGCCTCATCTAGTCTTTCCGAGGGACAACCTGTTCTCACCATCTAGATGAATATGAGTGAGGTGTGGTTGTTGTCATTCTCTCTCGTTCTCTCGCTCTCACACTCTCTCAGGTGTTTCTCTTCACTCACAACTTTGAGTGAGCGAAAACTTGTTTAGTGAGTGTGGAGCTTGTAGGTGTGAATAGTGTGCCTGTGTGTGCGTTCGCACTTGAACCTGCTCATAAATCACATTGTGTGCAAGAACATCTATTCAGAGGAGCAGAGCTTCTTAATCAGCATGAAAAGGTATTCATACTTTTACTATTTTATTTGTAGGTATTTGCTTTGTGTGTTTTATCTACATATACTGTGATTGTGAAGTGACAAGTGGTTTTTGAAGTAAATAAGTGGAAAGGGAAAAGGATATTGCAACAAGAAGTGAAAGGATTTCAGAGAATAACCAATTTCTATCGAAAATCCTTCATGGCACAGTCAGAACATGAGGCTTTATGTACAGTTTTGTGAAGCAAGATTTTGGAGATTTCGCAGGGCAACTGAACTATGATAAATTCAAATGTTGAACTCTTATTGCTTTTATAAGAACAGAGCTAACAGCAAAATGAAAAAAAAACAATGTTCAAGAAACAATTTTTATTTATTTTGTATAATTGTAATTTTATATAAAATATATTTATAAGTATGAACAAATATGGATATTATACAGCACAGCTTTGTTCACAGCGGCAACTAAGGAATTATATTGCTGCTGTTCCATAAGCGCCACCTGCTGTAGTGAATTTGCATTTCATGCAGCCCTCATTCTGCTGTTTTTGATTCATGAAGATGTTTTATATAGTGTAGATTCACAAAACTGCTTCATATTTAGAAATGATACAGTCTAATTTAGATTACAAACTGCTCATGATGCATATAGTGGTTGCCTCTAATTTTAAATGGAAAGAGCACAGGTAAAGGCTTAATTTATCAATATGAAAATATCTCTTTTATTTCTATTTATTTGCTTATGTGTTTTTTATTTCAATTTAGTTTATCTAGTATATTTAAATTTCACAAAGACATATACAGCATATTGTTCAAACAATAATAAAAAAGTCTTAAAGGGGTCATATTATGCTTTTTTAAAGATCATTATTTGGTGTAACAGAATATGTTGACATGCTTTAATGTTCCAAAACACATTCTTTTTCAAATACTGTACATTAGTGTAGGTTCTCTTTCCCCCGCCTCTCTCAATCTTTGTTGTCTACAAAGTCCCTCCTTCCGACAAGCACCGTCTGCTCTGATTGGCCAACTGACCCAGAGCATTGTGATTGCCCGAACACCACAAGCCGCGTTGGAAATTTAACGCCCCTTTCCATAATCGTGAGCTTCAGCTTTAAAAATTTAAGTAAAAACTGTTTTTAATGTCCTTAGTTTTACCATCAGTTCAAGCCTGAGAGGGCTGAGAGACACTGATGATGCTCATATGTGTTTGCACACAAGCCGAGATTAAGACGATTTCTGACGCACTGTACACTCCGCTGTGATGTGACCATCTCTCTCTCTCACACACACACACACACACACACATGTTGGTTTTTATGGTTTACGGGGACTTTCCATAGGCGTAATGGTTTTTATACTGTACAAGCGGTATGTGCTATTGCCCTACACCTACCCTACACCTAAACTTAGCCCTCACAGGAGACGGTGCATTTATATTTTCCCTCAAAAAAACTCACTCTGTATGATTTATAAGCGTTTTAAATTATGGGGACACTGAAAATGTCCTCATAAATCACCTTCTCCTTGTAATACCTATGTCATACCCATGTCATTATACAAATTTGTGTCCTCATAAACCACATAAACATGCCCCCCCACACACACACACACACACACACACACACACACATCTGAGTTACTTTTTCCCCATTTATTGACTGACAGTGCGCTGTGTGAACATGATCTTACTGTAGTTCTAATCTAGACTAAATGTGAATGTGTATTAATTCATCCCACTCACAAAGATTCAGTATTCATCAAAATGAATTAAAACAGTGAAATGCAAACTCAGAACCTGCTATAATTAAATATGTTAAACAACACAAATATATCTAATCTCATTTTATTAACCAATGTTTTTGCTGCTGACGTTTGATGATCCAGTTCAACCATACTAATAAGCAAAAATTACTTTAGATAAACTAACAATTGTGTTTCATTGTTTTTCTATTGCTGAAGAGTGTTGAATCTTCTCCTGTGTTCTGCTTTACAGACATGATTTACTCTTCCTTCAGCCTGAGGTTTATTCATTACACTTTTTGGTGTGAAAGAGCTTTTACATTTGCTATAAATAGAACTTCTTGTATTAAAAACAAACAACCAAGCCCTGCTCATATTTAAAAAGTAACGCAAAAGTAATATAACGCATTGCTTTCCATAAAAAGTAACTAAGTAACGTAATTAGTTTCTTTTTTAGGGAGTAACGCAATATTGTAATGCATTACTTTTAAAAGTAACTTTCTCCAACACTGGTTGTAAGTAATTTTAATGATTCCTAAATGCATCTACAGTCGAATAAAGTAAAAAATGTATAAATAAGTTATTTTACTTTCGCCTAGAAACATACAGCTTCTCCCTGAAATGGCTGCATCAACACTACTGTGGTTACAGAAATCACGCCTTCTTTCTTTGCGTGAACATTTGGGCAGCATTAAGCTAATATTTTTAAGCACACATTAGTGACGTAGACATGTGGGGGTGTGTTTGAATGAGGCGTTTTATGGGGCGTGGCAGAGTCTTAACTTTGATAAAGAATATCTCTTTGGTTTTGAGACTTTAGTCTTTGAAACTTCAGGGATCTTATCTATGCAGCTTGTAACACTCCAAAGAGAAAGGAAAACTTGAAATCCCTTTACATTTCATTAGAAAAAGAAAATGAAAAGAAATCATGAGAAAATAGTATTGTGATTGTATTGCAACATGAGTTGAGTGAATTGCTACATCCCTACATTTTATAGAAAGATCTAATAGATATAAAAATTATAATGTTACAAAAGATTTCAATTTTAAATAAATGCTGTTCTTATTAATTTCCTGTTTTTTAAAGAATCCTGATTTTTTTCCCCACAAAAATAATAAGCAGCACAATTGTTTTCAACATTGATAACACAAAAAAATATTTCTGAGCAACAAATCAGCATATATGTGACACTGAAAATTGAGTAATGACTGATACAAATTCAGTTTTACCATCACATGAATAAATGACATTAAAATATATTAAAATATTTTTTTTAGATTGTAATGTTATTTCACAATCTTTTAATTATTACGTGTTATCCAATAAATGCAACATTGGTGGGCATAAGAGACTTCTTTCAAAAACATTTAAAAATTGTTACTGACCCTAAACTTTTGAAAAATTGTGTATGTTAAAAAAGTATGAAAATAAAACATTAATTAATCTTGTTATTGATTATATCTTGAAATCCTTCCACCACATTGTAAAGTTTATTATCCGAACTATGGGCTGTTTACATTCAAATTTCTTTATTTAATAATTCTTTGTTTTTTTGTTTTGTTTTCAAATCCATGTATTTACTACTGTCACATAAAACGGACACCTACCAACTCGGCTACCACCTCCATCCTTGCGTTCAGCCATGCCTCTTGCATGTATCCCTGTCTTATTGTCACACCTGTTTGGAGGTTTCCCGGTCCCTCAAAACACATTTCATCACCCGGCCGACAGTGACAGGCACTGATTGGAGCCTTGGACCTGTATGAGGGTGTGAAGAGGGGGCGAAGTCAGTATTCATCCTGTATTCTCTGGCTGCTTTGGGTGGCTTTTCCTGCGGTTTCTCTCCTGACAGCCTTGGCTAGCACACGGGGTAGGCTGCTGTCACTGATAAGGCAGGTGACAAATTAGCCAGCCGTTGCCTACATCAGTTTTACATTTAAAAAGGGCCTAGGCCATCTTTCGGGATGCCAGCGTAAAAGATTCCCACCCCACACAATCAAAATCAAAGCTTTCTGATGTGACCCCCCGTTCAAGTCCATTTTATCCCCTTGTGTGGACCAGTGGAGGTTTGCTGGACCTGAATGGATGAGAAACAGAGCTTCTATTTAAGAAAGGAGTTGAGTGTCAGTGGCACCGTGGCTCGTACAGCGAGACTTATGAAAGCAGTGTTGTTATTTTATGCTCTCTTCGTCTCCATGGTCACAGGGCAGATTAGAGTACCAGCGCTGTGTTGTGATTGCGATGATGCCCTGGTAGGGGTACGACTGACGCGAGAGAAAGAGATAGACTTGTAGTGTACACTAAGAGAGGGTGCTAGATGGATTGCACAGGATCCGAACCGAACTCAAATCCATTAAACATCTCTCACATCCACATCACTTTTCTCACATATTTTTAATCTATTGTATCAATGTGCTTGTGTTCGTTTCAATGTCTTTTTTTAGCGTAGTGCACTTCCGAGGTCCTTTAATTAGTGTTGTGGTCAAATGACGTCGCTGTAAGCCCAGTGATGTTATTATAATGTCATAAAAGCCATTTATAGTAATGCTCAGCTTTCAGATATTCGATATGATGTACAGTGCTAGGCATGTGCATGAGAAAACGTTGCTATATTTTTAATAGCTGTCCATTTTAAGCCATGGTGTTGCCATTTTTGTACATTTAAAGTTAACATAGAATCAAAATCTCAAACCATGCATTGGTGTACATTAGTCCAGATGTTCAAAATATAAAATGCTTGATGGACAGTCAACACAATACTATTTTATATTATTAGTTAAAATAATTGTATTATTATTGTAAACTTTTGTTTATCTATCTATCTATCTATCTATCTATCTATCTATCTATCTATCTATCTATCTATCTATCTATCTATCTATCTATCTATCTATCTATCTATCTATCTATCTATCTATCTATCTATCTATCTATCTATCTATCTATCTATCTATCTATCTATCTATCTAAAATCTTTTGCAACATTATAAATGTCTTTATCATCACTTTTGAGCAATTTAATGATTCCTATTTTAATATATTAATATATTAATTGAATGTATACATTTCTATGACCCTACCATAAAAGCCCTATAAAAACTGACTCAAACTTTTAAATCGTATAGTGAATAATGTTACAAAAGCTTTTTATTTCAAATAAATTCTGATCTTTGGATCTTTCTTTTTATCAAACAGTTTTTAATATTGATGATAATAAAAATAACAATAATAATAATAAGAAATGTTTCTTGAGCAGCAAATCAGCATATTATAATTATTTCAGAAGGATCATGTGACACTGAAGACTGGAGTAATGGAGTAATCACAGAAATAAATTACATTTTAAAAGATATTAAAACAGAAAACAGTTATTTTAAATAGTACAAATATTTCACAATATTACCGTTTTTGCTGGATTTAGCATCTAATACATGCAGGCTTGGTAATAACCTGTATATTGGATCAAGTTGGATCTTCGCACATCAACAGTGTGACCTTTGGCCTCAACATAGTTGAGAACTGCTGATCTAGGCTGCAAAAGCAAAAAAATTTACTCTTGGCATATGGCATATGTCATGTTGTGGAAATATAGTGGGCTGCAAATATTGTTTTCTTTTGACTTGACCGGTTTCGTTTTGAATGAAAATGTAGTCTTGATATGACTAGTGATGAACCAAACTGCAGTGATGCGAAAGATTGCAAGGCCTAATTTGACAGATAGGCTGATGCAGGAAATTCACACTGGATGATCTGACCTTTAATGCGGATGTGGTCTAGGCAGTTGACTCAGTAAAGTAAAAGACCCCAGTACTGTTAAAATCTGTTCTCATGGCCCCGGTCCATATGCTAATCATTAAGCTCAGGCCTCTCTTAAACACATATTGAATGACCGCTGATCTTGGGCACGTCGAGTCATTTCCTGTTTAAGTGTAAGTGTGAGCATATGATATGCATTCAGTGACTGTCAAGGTCCAAGAGTCATCGATCTGTAATTAAGTGAAAAGAAACAGGCCTGGATGAGGAGTGCCGGAAGATTATAGATGTCATAATTCAGTCATTTGAGTAAGCAAAGTTTGTTACCGAGTCAGTTTAGTGCATTACGCTATTGGACTCCGAATATGAACGCCACATGCTATATCCATTGTCTGTACAGTTATAAACTTTCCTTCTGCGTCGGCGTGAGATCTGTGTTTGGAGAGCTGTTACTTTAAAACTAAAAATACAAGCTGAGTTCACAGCTGCGATGGAGGCTGATGTGTTCGTTTCCTTATAGGCTCGAGGGTTCGCTGAATAGCATGCGATGAGGCTGTGAAAAGGTGGGAAATGGGAATGCCTGTAGGGAGGAAGTGATTATGAAGTGATTCTCTTTGGCAGGGTTCTTGCTGCTTTTATTACGTTTTTAGTCTTTAACATTTCTGTACTCCTCTTTACAGATGCTTTACGATTCAAAGAGTATCTTATGCCATGAGAGAGGATGAAACATGGTAATGAGTGGCATATTTTAATAGTCCATCCCACACTTATATTCAGGGCTGTGAAGCTGTTATGTGATACCTGGTGATTCCCGTCAGAAAGTGAAGATTTGCTATGGAAAGTGGAATTGTTATGTTTATTTAATGGTTGATTATAGACCCTTTCATGTCAACAATTGGCTTTGGTGTTTAACCCTCATAATACATTCAAAATCTGTATACCATTTTCACATTCCATATGGACCACCCAAAGAATTGTTGTTTTATAAAAAAAATACTTGTTTTTCAGGTAAAAACATATTGTATCTGGTCAGGAAATTCTCATGAATAAGTGAATGTGAAAATATGTTTTGAAAGTTACCATAATATTTCCATATTATTACTGCATTTACCTCTTTTTGATTAATTAAAACAATTAGAAACTTTATAACTCATGATGGCTCAAAAATAGTCCAAATTAATGAAACCTACATATTTATTTCTAACAAAACAACATGAATATTAACATAAATATTAATCTGAAAAGATTTTAAACAAAACATATTCATTTTACTTGCATAAACTTTCACTTTCAGATTAAAAAAAGTCATATGATTTTCATGTTTATAAACAAAATTCGGTCCCAAAATTTGATATTGGGAAAAGGCTAAATATGTTATAAAATTTGTACATGTTGTAAATATATATATATCAGAGGTGGAAAGTAACGAATTACATTTACTCGCATTACTGTAATTGAGTAGCTTTTTTGTGTACTTGTACTTTTTTAAGTAATTTTTTTAATCTGTAATTTTACTTTTACTTAAGTATATTTTGTGTGAAGTATTGTACTTGCTACATTTTAAAACACATTCGTTACTGAGTAAAAAAATTGCTCCGTGGAAACAACTGCAGCAAATAATGGGCAGAAGAAGAAACTGGCGCTAAAATCACAAGAAAGATGCAGACGAACAAGACAGGCGTTAATGGTGCAGACCCAGCTGAAAACCAGACCCCGTCGTACTCTGCTGAAGTTGAACTCGAAGGAAATGAAGTGAACCCCTGGCCATATTCATGCTCTATTATGCAGTGTAAGCAGTGTTTGCCTCGGGAGACCGAACTAGCAGCTTATAACATCTCGACATCGCCCGTCGCAAGCATGTAGAAATAAGGTAAATACTTACATCATTGCATTGGTGGTTAAAATGAAGCTTTGGTTTAGCAAAAGGTTTTGCACAAATGAGAAAAAGACAGTGGTGCAGGGTGTGCGATATCATCTGCGATAATATAATAATTGTTGTTTTAACGATGTGCGATTTGGCATTATCAGTATTTTGCCAAAAACTAATAAATCACTCTAAACATTGTGCTGTGAAATCTAGTAACGTTAGATTAGACTAATCGCGTGCATCTGGAGTGCTTTCTTTCACTGCGTGATTCAGTCTGTTAAAATGCGTTTAGAATGAAGCAGAAAATGTATATATTTATATAATTTAATATAGTAAGTCAACATCACATGAAGAATGCCGTTTTCTCAAAAATCACCATGATTACATAGGCCTGTAGTTTTTCTTTTACACAGTTCAAAAACAATAAGTTAATTAAGAGGCGTTTTAGACACCATATTGCCTGTTTTGCTCTATTTCGACAACAAAATAATACCAAACACAGCCACCATAGCACAGTTTTGCGTCTCTGACTCTGAGCAATGACGTGTTTTGTTCCTGAATGAATTAACCGTTTGAATGATTCTGTTCAATCGCAATGACTCTCTTATCAGTGACTTACTGACACCTACTGGTGGTTCTAATTTAACATTTAAAGTATCTTTTGATTTATTTATTTTTAATTTCAAATGACTATTTAACATTTGAGACCCTGGCCTGGAGCACAAAACCAGTCTTAAGTCGCTGGGGTATATTTGTAGCAATAGCCAACAATACATTGTATGGGTCAAAATTATACATTTTTCTTTTATGCCAAAAATCATTAGCATATTAAGTACAGATCATGTTCCATTAATATATTTTGTAAATTTCCTACTGTAAATATATCAAAACTAAGAGCTTAATTTGAACAACTTTAAAGGAGATTTTCTCAATATTTGGATTGTTTGCTCCCTCAGATTCCAGATTTTAAAATATTGTCCGATCATAACAAACCATACATCAATGGAAATATTATTTATTCAGCTTTCAGATGATGTATAAATCGCAATTTAGGAAAATGGACCCTTATGGTTTTTTGGTTCAGGGTCACATTTTATGTCTTATTTATCTAAACATTATTTCTGCATTTGTAACTGCAGGCTAGATGCACTCATGTCAGTGTGTAATACATCTACGCCACTTCAGATGAAGCTTCTGCGTTTCCTCTGCATTGCAAAGATGAATTTTGTTGATACTGATTTAATTTCCCTGGTAACAGCCTAAATGTGTTATTATTCTAAATAACTGATTCCTTTAATTAAAAACACCTAGTTTGAGATTTATAGGCCCATATCCCAGGTGTGTCAAACTCTGGAGGGTGTTACTAGAGGGCCACAGCCCTAAAGAGTTTAGTTCCAACCCTGCTCCAACACACACCATGTAGTTTTCAAATAAGCCTAAATGATTAGTTTAGCTGGATCAGATGTGTTTAATTAGGGTAATATCTACACTGTGTAGGGCTGTGGCCCTCCGGGTACTGAGTTTGACATCTTTGGTCTATCCCATTTTTTCCTCCCTCTCATTGTTAAAATGTAACTAAGTACTTTTTACTCAGAGTAAATTTTAAATGAGCTACTTTTTACTTTTACTTGAGTATATTTTTAGACTGGTACTTTTACTTGTACTTAAGTAAAATTTCAGTAATGTAATGGTACTTTTACTTGAGTAGAATATTTTTGTACTCTTTCCACCTCTGATATATATATATATATATATATATATCCAAACATAAAACATTTTACTCTTTTTTATATATATCTCTTAAAAATAATTGTGAAAAATAATAAAAAATATATAATTTTGGGGGGAATTAACACAGTTAATGCACACAAATTATGTATCTCTTCCATGTCAAAACAGATCTGAATACATTATGAGGGATAAAGTAAATAAAGTTTACCATTGCCAGGTGTAGCAAAAGTCAGGATACACAATATATAGAGTTTTTAAACATTTTTAGCAAATCTTCAAATGTTTTGCGTTGAGCAATATTGGATATTAAATTGTTCATGCTAATTTCCTTAAATTTTACCTTTAGATCACCTACATATAACTCTCACTTATTAACACAAATTATTAAATTGATTGATGTTTTTTTAATCTTTTCTAGACAAAATAGGATCAAATTTTCAGCCATTTATTGGTTATCGTTCAAGATTTGAAATAATTTTCAACTTGTCAGAATCAGAATTGTAATATTAATGCATGGTAGAAAGTCAGTAGGAGATATAGGACTCATACAATTGTGCTTCTGTAGCGCTGTCTTTTCATGTAGAGGTCAAAGTGGTTCCTGTTGGAAGGTGCATTGAAGTCCTGATATGAGTCACTTGGAAACTTGTGTATATGTCCATTAGATGTGCAGAACATGCAAAGACATACTTTTTCCATCTAGCTTGCACATTATTGTCTGAACTTATAGAGGAAATGCATCTCACTGAATATATAGGAAATGTATTTCTCATGCACTCCAACTTAAGGTCTGGTTTCAGTCAAGGTTGTGGTTTATCTATGGTTTTTCATCCCCCATAATTTCATAGGGCAACAGTGAAAAGCTCAAGGGCTTGTTCTGTAACTGCCCTGAGGTTGTCAGTGTAAGCAGTTCTGCTACATAAGCACCCATAATTACACCGACCTTGGGTCAGTGTCGTGTATACCGTAACGAACAACTAGAGGAAATGGAGCCTTTTGACATTCAGAACCTACTGTGATTGTTTACAACACTGATACATAATGACACCATTGTACATAATGACAGAGGAAAGAGTGTGCATCAATTTGACTATAAGGGACGGGAATTAAGACTGCACGATATTAAAGAAAAATGTGATATGAGCTAACTAAATTGTTTAATTAGAGTGAATTCAGTAAGTGAGCTGTTTCAGACTCATTTGTGAGCCATATTGATTCATTAAAAGAATATTTCAAGCTCTATGAAACTAAAAATTCAGTTGTAGCTGTGCAGAAAATTGTAGTATTTTGTTATAGTGTTCCCTTTACAATGGTGGATGCATGTTTGAGAATTGTCAACAAAACCAAGCATCACAAAAAAACTTAAACAAAGTATGGTACTCGATTCCCAACCCCCTCTTTACTTCTCCTGTGAAACACAAAGAGATTTCATGCCGACTGACACATCAGTTAATTGATTCATCGTTTGCACTGCATGGCCAATCACCTCAAGACAACATCCTGATCTCGATATTCCTCTAGACTTAGACACAGATAAATGGATCAGGATGTTTATAATAGACACTGGAGGAGCCGTAAAGAAGCATAACACATTGATTAGGTGAGAGTGAGTCTGGGAGTTGAAGAAACCTCCTCGTCTCAGGGCGTTGGACAAGGGCACTTATCAATTATGAGAAGATGGGAGTGATTGCTGCAACAGCTATGAATCTCTATCAGCACATATACCATGCAGTATCATATGGATGAGTTATGTTAGTGTGCATATAGACCCTTTTTCTGTTAGTAAACATTGTAACGTTTGATGTGGGCGGGCTTAGCTGGAGGCAGAAAGAGTCCCCTGACCGCTTCATAAATGCTAGCTGTGAAGTTTGTTAGCTTGTTTTTTTAACAATAACTGGAGAAATTCCGATTTAGCCTGGATATGTAAGATCACTCACTGCCCGCGACTGTTATTTGAAAAGGCTAACTTTAACGGACGAAACCACATTAGCCGACCCGCACACGCTTTTACTCAAAGAATAGACGATCTGACAGGATTTCCTTCCATTTGAGTGACTCAAATCTAACATTAACATGTATTAACATTAACATTAACCGACACAAACTCACCGTGTCTGTCTAGTCATGAAGATGTACTGTATATATATTTCAATGTCAGCAGGCAACAATTTTTTACAGCTACATTATTATTCCAGCCACAATTAATCCCAACAATGTATATACAATTACAGATGATTAAGCATATAAATCGTCAGTTTGTTGTTTTACACACATGCACACATGCACACAGACATTATTTCATACACAACATATTCGTAAGATACAAGAAATCTTCAGACGCGCCCATAACAAAAGACAATACTTTATTTAACCTTTTCGGATAAGAAGTGTGTGTGCTGTATACGAGATCATGTTTGACGATTATTTCTGTCCAGTCTGCTTGTTATATCTCGTTTAATTAACCACAGCTGTCGTCGTTTTTAGGCTGTGCAATTAATCGAATTCGATTATCATTCGCATCTTGTCAGTAAAGCCGGGTCCTTGATTCGCGGTAAATCTCCCATTACCTGTTTTCAAATAGAGCGGCACAGAGCCTTAGTTCACCGACAAGCTTTCATAATCAAATTTCAAATTGAAGCCTCTACTACATCAATTCTAGCACCAAACATCACAACAAGATGATTTAAGCTCCTTGTGTAGCCGAATCTGCACTTTTTTTTAATTGGCCGCCTCCAGTTTTCACTTTGTTTTGCCTCCAGCTAGCGCTGAGACGTAATTGTGACGTCGGCCCTAAAAGGGTCTATAGTGGATGTTTAATGGAGATGTGGGGGAGTTTCCATTTGTCTTAATAGGCATGGTTCTCTTTAACACTTTGTCTGTTGAACATTTTGTTGAAATCAAGGGACCCATCTGAGCAGCAAATACCAAAGCCAGACCCCTCCTGATTCTCTCTCTCTCTCTGGCTGATGGTGTGGTGTAGTGGCACTTAAACTCCCACTCAACTGGACTGTATTCACTATCATATGACTAGTGTATAAACAGATAAACTGTGGCCACAAACATTATGCACTGACCAAAACAGATCAACTTCCTCTTAAAGTAGTAATGCTTTAGGTTGTTCTCACGAGGTGTGGAGAGGCCAATTCATTTTTCTGTGCACTAGTGTGTAGTAGAGGTATTCACGGGTCCAAAAATTCATGCCCGAACCGGAAGAGACCCGTAAATATGCTGCACGGAACCGACACGGACCCGTATTTTATTTGAAAGTGGGACCCGAACCCATGCAGACCCGAGAAATGCCTTAAATGTACTATCCAGACCCGTCTCGAGTCAACTTTGACTGTTACATTTACCCTTTTGAACTACAATAACGATATATTTTTGTTGGTTGTAATAAAGACTCGGAGCAATTATAGTTTTTTTTTTAGCAAAAAATGCACAGAATTGGAAGTTCATTATACATTACTGCGTGTGTGTTCAATAACAGGTGCGTCTCTTCAGTTTTGTGTCTCTTCAGTTTTTTACAGCTTTTTTTTTTCACACCACTCATGAAGGAATCCATGATAACCTCCCGTTTCCGTTTGCTCCGCCCATGCTCTATTTCTGGCGGCTGAGGTAAGGAGTGTTTTTTTTCTTCTTCCACTTTATTTCCAGCTCACACTTTTCTCATCCTAATTTTACAAACTGCAAGTTACACAGCATGGTGACTGACGCTGATCTCTGGCGGGTACGGTGTTCTCCGATTTACTCAGGTATTGTCCCGGGTCTCGGGTCCTCCGTGAAGACCTCTAGTGCAGGGGTGGGGAACGTTGATCCTGGAGGGCCACTCTCTTGCCCTTCAGGAAAACCCTGGAAAAGAATACCTAACTGCATCCTGAAGAACTTTATTAGCTTTATTAGTTTGCTTAGGGTTGGAGCTGAACTCTGCAAGGACACCGGCCCTCCAGGATCAACGTTCCCCACCCCTGCTCTAGTGTGTAGTAAAGCGCATAATGGGAATAATTATAAAGCTCCAGCATTGACAGTATTTTTACTCTTCGATTATGATCATAATTATGATATTTTTAGTTGTCAGGATGTTACTGCTGCACTGATATCATTAATAGGAGAAAACACTTTAGTTTTATTGAAGCGTTATTGGCATAATCTATATTATTATTATTATTATTATTATAAAAAATATTTAAAAAAGTAACTTTTTTTTCTGCCAAATTAAAGTCATTTATTCCAACCAATGTACAGAATAAATTTATATAAAACATATCTGCAGTCAAGAAAAATATTTTTTGGCATAATTTTATCTTAAAATATCTGATAATTTGACCTTTTTTATCATAAGGCTAATGTTAGTTATTGTTAGTGCAATGTCAAGTGGTGTGTCTCCGCAAAAGCTGAATTATTTTGATAACTTAATTTATTAATTGTAATATAATTGTAATATCCATCCATCCATCAACATACTTAAAAACCCATAGCTTGAAATAACGATTTAGATGTGTACTCTGACCTCATCGAATCTCATGAACTATAGCAACTCCTTTCTTCTTCTGTAAATAAAAGCCTAAATTAAATCGGTTCCTCAATAAAGTGATCCTATCACTTCACAACTCTTGGATTAAACTGATCAATTCATATGGATTTTGCTAACCCAGACTTGCAATGGAAGGACTTCTTCAGGTTTAATTTAAAATGTTAATTTGTGTCTTGAGGGTTTGGATTGCCATTAGAGTGAGCACTGAATATGATGACATAATTTCATTTTTGAGTCATCTATTCTTTTAAAGCACATTATCTAAACCCACTTGATGGAAATTGTTCTGAAAGCAGCAGAATGGATGGCATTTTTGCCGGAATTGACTTCGGTTCTTGCTCTTGGCCCTTCTGAATTCAAACACTTACCTTCCAGACTTGTGCAGGGCATCAGAGCAAAGCAAGCAGGTTTCAATTAAATCAATTTATTGTTACTCTGGACCTTCTGCTACACTTAGCATCACAGCGAAGCCTGCAGAAGCTGCTGTACGTGTGCAAGCTAGCTTGTTTGATGTCTGTGAGAATACCAGACTTTTGCAAGAGTGTCTTGATTTGTGCATCTTGTTTGCGGGCATCCTCATGCTTGTGTAAGAGGCAGTGGATTCGATTGATTGAGAACTAAAAGCCCCGCTGAGGGGTGCAGACAGCTGTGAGGAGGGAGTTAGCTGTGTGTGTGTGCGTGAAATGTGTGGGCCTTAATATAGATGCATTATCACAAGCGCTGTTCCATTAATAATGACACATGTAATTTGCTTCCTCTCTAGTTCCCTTATTCCTCATGCCCAAAATGGGATAAAACTGCCATGATTGGTGCATTGTGTGCAAAGCTTTTTGTCAAAATGTGGATAGCCTTAATCTGCCACAAATATGAGGACGGCAATGGTAAAGCTAACCGATTATATCGGCCCCCGCTCCCCACACAAATGTACGTACTGCCCATTTACAGCCGTTTAACTGGTGGTCCCACTGAGACTTTAGTGTGTGCAGTGGAGACGTATCAAATGACAAAAAACATCAAAATGTGTGAACAATCCTTACATTTGTTTTAATAAAGTCTGTAACCATGCACATTTTCAGCAGGATTCTTGAGTGATGTTGTCCTGTGATTACTATTAGAAATTAGTAAAAAAAATACTATTAGAAAATAAGAGATAAATATAATAATACTTTTTACATGTGCTATAGTATTTATGCTATTTAAATATTATACTTTTTATTATATTATTATATTTATTAAAATATGATCATTATATCAAACAAAATACTAGACAAAATAATGAATTACCTTCACAGTGTTTGATGTTTGATCTGAATTTGATGTTTGATTTCTAATTTTGAAAGTTCTGTTCATATGAACCTTAAACTTTGCTATCCGATTCACATCTTTTTCCAAACAAAACTTCCAAGTTGAGATCCGGAGAAAGCCTTCAAAGTAATATGCGTAATATTCAAAATAATAATATTCATAAGGTATTTTTGAATCCAGTTGAAAGGAGTTTGATTCAAGTGTTACATGCTTAATTTTTGTCAGATAGGTTTAGTTGTACACCAACCCCAACATGTATGACAGGAACCGTTTCTCCTTTCACTTGCTGTGAAGATATGTTGACAAGCAATGACAGACAGCAACAGACAGTCATGGCACTCATTCAGACAGAGAGAACGGATGGAGAAATGACAGAACAACAGACAAACCACATCTGGAATTTTTTCACACTAGATAACGACAAAGCTAAATATGACTTTTGCTATGTGTTTGTGTGGTTTTACATGTTTAAAAGGATCCGATAATTAGCTATTTTGGCCTTTTTAAATGTAAAAAATATAGCAGAAAAAAATCTATTTGGAAACAAAAATACACTGAGATTAGAGATATAATATTAGCATCAATATCAGCAGCAATACTATTTTTGATAGATTGAAAAGGAAATAAGTGGTGTCACGCTTACATTATCCCAGCATTTTTCTTCTCAAGTAAACTGATCGTGTTTAAAGGCTTCTGAGATACATTTGCTGGAAAACAAGTCACTGATTAAAAATAGGATTTTTTTGCAGTGTGTAGGAAAATCCTTTAATTTCAGCTGCATCTGCTTGTGTGAGTGAATATGTGCACGCACTCCACTAGCAAGCATCTGTTCTTGAGTGTGTATGTACCTACAGTATGTTGGGGACAAAGTGCATGAAAGGGCACAGGTGTGGTTGACTCAGCCTTTTAGATTTAAGTTTGTGAAGCCGTTCGGTTTCTCTTGCCTACTTCTCGGTCTGGCAGAAATGCTAAGCGTGCTAAATGTAAAGGGCCATCGATGGTTGTAAACGGTGAGCGAGCTGTAGGCTGCTGTGATTCGCTGCCCATGGACAGAGCTGTAAAACCAGCTGGGCTCCTAGTCAAGGTTGATTGGATTGCAAATAGCATTGAGCAGAAGGATCGGCCCACGTCAGTGGCTGTCACCGCTAATGGCCTCTACATTGTGCCTGAATTAAAGCCTGTGACAGTGGCTGCTCAGTGTGGAGGAACATGATAAATATATTCTTAAAATCAGCTTCACCTAATCATTCTCATAACAACAATCCTGAATGGTTGTTGCCATGCACTTGCTAAGGTATCCTCAGTGATTGTTACAGTATGTTACTATATGGCTGCTAAGCCGTGTTGGGTGTAATTAGTTACTAATTATTTAGTTACTGTAATTGAATTACTTTTACTCGTTTTGCTTCGACGGCTTTCTGCCTCACTCTGCTTCATACTACGATGTTAATAAATCTTGAACACATTAGCTCATGAACATGATTTCTGCCCGAGTCCCGTCGGATTGCATCGGCTGTGGGGATGAAGAAGAAAACTCCCATGATTCCACGCTCAGTCACGGCGTCATCAAACTACGCCTTTGTTTATTTTGAATTTGCGCCCTCTAGAGGCGGAAAATAACACACTGTGCCTTTAAAATGCATGCTTTTATGTACCCTTCCAATTCTCACTTTTAACTAGTTGGTAACTAGCATGAATATTACTGACATACTGGCTGTTTATTACTACTTAAAAAACACACACATATTAATGGATTTTTCTGCAAGAACTAAATCCTTAATTCTACCCAATTCCTACCCAATAAACGTAACAACTACTTTACTAAGTAATAATAAGCAGTAATTAGGAGTATATTGAAGCAAAAGTCATAGTTTATAGTTTGCTAATAGTAAGAATTGGACTCTAATCTAAAGTGTGACCAGAATAAGTTATGTAGTTATCTTTTATTTGAAAGAATTAAAAGAAGCGTTTCATGCCTATGATTATTAACAGAGAAATGAATTAGTAATCAGTAATGAAATCTCTTTTTGGAGAGAGTAATTTGTACAGTAATCTAATTACACTGTTGAAGATGTAATTAGTAACTAAGTAATTACTTTTTTAGAGTAACTTACCCAACACTACTGTTTAGGTGTTCTTAATACCTGTTAGCTTGTGATTTGTTAATACGCCGTGGTACTCTCCTGAACGTGCAGCGAAGACCGTCAGGGAAGAGAAGAAATTGTTCAATAAAGTAGTTATTTTAGTTTTCTTTGTGCACAAAAAGTATTCTCTTAGCTTCATAAAGTTAAGGTCGAACCACTGGTGTCACATGGACTATTTTAATGTCCTTACTAGGGATGCGGCGATTAACCGGTTTTACTATTAACCGCGCTTCACGGTTAATTAATCGCAAAGGCTCCATTACACCGAGTGTTTCTGTTGCACGGAGGTGTTGCAACTTGCGCAAAACGAGAACTAAGTTACACTAGCGGTGCACCATCTTAAAATGCCATGCTTATCAGAGACACGGGGGCTACTACACACACTAGATTAACTATGACCGAGGAACCAAACAGCGATCCTTTATTTCCACCAGAGAATGTCTGAAGTTGATAGTGTGGGTTGATGGTTGATCATTTTAATGCACGACGTGAAGGCAAGGACCACCTGACGCGAAGTTCGTTAGCTCTAGCATTCTGCCCGCTTCAGACAGAGATGAAATAGTGCGGAGAGAGAGAGAGGTGAATGAAGATTTGAGTTTAGTGATTTAAACCGTTATTTACCCCCTCTTTGCTGATTAATATAATGTAGCGATCCAGTATCTAAGCTATTTTATTAATGAAAGTCTGGGCAGCGTTGACAAGTTCGTGTCCTCCTATATGTTTGTGTGGGCAGCTCGATCTCGATCTCACAAACCAAAATAATACACATGATTTTCTCAGGCCATATGTAAAATCAGATGAATTGAATAAAAATATTAAGTATGGATGACAGTTGATTACAATAATAGTTTAGTTTATTCCCCTCATTAGTAACAGTGTCCTCTGTGGGATAAAGTTAATATTAGTCTTATATTAATGATACTTAATTAACATTGTGATTTATCATCCCTGTTAGAGTATTATTCATAAGTCAATTTTCACCATCTTTCCAAGTTTCTATACCTCAGGTCCACAAGAAATGCAGAAATAATATACAAAATGAAAACACCAAATACATTTGTGATCTATTTCCATTTGTTATTTTTAAAATGGAAATACTGACATAGATGTTTACAGAGCAGAGGTCACCTTTTTTTATTCCAATAAGAGAGATAATAATACTTTTTTCTTTAGTATTATTATTTTGTGCTGTATTATTGGTTACTGTATTATCTCTGTTTCAAAAGGCAGCAATGAATAACACTTTAATATTTAAAGCGTGTTTATGTGATTTTATGTTGTGAAATGAATAAATGCATAATAATCGTAATAATCGTGAAACCGTGATTATTCCTCAGACTATAATCATACCAACAAAATCTATAATCGTTGCATCCCTAGTTCTTACTGTGTTTCTGGGACTTTAATGTGTCAGTTGCATTGCTGTTTATGCAGGGTGTCACAGTGCACACACAAGATAGGATCGAGGAACACATGACGAGGATGTAACTCAAATAAACTGTCTTTAATGACTCCAAACAATGCAGGGCAAGACAAGGCAAGGCAAGGTAGACACAAACAGGAACACCGGGAGTAACGAGTAGACCAGATGAAATCAAACTGAACAGACATGACTATAAATACACAGAATAATCATAGATAACGAGACAAACACAGCTGGACTAGAATTAACTCATAATCACAAGAAACGAGGACATGAAACAAACCAAATGAGGACACAAGAGGCAGGAACTCAAGATACACACGACAGAGGACTGACTCTACTGTCTAAGTGCGTTCTGAGTTAAAGTTCTTATGAAGAAGAATTGGACCTGTTCTGCAGCTGCATTAGAGCTAACATTAGCATCATGCTTCATAAGACAATTTATGAGATTAATAGTACATTAATCTCATAAATTATCTTATGAAGAATGATGCTAATATTAACTCTAATGCAACTCTGGAATCATCATCTTCATAAAGCATTTTGTCATAATACTTCACGTGAGGCGCAAGAAAATGTTTTGTTGTATTTATTTAGCAATACTTTTGATAATAGTTGGGTAAATGTATACTGGGATTGAAGTGATATGGCTTGGTAAACGTTTTATTGTCAGTTAAAAGACTGATAATGGCTGAATAAAAACAAAAGAATACTAAGGATTATGTCTCATATCTGGAGGTGTGAAAGGTTCTGTTTCCTTAAACTAGTTTGTCATGCTTTTATTTATTTCAACCCAGGTAAATCCTAGTATTTTAAATTTGTGATTAATCACATTTTGTATTTGTATTTTTTTATCGATTGACAGCACTAGTTGTGATTCACTTAATAGCTGGTTAGTTTGGTTGTTGGCTTATAACTCTTCAACAAAAATCCCTATAGAAAAAATACACAGGAAAATTACTTTCAGAATCAAGGCCACTGGAAAATGTAGGCAGGCACTGTTCCACTCAGTAGTAATAGACACTGTTGCACTAGCAAAAACATCACTAGTAATAGTGACACTGCTTAAACAACACCATCCTTTATCACAGTTGCAAGTTGTATTACAGCTGTAGCGTCATTAATGTGCTAGTAGGAATTCTAGGTGTTGCCACTGTCATAATCTCTATTCTTCATGAACGTCGGTGAAGATCGAGAACAGCAGCTTGGCGAACAAGCACAGAGAGAAGTGTATGGGAGGAGTTTCCGTGTTGCTCCTCAGTGAGAGTATCTGGTGGTACTGTGCTTGGCTGCAGCTTTGGACAGCTTATTCGATCGCCTGTGTCCTGCAACACAACGACTCTCAAGACTGCATTTACCCGATACGAGTAGAAAGAGTACTGAACTGGCCTCTTTTACTTAAACATGACCACTGATACTCATGCAGATTCTGTACACCAATGTAATTCTCTCACACGCATACACACATGCTGGTTTTCACACGCTTGTGTAGTGAGTGTAAGAAATCCCCCCTGCTGTTTCAGGCAGTGACTCATCATAAACACTTATGCGGCTGGGCTCGCTGGAGTACACACCATCCTGCTCAACCACACACACCAACACGCTGTAGTAACGAGAAATGAAAGCACAGCCTTCTGACTAGCAAGCACACACATGCTCTACTATATGCTCTCTTGTAGCAATTGTAGTTAACAATAGTGCAAAATGCTGCCATAGGAAATATAGGCGGGCTCCTAGAGTGAAAGCGCTTTGTGGTGCATCAGGGTACATGCTATACAAATGCATTATTTATTTACACGTTTTTATATAGATTTTGTGTAGTTTCAGTTTTTTTTTTTTTTTTTTTTAATTTTATTTGATTAAAGTTTATTTTAGAATCATTTCTAATTTTATTTTACAGTCATGTTTGTAGATTATGGAGAGCATTTTATTTGTATTTAGTTTTAGTGTTGTATTAGTTTGTATTTAATTTAATGTTGTATTTTATTTTCTAAACATGGGTAGATCATTTTAATTTTTGTTTATTATTATTATTTATTTCTATTTATTTTTTGTTGTATTTTTATTTTTGTATTTTATTTTCTGAACATAGGTAAAGACTAAATAATTGTTAATTCTGTTTACTTTTACTATTTTATTATTTTATTTATTTATTTTATTAAAATGTGAAAAGGACAGGTATTTTTTATTTTGTACATGAGTACATATTATTGTACATATTCTTTCGTTTCGGCTTAATTTTTTTGTATTATACTCATTATAATTTATATTTTTGTTTCGGTTTCATTTTAATTGTATTATTTTGTATATCATTTAATTATGTATTTCATTTTTTTTAAACATGGGTAAATATAACCCCTTTTTATTTTCTATATAAATATACTTTATTTTATATTTATCTTTAATTTGATAAATGTACATCTAAAAATAATTAGAATATCATGAAAAAGGTCAATATATTTTTTGTCACTCATTTCAGAAAGTGAAACCCATATATTATATAGATTTGTTACACATAGAGTGGAATTATGTCTTACAGAGTGAGGATTATGTCTTACAGATAATGAAAACCCAAAATTCAGTGTTTCAGAAAATGTGAATATTACATAAGATAAATAAAAAAAGGATATTTTAAACAGAAATGTCAGGCTTCTGAAAAGTATGTTCATTTCTATGCACTCAATACTTGGTTGGGTCTCCTTTTGCATGAATTACTGCATCAATGCGGCGGGGCTTGGAGGCAATCTGTGGCACTGCTCAGGTGTAATGGAAGCCCAGGTTGCTTTGATAGTGGCCTTCGTGTCTTCTGCATTGTTGGGACTGGTGTCTCTCATCTTCCTCTTTACAAGGAGATGATGTCCTCTTGACATTCTCTATGGGGTTCAGGTCAGGCGAGTTTGCTGGCCAATCAAGCACAGTAACACCATGGTCATTGAACCAGCTTTTGGTACCTTTAGCAGTGTGTCCTGCTGGAAAATGAAATCAGCATCTACATATAGCTTGTCAGCAGAAGGAAGGATGAAGTGCTCTAAAATGTCCTGGTAGATGGCTGCGTTGACTGTGGACTTCAGAAAACACAGTGGACCAACACCAGCAGACGATATGGCAGCCCAAATCATCACTGACTGTGGAAACTTCACACTGGACTTCAAGCAACATGGATTCTGTGCCTCTCCTGTCTTCCTCCAGACTCTGGGAGCTTGATTTCCAAATTAAATGCAAAATTAACTTTCATCTGAAAAGAGGACTTTGGACAACTGAGCAACAGTCCAGTTTTTTAATCTAATCAGTTCTTTAAAACAGTCAGTCTAATCTAGTTTGATCCAATATTTATATGCTTTGAAATGTACGCTGTTGTAGCTTTTATTATATTGATAATTTTATACTGATTTGTGGTACATGTATATGTTTAGTTGGTGTAGTACTTATGAGCCAGTGGAACGAAATTTCGCTCATATGTGCACTCTGTGTGTACAGTTGAATGACAATAAAATAGCTACCTACCCTACCTACCTACCTACCTACCTCTGGGAGCTTGATTTCCAAATTAAATGCAAAATTAACTTTCATCTGAAAAGAGGACTTTGGACAACTGAGCAACAGTCCAGTTTTTTCTGCTTAGCCCAAGTAAGATGCTTGGTAGCCCATTTCCTGAAGATGTCTGAGCGTTGTGACTCTTGATGCACTGACTCCAGCTTCAGTCCACTCCTTGTGAAGCTCTCCCAAGTGTTTGATTATTGTGGTTTCAAAGAACAAGAGATACCCAAAATTGATACTGTATGGATGGTCATTTATTGAAAATCAAATGTACTTTTATAAAAATACAAATGTATTTTTTTTAAATCATCACAATTACAAACTAAAAACGTTTGAAGTGTTATACTTTACATGTAATGAATCTAAAATATATGAAAGTTTCACTTTTTGAAATAAGTTACAAGAAAAAGTTTACTTTTTCACCATGTTCTAATTTTTTAGATGTTAGGCTGCATTTGTTTTGAGTTGTGTTGTTTTGCTTTTGTTGAAAAAAACAAATGTTCACCTCTTGTTGCCAAGAGCTGCATGTGAGTCAGGACCACTACTGTCATTGAGACACACAAACATGTTTGCTCACATGCATGCATAGACACATACAACATAAAGCCAGTGGAATTGTTACCCACAGCAGGAAAACCACACAGCAGATGTAAATGAGATGAGAGGGAAGTGTGAGTGCACGGCTCCCATGCAAATGTAATGGAGACCTCAAAGACAGAGGTTATAAATAGACTCACAGCGTGCGGTTGCCTCAATGAACACTACGTCGCTCTTAAAGCCACACACATGACCCATTCTCGAGCAAACGTGCACACTTTAGGGCAAATGAAAGGGTGATTTGGAGTTCACACAAGTGAATGCTCAAAGCGACATGTAACCCAGTTAAACGGGCCTGTGACGTCCGTCTGCACAGATTTAGTATTGTGCGCAGTTTGTTCAAAATAGACACACTCTTATTCTACTGTGTTACAGAAAGCCCTTTGAAGAAGGGGAGGATATTTTTTGAGAAAAAAGGCACGAGATGTCATTACGGGAATTTCTGAAATAATGGATGAGAGTTTGCTAAGCATGCAGTGTAATGTAAGCATTACATGCCTGCTAGTCTGTTCTCTTCACAGCACCAGGCTGAGAGACGCCCTTAAAACTGCCTGTAAAAATTTCATATTTAAACATCACACTGTCAAAGGTTGCTTTGCTAAACCTGTATTCTCCTGCACTAGGGTTCACTCTCATTTGTGTGTACATTCTCTCTTTTTTTCTCCCGTGTTAACACTCAATTCATGACCTGGAGGTGTTTAATCAGGTGTTGTGCTGTTTTCCATATTGTAGTGATCTCAAGAAACCACCCACTCACCCACTCGCTTCAAAACATTTACATACAAACTCCATTTGCTGTTGCAGAGAACTTCATGCTGCAACATGTTCAAACCAATCATGAAGGGTTTTATCCAGACGGCTGCACAGGGTGGTCTGGGGTACACCTAAACCTACCCAACTGTCCAGCCCACCCTGAGAGTCCTATAACCAACATTACATCACAAAGCTGGAGCATTTGAGTGGCATAATTTTTTCTGGAATCACCCCCTGTATGCTTATATAGTGCACCATTTGAGGAAACAGCCATTTGTTGTGGTCTCCGAAAACATAGTGGACATGTATCAAATGTGCTCACTCAATCCCATAACGCACTGCAATACTAAGTGCACAAATGATGTACACTCAACTGCTGAATGTTTTCATTCTCTCATTCAGTAAGCTATATTAATGGAGCAATTATGGTGGACATTTCTATAACTCCATAAAGGCACTTCCACTGGATTCAGTGAAGGATATAAACTAAAAATGATCCCAAACTTATAAGCAGTGACCACTGAATTTTATCAATACATTTATAAACTGTTTAGTGCAGCTCAGAGATTCCATGAATACATATACACTGCAGTTACAATTGCATAAATAATGTTGAGATTAATGTTTGAAATTATAAAAGAACTTGATATGTTGGGAATTTTTTTTATTTGACTTTAAATATGAAATTAAAACCACCAGTAGATGGCAGCAAATCACTGTCTTGATCCATTCACTTAATCGATTCGTTCATAGTGACTGATTCATTTAGAAACCAAGCAAGTGGCTGTTTTTTACAAATGGATCACTGAATCATTGACCCGCCCAATTTATTAAAAATTCTGAATCATTTAGGAACAAATCTATATTGAATGGAGAGACCAACAGTTCTCCTGTGACTTTGTTTGGAGATTTTTTCGTTGGTGGAATAGAGCAAAAACAGTCAATATTGACAATACTGTGTGTAAAATGTACATCACTTAATATTAACTTACATATAGCCTATTCTTTTGTTTATTTATGAAAGGCTATTTATACCAGGTGTTGGACTGTCAAAAAGGTACTGTCTGACCTGAAACCGTCCGGACAGATGCCCAGCATCCTAGGAGTAACGTAGGGAATAGTGAATGAGTTCAAAAGGGATGATTTTGGATACAGCCTTGCTTTCTATTGTAGTGACTATAAAAATCTACTCACCAAGCAGAACTGTTGGTTCAAAATCCTGCTCCAGATAACTATGAACATCAAATATGCTATAATTGTTTATTATTTTGCCACATCACACTGCTTTTTCACATTCGGTGTGGATTGACTACTATCGTGCCTACTGCCTTGTTAGGACACATCTAAGGTGTTTTACAGCCTGTTGTTCAGACTACGTGCCGCTTGTTCAAATGTAAACTTAGACCATATGGTTGACCAACCACATGTAGTTATTGTACATCATGTTTCTTCCATGGTGATGTACCTACACTGTGCCTTATATAACATATAGTAATGTTGTGCAAATCTTGAGATCTGATTTAATACTTCATCACACTGACTACAGATGAAAGTAATTCTCAGTGTAATACTTGTGTAAATATTCTCATAGATCCTATAACTGTTCTCGTTTCTCCCGCAAATCACTTGAAATACTGCGCCATCTGGCGTCTAAAAACAGCACTGCATTATCAGTCTCCTTGTTTTATCTTGCTCAAACAGTATGTGTATAGAAATAAACACCGTCAGTTATCTAGACAATATCTTTCCTTTGAATTTAATATCCTTTACATAATCTGACTGTATGGCGTTTCTGAATCCTGCAGAGTCCTTATATACTAGCAATTTTGTATGAATGAGTTTATGTCAGCACAAAGCTAGTTTGGTCTTCTTTCAGGCTTGTCTCACAGTAGGGGGTCTGAAGGATCGGCGGTCCCATACGTGCTTTGGAGGAGTCATCAGGGCTTTGAACGTTTGAAGATCTGCAGAAATAGGCTCTCCCATTTCTCTCCCATGTTCTTGTCTCTCACTCTCTTTCTCTTTTATTTTCTCCCTTTTTTGCTGTTGTATCTATTCATCTGCCTTTGTATCTCTGCAGCTTTGATTCTTTTTCATAGACATGATGTTTTTTTTCTGTCTATGAGCTTGTGTGAGGCTCAATTGCAGGGGCTAGACTGGAGGTGTTGTAAAGTGAAAACCTACGCATATAAAGTGTGTAGGTGCTTGATTCATTTGCTTGTCCTCTCTAACTGTGGATAAATAGACTGGAGCGAATTCTGCTTTTATGTATTTTTTCATATTCTGTGCGAAGCTGACTACATGTTTGTTTAACACTAAATAGCTAAGTCACAAAGCTCTGTTTGTCTGAACAATCTCATCCAATGCCAAACATTTCTATAAATGCTGTGGTCAGAAAGACCATGTTTAGAATGACGCAGTGTCTGCACATGAAGGAATTTTCCAGAGTTTGATATGTAAATAAAACATTGTAGTATGCTTCCAGCTATATATATATCGGAGTTATGCACATACTGAAAAAAAGGATTTACTTTGAAAAAATTTCACTCAGAAATTGCTGCTAAATTTAGCAACACACACAAAACACACACACACACATAGAATTAAATGGTATTTTCTAGTAAAATGTGTTGTATAATTATATATATATATATATATATATATATATAATATATACTATTTACTGTGTAGTTAAATTAATGAAAACTTAATTTTATCATATTGTAGTTTGTATAATTGTTTTGCAAGTAAATTTTTTTTCATCTAATATTAAAAATGTTTAGCTTTATTTCAATTAATGAAAATTATTTGAATACTTTAGTTAACAATAACTAAACTGGCCTCCTCTGATACATTCCCCCTCACACACACACACACACACACACACACACACTATCCATTACTGCTGCATTTGTCCCAGCTGAGCACAGCAGGAGAAACGCAGTAAGCACAAAGCTATCTCTCCATCAGTCCCTCACAATGACCCAAAGAAGGCCCTGAATGAACCTGTCACGGATTGAGTTTTACTACTTTGAGAGTGACTAGGAGCTTTGAGGGGCTTTTTAGGCAGGTGTGTGTGCGTGTGCCTTTGTGTGTGTGTGTGTTTTAGAAGAGATATCCACTTCCCTTCCTCCTGTTGTACCTCTCCAGTAGTTTTGCACAAAAGGAACGTATTGAATGGTGATTGTAGGTTGAGTGACAGGCTTTGTGATTGTTAATGACCTGATTGCGCTTGTCATGATTTATTCGTGACTATATCTACAGCTGAGGTATCAATATTCAACTGCTCTGGTAAAATTCTCAGCATTTGAGTAGCACTGCATGTCTGCTGAGTCCATTAACAAATTAACCAATAATTAATCAAAACAGTGATTGCTTGAAATTGAACTAGATTTGTTTATTTTGTGGTAAATTGCATGATAGAGCCAACCTTATGATATATGGTATGCAGTGAATATGAAATAATGAGCAATACAAAAATGGCCCAATTAAGTTTTCATTTTTATCACAGATTTATGCTTTCATATAAATCATAACCTTAAATTACACTAGTTTTCATTAGTTCAGGGTTGATAAGATTTAATTAATACTTTAGAAAGAAGTCTCTTACATTCACCAAGGTTGCATTTATTTGTTCAATATTAAGTATACCGTAATATTGTGACATTTTATTACAGTTTAAAAGAACTGTTTCTTATTATAAGGTTTTTTAAATTGTATTCTGTATTTGTTCTTGTCATGGCAAAGGTTGGCAAACTTTTGAATGGTATAGTGAAAGTGTAAATATTAATCTGTGATATGAAATATTAAATGAGATTTATGTTTAAATCTCAAAAATGAATCTAAATGAATCTAAATAAATCTTGAGCTTGAGATTTAGAGAAAATGCAAACTGTCAAATTGCACATGGTGTTTAGTATGTATGCATGCGATAAATACAGATTAGAATGAAGTTTACTTTATAATGGCTTTCATATTTCAACACATTTCTGTAAACAGTATGGTTTACATTTTACATGTTTTTATCTAAAATGATAATTTAATCTTTTTAATAAAACTTTAATGGCCCTTTGACCCTTTTGCTGTTTTTTTTAAGTATAACAATAAATATATAATTGTAGTAAAAAACCATTAAGCATTTTTTTTTTTGCTAAATCTGACAAAAACAAATTATTGTAGCACCTTTTCTTTTACATTCAGCACTTTATAATATGATTTCTAAAATACATGCTTCCAGACCTGTAAGGCACATTATTAAATAATATTACAGTGTACGAGCCAAAGCCGTCTTTCATTAATATTATACCGAGACATCCGTCCTCCAGTAAGAGTCACTGGTTTTCTTTGTTTGTTTCATGTATAAATATTGCTTTTTCACTGGCTGAATAAGCTAGTCCTGTCTCATTATGTTAAATGGTGGAATGAATAGACTGTAATATTTCTGTGGAAACAGGGAGCGTCCCTCAGCACCGAGATTGTGTGAAGTCATTTCTCATCATTATAAATGCAGCTACTCACTGCATGGCTGCTTGCACTTTGTGGGATATATATATGTGTATTTGTGAAACGGATTCTCTTTGGGTGGCTCCAGCCATCTGGCATTAGCTGAGAAGAACTCATTGCTGCTTCTCTATTGATCGGTGAAATAACTGAGCTGCTGTAGTAATGATTTTATCACCTGCCTCTCAGTGCTAACCTTGAATGAAGCGAGTGACTGAGCATGTTCACTGTGCTGCTTTATGTGTGTGTGTTTGTTTGTGTGTGTGTGCACTGGATTCTGTAGATTCAAAGAAGGAAGGCTTTCAACCTACTGTCCTCAAATGCACACACACACACACACACACACACACACATACCTGTACATGCACACACACCTGCTGCTGAATTCCTTTGAGGCACTCCCATCTTGTCTTGTCTTGAAAAGAGAGATGGTGTCTATGCCACTTAAGAAAAGCACCATAATTACTTTGTGTGCAATGCATATGGTGCACCTTATGACAGCGGTATGAGGCATTCATGCATCATTATGTTTGAATCTAAATGGCTTGATTTGACATAACAAATGCTCTTGTATTACCTAATAGGTTTGATTATGTCTTTTCAGTTCATTTCAGAATGAAAACACTGGTTTATAAAAATATTTCATCCTATATTCTGTCATCATTTACTCTCCCTCATGTTGTTTTAAATCTATTTGACTTTTTTTTTTAGTGGAACACAGAGACTTTTTTAAAAAAGTACTGGTTACGTTTATTTCATGCAACTATACACTAATCTTCAAAAGTCTGGAGTCAGTTTTTTTTTCTTCCAAAAAAAACCCAAAACTTTATCCTGCAGTGATGCGTTCAATCGACCATGCTGACTGTAAATAAAAAAGACTATATTTTTACTGTATTTTTTATCGAATTAATGCAGCCTTGGTGAGTCAATCAAATCTTTCCAGAAACTTTTGAACAGTAGTGTACATAAATGAATGAGAACTTAAGCTCTCAAACTTCAAAACGATGCAAAACTTCTTAAAATTGATCAGATATGTAGTCCATACATTTTATAAGTGAGTAAGGAGTTACATTTCAGTCTGTTAAAATATTTGCATTACTTGCATCAGTTTTAAGTCAATCTTTCCAATCTGCTTATACTGGGAGTCATCTGTTGTGACTCATTCATATGGGAGTCAAAAATTTATTAAAACTCAAGTTTTTTTCTTTGTTTATTTTACATGATCAGTATTTTACTAAAATGTGAAATATGAAATTTTCTCAATACACCCACTATTGGTAGCGGTGGAAAAAGTTAATTATGTTCCCTGCTCACACAGATGTGGCTCAATTAGGTCTTATAGGAAGGTAAGAAGGAGGGATTTTAAAGCCTTCTGCAAAGGGGCCGTTAACCCCTAAACTTTTCTGGATCATCTTGATGGGCCACCCCTCATCATCCTCTCTGTTCTTCACTCTCACTCTCTTCCTATGTTCTGTCTCTTTCTCTGCTAACTGAGCTCCGCTACAAGGATGGTATTGGCTTACTGCTTGTCCTATATCTGCTCATGGGGACCTTACATGCCGCACTGTGTTGTGTAACACACCCATACACTACTACTCTAAAATGGACTTTGTGGAGCAGACGTCCACGAGAATACAAACTTGTTTTAGGAAGCATAAACAGGGAACTGGAACTTGTGTGTGTGCTCTTACCTGCCTGAGTATGTTGCATTGCTGGCAATATTAGATATCTAAGATATGTCTGAATTAATCATTCTCCTACAGCCTGATTTGAAATTTCCCATGTGACGATAAGAGGATATGATCAGGGCTTTAGAGACTGAGGGCAATGCAGCATTAGAATAAGAGCTGAACCTTTATATGGGGAATGTGATACCAAGACAGTTTCATTTTGAACTCCTTTAAACTGTAGGTATATATAACTACGTTTTCTGAAGTACACAATTTACAGACATAGTGCTAGGGAGTTGTTGGTGGTTGCTGTGTATTTTTTAAGGTGTTCTGATCTGTTAATGCATTGTAATGTGGTTGTTGGGGTACTCTGTATGGCTTTAAGGGTGCAGTTGCTGAGGTGCTCTGATGGATTTGTTAATTTGGTTGTTTTGTGTGGTTACTTGGATGTGGCTAAGTAGCTGCTATTAGAGCTGGGCGGTATGACCAAAAATGTATATCACGGTATTTTTCTAAATTATACCGGTTTCACGGTATATGACGGTATTTTTTTTTCCCATGCATGACCGGGTGTTAACCACATTTTCTACTGACTGAAGAAAAACTGCAGTAGATTGACTTAGAATGCCATATTTTAGTGTCATGATGAGTGAATATTGTGAAAAGTCCACACTAAATACAGGGGTTAAAGCAAAAAAAAAATATTTTGACTGTAAATATTTCCTCGGCCAAACCCATTCCACAGCCATACGGGCTACAGTCACACACACAGTTTAAGAGCTGTTTTTCTTCTTGTAATCAGGAGTGCTTGTCCTCCTAATTTAGAATATTTAGGAGCGCCTTCTGATCAATAATAAAAAAATTCTGATAAAAAATGAGTCTTCCGAACACGGTGACATTTGACTCCTTAAAGTGACTTACAGGGGTATTTTCTTTTTACCTTTGCAATGGCATAATTTTCATCTATGTCAAATAAAAAAAAAATGTATGTTTATAAGCTTTTTAAAATGTATATTTAAAACAATATAATAAGTACAATACGACGAATAAGTTACTAATCATGAAATTAGTATTAATAAAAAAATGTATTTGTACTACAGAGGTGGCACAGAAGAACACAAACGTGGCTTGAACGTACATTTTCAGACGTTTAATGAGTCTCAGGGGTGGCATGTGTGCAATTAAATTCATAGACTCATGTGGACATTATTGTTTTAAATATAAATTAGCTTTTAGAGATGCACAACGGCTCAGCTGTAACTTTATTTGGAATTATTTTTGTTGATGATATAGAGTAAAATCATGCAGTACTTGTTTATTGATCTGTTGTATTAAATCAATATATCACATTTGCTAACTCCCCTTATAATTATTAAAAGCTGTCACTCTCCTGATCGCGATCTGTGGGCGCGCAGACATTGAGAGCGCGTGAGTGAGCTCAAGAATCAAAAGCACGTGCAAATGTGATGCATTCTGTCGGAACCTGCGGGAATGAGTATAATTATTATTATTAGCCGAAATTCAAGTTCTGCTCGGTGTTCTCTGCTAAGAACCCGACTGTCAATGATGCGAGTGGCGTTACTATGTTGTCAGTGAGAAACTGCAGCCGAGGCGGGGATGATTTTGGTGTGCCGGCAGAACAACAACAGTGCGCTACAAGTTTATTTCCCTCAGTAATCCCTGATAACGTTTAAATGGAGTGAGTGAAGCGCAGTTTCTCCGTGAGCGAATGTAAAACCCGGATTGGATCAGAGCGGAGTGATTACAGAGCGCTTAGGCGGAGAGAGGCGTGCTTTAATCCACTCCAGGCTTTGATCATAACTCCCTCAGAAGACTGAATGCACCTCGTCTTTCCTTAATTTAAGACTTATTCAAGCTAAAATTAAGACCTCTATAACACTATTTGAGAAATGTAAGCGTATTTACGGTCTTAAAGTTATGAAAAGTGAATTTAAGAAGGCGGGAACCCTGCAATTGACGGGAATCCGTCGTATCTATGTATCGACGGAGAACTGTTGTGTGTGAGAGCCGCGGGAGCTGATGCAGAGGACGGTGGATATTTGTTCTTATCTTTCATCACATTCTACTAGTGCTTCAGTTTCGGAACTTTCACGCTTAGTAACACATACAGCTGTATCCTCGTCAAAATGCAATAGTGAAAATAGACCCCTCTGTTACAATGTCGCGTTCCGAACGTTATTTAAATGACACCGGTATTGCGGTATTTTAAAAATTCATATCGTAAGAAAAATAAACACCGGTATTCGGTATGAACCGGTATACCGCCCAGCACTAGCTGCTATCATGTTTTGGGTGGTTGTTTACTAGTCCTAACCCACCCTCAGGTTAATGTAATTCAATGGGATTATTTTTTTAAGTATGATGGGCTGGCGATATACCGGTCGTATGTTCTTTTAGAATATACATACATATAGGTATAAAAAAGATAATAAAAAATAATAAAAAGTGCTATAAAATTAAATGTGCAGGACAGTATACTGTAGATTTAATAAATAATAATATAAGCAGGAATGTGCAAGAAGAATGTGCTCCTCCTAAGTTCCTCCTAAGACATCCTCAAGATGTCACTTGCGTCACTAGATGTCACAAATGGCGCAGTTGGTGGAGGAGAGATGGATAAATAAGTTTTAGCGGTCCGTCGCAATCCAATGAGGCGGGGGAAGTTCTCCTCTTCCTGATACGCATATCAGGACCGACCTGAAGAAGCCGCTTTGGGGGGCTTGTTCGAGCGTTTTAAATCTAC
Organism: Gymnocypris eckloni scoliostomus; assembly: GCA_027564155.1. Lineage (NCBI taxonomy): Eukaryota > Metazoa > Chordata > Actinopteri > Cypriniformes > Cyprinidae > Gymnocypris > Gymnocypris eckloni. Next base: position 17,906,739 of record CM050421.1, on the reverse strand, counting down.
CCGCTTGTGTTTTAGCAGCCCTTAACTTATCGACGGCGGTGTTAACCGCATCACCGAATAAGCCAGAGCTGGAGATCGGGGCGTCGAGGAGGAAAGCCTTCTTCTGTTCCCTGATCTCTGTCAGATTCAGCCACAGGTGGCGCTCAGCCGCCACCAAACCTGTAATACTGCGCCCTAATGCCCGTATGCTTAGTAGTACGAAGGGCCAAGTCTGTAAACCTGTGAAGCTCCTTAACAGCTTTGGAGGTCACACCGTCCTCCTCATCCATCTCCTTCAGTACCTCCGCTTGGTAGGCCTGAAGGATGGCCATAGTGTGGAGAGCCGCACCTGCCTGTCCCGCTGCCATGTAGGACTTATCGAGTAAAGCAGTGGTGGTTCTACATGGCTTGGACAGACGAAGAGGGCGGCCTTCCACGAGGGGGCCGTAAGTCGGTGAGAGGTGCACAGCAAGCGTGTCCTCGATCGCCGTGACTGTGGCGTACCTCTGCTTCACAGAACCAACGAGGTTGGTGAAGTCAGCGGCTGCTGCAGTAGTGAGGCGGGAGGAGAAAAGCTGCTTCCAAGACCTGGAAATCTCCGGATGCAGGTCAGGGAAGAGAGGCAGCTTCCTCAGAGTCGGAGGCCGCACTATATAAAATATCCTCCAACCCAAAGGAAATGGCTACCAGTCCCTCCGGGCTGGGTGCAAATCCAAACATTGTTAGCCTATACTGAAAGTGCTTTTTCAGCATTGCAGTGATCCTTTTTTATCACAGTACAATTACACAATCTTTCATAGACATATTCACGTTTAAACTTAGATGACGGGAGTAAATGACTACTTCTATATTCATTATTACATCCAACAACATAACACCTCAATCGCTTATGAGTCATTCTTGTTTATATCTGCTCCGGTGGTGAAACAACTGATGACAGGTCACTCAGGGCGGGTCTATTTAAAGTTATTTTAAGCAAAAATAACTATAGTGTGATATATTTAATTACCGTGAAATAAAAAAAACCTAGTTCACAAGGTGAATATCTTAACCTTCAACAGTCTGACCACTTATCTTCAACAAGCCACGTGATTTGAGATTTTAGTTATTTCTGTAGTTGTGATATATGAGTTGTGAAGTTTAATATCTCTTCAACAGTGGTGGTCAGTAAGCGTACAACTACTTCGTTACTGTATACACATTTTTCAAGTATCTGTACTTTACTGGAGTAGTTTTATTTTGAGTAACTTTTACTTTTACTTCACTACATTCCAAAGCATAAGATCGTACTTTTTACTTCACTACATTTCATAAAACATATCGTTACTCACGTGATACATCACGTGCTCCGAGAACATGAAGCGGTGTCTGATTCATGAACAAACTGATTCTTTTCAATGAACCTGTTCAATCGGTTCGCAAATCGCAACAAACGCAGCTGTTCTTGAACTCACAAGTAAAGAACCGGAGATCTCGTGATGTGAAAAGGAAGTTACTAATGTCTAGGATTAATTATTGTAACTGAAAATAATATTTAGGTCAAAACTGTCAGTTGTTTGTGAACTAAATCTGCTGTAAAGGGTGATCTATTTAAGCCCACTGAAATTGAATGCAGACAGATCAACATCAGTGTCTCTAACGTTATGTTTTAAAACAAAAACAAAACATTAAAATAACACAGATTAAATGAAAATAACATATTCCCTGCTGTTTTATTAAATGTTTATCAACAGTATACATTTTTATATTGTTTAGATCAACTAGCCGAGTAGACAGATATGAATGTTTATTCATAACCACACTGAAAATAAGTAAATATTGTTAGCTGATGCTATCTGTCTAGCTAACAAGCTTGCTGGTGCTAAGTTGAGGATTTTTTGATATAAAGTCCAAATATCTTTATTCAGCCACCTAGATAGATTCCATCTGAGGGAAAAAGAAAGGATGTGATGTTCAGAACATAGTAACTACAGTAATTATCAGAATGGGAAGTGATGATGCCCTCTGGGGGCATTTGACCAGGGGTGTTTTTACACCACAGACAAGGTTTGAGAAGAAAAAAAAATATCCTTATGAAAATATCATTAGATTTTCCTTAAAATGTTCTTCCTAATTTCAGGCCTAATTCTCATGTCATATATAACTGACGTTCTGCAAAACAACACGTTCTAAAACACTTTTTTCTTACTGGTGTAAATCAGATGGTGAAATCTGTTTTCTCTCAGGTACATGACAGTGTAAGCTTCACAGTGAACATTACTACATCACTCTCATCAATGTAGTCCATATCAACAAAATATATATCTTGACCCTATATAGTGGTTATTTTGGGAAAAACCCAGGTATTTTGGGCAGTATGATTATAAAAATATGTGCTAATATAAAATGAAATAAAGTAGTCTATATAAAATTGCTAAATAAATCTGTCTATCAGTACTTTTTACTTAAGTACATAAAAATTTAGTACTTTGTACTTTCACTCGAGTAAAATTGAAAAAGCAGTACTTTTACTTTTAATGGAGTAATATTTTATTATACGTATCTGTACTTTTACTCAAGTACTTGATCTGTGTACTTTGCCCACCACTGCTCTTCAAGATTAATCGCTTTATGTATTCCCCAATTGTAAGTCGCTTTGGATAAAAGCGTCTGCAAAATGACTAAATGTAATATAGTAGTTTGTTACAGAAATGTTCACAGTTAGTAAAAAGCAAACAGCAGGTTTGCCATCAGTGCCGATGTGATCTGATTCCTATCAGATTCTGACAATGATCTGGTGAGTAATAACAGAGAAGATATTGCAACTTCATTTAATTTCTGCTGGTGGCAAAAATGTGGAATTGAAAAAATTAGTTTCCGCTTAGTGTCACTTCCTATGTCTATATCTGGTCTTTTTGTTTTGGGTTTGGTTTTAAATGTTAAGAGACCCAGATGTACTTTGAGACTCTATATTGTATGAAACATTGTTGGCCTGAGGTGCTAAGATATATTTGAAAGGATTTCTGTGTGGAAAATGATAAGAAAAACTTCATTCCAGTATGTCTGTCCATCTGTCATGTCACCTCTGAAACACACTGTACAGAGTAAGAAGTATGTTATTTCTCAGAAGTATGGTACAATCCACAATGGTACGGTAGAAATTACTTGTTCAACCAAACAAGTCTATGTTTGGTTGACAGTTGCAACAGTAGTAGATGTTGTATGTACATCAAGCAAGCATTTTTCTAATTCTACACATACATGTCACCTTAAACACTGACCTAGCAGTCTTGTTTACCCAACACAAACTCCTAGAGCTAGAGCTGATAGTAACTTTGAGGGAAGTGACATTCAGGGAAATGGTTAAATGATGCTGGCATTGTGAGCTGTGTCTCATAAAAAGAATGAGCTTGAAGAATTACCCCATTGCTGTTTATGACTTATGGTTACAGCCGCAAACATGTGACATATGAAAGAGGAAAAAAGCATTAAAGTGACCGTAATAGTGTTTAACGGTGACTTTTTCCCGCATATAAACAGCCGAATAGATTTGATATCACCATGCAGCCACAGGATTTTGCTTTAGCCTCTGATTTCTGGAAATTCAAAATAGATTCATTGGAATTAGTATCATGCTTGGTTACCTATTGATGAACAGCACCTGGTGTAATAATATTCTCACTGTAGTAATGCAGATCTCCTCGTGACTCCTGGTTAGATTGATCATTCATGCTGTGCTCGTAGCAGCGCTCTCAAGCTCATCTGAGTTGTGGAATAGAAACATATTTAGGTAGGATATTCTAGCTGTAGAATATACATTATATGGTTTAATTTTAGTGCATTGGTATTGACAATTAACCAGTATCATGATCCTCTTTTAGTTTTAGTGAGTACTAGTACTACAACAGGGTAATTCCACTGCAACAATCACAGTTATGTGCAAAACATGACCAGATTCCAGCAAAAAGTTGTCTGTTCAACCTTAAAGTGAATATGTGTGATGGCGATGCCACACAGTCACAGTCGGTCCGAAAATATATGATGTTAAATATACAGTTTTCTTGAATGATTAGGATATGTTGGGCTGCTTTTATATAAAACAGACAAATGACATCAAACAACATTCGGAAGCATTTGTTCTTAAATGTGACATATTTGTGTGTGTGTGTGTGTGTGTGTGTGTGTGTGTGTGTGTGTGTGTGTGAATAGAAAATAGATAGAGCTAGTGTTAGAGGGTCAAGGTATTTTTATTTTTATAATAATTAATAAGAAAACTAGTGGGTAGAGTAGAAAAATAATTGAGAACGCTAGAGTTAGAGGGTGAAGTATTTTCAAATACATAAAGAGAAAACAAGTAAATACAATATAATAAAATAGAGCATTCTAGTCTTAGAGGGTGAATTGTGAATGGAAGAGATGTGTCCTTAGCCGTTTCTTAAAGGTGTTTATTTACAATTGTTTTATTGATTTTTTTTGGTTAATATAATTTTTCCACCTTTTGTATTGTGCAACAATAAACATTTTTAACAATAATATGCAACATTGTTGTCACACGGTCTCATTATGTACATGAAAATTAATTACGTAGTGTCCAGTTTTCATCTCATGAATAATATAAATTAATAATATTGAAACAAGTTATGAGTCATGAATTTGAAAATCACACCTAATATTACTTCTGGATTGTTCATCACACTGGAAATAGAAGGTCAAGTGAAATGCATTGCATTATAGTATAGCATGCAGTGTGCTTGTTACACATTCTGGGTTATTAAGTAGGTTATCTGAAATTAATAATTTTATTCATACAATTTTGTTTGTTTAATTGACTGGTTTTATTATTACAATGTAAAAAATGCAGTAGCTTATTTTTTTCTTGTTTAATCTATTGACAACTATCTATTTAATCTATTGTTTAATCTATTGATTCAATGCTCTGCCTTTTCTATTAAATTATATGATGTAAAAATGATAGGGTTAAACATGATTTCCTTATGATATATTAGGAGTGACCTACTAACCTAAACTGCTGCATAACATTTGAAGTTATTATAGCAACCTGCTATGAGAGTCATTTTATTCAATACTTATCTTAGTAGGGTTAGCATTGTAAAAGCAAACTGTTGTTGTAACATGCAAGTTACCACACTGCTGGCTGTTAATGTGTGAAAATATGAATAACAACAACAAAAATCACCATCTTCATCCTAATTTGAAAGATTTTGATAACGTACAATATTGAAAAATACAAGATGTTGCAAAAGAGTTCTGAAAATACACTGAAAACATGCACATTTGTGCTAATATTGTAGGGGGCTCATTTTATTAATAGTGCCTATTGCATGCCAATGGCAAACTGTGCACAGTGAATTATACATTACAGTACATTTCTGCATACTACATGCTGAACATAGGATGTTTGAGTAGTTTAGTTTGATTTAGCACATTTAAAAATAACAGATGTTGATTAAACACAAAGAATAGAAATAGGTCTTCCAGGAGGATTTGAATACAGAAGTAGAAGGAGCAGATAAAATATAGAGAGGAAGACTATTGCAGAGCCTAGAGGCAGCCAACGAGAAACATGATCACCTTTAGCTTTAAAACGAGAACGAAGGAGCTGAGAGTAGAAATTGACTAGATGATCGAAGGGGTCTTGAAGCAGTATACAGAGTGAGACGACCACAAATGTACAGCGGTGCAAGTCCATGAAAAGTTTTAAAAGCAAAGAGCAAAATTTTAAAAACCATATGGAACTTAACTGGTAATCAGTGGAGAGAGGTGAGCGCAGGTGTAATGTGCTCACATTTATTAGTGCTGGTCAGTAATCTTTGAACCGTCTGCGTGATTGGATGAGAAATTATAAGTTTACATTTACATTTATCAGACGCTTTTATCCAAAGCAACTTACAGTGCATTCGTGCTATACATATTTTTGTCAGTACATGTGTTCCCTGGGAATCGAACCCACAACCTTTGCTGCTAACGCAATGCTCTAACCACTGAGCCACATGAACACTGTGTGTATCTAATTTGTGTATCTAAATAATATGACCCATCGCAGGCATATATAATGCAAAAAGACCCAAAATTAAACCCTGTATAACACCATAAGAGATTTGAGATTGTTATAGTGTGGTATTCTGAACATGCAGTGGCTAAACATTTTCTTTTTAAATTAACACAAACTGATGAATCATTTACAAAAAGGCCACGTATGATGCATGTATTTCAGAGCTTCTCAAGCACATAGGAATCTGGAAGACAATGCAAAGTGGTGTGTTTTGATACCAGAGGATGGTCTGTATGTCTACATATTATGTTGTGTTGACTGTCTATAGCACTTATGTCTTGGTTTTCTCCACTGTTGCATTTAGGTTTCTCACTCGTTCTCTCCCTCATTCACATGTTCACACATCCCACTATCTGTCCTCGGTCTCAGACTCCTGTAGCACTAATGGCTGTTGTCACAAATTTTACTGCACCCACCCGCTGCGACCATCTGTCTGGTCTCTCTCTCTCTCTCTCTCTCTCTCTCTCTCTCTCTCTCTCTCTCTCTCTCTCTCTCTCTCTCTCTCTCTCTCTCTCTCTCTCGCTCTATCTCTCTCTCTCTCTTGCTATATCTCTCTCATCAATGATGCTTTGTCAGCACGTCTGCCAAAACACAATGTTGCCAAAGCAATACAGAGGATAATTAATCTGCAGAATTGGACGATATGGCAGAAGTGTATACTTGTTAATCACCACAAAGAAAGCACAAAATGACATTGACATGTAACCATGACCCTCTCATCTTCATCATTAGCACCACAACTTAAGCCATAAAGTCTGCTCCTTTGGTGTAACTAGGAGATGGGTGAAAATGGGCATCTTGTGGAGTAGAGAAAGTGTAGCGATAGACTTTAAATCTGAAAACGCATATATCTCATATAGAATAGAATTATATATTTTTATTTATGATTGATTTTAGATTTCTTCTTTTTGTCATCATTGTTAATACTGTCGTTATTTTGTGCCATTAAAGTGTAGAGATTTAATTTTAAAATGCATATATCTGATAAAATATGTTATAAAGAATGTATTATATACATTATATATAAACAGACATATTAATCTGCACTTTATTTCAATTTAATATATTAGTTTTTTAAGTCATTTAATATATTTTTTAGAATTTTAAATTTAAATTGACAAATTTTACATTTTTAGAGAAAGTCGTAGTTTTGAAAGGCATACAGTATATATTATAAAATATATTTTATAAATTATTTTTATAAACAATATAATAATAATAATAATGTAGTGGAAAAGTGTATAGAAAATTGATTTTGAAATCTATATATTTGATCAAATTTACTATAAATTATTATTCAGTATATATGAACAAATATATAAATCTATAATGATTTAAATTATTTTGTGTTTTTGTGAATTTTTTTTAGCTAATGTAACTTTTTTTAGAGTTTCTCAATTTTGAAATGCATGTATCTTATCAAATCTAAATGTGTTTATATATTTTTGTATATATATATTTTTTATTTCTAAAATTTTACATTTACTTTACAGTAGTAGTAGAAGTATGTGGTAAAAATGGAGACAACGATTTTTAAAATGCATTTATCTGCTAAAAGTAATTTTGTTCAGCATTCAGGTTTAAACTGTCATACAGTAGATGATCTCAGTCCATCTTAAAATAAATAATACAAAAATTAAAACTCTCAAGACCCCTACTTTCTTTTTAATTCTTTAGATAATTGCTAAGAAGGCTAAGGTGAACCTGAAGTCAGCATTTTTATACAGGGCTTCCAGTTCTGAAAGATTAGTTGACTAGTCAACTTTTGAAACTATTTTTGCACATCCCTTGTACCAACAAAATTACCACATAAGCAGAGGGCATGTCATTTGGAAATAGATTGCTGCTATCTAATCCTCTGAAGGCAACAGTTTATTTATCACGTAATGCCCCAGAGATAAATGATAAACGGCTTCCTTGCTGCAATCTGCAATCTGTGCTGCAGAGTCCTACTTCTGAAAACTGATCTAAGATCTGCACTTCTGGGAGTTTATGGATGTGATGTCATTCCCGCTTAATGCCTCATGGAATACCGCAGGTGGTTACTGAAAGAAACCAAACAAAGTCTAGCAGCAGCTACGGTGCATCCTGCGTTCTCGCCAGCTCAACGCTGATCTGAGAGCAGCTCTAATAAGGACCATCTTTATTTAAAGAGCACACTTACTATACACCCACACCTCCGCCTTTGTGTTGTCTTGTTACTCGGTTTCCATAGCGGTCCATTCTGTGTTGTGAGCATCTGAAGGGAGTGGAGCTGTAAGATGACAGAGTTGCAGTAGTATGAGTTTGACTACTAGAGTAAATGCACCTGAGTGCATCTGTATGTGGATCATGTTCGCTCAGCGCTTAGTTCACTGCCTCGGGACAGGACAGGAATTCAAGGGTAGGAAGGTGTCCTGTTTGTGACTTTGTTTCTGGCTCTGTAATATTGAGTAATAAATGTGTGTGTGTTTGTGTGTGTGTGTGTGTGTCCACAGGCTGTGCTGGAGGCCTACGCTGAAACTACGAGTCTCGTTGGGATTGCAACGACTTCAATGGGCTGCAACACTCACTGAAACACTGGAGGCAACTGAATGAGGTATGACAACAGGACTCACACACACACATATACGCACACATATACACGTACACCTTTTGACAGCAGTGACCTTTAATTCTACATTTTACTACTCGTGTCTTGGCATTATCTAGAGTGCAATTGTGAAAATAACTCTTGCTTAAGCTGTGTCCTACTCACCCATCAAATCAGGCCCTGATTGGTGGAGCATTAATACAGGTCTGCCTAGCAACAGGGCTGTTTACCAAACAACACAGCTGGGGCTGAAAGCTATGCTTTCACATAAAACATCTCCAGGAAAAAGCTAGCTAGCGCAAGCTGCTTGGGACAACACTGCTTTAATGATTCATGTTTGAAGCACGGTCGGTCGCAGGCGTACTGTAACATGCAGGTTTACCGTAGCATGCTCACACACTGTCGTGTGCACGTGCAGCGGGTTCGTAGACAACAGTTAAGTGTCTCATTAGCTTGTAATATACGTGTTCTTAAGAGATATGCTTGTATTTGAACAGGCTCATGTTCTCGAGAGTGTATACACAGTCTACTCTAGCTGAAGTGCATTACATTAAGTCCATTTATGTGCATGAAATTCTGTAGTTTTTTTGTTGTTTTTGTGCTGGGCTTGTTTGTCTGATTTGTGAATGAGTCCCTAAAGAGCTCTCTGCTGGTGTTAATATACATTGTGGTGCAAAGATTTATACTCAAAGGATTGGAATATCATTTTACATTATCATGTAGATAGATAGATAGATTTGAAGTACATGTGTCACATTTTATTTAATGTTTATGAGAAAACTGCCACTACATGCACAAGCAGTTGGACAACGTTTTGCCCATTGCTTAACTTTTAAGCCTTTAAATTAATAGAAATTTGGCCAAGTTATGATACAGTGGATATAATTGTGGGTAATATGATCATCATGTTTTACAAAAAAAAAATGTAAAAGTTAAAACATATACCAATTCATGTAAATTGCTCAGTTCAGTTTTTCACTCTGTTATATGCTTCTAATAGATTTCTAAAAATGTATATTCAATTAGTCCATTAATCACAGACAAAGCTGATGGTAGATATTGAAACTGACACAAGGGCAATTACCAAAATGTATCAGCAACAGATGCAGTTATAATCTCAAACTGGCCAAATATGAGGTGATTAATTATGCCTAGCCAATATATCGAAGCATAATTGTCACACAGGCAGCTCTAGCTCGTGGACATGCCAGTGTAAAGGCATGATATGGACTCATTTTGAGGGTAATTAATGGAGATATATCAAAATTAGTACTTCATGAGCTAAGGCTCTCTTTTCTCTCTGTCTCTATGTCTCACTCGCTCTGTTTTTCATCTCAGACTGCTACTAACCCAATAGCTCATATAACCAATCATGGGCTTTTAGAGTAAAAGCTCTCCTTCAGTTAAAGATCACTGGACTCTTAGTGCAGGTGGGGAAGCATAGCAATTCATCACACTCATGCTGCTGCACTTCCTAATGCGTTCTGAATGTCCTAATCTTCTGTTAAGTGTTAATATGGCAAAGGTGGGGTTCGGTGATGTGTTTTTCCTGTTGGTTATTTCTCAAAAGCCTCTTTTTTTCTTTTTTTAAGAGCCCAAATGGATGACAAATTTAAGTTTAAATATATGCAAATTTAAGAGTGCATTGGAATCCATCAAAGTCCATTTAGATAGTGTTATGCCATTATAAAAATATGTAGGATCTGCAAGATCAAAGCTTATGAAGATGTGCTTATGAAAACATTAAAGGGATAGTCGATGCTGTCATGATTTACTGACCCTCATGTCATTGCAAACCTGTATGTACTGTATTTCTTCTCTTTGGACCCTATTGACTTTCATTGTAAAACCAAATTTTTCAAAATATATTTTATATTCTACAGAAGAAAATAAGTCATACACTATTGGAACGACAAGAGGGTGAATAAATTTTTTTGGTAAAATGCCACTTTAAGCTAGTCGACTGTGTTCTTCGTATCAATACACTCACATTTCAAATGTGACCCTGGACCACAAAATCAGTCATAAGGGTCTTTTTTTATTATTGGGTTTTATACATCATCTAAAAGCTGAAAAAATATGGTGTATGGTTTGTTATAATAGGACAATATTTGGCTGAGATACAAGTATTTGAAAATCTGGAATCTGAGGGTGCAAAAAAATCAAACTGTTGAGAAAATCGCCTTTAAATTTGTCCGAATTAAGTTTTTAGCATTGCATATTACTAATCAAAAATTAAGTTTTGATATGTTTACAGTAGGAAATTGGCAAAATGTCTTCATGGAACATTATCTTTACTTAATATCCTAATGATTTTTGGCATAAAAGAAAAATAGATCATTTTGACCCATACAATGGCTATTGCTACAAATATACATGGGCTACTTATGACTGCTTTTGTGGTCCAGGGTCACAAATAGGTTCCAAATGCCACTGAAGAACAATGTGTGGTTCTCCAAAGAATCTTTCAGTGAACAGTTAAAAAAAAAACTGATTGTAAAGGTCATTGCACACTCAATCCAAATTTTTCGGTACGTTTTTCCGTTTTTTTCGTAGTTCAATTCTATTCAAGATTTTTTTGTATAGCGCTTTTTATGATACAATCTTTTCAAATCTGCTTTACAGGAAATTACGTTTCTAGAATAGATTTATATTCAAACCATCCAAGCAAAAAAATTTGTTCAACCCAAGCTAAAACATAATAATGTGCATTTGAAAAGATATAACTGCAGTACAAGATTATGAGATGCATTATATGAATCCTTGGCTAAAGAGATGTGTCTTTAGTCTAGATTTAAACAGAGAGAGTGTGTCTGAACCCCACATGTTATCAAGAAGGCTATTCCAGAGTGTGGGAGCCAAATATGAAAAAGCTTTACCTACTTTAGTGGACTTTGCTGTCCTAGGTACTGCCAAGAGTCCAGAGTTTTGAGACCTTAGGGAGCGGGTTGGATTGTAGCGTGATAGAAGATTAGTTAGGCACGCAGGAGCTAACCCATTTAGGGCCTTATAGGCAAGTAATACTATTTTGTAACTGATACGGAATTGAATAGGTAGCAAGCGCAGAGACTGTAAAATTGGAGTAATATGATCTTATTTTCTTGACCTGGTAAGGACTCTAGCCGCAGCATTTTGTACTATCTGTAGCTTGTTTATTGAAGATGCAGGACAACCACCTAGCATTGCATTACAATAGTCCAGTCTAGAGGTCATGAATGCATGAACTAGCTTTTCTGCATCAGAAACAGTTAACATGTTCCGTAGCTTGGCAATGTTTCTAAGATGGAAGAATGCTGTTTTTGTACCATGGGAAATATATTTTCAAAAGTCTACTATAACACCAAGATGTTTGACTGTAGAGGAAGTAACAGTACATCTGTCTGGTTGCAAATTGTGATCCAAGAGATTCTGTGTAATGTTTTTGGTCCAATAAGTAATATCTCTGTCTTGTCTGAATTTAATAGGAGAAAATCGTTGGTCATCCAATCTTTGCTTTTTTTTAACACACTCTGTTCACTTAGATAATTTAATTAATTTAATTAAGTTTCATCTGGTCTTGTTGAGATATATATGTGAGTATCATCAGCATAACAATGGAAACTAATCCCGTATTTTAATAATATTACCAAGGGGCAACATGTATGTTGAAAATAGCAGTGGACCTAGGACAGATCCTTGTGGTACTCCATACTTTACTGGTGATAATTGAGATGACTCTCCATTTAAATAAACAAAATGGTTGTGATCGGACAGGTAGGATCTAAACAATCTTAAAGCCTGCCCTTGAATACCTGTATAGTTTTGTAATCGATTTATGAGGACAGCTCTGTCAGGCCAAAGAAGATGCTTACAGAAAGGGGGATATAGTCTTGTATAAACAGGCCAAATACACACTGGATAAGGAGATCAGAGTGGCTAAGAAGAATTATTCTGGCAAGCTAAGCTAAGGAACAATTTATCTTCTAGTGATTCTGCTTCATAGTGGAAAGGTTTGAAAGACATAACAGATTACAAGACACCATCCCCTGCACTCTGAAGAATCAACGACTGGCAGACGATTTTAATGACTTTTACTGTAGGTTTGGAAAAACACCCCAGAACCGCCCTGAACACATCTCCATACAACCATTAATACCTCCAGCAACACCCCTCTCCCCCACACCTGCACTGAAAATAAGTGAAGATAACGTGCGCCAGGTCTTCAGATAGAAGAAAAGAAGGAAAGCACCCCCCACCTACAATTCCTGCCAGCCCAAGACTCGAACTCACAACCTTTTGATTACGAGTCTGACTCTAAACATTAGGCCATGCCCCCCCGGATCATCTTCAACAGATTACTGGAGCTGTGCGAAGTTCCCTTATTCTTCAAATGCTCCATCATCATCCCTGTCCCAAAGAAACCCAAAATGTACTGGACTTAATGACTACAGACCTGTGACTCTAACGTCTGTGGTCAATTAATAATTTGAAAGACTGGTTTTGGCTTATATAAAGGCCTCCACTTGACCCTTACTGGACCCCCTGCAATTTGCCTACAGAGCAAACAGATCTGTGGATGATGCAGTCAACATGGGACTGCATTTCATCCTGCAGCATCTGGACAGACCAGGGACTTATGTGAGGATCCTGTTTGTAAACTTTAGCTCCGCTTTTAACACCATCATTCCGGACATCCTTCAGAATAAACTGAAATCCTTCAGCAGGTAGTGAGGCTGGGAAAATTTTCTCCCAGCACCCATACAATCAGCACTGGAGCTCCTCAGGGCTGTGTTCTCTCCCCACTGCTCTTCTCCCTGTACACGAATGACTGCACATCTAAAGACCCCTCCATCAAGCTCTTGAAGTTTTCAGATGGCACCACACTGATCTGCCTAATTCAGGATGGCTACAAGTCTGCTTACAGACAGGAGGTTAAGAAGCTGGCTGTCTGGTGCAGTCTTAACAACCTGGAGCTTAACACACTCAAAACAGTGAAGATGATCGTGGACTTAAGGAGAACCCCCCCACTCTCCCCCACTCACCATCATGAACAGCACTGTGACTGCAGTGGAGTCATTCAGATATCTGGGCATCTCAGGACCTGAAGTGGGACAATCACATTGAGTCCATTGTGAAAAAGGCCCAGCAGAGGCTGTACTTCCTTCGCCAGCTGAGGAAGTTCAACCTGCCACAGGAGCTGTTGATACAGTTCTACTCTGCCATCATTGAATCCGTCCTCTGCACGTCAATAACTGTCTTGTTCAGCTCAGCTACCAAATCTGACCTCAGAAGACTACGGGTAGTCCGGACTGCTGAGCGAATCATTGGAACAACCCTCCCCGTCCAAGAACTGTACTTATCCAGAGTGAGAAAAAGGGCTGGCAAAATCACTCTGGACCCCTCACATTCAGCACACTCCATCTTTGATCTGTTACCGTCTGGTCGGCGCTTAGGTCCCCGTGTCTGACAGCTTATCAGAGTTACCAGCCCGAGTCCGACCAATTTTTTATTCATTAAATTTAAGTTTTTGTTTTTTAAAGTAGCTAACGACCAGCGGCCAGCGGCAGACAATGAGCTGATCATAGCGTGTTTGATCAATTTAGACATGATAAATATATCTATAGAAAGCTTTAAATTAGTACTTAACGAAATAAACCTATAGAATACAAAAACTCTTTCATTATAATCATAATCCGTTGATGAATTTCTTAAAGGCAGGTCTAATGAGGAGATAGCAAGTCGGGATCTGCAACTTCATCCTTGCGACACCGACTTAGAAAACACTAGTTTATTAATATTAATATAAAATTTCCCATGAACACATTCATGCCGACACAAGACCAACATCAATATCACTTTAAGCTCTCTGATGCATGCTGTCTCTGCTATACACAAACACACACACACACGCTACTAAGAGGTAAACTTTTATCATAGGCCTCAAACATAACTACCACTGCCGACAATCATGCCCACAAATATCAATACAGACAAAACTCTGCCAAAATGCAGCTTTTCCTGAAGCATTGGGAACTTTTAGTAACCCCCCATGCTCCAACTTCTCCCTGATGCTCTGCATGGTCAACTGTCACCTGTATGCTAATGCATGCGTATATGCGTTGCATACTTGCCTATTGCATAGGCGATGTATAATATTAATAATAAAATTATTTTAACAAAATTTCATACAGTACATGTGTGGTGTGCGTATTTGGGCACAATGAAAGGCAGAAGCTAAATGAGCCCAAGTCCGATCCGAGCCCGATCTGTCAAAAAGAAAAACGGCCCGAATGGCATCGATGGGCTTGCAGGGCTCTAGTCGACGCTACAGAGCTCTGAGCACCAGAACGACCAGACACAGAAACAGTTTCTTTCCCCAAGCAATCCATCTCACAAATACTTGACACTAAACGTGGAACACACAACACTATACAATTATTTATTCACCTCACATACTTATTTTTTTTTATTTCAAATTTGCACATGTCAGACCTCACACATAATTGTCTGTATTGTATATTGTGTTTCTGCCATTTTGTATATTGGCATTTGTATTTTTGTATATTGTTATTTTATTGTCTGTGTCCTGTCCTGTCACTGTCATTCTGTTGCACTGTGGAGCTTCTGTCACTATAACAAATTCCTCGTATGTGTAAACATACCTGGCCAATAAAGCTCATTCTGATTCTGATGAGTATGTTATTATCTATAGTGTCGAACGCAGCACTAAGATCAAGTAAAACTAGCAATGAGATGCAGCCTTGGTCTGACACAAGAAGCAAGTCATTTGTAATTTTAACAAGTGCAGTTTCTGTGCTATGGTGGGGCCCAAAAACCTGACTGAAATTCTTCATAGATATCATTATTTAGCAAGGAGCAGCACAATTGAGCAGACACAACTTTTTCAAAAATGTTAGACATAAACGGAGGTTAGTTTAGATGCTGTGATAAGTTTATTTAGCTCATCCTGTCCTGTAGTTGTAAAGCAATGCAGTTTTTCTTTGGGTGCGATGAATGATCCTGAAGTACTAGACGCTGTAGAATCTACATTTGTTATTGTATTTCTGATGTTATCTATTTTATCAGTGAAGAAATTCATAAAGTCATTACTATTAAACAGTGAGGGAATATTTAGATCGGGTGACATTGATATTATTTGTTAATCTAGACACTGTGCTAAATAAAAACCTTGGATTGTTTTGGTGATTACCTATGAGTTTGCGGATATACTCGGTTCTTGCAGCTTTTAGAGCCTGTCTATAGCTGGACATACTGTTTTTCCACGCAATTCTAAAGACTTCCAAGTTAGTTTTTTTCCATTTGCACTCAAGATTACGAGTTTCTTTCTTGAGAGAATGGGTATATATGTTGTACCATGGCGCAGCACGTTTTCCTCTAACCTTTTTTAAGGTTTGTTGCTAGTAATTGTGTCTAGTTCATCTGTATTTATGGGTACACAGAGCAGTTGAGATAAATCAGGCAGGTTATTTGGGAATCTGTCTTTAGTGGCTGGAACAATAGTTCTGCCTGGACGATAATGCAGAGCCATATGGTTAATATCAGTAATATGCAGCATGCACGATACAAGAAAATGGTCAGTAACATTATCACTTTGAGGTACGATATCTATATCAGTAAGATCAAATCCATGAAATATAATTAAATCTAGAGTATGGTTAAAACGATGTGTGGGCCCGGTGATGTTTTGCTTGACTCCAAAAGAGTTTATTAAGTCAGTAAACGCATCATTTGCAGTGTTGGGGGTAACTCATTACAAGTAACGCGAGTTACGTAATAATATAATTTTAATTATATTATAATATAATTATAATTATAATATAATAAGTAACTAATAAAGTAACGCATTACTTTTTATTTTACTAGAAAATATCTTAATTACTTTTTTTCCATTTATTGACTGACAGTGCGCTGTGTGAACATGATCTTACTGTAGTTCTAATCTAGACTAAATGTGAATGTGTATTATTTCATCCCACTCACAAAAAACAGATTCAGTATTCATCAAAAATAATTGAAACAGTGAAATGCAAACTCAGAATATGATGCAAACCTGCAATAATTAAATATGATAAACAACACACATATATCTAATCTCATTTTATTAACCAATGTGTTTGCTGCTGACCTTTGATGATCCAGTTCAACCATACTAATAAGCAAAAATGATTGTGCTTCATTGTTTTTTTATTGCTGAAGAGTGTTGAATCTTCTTCTGTGTTCTTCAGTACGTGATTTACTCTTCCTTCAGCCTGAGGTTTATTCATTACACTTTTTGGTGTGAAAGAGCTTTTACATTTGCTATAAATAGAACTTCTTGTATTAAAAACAAACAATCAAGCCCTGCTCATATTTAAAAAGTAACGCAAAAGTAATATAACGCATTACTTTCCAAAAAAAGTAACTAAGTAATGTAATTAGTAACTTTTTTAGGGAGTAACGCAATATTCTAATGCATTACTTTTAAAAGTAACTTTCCCCAACACTGATCATTTGTATTATCAATGTGAATGTTAAAATCTCCTACAATTAGCGCTTTATCAACATTAACCAATAGGTCTGAGAGAAAGTCTGAAAATTATTTTATAAAATCTGTATATGGCCCTGGCGGTCTATACACAGTAGCCAGAGCAAGAGATAGGAAAGATTTATTTTGCATATCTAACAGTGTAACATTAAGCATAAGTATTTCAAATTAGTTAAATCTGTATCCTGTTTTCTGAGTAACATTGAGAATATCACTATATATTATTGCGACACCGCCGCCACGACCAGTCTGATGGGGCTCATGCTTATAACAGTAGCTTGGTGGAGTAGATTCATTTAGACCAAAATAATCATTTGTTTTAAGTCAGGTTTCAGTCAGAGAGAGTACATCAAAACTATTATCTGTGATCATTTCATTTACAATAACTGCTTTGGGTGTGAGTGACCTTATGTTTAGAAGCCCAAGCTTTAAAAATGTTTTTTGTTCATTTATTTTTCATTTTTCTGGTTTAATTACGATCAGATTTTTTCTAGATCCTGCATTAAATATATATTTTGACCTCACTATTCGCAGTCTGTATAGATTGGGCACTGCAAGTACTTCTGTCATTTAAGTGGGTAGAACAAAAGTCATCATAGCAGTTACTTGAGAAATACTAGTAAGAATTATTTTGGTTTACTAGTCAGATGGAGCGTAGTGTCCTGGAGATGTTGTCCGACAGGAGTTCCGCCCGACTCTGCTGGGGGTGCAGGCTATCAGCACGGAAAAGCCTAGGACGCTCCCAGAAAAGATTCCAATTATTAACAAAGAGCAGTTTCTGATTTTTACACCATGACAACAACCATTCGTTTAAAGCAAATAGGCTACTGAGCCTTTCGTGTCCTCGTCGATATGTGGGACGAGGTCCTGACACGATGATCGTCTTCGCGGACGATGTGCTGCGTACCATCTCGATCAAGCTCCTGAAGTCCCTGTTCAGTGTCTCCTTCTGCTGCAGCTTGGTGTCATTCACCCCCGCGCAGCACGACCGATCCGTTGCACTTCAGGATCGCGGAGTATCTGCGCAGAAACATTGAGAACACGAGCACCAGGGAAACAGTGAGCACTTCAGCTAACATAGCACGGACGTGCCAGACGATGGAGTCTCTGATGAACACAGCATTGCGTTCCGTCTCGCGGAGAGGAGCGAAGCGGTTACGGGTGGAGATCTCGAAGACCGTTGGGGGAGAGGTCGTCACCCGGGCCTGGATCGCATGTTCCGTTGCTGCACCCAGGGTCCGTGTTTTCCCGGCACCGGAGTGAATGACATCTGAGAAGATCGCGTCCCGGGTGCACAGGTCCTGTGCAGAGAAACACACAGAGTAGAGGTGGTGGGAGTGTTAGCAGCGCACTGCATATATACCCCGGACTTGTGAGTGTCAGCCCAGGATGTTTCCAGCGTTGCTCTCTGCTCCCTCAGCTGGGCCTGCTTCCTGAGAAGCTCGCCGATCAGCTTATTCACCGCCTCCAGCTCCAGCTGCACCAAATGCAGCTTGAACGTGTCCTTAACGGCACTCAAAGATAGAAACAAATCTGCCATTAAAGCAAGTAACAGTGAAACAATGGTAAATGTGTGTTAATAGGGTATTAGCTGTGTTAGCGGCAGTCGCGATGTTAACGTGCAGCATTAGCGGCAGCTGCGTTGGCGATGCTAACGGGCTATAAGCTAATAGCAGACTCGGGAAATCAAAATAAAACTTGTGATAACAAGACGCTCTGATTGTTTTTGTTGCAAAATGAGATATGCGATATATACACACTTTGTAGAAACAAAAATTATGTTGTATTAAATTTTAAGATAGAAAATAGATGATAAATAATTGACTTGACGGAGCTCAAACTCAAAACATCTCATCCTTTCCTATCCAAATGCATGCTTCGGATGCGAAAACGCAGAAAATCGAACCTGATCCGAATTGTTTTATGACAGACAAGTTTTGGAGGCGGTGTGTAAACGTGATTGACACAACATGAGCTCGTATTTATTTTTTAACATGCAAAAATTTCTGACTCCAAATGTCTAGTGTGCAATGACCTTAAAGAACACTGTTATTTCACTATGAAGAACCCTTTGTCCTTTGGAAAGGTTCCATGTGTTAAAGAGTCTTCATGGAAACATTAGTGCCAATAAAGAACCTTTAAGAGTATAATTCAAGTATTTTTTTCAGGAGTGTGTCTTGCACACATGACTCTTTTGAAGTTCGGGGTAATGCAGAACCCAGCCTTGTGTGTGTGTGTGAGAAAGAGTTTGGTGAGTGTGTGAGGACAGCAGTGCTATTCTTGGCGGTTGGGGGAATTCTTGGCTCCTGGCGCATGGGAAAAGTGTTCTTGGCAGGAGTAGCAGTGGCATTCCATTGTGCCTGAGTCCCTCTCCCCCTCAGCACTTAAAACTGTGTCCTTTCACACCGTGATCTCAGCGGAGTGCTTTCTAGAAAGTAATAAATTACTATTATAAACACGAAAGCACCTTGGAATCCAACCGTCCACACAGATGTACTCGTTCACACCTGTTCGCACAGTTTTCTCCTCTTTAATTTCGAACATTCACACACAGACTTGTATTATACTTCCATTTTTCATCTTCCTCTTTTGAACAGATTTGAATGACAGCTTCAGAATAACATAAACCACATTTACTGCTGTCATAAACATCTCTCAGCACACTGGCCCTCATTCGCGGGAGCCGCTTGGAAGTTCTGGAACATTGAAAGAAGGTCAGAGCAATAAACATTCAGTTCTCCGACATGCTGTGATGTTGCTCTCCCCGAAATGAATTTGAAATGTATTCGACCTTTGACCTAGGGGTGGGAATCAGCAGGGATATGGCTATAAAATTAAGGAATATTGCAATAGTGACCGACTGACTAACACAATATAGTGGTATTGCAGTTTTCTGAGTGGCAGTCACTTCAGTCACTTGTTTTATACCATAAAATATTCTTCTTGGTCTTAATAGGGCCTGTTTTCAACTGCAGAGTTTGTTAGGTCTTAATTTTTATCAGCTGCCATGTGCATCAGGCATAAGCCTCATCTGCTGCACGTGTTTGTCAAGATCTGTGATATACAGCATCTTCTTACCTTCTTGTCCATATTTACTTTCATTGTTTGCAGAAATCATCTGAATCCTTACAAACACATAGCAGCAGAACCATCCAGGCTAAAAAAAAAATGATTTCACATTAGCTTTAACACTTTCTATTTATTTATTTTTCAGTAATGTGATTTGAGCTTAAGGATGTTGTTGTATTTTATTTCTGATATTAAATTAGGCATACATAATATATCATCAATTACCATATAAGTTATCAGTTGTCAGTTTTATTTATTTATATTGTCCAATAATAGATATTTAATTCTTCATGCTCATTCAATGTAAATGAATGCAAATACGAATAAATGTAATTAAAAAAGAACACCCCGTTTCATAAGTTGCATTGCAATTTTGTGATGCCTAAATTCTCTTTTAAATTTATTATTTGTAATTTTGAGTGCTACTTTTTATGTATTCATTTAATAACTGCCTGAGGATTTTATGACTATGACTATGAATATGAGTAAACTAACATTAGCCTTACTTTAAACTTTGATTCTCAACAATACACTAATGCTTGCCCTAATAATACATTCATTCTTCATACACACACATTGACAAGTTTACTCTTTATCCAAACAACCTCTGAATGTCTTTTAGGGACTTAGGAGCACAAGTGTTTGCTTTTGCTTTTGCTTTTCTAATCTCTGAAGTGGAATATTTAAGCTGCGTTTGAAACCAAACAACTGTTTTCTTATTCTCTGGTGGCAGAGGTCTTATGTCTGACACACTGGGTCAAAAGGTCGGACTGTTGCTGAAAATCTAGACATCAGTTGCGAACAGTGTGAATTTAGTACTTGTATTCGCAAATAGTTTTTACAAGTATTATTAACATTCCATCACACTAGACATAAATACTGATGTTACCTTCAAACTCTTTAGTTACATGTTACCAGCCCGGATGATTTCTGACTGCACCTCGTTCATGGAAACCAATTATATGTTATATTATACCTCCAAACAAGCGCCGGCAGGCCAGGGATTTGGTGGCGCATGTGAAAGGTGACCCACTGACCCTGTGTCGGTGTGCACGAGTTTTGAGGTCAGAGGTAGTGAGTGTGATTCAGAACAATGCATAAGTCATATCTAGTGTCGTTTTACATGAATTACAGGACGAACACAAATGAATTTTTCAACATGCATGTTGATAGAGGTTATTTTTTAAATCATGTCATTTGAAAGCAGGGTCAAGGAGAAGGAGAGCCAAGCAATCAGTGTGAAGTAATATTCTGAGAAGTGTTGCTGTTATAAGCTTCCATTCATCCTCGATCCTGATGTATTGAGGTTATGTGTTGACATTTTCTGGAGTTTTGTCCTCCTGATTACTCACAGTAATTAATCATCAATATCATGCTTTGCAACCCACATAACAGAGCATGTTTAAGCTACAGCAAAGGTCAAAATACACTGTAAAATGACTTTGGTGGTGCTTACAGAAAACCATGAAATGGTTTTTAAGAACTTTGAGAGTAAAAGCTTGCGTTTTTGTTCGCTTGCACATAAAGTCAAAGCACAGTCAGCATCTTTCTCATTTGCAGCAGGTCACGTGTTTCTCATGCTCTCGGGTTTCGTGCTGTTTTCGGTGGAGGTGGTCTGTGTGGGGAGCTGGCCTGTCACACTCATTTTTCACCCTCTATTTATTACCTTGGCGTTATCTAAATGTTTCATTTGTCAAGAATGAACAATCACAGTACTGCTAAAGAGAGTGCTTGTCAGTGTTCCTCTCACTTCGGTCTGGTGTCATTCATGGGTTTTGTGACAGAGCCCTGATGTTCCCGTCATGTCCTGTTTTCATGCGTGACTCTCTCGTCTGCGTGCCTTGTTTTGTGTTGAAGCGTGGTGTTCGTATCCCGGCACTCATATCTTGAGTTTCAGTTTCATGTCGGGGTTTAGATATTCACGCTCCATGTTCTGTCTTGTTGTGTGAGTGCGGTCTCGAGTTTGCTCGGTCACGCACTCTGTCCATGTGTGTTTTGTGTTGTTGCACGCAGTTCGTGTTTTATCGGCTGCGTGAACTCTAGGGTTGCAACTAACGACAATTTTTATTTCGATTAATCTAACGACTAATTTACAGATTAATCGACTAATCTAAACGATTCATTTTCCACAAAAATCAACAATTTTACTTAAGAATATTTTTTAAATCAAATGAAATCCAAATTTCTATTAAATCCTTTTTTAAATCAAAATTAACATGTAACATTGAGTGCAAGAAGCAAGTGTCCATCTCATAGTCCAAACCACTGAAATCAGTTCAGTATCAGTAATAAACTCAGAGTGTGTTTGAGCTTTTATTTTGAAAACTGCGATGTATCCTGTGTTTGTGTAGGTTTATAAATGATTTACCTTACAAATCTGATGAAATGGCGCACGTTGCGTTCCCAGATGAATGTTATAATAAACACAAACTTACAACAACATGCAGAGATGGAGTTTGAGAAGCTCCACATGTAAATGATAACAGTTTCCATGGAGCTACTGTGAACAGAGCCGCTGTGTGACGCACTTACTTAACCTACAAGCATGTGAATAATTGGTGTATAATAATATAATATATAATATAATATAATTATGTAATTAAATCATAGCGTTTGTGAATTCACAATTATGCTTAATTGAGGTTTTTAATTGGGTTTAATATATAATGCAGCCTTGGAAAATAGTCTAATAATATGTTTTATGGATTCTTGTCCATGAAATGCGCCACTTCCGGTATTTTGCCGGTTAGTCGATGTGAGCAAAATTAAGTCGAAGATTTTTACAAATCAACTAGTCGCGACGAATCGCAACAGCGCTAGTTCATTCATGTTATGTCTTGTGCTATGTGGCACGCAGCTTGTGTATTTCATTGGCTGCGTGCTTTCATGTTGTCGTGTCTTGTGTGAACACGCGGCTTATGAGTATTCTCATTAGCTGTGTATTTTTTTGCACATGGCTGGTGATTTGATTTGCTGGCCATGTGCTTGTGTTTTTGTTTTGTGTGAGCACATGGCTTTTTTTCTTAGTTTTCTGTGTTTTAATTATGTGTTTTGCCATGTGCTCTCATGTCAATTGTCTTGACCCCACCCATCTTGTTACCTGATTATTGGTTGACTTGCCCCACCTGTCTTTCCTCGTTACCTCCTCATTTGCTCCCTTTATAATCTCCTTGCTCCATTTAAAATCTAATTGCAGTCAGTGTGCCAGTTTGCCATTGAATGTTTCCTGTCCCTGCCCTGCCTAGCCTTGCCAGCTGTCCTGTTTTTCCCCTACAGGGCAGTTTTAGTTTGTTTGTTTTATTTTATTATCAATAAAAGCCCATTCTCCTGCACAACTGAGACCTCGCCTCATCCCTTCACCCCAACCCTGACAGTGCTAGCTGGATGGGAGATGTCTCACAGAGAGATAACAGCACAACATGCTGCGATTTAGAACTGACCAGTGATGTGTCTATCATTATATTATTGAATTGTATTGACCCTATTGATTAGTAGCCTATTAGGATAAAAATATACAGCGGTACCAAAACAATCTACAAATGAAATTGCATTAAATAGCAAAATACCAGATGTATTTTAGTCATACCACTTTGTTTTATTTTATTTTAATCATTCTATTGTATTTAATTTTGATTAGTATAAGAATTAAAATATACAGTGGTACCAAAAAACTGCATATGAATTGCATGAAATAGAAAAATACTGGCAACACTTTACAGTAAAGTTAACATTAGTTCATATATTTGGTTTAAAGGGGTTATCGGATGCAAACTTCACTTTACAAGTTGTTTGAACATAAATGTGTGTTGGAAGAGTGTGTACACATTCACCCTATAATGATAAAAATCCACTCAGTGTTTTCTTTTTTTAAATCCCTGTTTTAAAATCCCCTCTCTCAAATCAGGCTGTTCTGAGGTTCCTTTCAGAATTATGTAGTTCTGCACAGACCGCTCCCATGATAGTTGATTGACAAGACCGTCTTACCTTAGACCCGCCCTGAGTGAGCTGAGAGCTGTCCGCCTCCGTGCAGGGAAAGACAAGATGTCTCAGATTAAGTGATTTAAGTGTTTTGTTGTTGGATGTAATAATGAATATAGCAGTCGTCAATTACTCCCGACATTACTGCCGCTGAAGACGCAGAGGATTAACGTTACTTTCATTTTTGGAGTGAATGTGCCGATCCCCGTTATGCCAAAAATTTTGTTTTTGGTATGTTAAATAATGTTAATTCATACAGTTTAAAATATTAGATTTAACTAGTAGGCTATATGTAGAAACGAACATTAATCAAGATTTAAACAATTATATAAAAGTATTATTTATTGTGAAAATTGTTACAAAAATGTCAAACTACCTTAAGTGACATTTAATTTAAATAAAATTACACAAGCAAAATGTTTCACAAACATGCGTTCATTTTTGTTAAAATAATAACTTAATCGTTAATTGCCCTTTTGGTTTTTTTATTTTCTTCCCAAATGATAAATAGCAACAAACACCAACACAGCATTTTCCTGAAAGCCTGTTTGTCGCTATGCACTTGGAAATTTTCCTGAAACATAAGTTCAGTCCGTACAATGACAATGAAAGGTCGAATTTGATTTACAGTAACCATTTAATCATTTAAATGCTGTTGAATTTAGCTAATAATAGTCTCTGAAATGATCACATATATTTTGACACACACTTTGACATACCTTTATTTACTAAAAGCAGAAAATACAGATACAAAAATATTTTAGTTATACATAAAAGAAATGAACTGTAGTTTTAGCCTCATTTCTTTGTATATGCCACTTGGTTTGCATGTTGTAATGTAATGCAGTGACATTCATACATTAGCATGGCATATCTTAGCGTTTCCAATACATTTTTGCGTCCCAGACCTGCTGCGTACATCAGCCAATCTGTGCTGTGTGGGCAGACGTGAGTATTGTTATGGATAACAGCAGTGTCCTCAAAGCAACCCTTCAGTCTGTCTTAGTTTGTCTTAGCACCGCTGAGCCAAGGCAGAGCCAAACAAGGCCACACCAAACACAATTGCACGTCGCCCCATTTTGCCTCAGTTCAAAGAGCCTCCATTCTGAGTCCTGCAGGCCTGCTCTCTCAGGAACATAAAGACTTCTCGGCATGGTTCACAGTGTGTGAATAGCTTTGAACAGGGCCTCACGCTGTGCTTTGGTGCAAATTGTGTGTGTGTGTTCGTTGGAGGTCCACTTTTATGTTCCGTCATAGCAGGTTCGGCGTGATGCAGCTGTAGGTTTGTATGCAGGGATCGGTCTTCACAGCAGTACAGTCGTGATAGAGGGCTGTAGCTGTGAGGTTTGTGTTGCTGTACGGCTGCATGTTACATGCTTTTAGATTCGTGGTGGTCTTTTATGCAAAAGGACGTTGGGTAGATGTGCACTGAAGCAGCCAGGTTTGTGTAAATGTCCAGTCCATGACACATACTGTTTTTTAATTGTTTGGTTAAATACTATTTATTATTATTATATACTTTATATACTGTTTCCAACAGTCTGAGACCACTAGATGGTATTTTGCATCTTTTTTTAGAATTATTTAGTTATTTTAGAATTTCCATTGCTAATTCCATGCATTTTAACACATTTCATATTTTATAAATTGATAGTAGCTTATATGCAGCGTGTAATATGCCACTCACAGTACCCAAAGCTGTACCTTTTTTTCTAAACATTATTTTAAGTATTCCAAAAAATCTAATTACAATTTTTAAATTAAATTAAATTTTGTTCTTAATTCCTAGTAAGGAACATAATACACCTAATAATAACCATGGCATTTGTTATGTTGTTTTTTTGCATTTAGAAAGTTATTTTAAAAGCACCATAAAAAGCACCACAATTTATCAATAAAAAAAACAAAATAATCAGAAAAAATGTAATTTAATGATTAGTTTTTTATTTATTTATTATAAAAATGTATTATAAATATAAAATAGTTCAGGGTAAAAACTGATTAAAAAAATTAAAAAAATAATATATATTAAATATATATATATATATATATATATATATAAATATATATTATGAAGTACTTTTTTTGTGAATTTTTCATATTGATAGGTGATTGCTTTCTTTGAATTTTTGTATATATTTACTGATGATTGTGTAATTGCGTCAGAGTGTATTTTGTTTGTTCTAATTGTAGACTCGACCAATTCAAGTTTCCCAGTCTCCGCTCTGTGTGTGTTGTTCTGCCTCTTATCTATCACAAGCATGTCTCTTTAGTCTCTATTTGTCAGTCCGTCAGTGTGTTCTGCGAGAGCGTTTGTACACACTCCTGTGGGATTATCGAGTAATAGAGGGGCTTAGCACTGCTTTGCCTCAGCGTAATCCGTCACACACACACTGATACACACTGCACATAGTGGTGGATTTAGGATGGTTTGTGAATGGAGGGAAGGCGAGAAGGATATGGCGAGCAGTAACAGCGGACAGGACACAGAGGCACCGTCAACTGTGTGCTAAGGACAAACAAACACGTGAAATCGATTTCAGGTTGTAACCAGACTCCAGCACACGTCTGCATTATGTGCATCTAATCTGCACTTTTTCTATGCAGTTAAAGCTTTGGCTGTGTGTAGCTGTCTCTGAGGAGAGACGAAAGCTATTCATTTCTATGACTCAGATTAAAGGTTCAGTGCTAGTATTAGTTCAGACACAAAGCACCATAGCAATATAACCTCCGTTTAGATGCGCTCATTAATACAGTCATGATAGATGTCATTCATGTAATATCAAAGCAAACATTTAGCAGCCTGTTGAAAATTGAGTGCTGCTACATGGTTGTTAGTCTAAACTACCGTTACTATACTCTTTGTTACTAAGCCTCCCTTTATTTATAAATAAAAAATAAAATATTTTATGTTTTATATTTTATTTGATATCTGTCAGTGTATATTTATAATATTTATAAAACATCAAAAAGTTGACCTCCAGTAATGGGTTTGGGTGAGGGTTAGTTTATAGTATTTATAATTAGCTATATATAAACACAGCATAAATTTATGGTTTATAGTCGTTAAGCTAGGTAATTGCATGAGAGTATTTTTGTTCAGTGACTGGGCCGACCTCAGAGACCTCCCTCACTCTCATTTATAGTTACACTCTCAGACTTGGCACTGAGAGAGAATGAACAGAGCCAGGACAGAGTTTCTGGTCATCTACGGTTTCATTCCAGCCCTGTCTTCTTTCCTCTCTCTCTCTTTCCCCTCCCACGGTATCACACTAATCAGAAAGAGAGAATGAGGCCTCTCTGTGGTGGAGAGAACATTCAGGTACATAGAAACAAACTTACACACTAAAAGGATGGGCAACATACACAGAATTTAATTAAATATACTGTAATTTGAATTTACTACTTTATGAAAATAATTATTAAAAAAAATGTAAATGATCATTCGTAATTTTGTAACAAATCATGAATAAATGCATGATACATTTTGACTAATTATAGCCTGATTAATTCCAGATTTTTTCTCTCTCACATTTTGTGTAATTTATTGAATAGTCTATAAAACTCTATTTAATATAATTATTAAATATAACAAGTATTTTTAATATATACATATATTTTTAAAAACGACTAAACATTTTATAAATTCTTTGTTAATTAACTCAAGTTAAACTAAATGTAAACTTTATTAAGTATAATGTATTTATGTACACTACATTACTGTGGAGTTATACAGTTTTTAATTTAAAATAAAAAGGTTTTGCTTACCAAGGCGGCATATTCATTTTATAAAAAATACAGTAAAAATAGTAATATTGTGAAATATTATTCCGATTCAAAATAACTGTTTAGTCTTTAGTGTCACATGATCCTTTAGAAATCATTCTAATATGCTGATGCTCAAGAAGCATTTCTTATTATTAATGTTGAAACAGTTGTGCTGCTATGATCTAAGGTTTTTGGAAATATCCCTTATTGTGTGTTTGATGTGGTAAATTTATACAGTCAAATACAAAAATGTATTATTAAAAACAACACGTACAACAGCATGAATTTATTTGAATTTCATGATTGCAACATTACTTCCTTAAATTCAAATCTGTTTGCTGCTGTAATTCAATTTCAGGCACTTAATAGGTATTCTCAATTTAATAGTGCACAATTCACACTTAGTCTAAGAGCTGACTGCTACTTTTCTGACTGGTGTGAGTGAGCTCAGCTTTCGGCCATTGCATTTTGCTGCAGGCGCTTCAGTTAAAAGCACATAAAGTTAATCTGCAGTCATTCCTCTCTCCTTAGGGCTCAGTATGGGGTTAATGCTCCACTCTGTAGTGCTGCTGGGCATGCTGGGTATGACTGTGGTACTGCTCTCTCTGTGCCAATCTATCTATTCACCCAGCTAATGAGTCATTGTTGGGTTGTTAGTGCTTAGAGGCAGATGACGGTGATACAAGCAAGAGAGAATATCTTGCATGATTAGAGAAGGAGATGCTGGATTAAAGGAACAGTTCACCTGGGGACTGAGATATAAAGCTTTAAAATGACACTATAAGTAGCATAAAGGTATTGTAAATTCATATTGACAATTTTTTATTGACTGTTGTATTTTTGTTTAACATTTTGACTGCTCCATTTACTTGCATTACACTACAGGACAAAAGTTATATTTATGATACTTATATATTTTTTTATGTTTTTGAATGAAGTTCTTAGGCAAAAAAATGTACAGCCTATTTTAACATATAATTTACATTTATTCCTGAGATGCAAAGCTGAATTTTCAGCATCATTACTTTAGTCTTTAGTGGCACTTGATCCTTCAGAAATCATTCTAATACGCTGATGCTCAAGAAACATTTCTTATTATTATCAATGTTGAAAACAGTTTTTAATATTTTTATGGAAACCATGATACACTACCATTGATTCAACAGTTAGTAAGATTCGGGTAAGATTAAGTAAGATAAAAAATTAAATATAAACTTTTATTCTGCCATGACTTATTAAATTGATCAAAAGTAAGAGTAAATACATTTATAATGTTAAAAAGATTTCCATTTCAAATAAATTCTGTGCTTTTGAACTTTTTATTCATCAAAGAATCCTAAAAAATGGTTTCCACAAACATTTCAAGCAAATCTATTAACTTAAATTGATCACAGTAAGAACTATTATTAATAATTGAGCAGCAAGTCAGCATATCTGAATGAGTATTGAGTATGAGAATTCAGCTTTGCATCACAGGAATAAATTATATTTTAAAATATATTAAGCCAAAAATATTTTTTTAATTGTAATATTATTCACAATATTACTTGTATTATTCTATTGATTTTACTTTAACTGCTTTTCAAAACCAAAAAAAAAAATCAATCGTAATTATTCCAAACCTTTGACTTATAGTGTTTATGGAAAAAATTGTCAAGACAACATTTCTTCAAAATATCTTCCATTCTGTTCAGCTGAAGGAAAAAAAATCTCTGGTTTTGAACAACATAAGTGTAAGTAAAGAATGTCATTTTTTTTAATTACATTATGCCTTCAAAAGTAATGTATGTGGTGTCGATGCTGCCAGTCTTGTGCAGGAGACCTCTTTCATGCACATATGTATGCGTGGGTGTGCACAAGTGCGTAATGCGTATGCATAGAGCCTTTCATGTGTCTCCTTGGCGACACGTCTCTGGAGTTGATCCCTCGCTTTACAGCGACAGCAGCGGAGAGAGGGAAGCCACGGCTGAACTGCAGACAGTCGGAGGGAGTCACAGCCATTCTCTCACATGCAGGTGCGATCAAATGCTCGCTGCTATTCTCTGAAAATGCATATTAGTCGGAAACCATTCAGTGTGCGTGTATGTAAAAGGCCACATCTGGTCATGAGAGGGTGGGTACATTCCACTGAATGGTGCTGAGCTTTCCTGTGAAGTTTCATTTGAGTGCTTTTTCAGTCACTAGAGTGACACAGAAAGAACTTTGAACAAATTCTTCTGCAAACCCCAGGAGTGACACCTTAGAATTCGGTGGGATTTGAAACCGATCATTTTGTGCGTTTGATAAACAGAACTATTTATAGAAGACTGTAACTGTATGTTTATTCGTGTGTGTGCATATTGCTGTATAAAATGTCATTTTTTTCATGTTTATTTATACATACTGTGATAAGCAGCATGTGTCAAGTATAAAAGATGAGTGTTAATTGCACTTGGATATGATTTTAACTCAGCTTTCCAAGAAATATAATAAAATAAGCAGTTTAAAATAGATGTGCCTGTGATAGTCTGGGCATCCACCATGTTAGAGTCATTAGGTCGGTTGATCGCAAGACCAGATGCAGATGGGATGTAAACGCAGTTGCCTATAAACTGAAGTTATTAAACTGAAAAGTATATTATTATATTATATACACAGTCATATTATATACCTTTCAAAAGATTGCTCACCAAGACTGCATATAATTGATCGGAAACACAGCTACATTTGTGAAATAAAAAAGCATTTAAAATAGCTGTAATTATTATTAACACTGTTATTATCAGTGTTGATGAACAGAAATAGATTCATAAATTTTGTAATTAACGTAATTTGTTTGCATAAATATTTTAATTAATTGTTTAATTCATTTTAATTAGTAAATGTTTCTTCAAAAGTCTTACTGGCCCTAAACTACTGAACAGTATATTGTATTATATTATATCGATTAAGTTTTGCCGTCATCAACGGTGAAGCTACGCATTGACCCTCTGTGGTGTTATGGGCCTCTATTTCCATAGAAACTAATCATTTCTGAGTATTTAAACATCTGTGTAGAATCTGAATTGCCATCTCATAATTACACTAATTCTGGAATGGTGTGAACACAGCTGTAGTACAGGTTTCGAAATTTCACACTGAACTTTGTTAACTAGGGTTAACTTTTTCATTTCATGGACAAGTACAGCACAATAATGCTCTGGTTGTATTAATATTAATATCTTATCATTCTGTTTCTGTCCAGTATTGTGTTTGCCAGCGCTGTTGTGTACAACCTATTTAACTTTCCTCAGATGCCAAAAAAAAAAAAAAAGCGAGCATCTCTGCGACTGTACGAAGCTCGTGTATAATTAACAAGACAAGCACTGCTTAGTTTATGATTGGTTGTCAGTTGCTAAACATTTCAGTCTGACGGTCTTTAAGAACTGAAAGTCTTTCTTGAATAATGCTGCCATATAACACAATTCAAGACTCGAATGACAGCATCCCAAGAGGAATTAAAGCTGTTCTGAATGCGAATAGGAATCGGATATCTTTTATATTGTCAAGTTTTTCTCTTATTTAATGGCTGTAATCTGCAGAAAGATGGAAGATGATGTTCTCCGCTGTAAAGAGCAGATTCATCTCCTGTGAAGAATGAATTGAGGGAATATTCTGTTATCATGCATGGAGTTAGTTAGCAGATGCAGATTTCCAGAGCGAGAGATTTTAATCTGCCGTTTCTGTTTCAAATTGTCACCGCTTCTTTTATCTTCTCTGCTTCTGTCTGTTGTCATAATCTCGGTCTGTATCTCTTTGTTTCCCCCGTTCATTTATCAATCTCTCAGGTGACAGAGTAAACACACACAAACTAATTGAATTACTCTAAAGGCCCAGAAATGGAGAGCATAGCTAATTTGTTAGCATAGCAACAGACAAACCTTCCCGTGCCGCTTGTTTTGTTGACTGCGGTTCTGTAAACAGCATGCACTCCCTCACCTAACAAGGGAACTCCTTGTGTGCCTGTCATGAGCTGCGCTTCAGATTGACTCGCATTAATGACCCGAGCTCAAAGCACTGACTGCCTCATACTTTCCATAACACGGCACCATTGGGACACATTCAGCCGTGCGTTAAATTGACTCATCGGCAGGCCCACATGGAGTCTCTGCACTCAGTACTTCAGCGAGCCTCATTCACAAAGTTCTGCGTACACTTTTTTGTGTTTTCGTTCTACATTCGTATTCCATATTTTGGTTATTTTGAGACATTCTTGAAGGCAGAAGAATATTAAAGAGTGTGTTAACCAGACAGACGACTGCCACAGTATGGAAAAAAAATACTGTGGCAGTTAATGGCTGTCGTCAACTTTTTAGTTACACACTCTTCAAAATATCTTCTGATGTGTTCAGAAGAAAGAAACTCATACAGGCTTGGGTGAGTAAATGATGACAGAGTTTTAATTTTGGGGTGAACTATCCCTTTAATTCAGAATCAGTATCAGAAATAGCTTTATTGCACAAGGATTTGTTCTGTACACGTAAATACAACAAGATGACAAAATTTAAATAAAAAATAAGTATGAAAATAATTTTGTAAAGTCTGAAGCTGTCAGGTTAAGTGAGAAAATATTTTGTATCACAATAATATGGATAATAGTAATAAATAAATAATAGTGAATTTACAGGATATTGCTCTAAACAGAGGAAGTTGCACCGAGGGAGTCTTGGGAGTCATTTGACAGATTTTTTTCTTCCTCAGTGGAAGGGTACAGGTCCTGGAGGATGGGCAGGAGTCACCAGAAATTCTCTCTGCAGTCTGTACTGTTGGTTGTAGCCTCCTGATGTCTGTTTTGGTAGCTGAACCAAACTAGACCGTTACAGATGAACGCACGACAGCCGAGTAGAATTGTGTTGTGTTGAGTTGAGCAGGCTGAACTTCCTCGGCTGGCGTTTCTCTTGTGAAAAAGGCCTAGCAGAGGTTGTACATCCAATTCTCGCTATTAACAAACCATTAACTACAACTTTTGCCTCAATTAACTCCAAACTTACTAATAGTTAGTAAGCTAGTTGTTAAATGTAGGGATATGGAATATAGTCATGCAGAGCATGTGCTCTATAAATACAAATAAACAGCCAATACTCTATGTTAGTAATAGGCTTGCAAGTAAGCAACTAATTAATAGTGAGAATGGGTCCTTACACTAAAGTGTTACCTAATAAACTAAAATAACCATGGCGTGCACCGTGTTTTTTTGTGGGAGACATTTCTGTTGTCCAGTTTCACTGCAGCATCCTCACCACCACTGAGCAGAATATACATTTATCAAAACTGCTCAGCTAACTAGGTCAGCTAAACAAACTCTCCAGCCTTCAGCTATGAATATGAGCCGCTGTTGTCTCTAGCACCACCTGCCGATGAATTCATAGAACTGTATAGCAACAGTTCCCACTAGTATGTATGTGCCACTTGAGTTCTGTACAGAATTAGCATCACGATGTTCTGACTCTGTGTGTGGAAGTGTGTGTGGGTCTGTGTTTGTGTGCTCTTCTGCTCAGATCATTAG
Organism: Gymnocypris eckloni scoliostomus; assembly: GCA_027564155.1. NCBI lineage: Eukaryota > Metazoa > Chordata > Actinopteri > Cypriniformes > Cyprinidae > Gymnocypris > Gymnocypris eckloni. Next base: position 17,873,273 of record CM050421.1, on the reverse strand, counting down.
TGCTGTGTAGGAGTGCATGTATAAGGGAGAGGGCATATTTACTCATCTGAGTATTGTCTATATGCCTATTTCTTCAGCTATGAAGCACTTTGGACTTTAACAAAATGAGCTTAATACACTTTTCACTGGCTTATTTCAGTTGACTACTAGCAAATCAGATTTCCAGCTAATCTTAATGATGAACACCGTTCTGTGATGATTTTTCGTTGATATTTTTTATTAAAATTGTAGTTTTCTTTGTGTGCTAAGACTAATTTCATAGTATAGTAGTATTGTTTAGTATAGCATTATTTATATCCTAACTAGTATTGTTTATTATTTATAATATTATATATTTATATTATAAATAGTATATTTATAATATTTAGTTGATGCATGATCATGATATTTGTTTGGTATGTTATTATATTTATTTTCTTTTCTTCTTTACACTGTCCTACACACTAACTTTTTGAAAAATGTTGAGGCAATTTGAGGCTAAATTATTTGCTGGTTGGGTCAATTTTTTATTTTTTTTTGTATTTATTATTATTATTATTATTATTATTATTATTTATTACTTCCATTCAGCAAGGATGCATTAAATGTATCACTTGTTTCAGTAAAGACATAATGTTAAAAAATATATATTTATTTTACATAATTTTTTTAACTCTATTCATCAAAGAATCCTCAAAAATAATTTTCCCAACAAGATGAGCAACACAACTCTTTTCAACATTGATAATAACAAGAACTGTTTTCTGAGCACCAAATCAGCATATTAGACTTAACAGTTTTTTAATCGTGTGACACTGAAAATTCAACTTGCACCATATAAATAAAAATTGCATTTAAAATATTTTCAATTGTGAAAACTTGTATTAAATTTCAAAAATACTTCAATAGAAAACTGCTCTTTAAATTGAACTTTTTCATTTCATAATATATAATTTCCACTAATAAATGCTCCCTTATGTACTAAATAATAATAAAAAATCTTACTAATTTCTGAACTTTTAGATTATGGTTTATAAATATAAATAAATATTCATATTTTGTAACTATTAAGCAATAAAAACAATACGCTCTACAGTTACATAAAGTTTTCTTCATAAAAAGCTCCCAACAAAAAAAAACAGCGCCTGTAGTGTAGCATCTCTTCATCTCTGGTTTAATCTCCATCTCTCTTTATGACCCTCCTCCCTCTCTCAATTTCCCTCGTACTTTCACCACCTCTTTCCTTTCTGGATATCCCTCCCTCTCTCCCTGTTCTCCTCCCTCACTCTGTCTCTTTTTCATTCTTTCTCTCTCTTTCTTTAGCAGTGTAGTCTGGGCACGCTGCCAGCTGGCTTGTGTCTTTTTTGAATGAATACCTGATGAAGTTGGTGGTGCGCAGTTAGGTGAGGTGTGGGAGGAGCTGAGTGAGTGAGCGAGCGAGCGAGCGAGGGAGAGGGAGCGAGGGCAGGGCTGGTGGCTCGGAGAGGCCTTGCATAAAGCACATTTGAGTGCTGCAGGCAGGGCTCAGTCAGAGCTCACACACACGGGGCCCGGCGGGGCAGGGGGCAGCCTGACTTCAGCAGGAGGGGCCTCCGTACACGCTGGCAACACCGCTGTGCCTCCGTTGGGAATAAAGAGAGTGACTCAAATGGCCTCTCTGAACACTAAGGTAAGCTTTAAACATGCATATGTAAGAGTGTGTGCATGTCTCTGTTATAGTTATAGCATGTTTCCCAACACCATCCAAAGGGTATTTCAGCAGCTTTTAAGAGGTATTTTAAGAGCATATTGCATTTTGAAGAGCATATTGTAAAAGCATTTTGCTTTTTTTTTTTTACTTGAGCCATCATATTAAAATAATTAGTAGTAGACACAGAGGTTTTAATTGTCAAAAAAGCAAAACAAGCTGTAATGTGTGTCCATTTGTGAGTATGTGCATAGTGCTTGTATAGTTGTAATTGGTGTTGATGAAGTGGAATTTGATCGAACTGTGAAAGTTTGTATGATAAACTTTGGAAACACTATTTAGTTTCTCTCTTTCTCTGTCGTGTCATTGTGATTCATGTTGTTTATGAGTATCTCTGGACTTGAAAGTGCAAGTCATTCAGCTGCACTTCTTTTTGCAGCTACAAAGCTCTCTCTCTCCCGAGATTGTTCTATTTTTTTCTTCGTTTCTATTTTACAACCTGTCTCCGTTTCACTCGCTCTATCCATTTCTGTGCTGTTCATTTTTGTGATCAGGCATTGGGACTGGGACAGTTAGTGAGTATCTGCCCACCTTTTAAAGGGATAATACCTCAGAAAAGTGTGGAAAGGGCTACAGTACAGTAACGTTGTGTCTAGTGAGCTGCTTACCTAGACAGCATTTTTTGGGCATCTTACATGCATTCTAAAGTATGTAATTTGTATTGTAATTTTATAAGTATATTGATTTACACATTTGTTTACATAAGTTTGTCAAATGTTCTATATCTTTTATAATATATTTATATACATGGATCCTATAAGTATATAGATATATATATTGCTAAGTGTGTGTGTGTGTGTGTGTGTGTGTGTGCGTGTGTGTGTGTGTGTGTGTGTATATATATATATACTGTGTTAATAGAAATGAGAAATGTACTGTGTTAATATAAAGGACATTTCCATATTGATTTAATCCATATTTTGAATTACACTGTTGTTTTAGGGTTATAGGAAATGTCAGTAACTTTACAGATAATGGCTGAAAATCACCAGTAAGTTCAATTCAATTTTCTGTGGATTATTGTATATACATATGCATGTTTTATTATTTTTTTTAGTCAAATTAATATTCCATATAGTTTCTCAATTAAAATTAGGTTTTAAAAAAAACATAATTATACAAGAAAAATGAAAAGTTATGTTTAAAATAGTCACTACTATCAACTATAGCAAGACATGTACAGTATGAAAATAAGTGTAATACATTATATATTTTTTCTTTAATTGTTTTATGTTTATTATGAGAACATTTTCCAAATCTAAAATATTTTTACATTTTAAATCAATGCGGTCGGTTGTATACATTATTCACAGAGTTTCATTTTTGTCAATAATGCTGTGGTTATGTTGACTTAAACCTTGTCATCCTCACGGTCATCTCCCATTGACCCACTAATGCGGCCCACAGAGCTTTCTGGACGCATATTGTTGCGGTGCGAGTGAGGTTTTATGGAATAAAATGCATCCGGAGAGCCCATGCTTTCCCTCATTCATGTCTGTGTTAGAGTCACTGTAAATGTCTTTGATTAATGTCTCTGATTTGTCCCTACTGTTCTCCGTGGCCCCGGGGACGTGATTCATAGTGTTGCCAGGGCTGATGGAGGATAATAAGTTTAGGTTTCAGGTCATCTGATACAGTTCCTAGTGCGCTCAGCAAGATCCAGCTGACAAGGCTTTTATACTGTTCTCTTTCTCTCTCTCTCTCTCTCTCTCTCTCTCTCTCTTAGTTTACAGCAGCACTGAAGCAGTGGAGGTGTGTGTGTGTGTGTGTGTGTGTGTGTGTGTGTGTGTGTGTGTGTATGTGTGTGCGCGCGCTGGTCTTCTGTTGCTATGTGCTTACCATTTTACAAGCGTGTGTGTGTAGGTGTAGCATAGTGTTCTCATTAATGTAGGTCAGTAGATTGCTCACTCCCTCCCTGGTGTGTGTGTGTGTGTGTGTGTGTGTGTGTGTGTGTGTGTGTGTTGGGTTTAATCTTGAGAGATAAGCAGGGAGGGCTGAGAGAACCCAACTGTGAAAGATTAGGACTTGGCTTTCCCCGGGATACCACAGCAACACACTGAGGCATATTTGTGAGTAAGTGTGTGCACATAAAATACCAGCCATTGGCATCAGTGTCATTAATCCTAACTGGCTCCCTGCAGTATCGACATTCATTAAAGAATGGTGTAAGCTGCAGTCAGATTTGTTGAGAAATCTCTCTCTCTCTCTGTACTAAATAGGGATTCTCATTTCTTTTTTTATCCCTCTGAAACATCATCCCATAGTGTTGGTACTGGACAGTGTTACATCAGAAGAAATCTGTGATTTATAAACCATTTTATCTCATATTTATTTGTATTGTTTTTGTACTGTCAGCTATTTTCTTTTTTAGTTTTTTAGTTATATTTTAGGCATTTTTGCTTTCATGGGATGGGATGGTGGAGATAGGAACTGATAATAGAGGAGAGAGGGAAACAGGATCAGGAATAGACCTCAAGCTGGAACTTGACAGATAATATTTCATTTTTTTATTTAGTTTAAATTATTAATTATAAATGAATATTAATGTACATATATTTTACATATATTAATTGTTATTATAAATATTTTTTTATGTAAGATACATCTGCATAATATTATTTTAAAAAAGTATAAAATATAGACTTTATATAATTAAAATAATTTTTGCAAATTATCACGTTTTTCTTTTTGCAGTTAATTTAAATAGTCTTGTGGTGACAAATACATTTTTTGAATTAGGAATATTCCATGTATTTTCTCAATTAATATGTGATGCCCTTACAAAGACCTGAGATGACCGAACACCTGAGAAGAGATGATGCCAACCCCTCAGAAGACCTCAGATGATGCCAACCCTCAGACAAATTATATAGAAAACTACCAAATGTTGCTATAAGTTTAATCACAACATATAATCATTACTGTTAATAGTGTTCTTCGTCTGTTTGATTACATGACACTAACTTACTGCTTGATTTTTACTGTACATTTCTGCCATATGGACATCAAGTTGAGATAGTGACCACTGATAAGCTATTACTAAATATGTGTAGAATCTTTAAATATCTGTAAAGCTGCTTTGCAACAATTTGGATCATGAAAAGCACTATACAGATTAACTTAAGTTGAATTGAAAAAAAAATTTTTTTGCCTATTGCCTGTTTTGTTTTAATTTTTATACTGTACTGTTGATCATTTTCTCATTTGCTACCAACAAGGGAGCTGTCTCTGGTTTTTTTAACAACATAAACTGCTTCTGTTCTGTCCACGAAAACAAAGCACAATATTGAATTCAAATATCTGACTTTTCAACCAATGAATGTGTCAATAGAAGCATGTGTAATATCAGTACTTTTTGGAAATGCTACATAATGTGGCATTACTCTTTTTACCTGCATGTTTTTTAACCTATGAAGTAATAACAACAGCCATAAATTGTACTGAGGTGTTTAAACAAGTAAATAAACAAACAAGTAGAATTTTACTGTTTTCTTTATATCCAAAGCAGGAAAACAAGAAAAGAGCTGCCAAACTCATTGTTCTGTCCATGACTTCCCATACTCCAGTTTTCATATCTTATTCATACTCATTTGACATTCTGAATTCTGCATGCTGTGTAGTTGGGAAGTATGCAAATTCAGATGCAGAGTGTCTTTGGGTTTGCTTTGATTCATGGGAAGCATATATCATATGCTCTTATGTTTAAAGACTAAATAGATATAGATATTACATCAAACTGGGAACTATGAACCACTGATTACCATTTAAATCAGTTTTCAAATATAATCCCATCATAAAGGATTTAATTCACAGTGAACATTCAAGGACCTGGAATAGACCAGTTCAAAGCTTTAGAATTGCCTTTTGAGTAAGTCATAATACATGGCACACAGAAAACAAAGACGAAGCCATGTGCTCACATAAAACAAAAACACAAGCACATGGCCAGCAAATCAAATCACCAGGCATGTGCAAAACAGCACACGAACACACAGCTAATGAGAATACTCATAAGCCGCATGTTCACACAAGACATGGCAACATGAAAGCACGCAGCCAATGAAATACACAATCTGCGTGCCACACAGCACAAGACACGTGGACAGGAGAGTGCACGGTCGAGCGGACTCGAGACCGTTCGCTCACACAACAAGACAGAACATGGAGCGCGAGTGTCCAAACCCCGACACGAACTGAAACTCAAGACATGAGTGCCGGGATCCGACACCATGCTCCAACACAAAACAAGGCACGCAGACGAGAGAGCGCACGGCTCGAGCACACTCGAAGACGTGCACTCACATAAAAACAGGACATGATGGGAGTGTCAGGGTTCTGTCATAAAACCCATGAATGACACCAGACCGAAACGACAGAGGCAGGAAACCATGATTGAGAGAGTGCTGAGAATAAACACCCTGCTCAATGTCAATAGCTGTCAATCAATAGTGTTTAGCTGTTGTGTAACCTTTCTAAACTACTTTGACTTAAGAGCAAACAGAGAGGACATGCTCCTGCTGTTTGTAATCAGCCGAGGTCTGTTGTGTCTACTTTAAGCGATGACAAGACCATTGTGAACCTAAACTTAAACCTTCAACATTCATAACGATGAGTATTGTATGGTTTCTTATCATGTCTAATTTTAAAACATTGTCTGAAGATGTGAAGCTTGACAGGCATACTATAGTGATATAGTTATTGTATCAAATGGTAATGTAATGGTACTTATATACATTTATCATGATTCTGAATGATTACCATATTCATATGGTATACTAAGGTATTTCATGATACTAATTTCAACGTAGTCTTGCCATGTCCACACAAGCATAGTATTACCATGGTGTATGTGCAAAACACCATTGTGCAGTGATGGTATCACATGGTAATACCATGATACTTGCATATATACCATGGTACATGCATTTTTGTCTAATGGTAGTATCATCTGATACCTGGCTGGTACTCCAAGGTACGTCCAAGTACTGCTACTACTTGTCCAAAAAACTTTTTGCTTGGGACTTTCTGGTATTGTTTGTAAATGTAGAATTATAATAGTATGTAGTATTACCATGGTGCCATGTCAATGATACAAGCATTTTACATAACACCATAGTGATACTATAGTACATTTTGTTATCTTTTTATAAGTGTTCCATTCACACAAAAATTAATCCACTATGCAAACCGGATTAAAGGGCGGGTTCTCCTTAGAATCCGCCTGTTCTTTTATAGCTCTACAACACTTGTTAAATCATCAGGGCCTGTTTATCATGCAAAACCACCCTCCCACCAGTTCTGGACAACAGATGAAGCTGAATGGGTTCAATCAATAGAGCTCAGGGAGAAATGTCAAACAAGCCATAACACTGCACAACATCACTGTTTCATCACGTGTCTCCATACACTCTGGAGTAGATGGGAGAGGAAAATGAGACACTTGCTTCCTGCTTTGATGGAGAGCTCTTAAAGTCAACATAAAATCTAAATAGGCAGTTTTACCTTCATAATACACCTTATGCACAATTGATTAGTGCATGTTATTCCAGAGAAAGCAACATTTGTGTTTGTAATCTTGCCTGTACACGTGACTTGCTCTGTTTGTCCATTTCTTTTGGTTTGGTGTAGCTTAAGCCTTGTGGGTTTAAGCACTTTGTCCATTCAAGTCTAGCTTCATTATGCCATATAAACATTCAGTTTTTTTTTTACAATCCATTAAATTCTTGATGGATTGATAGTTTCAGCCTATTCTCTGTTCTTTCAGATGTGAATGCTATTTTATTTCAACTTAAATATGATTATCATGTTTTCACACTGTAGTAGATGAGCCTCCAGTCTAATTTGTGTTTGTATGTTGCATAAGGGTGAATGTTTTACTGGCTTCAGATAAGTCCTGAGTGCAGAGTGCGGTTCATTATTAATGATGCACACACTGTCTGTTCCATTTCGCCCTGCAGGGGGTCCACTTACATACTTCAACCACACACATACTATGAGTGCTATCCACAAGACACTGATGCCCATTCACATGTACAGTGGTAGTTGTACAAAGCTATTGAATACACTGAACTACCCTTTCACTTTTGAGGTGTATAGGACTTTCTTCCATAGAGCTGTCTTCATAACAGAAATAACCTTAATGATGCATGTGTTTATTTTTCAGGTTCTTCCTGCAGTCCTGGAGGCTCGCTCTCAGAGGGAAATGATTCCTCATGAATTGCATGGACCGCTCTCCCACAGAAGGTGTGACTTCCGTTGCTTAAGACTGAAATCTGTGTCCATCCGACCATAGACACAGGACACATCCCCTTACACCATCTCTACGCCATCCCCATCCTCGCTCTGAGCCAGTCAGTGAGTGGGCACATTCTGTTAGCAATACAAACAGAGACCAAGAGGGAGAGGAAAAGAGCCAAAAAAGACAGGGAAGAAACATCCAGAAAGAGTGGTACAAATTCCCAGACACCATGAAGTCAAACCAGGAGCGGAGCAATGAATGCCTTCCCCCAAAGAAGCGTGAAATCCCAGCAAGCACTCTGCCCTCAGAGGAGAGGCCCATGGTGATGGCACCTGCCAATGCGAGCCAGCGTTCAGGAAACCTGGCCTGGCTTGCCAGTTTGGCAAGCGGACATGACAGAGGCGGCAGCACACCAGCACCTCTCAGAACCCTATGGGCCTCAATACAAACCGTTGTCAGCCACGGCTGAGAGCAAACCTCCCTTGTCTGCGTATTTAACCAGAGCTCACTCTGCAGTGACCAACATACCTGCTGTGTACACGTCACCCCTCTCAGCCTGCTGGCACTATCCAGTACACACCCCTGCCTCCCAATCTTCATTTCATCAGCTCTCCGTACTCTGCACCATATGCTGGCTACATCTCACCTCTAGTTCCCCATTCAGTTACCACCACTACCACTCAACGTGAGATTTATGCCAGCACATCCAGTTCTCCAGATCCAAAATTGACCAGCACCACCAATTGGGCCGTCCTTCTGGCATGGTCACAACTGACAACACCTCTTCGCCTCACTCCACCCAATACATCCAAATTGCTGGTTCTCCTCTAAGCTTATCTCCTCGGACTACTCCGTCACCCCATGCTCACTTGCCTCCACACTTACACCCTCACCACACTCTCCCCATCAGTGGTCCCATGCCAGTCTTTCACATTACACACACAGATGGACCTTTACCCAAAAGGGAGGAGACAAGGCCCAGGGAGGTTCTGAACGGAGAGCTGGAGAAGGATAGACGCTTTGGTCCATCTCCCGAATCTAGTGCAGGCAAGCAGGGCAGCACTGCTAAAGGGTGTTACTCCACCCAACAGCATCAGATCCACCAGCAGCAGAGCCACGTCACTATGAGGCTCGGCATGTGGTGCTACCTGCTGAATATGCGCAGGACAGTGCAGCCATGCGGACCTCGTTGGTGTTGGTACCCAACAGTCATAGCTCCGGTGGTGCTGATCCCAGAGGTACACCTGACAAGCTGTCTCCCCCAACATCCCACAGTGAGAAAGGAGGGATTTGTGCAGGCAAACCTGTATCCCGCAGTTCCTCCTCGGTCTCCCTTCCATTTCCTCCTCCTCCACCTGTGGACAATCTGAAGGGGGCAGTTACCACACTGTCTCCTCATACAGTCATCCAGACCACACATAATTCACCACAGAGTCACTCTCCCTGGGCCTCCCCTCCACCAATTTCTACTCTGCTCAGCAGCCCATCATTGGTTACATTGCCGGCACAGGGCACCAGCAACCTCTCAGCTACCACACCAGCCTATCCCAGCACCTGGTCATCCCTGGAACTCAGCCAGTCATCATCCCAGTGAGTGGAACTGAAGTTACTGCTACATCGACCACACTGCCCTTCACTGCGGCAATGCCCCAAGCTTTTGTCACCTCAATGGCCCCAAAAGTAGAGACTTTTGAGGCTCCAGCCCCATACCCTCACTCTGCTGCAGCTGTGGTTCAAGCCCAGTTGCATCTGCCTGTGGTTCCAGCCCCTGCCGGCCTGCTGAGGACTCTGCCGCCACCCTCAGCCCCTTCACTGCCTTACTTCACCAAGGGCTCCATCATCCAGTTGGCAGATGGGGATTTGAAGCAGGTAGAGGACCTGAAGACAGAGGATTTCATTCAGAGTGCTGAGATCAGCAATGAGCTTAAGATTGACTCCAGCACAGTAGAGCGCATCGACAGCAGTCATACGCCTGACTTTGCTATTATACAGTTTGCTGTTGGAGAGCATCACACACAGGTGGGATAATATGTTTTTGCTTTACTCTTGAAATATATTGTACAGTGCTGGTTGTTTCATACAACTTGTAGTGTGAGTATTTCAATAGTTTATCTAATTTTCGTAGGTGTGTATATACTGCATAATTTTAAGTGTTTATTATTATCAATATACAGTGCATATTTTAAGGTGGTTTCCATTTACATTAGAATACCAATTACTGTCTATTAAATCCTGCCATCTAAAGATGCTTACAGTGGACATATCTTTGCATATTTTGTCCCTCAAAGGTAGTTTGATTATATGCAAAGGCAATCCAAAGATGGCTAATTTAATTTAATATTTAACAATGATCATTGGCAAACAAAAATATATATTTGCACCTTTTACAAATGCCCAGGGATCTTCTTTACTTTATTACATATTTTGTGCATTTTATCATCAGTTTGATTAACCATATGGTAGTCATTATAGATTTTTATAAGCTGTGAGGGTGTGAACATCCTATATGAACTCCACCTGCACTCAATCAGTGTAACTAGATGTGGGGTAAATTGGCAGCTGAAATCATCTCCCTGTTCCATAATCCCTCCCCTGGCTGTCCCCATGGCATCTTTGTTTAGTTTGTGTGGGATTCTCTGGCAGAATTGAGTCATTCCTTATTTCTGCTTCCTTCTGTTGTACTGTGAGTGGGCTGTATGAAAAATCTGTTTCATTTGTCTGGGAGTTGAGATGGGGCCACCCACTCGAAAGCAGTTCTAAAGTCTGTCAGTTTGAGAGGCGCTGATAAACAGATGCTATTTAGCAAAGGCATTCATTCATATCATCAGTCATTTTGCATGACTTCTACTGTATGTATTTAATGTCCTCTCTTTTTGCCTTCCTTTTTCTCTCGCAGGTCAGCGTGGAGGTGCTAGTAGAGTATCCTTTCTTTGTGTTCGGCCAGGGCTGGTCATCATGTTGTCCAGAACAGACGACCCAGCTGCTGGAGTTGCCATGCACCAAGCTTTCTGTAGGTGACGTGCATCTCCCTCACACTGAAGAACTTGAGGAATGGCTCCATCAAGAAAAGCCAGGGGCAAGTCTTGGATGCGCCTTCCCTCGGTCCACCCCTTAAATCACCCAAAGCACTCTCAACCGGCGTGCGAGGGGGTGTTCGGCACACAGAACAGGAAAATGGACTCGGGCAGTGTGGAGATCAGGGAGGTGGAGGCGGTCAAGACAATAGAGAGAATGGAGAACTTAGGTTTGGCGAAAGAGACATCTGCAAAGCACCACCGGTCACTGAATCAGAATCTGGCAGCAAACCCACAGGCCGCAAAAGGAGGTGGTCGGCCCCTGAGGGCCGCAAAGTAGAATATCCTGAAGGAGAGCCTCCTTTAAAGTTCCCCAAACCTTCCTTCATCCCTCGGGAGGTTAAAATCAGTATCGAAGGCAGATCAAATATTGGAAAGTGAATGCATATTGGACTGTCATATTTTAAAAGCTAAATTTTCCCTAGGGAATGTTTTTGGTTCTTTATTTTATATCCAGATTACATTACCTAAAGGCAAAATTTACTCAGTATGTACATTATCACTTCTAACTTTGTAATAGATGCATTCAATATTACACCAGCAATTGGTGCAAAACATTTGATTGGTCAAATTCAGGGCGGATGTTGTGCAATGTGGGAAGGTCGTGAGATACCGGAGCACTGCATGATATCCTGAAGGCTTCAGAATATTCACAATCAGTCACAGCTAGCAAGGCTAAGACATCTCTCCAGTTTCTCACCTACAACATCCTCTACTTTATTTTAGCTCAGACAAACCTGGTTTAACTACACCTAGTGGCAATTAAATAATTTGCCTGCTGAGTGAACCTGAAAATGTTAGTAAGGGAAGATGAACAACTGGTGTGAATAACATAGCCAATGGTGGCAGAATGGAAATTACTGGTTGCAGGAGTTTACATTATGTCAGCCATCTTGTTTAACTGTGACTAAAAAAGACTATCCAAATCAAAGCTAACAATCTATCGTCAGCACAGTGAGACTAGCATAGATTATATTAACATTTATTGAAATGCAAAAGGTTTCCAAATACTATGGTACAGGCCACGAGAGATGATGTCATTGAGCGATGCCGGTTGCTTCTCAGAAAGACGAAACTATCATTTAAAACAGGGAAGATGGACGAGTCTATTTTTATATTTCCAACCTTTTATTTGACTATTTTTGGTAGTTTTGCATGTTTTAATTTTCTGTCTCACTTTTCAAACCCTCCTATCATACATGATAGATAGTTTTTATTTTCTTTTTGTGATGAATGTGTAGACCTTGCAATCAGGGGTAATTTTTACATAAACACAGGATGGGTTATTGTCTATGTATATGCATGGACATATCTTGATGCATACAAACATAATGGGGAGAAGATCGACCAGTCCCTTGTTTTAGAGCAGTCTCACCTGTTTTTGTTCAAACAAGAGAAAGTAGATATTTTTTTAAAGAAAGAGAGCGAAAGTTGTCTGAGAAGGATGAGATGAGTGTTGTCCTGAAGCACTCACTTAACTCAAATGTCATGCTTACTAGCTGATAGTAGCTTCAATCAACTGAGTCAAATTATTATAATTATTATTATTATTATTGCTACTACTATTTTCTGTTGTTCTTTCAACATGAACACAGTACTGTATGCTGTATCGTGAATTGGATGTTGTGTGGCACTCTGTGGGATGGTGATGGTTCACAAGGGTCACTTTGAAGGGATGAATGTAACAGGTGATGAAGAGAAAACAATGAGATTTTGTCCCAAGAGGACTGCTTTAAAGGAAGCACATTTTCATTGCGTGTGATTGGCGTAATATTCTCAAGCAGTCTGAGAAGCTTGAGTAAAGACGGGCGCAAGAGGCCGCGGCCCATGAAACAACTGCCATTTAAGTGGTTTAAAGCAAAAAGAGTTGTATGACAGTGTGAATGCAGGTGGAAATAAGTACAGAGACTGTTTATATATTTATGAGAGGTATGAGAGACATAGTGAAAGTGAGAAACTCTGGCTACAGGATTCTTCGGAGGATCGAAGGGTGTCATATACCTGTTTGTTAGCAATGTATGTGGTCGTGCATGCATGCGAGTCCGTGTGTTGCTAGTGGGCTCAAACACATAAACACATGCATATGGTTACGGTAATTTTCAATCATGTTGAAAAATGTCATGTATTTTTTGTACAATAACATGTATAGAACTGCATATGCTATATCTATCTTACTGTATGAGAGCGCAAGACTTCATGAGCACGTTTTTAGTCCCGTCCCCCAAGACACTTGACTCATCGAACGTATGTGAAAGCAGTCATGTAGTAATTTCAGTGATCTGTAGTATATTTGTGTGAGCGTGTTTGAGTGCATGTTTGTGTGGGTGCAAGTGTATGTGTGTGTGTACATACCACATATTATAAATGGATATTTAAGTTTTACTTAAAAGAATATTGCAATTTGCACATCTGGAGAGATAGTAACATGATTTATTTTGTTTTCTGCCAGCACAGGACAGGGCCGAAAAACAGATTTTTACTGAAATGTAGCAGTTTCTTGACAAGTTTGCTCGGTTCGCATGTCTGTTGGGTTCATTTTCATTAGGAAAATCAGGAAGCTCCTTTTCAGGGGCTTGAATCATACACAAACACATAAAAGTAGGATTGTGCACAGTTCTGTCGAAGGAGTGGATGAAGTCATAGCCTGTAGCCTGCATACTTGTTGAGTCCTTTGAGTGGCCACACTCAAGTTAGCTGGGAAGGTGAAGATCTGGCAGGAAGATGGGTGGTAGAGAATAAAAGATGCATAGATGGATGGATTGATTTAATTAGTGGTGGAGGACGCAGTGGGTATTTGCACCCCATATACAATTTAAAATGCTTTATTTTTTATAATAAAACAGGGTTTCTCAGATCAACATCACAACCGTGCATTATTTTTTTTTTCATTTGACATGACGTCTATGTCCCCTCAAAGTGTGCCTGTTTGAGTTTTACTTGGATTGTATGTGTGTGGATGTATCTGCTTTAACCAATCAAACTTGATATTTTCGTTGTTCAACATTTATTTTGGGCCAAAAGGTAGAAATAAGATGTGATATTGTTTGTCCATTGAACCACCCCAACAACACGACTGTCAATGGCGAATCAGTCTTGCTTTGTTTTTTGTTTTTTTCTCTGATCTTTCGCTCGTCCTTCTCTTCATGTAATGATAAGTGTTTTCGATGCCGCTCATTGCTTCGATCATTTTACAGTATGTCTCCTTCTGGTTGCACAGTGCGGTTCCACGTACACACGAGAAGCATTCCGAACAACAGCACATAGCAATAACCCTTAGTCTCTAGTGCTGAACCAAAAAAAAAACAGCTAACCGTACATCAACTCCAGACCTTCTGTTCGACCTCAGCAAGCTGTTTTTTATCCTCTTTAGGTTGATTTGCGGTTTGCACATCCAGCCCTCAGTAACTTCAGGGAGAAATGTAAATTAATATGCAGTGACAGAGTCTGTCCCCTTTTAGTCGTCTTAACCCGTAATCGATAGTGACCTCCAGATGCTCTTCAGGTGCCCATACAGAACCAGTACACCTCTCTCAGAGTATGTTTACCCAACTGCAACCGTTAGCTACCTTCTGTTGCCTGGCATGTACGTGCGACCGCTTTCTCGCCAGCTCACCCGCTATAGTTCAAGAACGTTGTTTTCTCTCTCTCATTCTTAGCCATAGAGCCGACAGTATTTGTGATGGAGTTTCATATTGCCTAGCTTGTTGAAATGACTGTAGTTTTTTGGGGGTTTTGGGGGTCAATTATAACTATTCACCTATGATATCTATTAGAGTCAATGTAAATTGACATTTTAACTCAATTTAACTTCCATAATGTGATGTATTTTAGAGTTAAAAGGATATTCAATCAAGAAAATTGGCTTTTCGAACCAGAATGCATACAAAATTGACCCTTCGCAGGAGCTTGATAGACAGGCGATCTAACCAATCATAAAACCGAATCTGCCACTTTGTCTGACAAACAAATCAAACAGTAGAGCAGATTAACTTCGGTGGACTTAAACTTGAAAAATGTGTGTATGTTGACGTCTTTCCACAGTTGAAATAAAATACTTTCCAATTTCCATTCATGTTTATTTTGTGCTTTACATAGATGATGTACCGCTTGAACTGAGGCGCTACTGTGATCTGTCACGACGCATTAGAGAGCCACAAAATTATTATTATTTATTGTTTGAATTTCTTACAAAATGAAAACATTTGAAAGGTGAGACTTTGTTTCATACTGGAAGTAACCTGCTCTGTCTTGTCTATTGGCACATTGTCAGTGTCTACTTTGCTCCGCTTTGTATTTTTCACTGTGTTAGAACATGATATAGTGTGTGAGAGCGGCATGACTTATTGGACATAGCAAGGGGGCGGGTCTTTGCGAAGGGTCAATTGGTCAATATTCATCCCATAGCCTAAGTGATGTCAGTAAACAAGTAAAGTTTATTTATATGTTATACAATTAATCGCTCACTATAAGACCTGGAATAGGCATTGAGTAAGTAAATAGGGTTAATTTTGATTCACTTGTAATGAACCAGGACAAAAGCAATTGTAAATGTATAATTCCAGGTATGTTTTTTGTTTGCATTCGGACTTGAAGATGTTACGACTTAATCTGAGCGTCCATGTCACTAATTGTCTCTCAAATATAATAAGTCCAACTGCAGATGAATTAAACATGCTTGATGTGCAATGACCTGAATGAATGAAACATCACAGATGTTCTGTGCCATCACATTTGATGGTCATCACCAACAAAGAGAATAAAAGATGCACATGGTACAGATGGCGGTTTATTGTGCTGATAATGATAGTCTCTTGTGACCTCCGTGCAAGAGAGAGATGAGAAAAATAAGAGAACATTACAAGTGGCAGACTCTGTTTTGACATTTATTTTTTTGTGTCAATGTCATTTAAAAACTCAAACCCCACTAAACTCTTCTTCTGTTTAATTTTGACATGTTACACTCGTAACAGTTCAAGCCATTTGTATGTAGCGATATTTCTGTGGTTTCCATTCATATACCTTCTCCCTTAAATAGTATTGCTTGTTTAAACCATCTTGTAGCCTGTGGGTTTTATGATTTTATTTTGCTATTTGTGATTTCACTTTGAAGTGAACCCCCGATCTGTCATTTTTGCACATTTTTTTGTCTTCTTCAGTGTTTCATTCTCTTTGGCAGAGGGGTGAGTTTGCTGTCTCTGACGTTATAACAACATAATTTGCTTTTCTGTTAAAGGCTTTCCTTGGGCTTACTCAGGGATGAGAAATAGGTGTGAATGTGTGTGTTGAGGAGGTTGTGTGACTTTGAAAGGTTTGTGTACATGTAATATATATATATATATATATATATATATATATATTCTTGTATGTTAAACTGCTGTAACCAGAAGCAGTCAATTCATTGACAATTCATTTGGTTTCCCACAATGTCTCTACACCATATGAGGCCTTCCTAACACACTGTCCATTTCTATGTATCCGTCTGTTTGTCCGAATCACAAGCTGTCTGTCCGTCTGCCTGTTGTCCCTTTGACGTCACAAGCCCAGATCCTCACACATGCAAGATTCTGAAAAAGACTGAGAAATGATTCATTGACCTCATCAAAGTGGGGACCACTTTTATAGAAACAAACAAAAACAAAATGCACATTTTTTTTGCATTTATAGAATAGATAGACTTAATAATACTGTTTCAGCACTTTCTAATCCCGAGGAAGCTAGGGTGAGAGGTTGGTGTCATCGCAGATTCTCCCCTCCAATACGAATTCCCTCTGTCTCGGCCCGTTCCTGGGTCCAACGGGCTGAGACATCAAGGACAGAGAGTTGGAATGGTCCTCTATGAACCTGAGATTACTTTACATTTTGTTGTACTGATGTGTGCTTGAACACCGTCGTTCGGTTTTATTTGTATGTTGGTTCTATATTTGACCTTGCTTCATGTATTTGGACTTTGTACTTTTGTTTCAGTCTCCTCTGTAGCACTCTTTTGTCATGGTAGGAGATGAGAGAAAGTGTTTTAATGAATGTTTTTAAGAGTTTTCTAGCGGCTCTGTGACAGCTCGCTCTTTCATATGAGGAGCACCGCTGACAATTTCTTTGTTTTTACTTTCATTTCTCTGGCACAAATGACAAAAAAAGACGAATGTTGGATTGCAAGTTTCAGCAGTTTGAAAAATAAATCAAAAGATTTTCTTTCCTTTTATTTTAGCTCTCATTGAAATAACCACAAAAAAAAACATTTGATTTTGAGTTTTCTTTTCTTTGAAAACACTTGTAAAATCAGTCAGGATTTCTCTGTTCAACTTGACTGTTGTTTGACATCTTGTCAATTGTCCAAACCGCTGGATTAATAACCTCAGGCTGAGAATCTTGTACAAACCCACATTACGGTTTTGTTTCACCCTAGCTAACTGATGTATGGGCTGCTTGATATGGGTATTGTAACTAGTCTTATTGTTAATTCTATCATTAATAAATGAGCATTCAGCGATATCAGTGCTGGATAGTGAAAACAGTGCACACTCGTTTTGGTGAGCCGGTAAACTGACAAACACTTCCTCCGAGAGAGGTACGTCCTGGGTTCTGTCACCCTCATTTGGCCGGGCGCAGGAAAGAGACTCGAGCAACCATCCTCTGATGAATCCTGAGGAGTATTTGTCACTGTTGGGTTGAACTGGACACTCAACCCTGGTTGACCACTGAGAACTAAACGCCAGGGACGTGTTGACCATCACAGGCCTGAACTGACTCATGTACAGATGCTGTTTTCACATACCCGATGTCCCCTTCACATTTAGCAATCAACAGCCTTGTAACGTGTGTCTTTATCCTTCAGAATTTGTACAGCTACACTCTCAAGATAACATATCTTCAAGAAAAAGGTGATTTTGTAATTCTGGATTTCTTGCCAATGAATGCTTAAGATGTTTCTGTAAAATTGTACTCTGTAAAATATTTTTTAGGCCTGATTTTAACATGTCAGTCATTTCCAAGTATGTTTTGTGTAAATTGGATTCTGAATGAATGGTGGAGGTAGTTTCTCAGCACTTTGAATAATCGCCCTGTGATTTTAAAGCTGAGGCCAGATACGCAAACTATTAACCGGAGGTGAAATAGCACTATGTACTCCTTGTCAGGTAAACGGCGTTAGGTATCAATAAATGTGAAAGCATGTCCAGCCACCTCTCTTTTTGTTTTCCCTTTTGAGATTGAAAAGTGTTTTGTGATACACAGGAAGCCATTGGTCATTCCTCAGGAAGGAGTGGGTTCAGATAAAGCAGTAATACCCCAGGCTTGCTGGATTAGAGTTGTTGCTGGTCTTGTCATAAAGATATTTTAAGTCTTCCATTGGAAGGGAAATGGAAGCTGTTTCTAGTTTCTATTTTCACTTGCCATTGGGCAGAAAGATCCACGAGCATAAAACCTCCGGATTGGACCTGCTGTTTGAAAACAATGACTGGGTGGAGGCATATTGTCAGTGTTGTTGTTTTCTTGATAGCTTCAGTGCAAGGATTTAGTGGACCTACAGTGTGTAAGACACCACTCAGAAATGTTGAGCAAGACTGTTATAGAAAAATTGAATGTCACATCCAATCCTGAGGTTCTATTTTCTTGGAATTGTATAAGAGGAGTCTTACCAGTTGCAAGAGATGGTCGTTTGGAGAGGAAGTAGTGTTTTGCACCTTATTTAGTAAAGGAAACTAGATATTAAAAATATAAAGCCCTAGGTAGGAAATCATTGTGAAATGCAATTTTTTTTTTGGTTTATTTTATTTTCAAATGCGTGCATACTCTGTAAGTTGTGCAAAATATTGTACTTGCACTAGCTTTTTTAAAGAAAACTAATATAAAAAAATTTGAATTGAAATTCTATTTTCTAATTGTGGTGTGTCTATTTGTAGGATACACTCAAGTTGTTTCTTGGATTTTTGGTCCCTTTCTTTGATGGTGCTTGCCGGTTTTCTAGTTAGAACTTATTTCTTTATTCTGAACAACAAAACAATATTTGATTCAGGTTGTGAACAAATTTGTTTAAAAAAAGAAATTGTCTGTATACCAGTACAAGTTTATTGTTGCAGTATACGTACTAATAAAATTTCAGTGCCAATTGCAAACTGCACCCTTTTTGGAGTTTGTGATTTGTGAGAATGGGATTTCAAAGGTGTTTTTTTTCAGACAGAGTGGGACATGAAGATATACTCTCAAACAATTGCACATAGAGGTATTCCGCAGGCTTCTTTGGCTCCAGTGCACCTAGTCAATGGAGTGTGGGTGTTGGCAGAGGTGGCGGCCTTGAGTATTCACTTCTGTTCCAGGCTGGATCATTCATTTAAAAAGTGTAGATGCAAGACATTGAGATCTTATCAGACACTGACAAACCTATACTTGACTGGGAAATAGTTATGACTGATACAATAAGCCAGACCGATTCAGCTCTGTCTGTCCTTGTGTTACCATTTAGTTTCAACCACAGTACAGTAGTCTAAAAAGAAGGTAGCCTAAGTTGATTAATACAATTCTGAATGTACACACTTAAAAAATATGAATTACACTATTATTGTTGATCCAGTGGGATTTGCTTGGGTTCCTAACAACAGTTGAGTTCCAGGAGAGAGAAAATCCCATTCATTTTAACAATTTATAAACCATTAAAGAAAGAACTACTGTGAGCTACGAGGTCGTTTATCGATTCGTTTTGCTTTTAAATAAGTGCATTCAACAGTGGAATTACCCATGGTTCTCCAGAGAAATCATCATCAAGTCCCCGCCCACTCCCATGAAGCTCTTAAATGCCTAATGCATATGTAACACAGTTCGTAATGCAGGAAGAAGGAGGAACGGGAACATTTAATAACTTTAATAATAAAATAAACAAACACAATGATGGAGTGCAGCCCTCACGGACGACTGCCGCACACAAAACACAAACTAAAATCCAGGCCTAGTCCTCTCGTCTTCCATTGTCATCACTCCTCATTTAACCCTTCCGAAGCTCCTCCGTGGGATCTCGATGGTGAGGGCGAGGTGTCGTTCATTACCATTTACTCCACGGTCTCGCTCCGCTCTCCAACTCGGCCCGCCCCGCCGCCAGACAGCATTTTACAAGAAACATATTGTTTCTGTACATCTTTAAATCAATCTGATTTAAAAACATCTTTCTGAACATTTTTAAATCAATAGTAATCTCAGACGTCAGACCCACAGACCGTTGGCTGAACGTCTGATGCATATGGCTCACAAATAGTGGAAACACTTCAGGAGTTTCCAAGTCGGCATCGGATTTATTCGATTATACAGGATTTCTGGGAGACATGTGTCGTGTTTTTTAATGTTCTACCTAGAAACAAAGAGGGCATGACTCCAAACCCCTGATCTATATATAATGACTGGATTGCTCCTTGCGTTCTAATCTGCCGACATGCAGTGAAGATACCGGAAGTGTTCGATCCGCCATCTTACTATTCCCTATCAGCAGAGAGCACCATCGATTCACATGCAAACCGCTGATTTAAAATCACCCGATTTGAAGCGAATCAGTCACATGGGATTCATTTTTGTTACATGTATGTAAATTCATAAATCTTTCTTCATATTTCAGAATGAGCACTTTGTCATTTGTTATACATATGTGTTGAGGTCGTGTCCATTCGATGTTTGTCATGTTCATCTGATGTTCGCTACTCTAATGAACGTAACTTTTTAATAAGCAAGGGAAATTCCCGACATTAAAAAAATAACCGTTTACATGCCTAGGGTGTTTGCACTGTAAGAATGTACAGGGATAGTTCAGATTTAAAAACGCTGACTTGTTAGGTGATGTTTTCTCATTAAATGCATACAATTTCCTATTAATTCAATGGAATGTATGGGATTAGTGGGGAATACCAATATGGCGCGGCGGCTTCACCTATATGACGTCATGAGCAATCCAGTTCTCTATTATAGATCAGTGCTCCAAACCCCCTCATTAAAGAAGAAAGCCGTCGTGTTTACAACTGTGACGATGGATCAACTAAATGCTGGATTTTCAAAAGTATGTGAAATATCAAATCAAAGCTGCCATGGATTCCAGAACTTCAGCTGCCAAGTCTTAAGGTCTGGCTACGCAAGACTAAATCAATAGTTTTATATTTCTTGATTGTTTTTCTTTTGATTGCATTTGGAGTGCTTTTTTGGATTGCAGTTCATCCCCCTCATTAAAACAGTTCTCAGTTTTGTGCCTTTGTCTTTATATCTTATTTTCAAATACTTTTTTTTTTTGCTAAAGTTTGTAATCTTGTGTTTGACCTTGTAGCTGGTTGGTTTGGTTCATGTTTATGACTCTTTAACAAAGACTTTTTAAAAAATACCCTTATGCAAAAAATGAAACTCCAGGAACCAATGCCATTCTCTCTCGTTTCATACAAATGTCATTTGAATTGCCATCTTCTCAGTTATCAATTTTAGTTAAAAAAAACTACGTTTTTACCTGAGCGGACTTTGATATTTCTGTTACTGTAGTCTATAGGCTGGTTATTTTGTATGTTTTAATTGACTGTTCTTTTCTTAGCATAATAATGGAATTTCATATGGTCAGTCATTATTCCAAAATAACATATTTGATCACATTATTAGCAAATAATAAAGCCTTTTAATGCATAAAACAACCACATTTTCAGTCAGGTGTTTATTCCTTAATATGTAATGTTTTACTCATAAAACATTTAATAACATATTTTCTACATCATCTAAACTGCACAGCACAAGGCATGTTGAAGAAATGAGGTGCAGTCATTTTCACATTCCTATGGTTTGATATGACATCCCACCACACCCTCTGTACAATCACAAAGGAAGCAGGCCAGCAGAAATAGTTCACAACATTACACAATGCACCACTCGCTGCTCAAATCAACTCAGTTACGACACGCAGAGACTAGATCTTAACGTGGCAGAGAATATTCTCTGCTGGTGTGTAAATTCTCCACTAACATGCATTTCTTTCTCTTAAACTCTGAAACCGTCATGATGATTGTTACACTCTAGGAGAGAATGGGTTGCATAGTAACAAAGAATGACTAAATTTGCCCCAGTATTGTCCTTTTTCTTATTCACCCTCTGTCTAGTACAGATGCAGACACATTACTTTAGAGAACTTTAAATGAACAAAACTGAGCCATGCTGCAACATAATTGGTTTTCCAAGGAAGCGCACTGGTGTACAGCAAGGTTCCTGAGCGAAACAGTTTCCATGGGTCTGTCTGTATGAGTGTAACAGCGTTCTGAGTGAGTTACATAATGAATCAGATACTGTAGATTCATGAATCTAAAAAGCACACAAAACTGGAAAACAGATGGAAACATGTTTATGAACATGTCTTTCCTTTTCGTATGTATCTCTGGACTGCCAATTAAAGGGACAGTGTTTCCAAATTCACAGAATTATTTTCAGTTCAACTATTCCTTAAAGGCAGGGTAAGCAATTTCTGGAAGCCAATGTTGATATTTGAAATTACCAAATCAAACACGCCCCTACTCTAAAAGGGTCTCTCTTGCCCCTATTTTGATAGATCAGCCCAACAAATACTTATGAATTTTTGACTCAAGGTCTGCATTTAAAGTCACACCAGAGGTGTTCAGCTAGGATTAGGACATGGCTTTTTGCAGAACAGTCCTTCTTGCCTTATCGTTCCGCAGATGTTTTCCTCTTTTTGTGATGTTTTTTATCCATCATCTCTATTTTCTATCACTCGGCTTGGCTGTTCACGCTCTCTCCTCCATATCATGTTTAGACACGCCCCTTACTGTTAATTGGCTACAAGTTTGTTTTGGTACTCGGCTCCGACTCAGTTTAATAAAATGTTTATGAAAAACTGCTTACCCTGCCTTTAACTGGGGAACCTGTATTTGTGAGTTTTACTTTTTTTTTTTTGCGTGCATGACTAGGTGAACATTTGGTTAGACTGCTGTGTGACTCTGATGAAGGTTGTCCTGCGGCTCAGTTCTTTGAGTTTGGCAGCTCCTACATATGTGCAGGTGGACCGCAGGCCGCCTAAGATGTCCCTGATGGTGTTTTCCACATCACCTTTGTAGGGCACCTGGACCGTCCTGCCCTCTGATGCCCTGAAATTACATAAACAGATGTACTGTACATAAGATGCTCTACAGTATCACATATATTTTCCAGTAAATAAACCCCAAAATGAATAGCCATAAATATGCCTTATAAATGTATGAAAACCTCCTCACCTGTACTCTGCTACCCCTCCGACATACTTCTTCATGGCGGTGTCTGAACTCATCCCGTAAAACAGCTTGAACTTCTTGCCGTCTTTTTCAATAATTTCACCAGCACACTGATCGTGCCCTGCTAACATTCCTCCCAGCATGACAAAATCTGCCCCAGCGCCTAATGTAACATTCATTATTAGATACAATTATGCTTTATACCTAGTTGGACAACATGATCTGAATTACAGTATATGAATTATAATATCTATTATTAATATCTGAATTCACCAAAAGCTTTAGCAACATCCCCAGGGCAACTGCAGCCTCCGTCCTAGAAGAAAAAAAGCTTTACTACAAACTCTTATAGCTATATAAAGTCATATAAAATGCAGCACAGTTGAAAAGCACTGCTATTGTAGCTATAGATGCAATGTAAGTTGCTTTTGGATAAATAAAAAAAGTTAAACATATATTTGGTTCAGTTATAAATAAATGCACTTTCTCCAGAAAGTTTCTTCCAGACCAGAACTGACAAACTTGGGAATGACAAACAAGCTGAGGTGTGTCATTAAATAAACACTATATTTTAAGAGTGCTTTGTTTTTAGATAAAATAAGGAATGACACTTTGGTGTGGCAAAACCCAGAAACCAATCAGCATTTTAGCACTTCTGGTTCAATCGTTCAAAAATCTTTTTTTTGAACGAGTTTTTGGTAAAATGGCTGAAAACAAGGTACATCAGTAAAACCCCCTTGTGATTTTTTTTTTATGTTTTATAAACTTCTCTTGAAAGTGGTGGTTGCTAACAAGCAGCTAAATGGGACTACAAAGGTTGTTTGGGACAATAAAAGCTTGTTTTCCTTAAAGATGCCAAAGCCAGTGGTAAAATCCAATTGTTTTTTGTCGAGGAAACTCCAGGCTGGCCTACAAAAATACATTATCACTGCAACTCTATTCTAAAAAGAATCAACTGGTTTGGTGTTAATGAAGCCTTTTAGTCTTTCTGAAGGGGCATATAAAACTGAAAAGGAAGGGAATCACTGGAATTGAATTGAGGATGCTGCCCTCTTGTGGTAATGTGATGCCTTTGGTTTGTGGGTTTCCACCTGTCTGTCAGTCTAGCACTGCATTACAGCATGCTAACAACGAGAGCCATTTAAAAGAGACTCGCAGAGATGATGTGTCCTTTCAGTCCATGGGCCGAGTCGGCACACTCGATTACAGCGCTCAGCTGAGGATAACCCACACCGGTCTTAATGCGTGTGGTGCACACAGAACCTGAAGATCACAGTGTTTTCAAACATCATAAACAAGCTCCAGATTAAGTAACATGTAATTTAATTTAAAAGACAATTGTATTCAATGCATATGTGTGACAGTGTAGGCAAATCTAATCTGATACCTGGCCCAATGCCCACTTTAATGATATCTGCTCCAGACAGAATGAGTTCCTCCACCATCTCCCCTGTCACCACATTCCCTGCCTAAATGACCAAGATTGTCTTATATGGCATTTGTAGGTCACACAAAATAAATATTTTCTCATTATATCAATAAGGCATTTGTTATGTTTTGTTTGGGCAAAAATCTCACCATGATGGTGTGCTTTGGAAACCTTTCCCGAACTGTTTTTACAAACTCAACAAAGTGTTCAGAGTAGCCATTGGCCACGTCCAGGCAGATGTACTGGATGAGAGGAATGGCCTCCAGGATGCTGCACAGTTTCTCTAGATCCGCCACTCCACTACCCGAGCTGGCCGCCACATGCTGAGGATGAGAGAAAAGATGCGTTAGGCTTCAGTGATTCAAATTAGCTGTCTATAAAGCTTTTGTGTGATTTATATTACTCCAGTTGAATTGCATAATATGCTGTCATTCTATTCAGATTTTTAAACAAAAGGCATTTTAAATGGGACAATCAGTGGTGTAATTGTATTAAATGTGTGTTAATCATGGTACTCTCGATAATGGCGGCAGACTGTCCTGAAAGAGAACATGTCACATGGACTATTTTAACAATGTCCTTACTACCTCTCTGGGCCTTGAACGTGTCAGTCGCGTTGCTGTCTGGAGGGTCAGAAAGCTCTTGGTTTTAATAAAAATATCTTAATTTGTGTTCCTAAGATGAAAGGTCTTACGGTTTTGGAACAACATGAGGGTGAGTAATTAATGACAGAATTGTCATTTTTGGGTGAACTATCACTTTAATGGGATCGCTATGGCATTGCTAGGCAGTTGCTAGAGTGGCTAGTTCTGTGTGGTTTATAATATGTTGTTGGTTTTTTGATGGACTGGACCACTTAATTAAACAGCTTTTGATTAAGAAAGGCAAGAAAGCCATTTTTGCCCATTCACCTCAAGGCACTCTGGATGACTGGCTGCAAAAGTCTTCCACTCCTCCAGGGAGTAGTGCTTCTGCATGGCTGTGAAGAGAGTATGCTGAAAGACAGAGCAGATAGACGTTTGAGAGGTCAGCGAGTGTCTGGCACTGAGACAGACAGAAATATAAGAGCCTCTTGATCCCAGTGCATGGGAACAGGACACGGCTAATTATGTTTCAGTAAGATCTTGATAATCACAGAGATAAAACAAAGTAAAACTAAAGACTTTCCCTGGGTTGTATTGCAAAGATACAGGTGTTGTGTTTCATCAGTTCCTGTGCTTTGTTTAAAGAAGCACTCACCTTGCTGAGCACCTGTGCCATCTCAAAAGTGCCGGTGGTGTCCATGTTAGCAGCGATGATCGGGATGCCATTGTACGTCTGCTTTGAGTTCCGGAATGTGAAGGTCCTCTGCAGGTCAACCTTCAAGAACGAAACATGTGAAGGAAATTACTTTCCAAACATACAACAGTACAGTAAATGTGACAGTCTGAAAAGCCTCATTTTAATGGATAGGCTCATAATCAACCCAAACATCCTGTGTTCCTGTCCCTGGAAACCATCCAAACTGCACTCAAATACATTACCACTAAAATTAAAATATATTTAGATCCTTTAAGCTGACACATATCCACTGTAACAACTGAACGGGAGTCATTGTCCATGTCTAGCAGATATTAAATACAATTTTCCTAGCCAAAAACAATTTTTTTATGTTTAAGCAACTGATATAGCAATATCAACCAATATGTAGAAGATTTTTAATTTCATGCTTTAGAAACAATTTGTGAATCTTTCAAAAATCATCCAAAAGCTTGAATAACTACAAGAATGTGTCTGTGAAATTTCAGCTTTAAATTGATCTATTATATATAGTGGAAGCAAAAACATGCTTTTTTATATGTTTCTTTAAAGGCAGATATATTATATATTATAAATATATAAAAATATATATTTTCTTTTGTAAATTATAATAACATTTCACAATAATACTGTTTTTACAGTATTTTGATCAAATAAATGCAGCCTTGGTGAGCATTAGAGACTTATTTCAAAAACTGCTAGTATATATATATAATGTACTGTGTATGTAATCAGAATATGGCTAAATTCTGAGTAATATCATCATCCACAGCTGAAACGTGATGAGCTTAAGTAAATGTGTGCTGTACCATTTATAGGTTTATCTGAGAAAAAAAAACTGTTGCAACATGATATCCACAGACGCTCTAAACTTCTCCGAATCAGTCATTTCCAGTTCCAGTAACTGCTGCAGTCACATCAGTCACACAACACTGCCCTATGAATAACCGTCCTACTGCTATTTTACTGCTGTTGTGCCGGCAGTGCCGCAGGGAACAAACTCACTGTTTTCCTATTTGAAGAGACATATTACTGATATTGCAGTCATAAAATCTGGATCCTCTTTCCTTTGTTTCCTCTTGCTTTTTGGATTACTTTTGTTTGAGGCTAGGTCAGTGATTGATTACTGCAGGTTATACAGTAAAGAGGCCCTCAGCTGCTGTTCTATTTCAATGAGCCTGTATATCATCACAGCCATGCACCGTTACGACCATTAAAGTGACAGCCATCAGATTAGCCAGCCGCAGCTAAATCTGACCAGCATTTTACGTCATTCTGCAGTGAAAATGCAGTGGAAACCTCTTCTGAATGCATCAGTGGAAACCAATAGGCAAACATAAACAGAATATAGATGGAAAACATGGATTTGGCTATAAGACTGGAAACTTAACCGGAAAAAGATATCAAAGTGAATAATACAATAATTACAGGCATACAAACCTTATCACAGTGAGGCAAAGGTGTTTATCACCCAGATTTCCGGGAGAGGATGTTCCATATATACAGATTATCATGTAAGTGTATGTTTTGGTCCCATTATTAGTTGTGGGTGGGCCAAGTGCGACCAAGAGCAACACCACAGTGGAATCTGCTTCTATTGACACATGTAGGCATGCGTCAGGCCTATTTTTAAACATGTTTTCAAAGCACAAGCTCTCAGGTTGCTTCTCCTTAGCCTGGTCAGTCAACCCTAAAAATCGCTGGGCTTGTTGCAAAACACATCAACACCAGAAAATATAGTGGTCAACACATACTGACATATGTCGATCAAGCTTGATAAACCCTCACTGGTTGAAGCTTAAACACTGGCCCCATAAATCCAGCTCTGTCAGACGGACTTCATCAAGGTCACCCTGATTTTCACTTCCATTGTTTGCCACACACACACACACACACACACACACACACACACACACACACACACACACAGAGAGAGAGTGCTCCCTTGGTACGCATTTTAAGTCAATAATTCTGGTATAACAAGACAAGGGCAGTGACAGATTTCTTTTAACACAGACAGCGAGCAAGATGTTCTTACCTCAGACCTGCTCTTCAGACTGCTCCTCTTTGGTCTGAAAAGGACATCTTTGAGGTCGAGTTTGAGGTCAGCATCCACCCGGGGCATAGTGACGGGCCTGAGAGCGGATGAGAATCTCCTGAGCCGGGCTGGTCCAGAGCTCCAGCCACCAAACCCGAACCGGCAGAAGAACAGCGTATTTATAATGTAGAAATGCCCGTCACTACCCAGGCCCCCATGGCTTTATTTGGCAAGGCCTGTACGCTCTCTTCTCCCCTCCCTCTACTCTGCATTCAGTCTGGAGTGGCAGCAGCAGCAGAAGAAAAAAATGTTTTTTGGCACATATAAACACACACACAAGCGCAGTGACTGCAGCTCAGCCCTGCAGTATGTGCACAGAGCTCCTCTGAATCATTGAGTGATCTCATGGGAAATGAGAGATGAAGATACAGTGTCTTACTTGCCCTTTTTAACCTTGTCTAATACAGAAATCACGGGTTTGAAAAAGTATAATGATTGCTGCTATAATCCACAGGGGACACTTAAATATAGTTATATATAGTATATCCGATGATGGCAAATCCCTGTATGGAGATGTTCAAGTACAAGAATTTCAAGAAGTTCCTCAATTATTTTTTTTTACAAAAGCTTCATCTACAGCTTTATTACACACAATCTCACATGCATGTATGTTCACAATGCATATTGCTGACTATTTTTCTTATTTACAGTGTAAATATTTAATGTAATTACCTATTGTTTATATTCATTAACATCCAAGTTTCATTGTCAACCAGATTCATTGACATTTTATTCCAATGTATATGCATATAGCTTACAATAACCCTGTAAGTGTAAACTTTAAAAAAACAATTAATAATGAATATATATAGTAATTAATGAAAAATTATATATGACTACATTTTTGCAATTTATATAATATAAATCTTACAAGTTTGCTTAAAACAAAGTTTACATTGAAATTACACTTCATTTTATTGTTCCAAGGTATCAAACACACAATGCTTGAAATGAAGTAATGAAAAGCCCCAAATTACCACTCTGAAACTTACATTTGCTTCTGATGTGTCATTCAGTTGGTCATTTTTATTGAGCAATTTAATTCTAAACAATAAAAAATGTATACAAAACAAGTGCATTACAAAATTCAGGCATGTGATCATCGAAGGACAACAATCAAGAAAAATGTAGAAGTATATTACTATTGCAATAACATTGAACTGTAAAATTTAAAAACATGAGTATTTAATAATAAAAACATTTTTACAGAACAACATTACAATTACAATGATAATATATATGTCTGTTTTGATTTCAGTTCTCGTAAAAAATTTGGGAAGATAGTTGTTACATATTGTTTTCAAATAAATAGATATGGATTTAGAGTAGAGCAGTATTTACTGTAAAATGAGCCGATTCACTCTAACAACGAGTATGTATAATTAAATCAAAGACTTTGAGATTTGACAAATCACACCAACTGGCGAGTAACATTGTTTCATATACTCTCCAATGTCAGTTTTTACTTTGGTGCTTGACTGAGATGCTAAGGCTTTCCTCACACAACTACTTGGTTGGGAGTAATCCATGCATACAGATGCATGAATGCATTTGAAAACAATGCATTTCACCATGTATTTAGTAATTGCTTCACGAGTGTGCCTGTCCATTTGCTCCTGCTAGATAATGGTCAACAAACTTGGCTTATTGTACTCAAGGGAGGCTCGAACCTGAGGCACGGTTCGAGCGCTGAGTAAGAACCCCCCTCTATGGATCTACGCTGTGAAGGAGGAAAAGAACAGAGAGAGAAAATAAATGGAGGAGGAGAAGGGAAGGCGTGATATTGTCGCTGGGACGGAGCAGTGACTGCTGCTTATTTACGCTCGCAGCAATGATTGACAGGACTGAAAGATTAGGCTCCTCCCAAACCTTTGTTTGGAACTTCATTAAAGGCCAGTCAAATGTGTCATAAATAAGGGGGGAAATCACATCCCTGAGAATCTCATTAAAATCTTCTAAATGAGTTTAAAGGCTTTAGGCCACCTCATCCAGCTTGAGGGTCCAGGCATCAGCGGGTGTGGAAGGCAGATCAGGCAGCAGAACAATCAATCCTGTTGGAAGAGGAGTCCATTTCAGAGCCTCAGGGTCCCCCAGCAAAGTCACCTGAACAGAGATGCAACAGATAGATCATTGATATCTTACCAAAAAATGACATTTTATTTCTAAATAATGATTAATTTAAATATGTACCACTGTGTTGTAGAAGGTTTTAGGCGTTACAAGCTTAAAGGAGTTCTGCATGGGGTTGGAGGTGAAGATAGCAT
Organism: Gymnocypris eckloni scoliostomus; assembly: GCA_027564155.1. Classification (NCBI taxonomy): domain Eukaryota; kingdom Metazoa; phylum Chordata; class Actinopteri; order Cypriniformes; family Cyprinidae; genus Gymnocypris; species Gymnocypris eckloni. The sequence continues at coordinate 17,842,924 of CM050421.1, read as the reverse complement.
GCACAGTGCTGCTTTTTGACGTATACCTGGAATTGAAGAAAAATTTTAAAACTAAAATGAATGAGGCGTTCACAGTTTTAATATATCTACACAACATGCTAACTAGAAATAAACTAAGACTGCAGAAACAAGCAGAGAATGAAGCAAAACTAGCTGACAAGAAAACAGGCTCGAAAAATTGAGATATATTTATTTATTTATTTATTTGATTTAGTCATTTAGCAGACGCTTTTATCCAAAGCGACTTACAAATGAGGACATTACAGAAGCAATCAAAACCAAAAAAGAGCAACAACATGCTATAACAAGCCGAACCGCACCCGCATTAATCTACAACAACAGGTAGGCAAACGTGTTTATTTTCTAATGTATCCCAAACAATCAAACCAACATTAGGCAAGTTTGTTGCATTGAAGAAAAAAACGAAAAAACATGATAATTAACAGAAATAAAAATATGAGAACACACCTTTCTGTGAACAATACAAAACTTGGCCTATCTTGTGATCACTCTGCCAGGCTTTCGAACAAATATGCATACGCTATATAACATCATGCACACGTTTATAATTCTTCATAAATTAAGAAAATATTAAAATACGAGCCTTTAAATAGGCCAACAATTGCCGTGATTGATTTTCATTCAGTTATGATTTCTGTGCGGCTGTTGTGATTTATGTATGGAAAAGTGCGCAAGACACGACAGTTACAATATCATGATTATGGTATAAGAGAAAAGACATATAACCAAATTAGGCTATGTTTATTTTCATATTAAATATCTCAACACACCATTAGATATGACATTAATAATGTCATATTAATGCGCAACTTCTGTGGATTTATTTAGTAAAAAGGCTTGACTGCTTCCTTTGGTGTCTATTTGTATACCTTTACCATCTAATCAATCTCAGCATGCATAAATTTTGTGTTGCTACACGTTTGTCTCACTAAGGTTAAATTATGCCTAAGGGTGAATCCCAATTCTCTGTCTTCAGAATCGAATTTTTCCACACTAACGTTACATTGCTGCTTTGCACAACAGTCCCACATTTCTCTGACTAGAGAAAACATCACTAAAACCCACGCAATCGACATAAACACACTTACATACGGCAAGTTTGTGATCAACACTTGTCGCCTCTGGTGACGTAGCAGCCAGCTAGCGGCGATGTATGATGACGTAACCGTAACCAAGTGGCGTCTCATTTCATAGGGGTATGATTTCACCCCTAGCGCTTACCACTTGGTTTCGAGGGACAAGGGCTAGGGGTAAGACGAATGGGTAGGGGAAGAGGAAGGGGTAAGACAGAGAAATGGGATTCACCCTGTCTTTATTTGTCACTACGCTGAACCTCCCGATGACGGTGTAGAGAGGATGAGCGTGAACGGACCTTAGCATTTTGACGTTCTGCCTCCCTGGACCTACGCGGAATGAGCTGGCGAAAAGTGGTGACTGAATCTCCAAATAGGCCGTCTTTCAAAATTGGAGCGTCCAAGAGAAAAGTTGTGTCCTTTTATTTGATGTCTGTGAGAGTATGCCAAAAGTGGCGCTCAACTGACACAAAACCTGCCATGGACCTTTCCGACTGCTCGAGCTGTATGTTTGCTAGCTCTAAGCGCCAAATCTGTAGCTCTCCTGAGCAAGATTTCTGCTGACAACAGGTTTGTATTTCCTAGTTTGTCACACGCCATCCAACAAGACTACAACACATGACTTGCTAAACCACTTGTCACAAGGGATGTGGAACCCGATAACTTCAACAGTTGCTTGCGCGGTTAACAACAGCACTTCAGTAAGGTGAAAAAAAGGTTTCAGTTCTCGTCTGCATTGTTCACTGCTTATTTAAATGTTTTCTTTTGTAAAAGGGGAAATTAACGTTTTATTTTAACTTTTCAAAGCAAAATATTTTTAATTGGCTTTTCTAAAAGAGAAAACGGAACAATAAAAAATGGATGTGGTAATCTACACTTTTGTAACCTAAAATCAGTTCTTTTTTTTTGTTTGTTTCATAACATTACTTCTACAACAGACAGTATTCATAGCACTTATTTAATCAAGCAAATACACTGAGACCACTAAATTGGTCCCTTAAACGTGTTTAAGATCCATCTTAGAACTTCACTTAAAACTGAATTTTTAAATATCATAATCCATAATTAGCCACTGCAAATTTGTACTAAACTCAAACATATGTGCAGCTTTCAGAGCTGTTATTTTTCCTATTCCAGTACATTTTAATTCCACCAAATATTTAACAGTATTTGTTATTCCACAAATAATATTAAGTAAAGTGTTTTGTAAGTGTAAAATTTGCTTTGCAATTTTATCATCCTGTCTAGCAGTAATTGCACTCGCCTCTGCTTCATCTCCTTCCACCATAAACACGGCCCAGTCAGTCTCATTAATTTGTTTTAGACAAATGCTTAAATGGCATTAGCTTCGGTTGAAATGGCGTTTCAGTTTTACGCATGGTTTCCAAGGCATTTCTTAAGCAATGTTATATCAAGTTATGAAAAGCATTAAATGAAGAATCTTAAAATCACAATTGGTTCTGATGTTTCATTCAGTTTGTCAGTTTTATTGTGCAATCAAATAAAAATTAAAACCCTGATTTATACAAAACTTAAAACAAATTTGTTTCTTAAAATCATTACAATTTATTAAAATCTACAAAATTGTGTTAAAGGCTTTAGGCCACCCCATCCAGCTTGAGGGTCCAGGCATCAGCGGGTGTGAAAGGCAGATCAGGCAGCAGAACAATCAGTCCTGTTGAATGCAGAGGAGCCCATTTCAGAGGCTCGGGATTCCCCAGCAAAGTCACCTGAACAGAGATTAAACGCATTTTAGGATATCAATGAGGTGTATTTTATTTTATTTAAAAATGTATTCCTAAATTCTGATGAATTTATAAATACTTACCACTGTACTGTTGGAGGTTTTGGGCACAGAAAGCGTAAATGAGTACTGCATGGGATTGGAGGTGAAAATCGCATACACAGTGCTGCTTTTTGATGTATACCTGGAATAAAAGAAAAATGTAAAACACTAAAATGTTTTTTAAGTGTGCTAACTAAGACTCCAGGAACAGGCAAAGAATGAAGATTATGATTGACTCCGTTTACAGAAATCCAGGCCTCTTAAAAAAAACAGACCTACAAGTACTCAAATATTTTCTGCAAAAGTGTGAGTTCACATCTACAGTGGTAAGTACCTAGTCGTTCAGCTTCTGAAAGTATTTCAAAGGAACTGCAAGGCACAGACAGATAAGAGGAAGTTTAAAAACACCAACACACCAGACGGGAACAGTGGCATTCTCGGCCTGAACTCTCCAAGGCTTAGTTGCATAGATGGCTTCACCATTGACCTTCAGCCAGGCACCAATCCCTCTGAGACGTTCCTCAAAGACAGGTACAATCAAGCCGTCTGATGTTGGCCCCACATTTAACAGGTAATTCCCTCCTAAAGCCACGACGTAGACCATGTCCTGTGGTCACAATATAACAGGCATTAGGCGCCATTTGAATTTGCATAAGATTTGACACAAGAATCTAGTAATATCTATTCTAAGGCAATAACTTTGGTCTATTGGCAACACATCTCACCTTTATAATGGATGGTAGATCCATCAGTTCACTTAGCTTCATATTTTGGCGATACCCCCATGATATTTTGTCCACTGACTGGCATTTCTCCCACTTGTGATTGGGCAGCTGGCCAGGAGTGAACTTGTCTGCACAGTTGTAATAACCTCCATGTTTGCAATAACAGCCTAACCCCCATCGGTCATTGGTCACCACCACATCCTGTAAAGAGTGAAATAATGCAGGCATTATGATCTGAATTACAATTTGAGACCCAGTTTTAAAATAAGCACAACATTATGCATGATCTCACTTTGACCGGACTGTCGTTGTAGAGCCAGGCTAGGAAACCTGTAGAGTTCCAATAAGTGTCAGGTGCTTCCCAGTCCCCATCTGACCAAATCAGATCCGGCTTGTACCTGAATCATCAAAAACATCACCAGTTAAATGTCACACCATCCATGTAGACTATAAAGATTGATATTTGCACAGACAAGTCAGGCTTATATCATAAATGCCCTTTGTTCTTCAGCCTGTATCATCACATGATTGATGCAAATGTACCTGTTGACCAGTTCGTAGAGCTCTGGCATGGCTTTTTTTTCAACATAATTCCGGGTCTTGAAACCAGACTGCTTGTCACTCAGGTAGATGGGATTGAACCATTCATACAGTGAGTTGTAGAGTCCATAATGCAGAGATCTAATACAAAAAGTCACTTTAGTAAACTGCGGCTACTATAAAGATATTGAACATCACGGTACTGCCAAAGAATGATACAGTTCATTGAAAATGTTTTGGAAAATTCAAGAAAAGAAAAAAAATTAATACTTAAAACCTCACTAATACACTAATGTGGCTTTTAGAACCAGCTAGCCTAGCAGACAGGGCCAGATTTAGCGCAAGGATAAACTGAGACACGAGGTGAAACATTAGCAATGATAAGGTGTTGAAAGAGTTATTTATTTTTGCAGTTGACCTCATATTTGTAGTTTTACTTTCAGACGCCAAATTTATGGGAGTTTTTAAATGTATCATGCAGGCTGATTGACTTTATTTCGGCAGGTATTCGTGCCAAAAAAGCTTACTTGCGCCCAATGTTCCCAAGAGGAGAGACTTTATTTTTCTATATTTTATCAAACAAATACAGCCTTGATGAGCATAAGTGACTCCATTTAAAACAAGGTCAATTTATTAGGTTTATAGTAACATGATATAATATCAAAACAACTGAAGCATTTAAACAGATAGAAGAGAATAGAAAACAAACAGAAACATTTAAACTGAGATATACATGTTAAATATTATTTTAAAAAGGACGTGAATTCTATCTAAAGATCGCTATAACGTAGTTTGCACAATACACCTGTCTGTGAATGTACAGGTCTCAGAGTTGTCACCGTTCTGTGCCCAGAAACGGCCCCTATTTCCAGCACTTAATCAAGCCAATCTACTTTAATACATAAGGACGTTTTATTTTACATGTCATTGCGTTGGCTCTCGATTTGAGCTATTTCGTCCGCAACCATTGAAGTATTCGGTTTACAGCGACTCGTTTGGCGCACATCATTCTTTCACTTTAGATGAAACCCGTTTACCGCATTCACCGGTTAACTCTATAGCGGCACCAGCTCTATAGCGGTTTACCCGAGCATTGCAATTATTTTATTTCCTTCAATTTCCATCTTAGAGGGAACAGTGCTTGCGCCTGTGTTGTTTTATAGACGCGTGTGCCAGGCAATCATTGGCCACTTGTTCTTGGTAGATTGCATTGGTCATTATGAAAATGATCTGGCTGCCTCAGTGTTCTTTAACATGCACATTGTCAGTAGATCACCCGCTGAACTTTGCGTTCTCGCGATAATTTGCCCTGTTTAGTAAGCTAAATGTTGTCCAATACCTCTTTCTTATCGCAGCGCCCAAATCTCCAACCAGATCCCTGTGAGGTCCATTGTCAACAGAATTCCAATTCCAGGAGTACGGGGACCCCCAGTTGGTGAACCCCTCGTGGTGTTTGTTGGTGAGGATCACATATCTGAATGGAGAATAACAAGCAAAAGCATAAATATATAGAACTCAAGAACCATTAACTGCAGTGCAACCCATACGTACTTTGCCCCTGAAGCTTCAAAGATATCAGCCATCTCGTCGGGATCAAAGAACTGCGCGTGGAAATTAGGAGCGAAGTCTGTGTAGCTGAATCCAGGCGGGTAGTTTTTGGTCATGAACTGGATATAGTCGGGGTTGTGTGCTCCCTTCCAGTACCACCAGAACCACTCGCTGCCGAACGCAGGCACTGAAAACACCCCCCAGTGTACGAAGATACCGAACTTCACCTCGTCGTACCATTCAGGAATAGGTCTGGAGTCCAAACTGGCCCAGTCGGGCGTATATTGAGTCCCGAGAGATGATGCGCATGATAGCAGACAAAGAAACAGCGATATCTGAATCCGAGTCACCTCCATGATCGATCACAAGTGGACGTTACAGAGGTGAGCATGTGCACTGTGATCGGTAGAGGCGAATCTTATACACTTATGTCAGTATGCGCCGACTTCCGCATTATATATATTCCTGTCGGCAAAACAAAACCCGAACAACCTGTTTGTGTTTCCTGGTTTATCATATGACATGAACCACGTGACTACAGCACATGACATGACATAAGCTAACTTACCTGCAAAACAACTCGCCACAAGCGACAGGAACAGTACTTCAGGAGTTTATCAAAACAATGTGTTGAATAAGACAGAGGGCTATTGCACAAAAGCAAGATAAGGGATTAAACTGGGATTTTCCAGAATTTAGCCCCGACTCAGTTGCATGAAAGCAAGCTAAATTAAGATAAATAATGCTACTATGGAGATTTCCTGATTAGGTAACATCCAGGCTAAAACTGAGCTCCTCTAACTCTGGAACACAGTGATATTACTTATTATTAGTCCAAAATTAAAACTATACAAAAAAATACACCTTAAATAATCAAATAAATAAAAATTGTCTACAACCAACTGTATGCAATGTATTAATTATGTGTTTTAAGATATTTGAACATAGTTGCTACTTGTGAATTCAGTTGATCAGCAGTTTCTAGCCATGCAGCCTCTCTCTTTGATTGTATGACAGCTGTACCTTTTATGGTTATTAAAACATTAAAACTAAATTTGCTCTTTGAAGTATTAAAGTATTTAAAACACGAAATCAAAAGTTTAAATCACTGAATTAAAAATGAAAATACAAAAATAGAAATCAGACTACATTAACTGATAAGAGGAACAAACATATAACTAATTTCCTTGTTGAAAAAAACTGTAGAACCCTGCCCAAAACACAATAGAAAATGTAATGGATTTAATGGTTGTAATGGGAATTGTATTGGTTTGGTTTTAATGGAAACTATAATGGTATCTACTAATGTGATGGATTCAATTGTTGGGATGTTAAATCATATTGAAAAAATGCCCAAAACACACTTCAAAAATGAATTTTGTAATGATTTCACTGGAAAAAGCTAATGGTTTATAATGGTATTTTAAGGGAAACCATTGGAATGTATGTGAAGTTTTCTATTGGGCTTCTATAGTTTTTTTTTAGCAGGGTTGAGATAGTAGCCTATAATGCTTTATTAAGCTTACATTTGATTTACAGTTACTGCTATCATAAAATATACACTTATATGTGTGATTAAAATTCTACGTGTCACATTTAATGTCCAACAACAAAAACTTTAGCAGAATGTATATTGTATTCCGAACTATTGTGCTATTATTCTGCTCCGTCTGTTTAGTGCGCATGTGCACCGCAGCTCTCGTTCGCTCACGTAACGCCTCGCCCACTCCTGACAGCAAAATGGATATATTTGCATGACTTTAAAACATTTACAGATCAAAAATATGCTTGTGACGTGTCAGTTATGCACTGAGGAAAACAAAATGTCTCAAATACATTAAACCACACAAATATCACTGTTTGTCCTGGTGGATCGATCTGATCCATGATCGACATTAAGGGCTGCTTAAGAGTAAGCCTGCACGTCACATTATCCTGACTCATTGAACCTGGATCGAATTGGTTTGAGATTGCGTAAACTTGAATTGTCCTTTATGAAACCACTTTAGTCCCGATTGATTTGTTAGGCTATTTCAAGTCAGGTTTTGGACTTTAATCCCCGCTTTTCTTAGCGAATTTTACGTAACAACCCTACGGACGCCTCTTCCTGGGTATCTTGTATGCTTTGATTCGTTAAAAAGAACCGGTTCTTTAGATTCATTTGCTCGGGAATCGAACGCTGGTCAGGGTTTCGGTTCTCGTTCTTTCGTAAACAGGATTTTTACTTATTTTATCTTTTTTTGTATCTTAAAAGAAAATATTTTTAATTATCTTCTCACAAAATGAAATGGAAAATTTGACTTCGTCTTAACATGTAGCCCAGCAAAAAGTAATGTATAGGCTAAACAATAATTAAGTTGTAAGGTCTCAAAATGAATAGACAACTATTTTGTGTTGTCTTGCATTGTACTTTATGTGTAATACTTATGGTAATTATGTATTTCTATTACCTCTCAGTCTTCTAAAAAAATTACAATAAATTAAGTTGAATGACCTAAATGGCTAATAACACATTTTTAGGCTCTTGATGAAAAATATTTTTCTTCTGGAACTTGATACTCATAACACTTATAATCAAACAAATCAATTGACAAGACTGGTGAAATGGCCCCTGAAATTATTTAAGGCAGTTCACTTTAAAGCTGTTGTGGCCTCATTGTCATTCAGCAAAATATGTTCATAATCCATAATTTGCCACTGCAGATTTGTAATAAACCCAAACATAATGTTTAACAGCTTTCCCAGCTGTTTAGTGTTTCCAATACAAATTAAGCTTTTAAAAGTGACTAAACTGGTAGTTCGTTACCAGTAGAATGTTGAACACTCCCTCCTTTTGTCTCTTACGTACTCCTTTGTTATTCGTTTGGAAAGGATCCAAGTGCCAGGGCCACATTAAGACCTCACTGGGCCCCGGGGCTATGACTTACTGCAGGGCCCCCATCACAATAATTATATATATATATATATATATATATATATATAGCTTTAAAAATGATTTTATACTATCAACATTTTTGATACACTGAAATTTCCTAATTCTTGTTACTAATTACAATATCACAACAAAATAATATTAGCCTAAATATTACCAAGCTTACTGAAGACAAGTAAAGTCACGAATGAATGAACGAATGACAAGAGAACAAAGATACTTAACAATTCGACCTGGAAAACTGAATAAAAAATATTATATTGTATATAGTAAATGTACAAATAGACTGAATAGTCTTCACTGTATAAATTAAATATAGATCCATTCTTATTTTACAAAAGAGATTCAGTCAAGGACATGGAGTGATTTTCTTTCTGATGTTTGATTCACATTATTGACACAAACGGCAACAGCAGCTATATTAGGCTGCTTTCAAAGAATAGTCCACCCAAAAATGAAAATGCTGTTGTTTTTCTTAACCTGTATGAGTTTCCTTCTGCTGTTGGACGCAAAAGAATATATTGGGAACAATACTGGTAACCAAAAAGCTGCTGCATGACTTTCATAGAATGAAAAATAAAATAAAATACACTATTGGAATCAATGGGGACCAGAAACCTTCTGGTTATGAACATTCTACAAAATATACTTTTATGTTGAGGTGAACAAAGGTTCAGGACACCTGGAGGCTGAGTAAACGACAGTATTTTCATTTTTGGATGATCTATCCCTTTACAATCTCATCATACAATTCCAGGAACTCACATAGCCTGCTACACTTCACATGCATGCTTAATCTTTAACTAATGTTCATATAAGACAAAAACTGACTGTTTACGAGGATACTCGCAAGGACGGGCATTTTGACACATAACTATATGTATTTGAACGTTTAAGTTCCAGGTGCGAAAAAAGAACTCAAGTTTAGGCAGCACGGGTGCGTGCCACGCGTTTTAGGCTGTAACGTGTGCATTTGCTAAAATGAATTCTGTCCCGTTTCTTAATGTCCATGAACAGTTACATTTGTTTTTAAACCACAATGATAAGCTAACATCATGACGCGCAAAACGATTGACATTTCTACCAGATTATGTCTCAACCCAAAAGAGAATATAGGCCTATAGAGTTAACAAGCAATATACATCCATCAAGTTAATAATCAAACTAACCTTAAATCTGTGACGATGATGCTATGTTTTTATCTACTCCATGTGTCCGGCCCACTTGCTTTTCCACATCTTCCACTCCATCATCAGCTTATAGCTGGGAATTTTACTGACTAACTCGTGTTTTTCCCTCTCTCCTCGTTTTTCTTTTTAGAATAGACCCGCTCTCATAATTTTTATTCTTTTTAGAATATTTGACATTTTTACTTATTGAAGATTGTTCTTTGCATTACCATGATTACGCCAGAACGAAGCGAAGAGAGGTGAGTGCGGATGCAGCGGTCACCTGATAAATGGTCGTTCAAAAGCAAAATATAAAATAAATTCACTTGATTGTTAAAACAAATTCAAACGTAAATGAAATGTATGATAAAGCGCCACGGTAATAAGTGTGTGTGTGGTGGGCGATCGGTGCTACCAATGACCTGTCAATCTACTCCACAGCCAATGCGGCCCTGAGTGCTGTGAATGAATCTACAATAGAGTGGCATTCTCTGAAAGCTGCTTTGCAACATTGTGCTTATCATCCTGTCCAGCAGTAATAGCGCTCGCCTCCGCTTCATCCCCTTCCACCATAAACACGGGCCAGTCAAAGTCTCTAGTGCCCCTCTCCATAGATTCAGACTGGATGCGGAGGTTCATGGAGGAGGGATCATCATTGGTTGTAGTAACAAAGGTACAGCCATCACAAAGTCCAAATCGCTTCATTCCCTGGGACACAATGCCTGAGAAAACTCGACGACAGCCTTTGCACACAATGGGCCAGGTGGAGCGATGGACCTTCAAAACAAAAATATACATGAATACATCACATCCATCTCATGTTTTTCATAATTTGAATTATCAAAAGGCGTGACTGTTTCTGAGAGATTCAATACTTTGGAATTCTAGTGTTTGCATAAAACATGCCCTTCTCTGGAATTAATTAACCACAGGTAAGTACTGCAACAGGATTGCGGTGTATATTTAACACGGACACTTGCTCAAAGTGACTTATAGTTAAATGAATGCAATACTTTCAGTGCAGTTAAACATTAACCTCAGAAGCAAACAATTTACCCTTTGCTGCACATTCAGATATTTCCCAAGTCTTATGATGACTTACAGAAATTGCATGAGTGCGAAGATGTTCTTGTCTTGTGAAGCGTTTGCCACAGACCGCACAAGGATATGGCCTTTCTCCTGTGTGGCAGCGGATGTGCCTCTTCAAAATACCCTTCTGTTTGGCAGTGTACGGACAGAATGGACATTTGTGCAGCCTCCCTATGAAAACACGCACACATATTACAACACAATTCAAAAATGAATCCCTGCATCCAGATTTCATACTATATAGTAGGAGAAATACAGCATAGGAGTAGTACGTCCGAATGCATAGTATTCATAAGTAAGCAAAAAGTCCCCAGATGACTTGCACATTTTAGAATCACATCTGAAGGTGCATCGGATTAACACTTTACTATCCCATGAGGCCCCGGGAGGATTTGAGAATGGCAGTGAAATGACTCAACTGACACCAGAGGTCAAATGACAGGGAAAACATGTTGGATGTAGTACATCATTCATAATAAAACTTTATTTAAATAGTCTTGAAGCACGTTACAGTATGCAGAGGTTAAAGCAAAAAAAATCCTGAGCCTGAACTTTTTTCCCGGGTTGGGGTTTGGTTGCGGGGGTGGACACATACCAAACAAAAAAGCACAATTTGAATGATTTTCCTAAGGCGCAGACTTATACAAAGACAGTTTACTACAGAAAACTAGTTCAGTTCAATTAACGACAACAAAAATTAAATGCTCCAAGAACTGGAAACTTAAACAGGGGGTTTGTACAGATACTGTTAAATTAAATTCCAGGACATTTCAAGCACTACTTTTTGGCTTTCAAGGACTAAAATCAGAGATCTCACTTATCAAACAACATCATTATTATCTTTCAAATTCTAATTAATAAACTAATACAACAAAATGGTACAAATAAAATGCTGCACATGCAAAGAATGCAATGACTGTAGCAACTTTAACATTTGAAATGAATCTATAGCAAAGTTATCACGTTCCTTATGATTGACCTGAAGAATGAAAGCTATATCGTACACTTGGAAAATTATGAGCTATATCACCGCTTATCGACACTAGGGTGACAATGTACTTAGCTCATGAGATGAGACAAAATACAGATACCTGGTTCATGGTATTTTAATACTATTTAAACTAATTATTCAATGACAGAATTACAAATAAAACAATGCAGTTGTATTTTAAAATGTTTTAACTAATCTAGGGCTGTAACTAATGATCATTCTGGTAATCAAGGAATCTACTGATTATTTTGACAATTTAATAATCTGATATTTTTTAGTAACACAAATGGACCTACGTGAAAACGAGGCTTTAATATGACTATATTTACACACAAACTAACAAATAGGCAATAATAATTTGCTTAAGTAAAAAGTATCAAAACAAAGTAATTACATGGTTTTATTGAACCATATACCAATATGCCTATAATAGGAACATAACCAACTTAAGTAGGCCTACATTATGTATTCTAACAAATATCCTACCAGCAGAAGGCACCAAGGGTCTGGTGTTGTTTCACTTTACAGCGTGATTCAATGACTTTTAAATCCATTTCATTTCACATGCAAACTCAGAGCAAGGGTTTAAAATTTAATTTTGAAATCACAATATACAACAAATCGCACATAGAATAGAGTATGGTTGCGAAGTTCCAGACTCTGGGACTAAACAGATCTGCTGGATCCTGGACTTCCTGACAGGCAGAAGTCAGGTGGTCAGAATGGGCAACATCACCTCATCTTCCCTGATCCTCAACACTGGTGCTCCACAGGGCTGTGTCCTCAGCCCACTCCTGTACTCCCTGTACACACACGACTGTACAGCAACACACAGCTCTAATGTCATCGTCAAATTTGCAGATGACTCAACGGTGATAGGCCTGATCACCGACAACGATGAGACGGCCTACAGAGAGGAGGTGAGTACCCTGACTAAATGGTGTTATGAGAACCACCTCTCACTCAACATCAATGAGACCAAGGAGCTGGTGGTGGATTTCAGGAGACAGAGCAGAGAACACACACCCATCACCATCGACAAGACACCTGTGGAGCGGGTAAACAGCTTCCTCGGCGTTCACATCACCGAGGATCTCACATGGTCTGCTCACACAGATGCAGTGCTGAAGAAGGCACATCAGCGTCTCTTCTTCCTGAGACGGCTGAGGAAGTTTGGAACGAGCCCCAGAATCCTCAGATCCTTCTACACCTGCACTGTGGAGAGCATCCTGACCGGCTGCATCACCGCCTGGTTTGGAAACAGCACCGCTGGCAACCGCAGGGTTTCTGCAAAGGGTCGTGGCGAACTGCCCGCCACACATTGTTGGAGGTGAGCTTCCTCCCTCCAGGATATCTACACCAGGCGGTGTACAAGGAAAGCCCGGAGGATTATCAAAGACTCCAGCCACCCGTCCCACAGTCTGCTCTCTCTGCTGCCCTCAGGGCGACGTTTCCGTAGCATCCGATCCCGCACTAGCCGACTGAGGGACAGCTTTTTCCCTCAGGCTATCAGGCTAATGAACAGTCAGAAATAATACACCCTACAGCACACCCCCACTTTACGATATGCCATGCACTGCACTTTAACACAGTTCAACTGGACTACATGCACACACTGCACAAATACAAAAATCTGGTGGTTCTAATGCACATCAATGACATTGCGTAGCTTATGTATAATCTGTTGCACCTTCGCAAATTACTGTCTGTATATATATATGTACATAATGTAGAATGTGTACATATGGTGTATAATGTGTATTGATAACTGTAAGTATGTCTAATAGTACACTGTGTGTACTGAGTATATGTATGTGTATTCTGCACAATGTCGTCTGTATAAATCTGTAAGTATGTACTGTCTATATGTAAATTGTTTCGGCACTGTCTGGAGCACGCTCTCAATAATTTCACTCACAAAAGCACACGTGGTGTGGTGATGTGACCGTAAAAGTAATTTGATTTGAAATGTGTTGATGTATTATCCTGTGTTGGCAGAGGTTTAGAAATTGAATTCTCTCTATAAATTCTGACAATCATATAATTTGTATTAAGATTACGTGATTACTAGGAGCGGTTTACAAAACTCTGCTGCTTTTTAAATGACCCAGGCTTCTCCATTCATCTGGCTCTGGATAATATTATGTGCTTCTCGTGTTCATTATAAGAGCAAAAGCATCTGATTGGCTAGTAATGTTAATTTGGTTGAGAGTGAAAGCGGTGTTCCTCTCATACCATTGGTAGGCGAACTCGTGAACTCGAATGTGATAAACATTTTTATCTTATCTTTTTTTTTAAAGCCGAACGCCAGAGATCCGGCACAGTGCTGGAGAACTTTAAGCCCAGAGTATGCAATTTAAGACACAGCGATTGTTTTACTACAACAATTTTACTCAGCATCTCTCACCTGGATCATCCCCATACCAGTCATTCTGAATCTCCATCCCACAGGGTCCCGCAGGACCGAGAACGTCATCATCGCTACGGCCGAATCCACCGACATACCCTAAACTCTGGGAAAAGTGTTCTTCACGGTTAAGGTTCATCCCCGCTCTGAAAAGCACATCTGGAAACTGCTTCATTGGGCAGTTAGCAAATGATATGGACGAATGCTCAGTGCTTGGAGCTGGACTAGTTTTAACAGTTCTCTCCTCGTCCTGATTTGGGCCATGATAAAGGGTCGTGTCTTTGGATTCCCGTGACGATTCACCCTCCTCGTCAGGGTCATACTCTATTTTGGGATTCACCAAACCTAGAAGCAATCCTGGGGTGGATGAGTTGACTAAATCTGGGCCTGGACTGATCTTCAGTGGAGCATTCATGGGAGGATGGTTGGGAAAATCTCCTTGGGAGTTTTCCACTTCAGAGTCCTTGCTACTGGTGGCCGCTGGCATGCACACAGCAGCTGTTGGGGCGTCATCAGGGCTAAGGGCCTCAGTGACCTGACAGGTACTTTGGTCGGCATCAGAAGTGGATGCCACAGGAGCACTAGTGGCTGAAACTGGGTTTTCACTATCATTGAAGTCCTTGTGTCTGTCCCTCTCCCTGTTACAGATCTCTAGGGATGACTTGATATAGCCCTTGCAAAAGTTCACCACGTCAGTCATCTGCAGGTAGCTCGCAGCTGACATTATTTCAATGACATTGTCACTGCGCAGGTCCAGGCGTCCCGAATACAGAAAGTCTAGGATGAAGGAGAAGGCCTCGGCTGTGACGATGTCCAGGGAGGCTGTGCTGTGTCTCTGACCACTGTCCTGCAGGTAATGTACCAGAAGCGCCCGAAAATAACCACTGCTGGCGAAGAGAATATTACGATGTGCTTTAAAAACACGTCCCTCTACTATGATGCTGCAGTCACAGAAGAAGTCCCTCTTACGCTGTTCGTTCAGCTCGGACAAGAGCTGGGACAGGTAGGAAGGAACCTCCATATTCACAGTATTAGAGCCATGTGTTTCTCTGGAGGAATAAAGGTGAACATATAAATCAATGTTCATGAGAAAGATGGGCCTATTCTATTAAATAATTCCATACTGCTAAACAGTGCTATAACATTCACAAAGAGGTAAAATATGGTGACCAGATGCCCCGTTTTTCAGAGGCGGTTCTAGACATTTTTTGTCACACTATATAACTGTACAAGCTGGTTGAAAGCACACTACGATATAGGAAAATAATAACTAAACAATTACATTTGCAATAATTATACACAGAAAGCATGCAATCTGTGCTTTGAGCCTAAAACATCATAACATCATCTTTTTAAACCAAAAACATCAAATAATTATACATGGAACCCAAAACAATAAAAAAATGCATTATGCACATAAGCCTAAATGCAACTAATTTTCTCTCATTTATAATTAATAGATATTGTTAAGTCCACTGAATTAGAAAATGTCCAGTTTCTGACCATTAAGATTATATACTGACTACCACACAAATGCCATATGTTAATTTTGACGCAAAATACATTATACAAACAAAGTGCAATTTATAGGTTATATCACTGTCACAATAGTATCAAAAGCATCTTAACCAAATCAAACTCGCGCTATATATCGGTGGTTATAATTTAGGAACAACAGAAATTCGATTTTGACAATCGTTCTGTTTTACAACAGCAATGCATTTTAGAGATGAGCGAATTATAAGAAACAGCGGCGGAAAAAATACGAAAAAAAAGCCCACTGCATCGAAACAAATGGAACAGTTTTTACTAAATTAATATTACCTTCTGATGATAAAAACACATTTGTTTTATACTTACGTTTAGGTGTCTGTTTTGTTGCTCTTCGTGGTGGTCTTTTAAAAATGTCTCCCTGATTGACTGCTTCCTGATTTCTACGTTGTACTTCCTGTCGCTGCCATAGCAGCGGGGCAAGTGTTATTAGAAAACGCTCCCTACCCCCTATATAGTGTACAACGTCGGATATCAGCCATTCGTTCACTGGTTTATGCTCACAATGAACACTGTACACTCGTCGTCGAAACACTATTGCCCAAAATCCAAAGCGAGAGAGAGAGCACGAGTGAGTTTGAACGGGATAAGCGGTTCGCAGTCCTGGCCCCAGGGTCCTATGTTAGGGAGGGTTATATGCTGGCTATAGTAAAAAAAAAAAAATCTTGAATGACTTCATTAAAGCAATATTATATTAAATTAAAATTGAAACTATATATGAATAAGGTTACAAATGACAGATTATTTTGTTTTTGTGGGCCTATTAACTTTTATGGTTATTAACAAGTGTTTTCTCTCATGAGTAACTAATTCACTGAGTTAGTTTTGTCCTAAAACTATAGTCGATGATTACATGTGTTCAGTAATCATCTACCCCAGGGGTTCTCAAAGTCTACATTCAAAGGTCCAAATCTGAATTTTCATCAGTGGCAAAGGTCCAGACCGGAAAAACTGGTTATTACAAAATTTGTTTTTAATAAACATACATAACATGCATAGCAAATCAACACTATTTTATTTTATAAAGTAGTCTTTGCATTCAAAATGCATTAATAAGTGAATAAAATAAAATATATGAGCAGAAAATGTCTAAGAGCAGAAAAAAAGTATTTTAAACAAGGAACATTTTATTTTGTGTGCAATTAATGCCTAGTGTCAGATAATTTTGCATTAATATTTCACATTTGTGCAATATGATTTTAAATGTGTTTAAAGTTTTGATTCATGCTTATTATTTTAAAAAAATGCATTATTATTTTTTTATTTACGCTTATTTTTTTTTCTATCAGTGACTATTGTTTGCTATTCTGAAAATGTTGCTTTCATTTTTAAATCTTGTGCAATATATTTTTACTTGCTTTTTTAAATTTAGTTTTCATGCCATATGCTCAATGGATGTCAAGACAACAAATGTCATGAAGTTTGAATATCTTGCCTTCGCTTTCATTTCGGACCATCTCCAAAAAGACATAAAACAATTTAAGCAAATGATTTACAAGTTCAACATGCGTTTATCAAAGTATAAAATATATAATTAGTGTTCTTGAGATGTGAAATTGAGGTGAATTCCCTCTGGGTCCGCATCCGAACCGGAGTCCGGACTTTGAGAAGCACTGATCTACACCCTGCCTCAACTATTTAGCACCTGTTCATGCCTGTATGTATGAGAGAGAGAGAGATGGACCTGATGGGACCTGATGGGATATTAAATGAAATGATAAAACACACAAGCAGCAAGCTCCAATTAGCCGTTCTAAAACTATTCAATGTGATCCTGCGTGTAGGTTACTTCCCCGACATCTGGAATCAAGGCTTGATAACACCAATCTTTAAAAGCGGAGATAAATTTGATCTACAGAGGCATCTGTGTGAGCAGCAACCTGGGAAAGTTATTCTGTAGCATAATAAATGCTCGACTACTAGACTTCATCACCACACACTGTACTGAGCAGAAGTCAAATCGGATTTTACCAAATTACCGTACATCTGATCACATCTATACATTACATACTCTGATTGAAAAACACGTCCATCAAGATAAAGGAAAATATATGCATGCTTTATTGACTTTAAAAATGAATAATGATATAATGCCAGACTCAATCTGGCACCAAGGACTATTCTACAAACTTATTGAAAGTGGAATAGGAGGTAAAACCTATGACCTCATCAAATCAATGTACACTGAAAGTAAATGTGGCGTAAAAATCAACACCAAACATACAAGGTATCTTTCCCAGGAGCGTGGAGTGGGACAGGGCTGCTGCTTAAGCCCAACATTATTTAACATCTATATCAATGAACTGGCGCTCAGTCTGGAGCGATCTGCAGCCCTGGCCTCACTCTACCACGACTCACAGATCAGATGCCTGCTGTATGCAGATGATCTGGTTCTGCTGTCTCCCACTAAACATGGTCTACAGCAGAACCTGGACCTGCTGGAGCAATACTGCCAGACCTGGGCCTGACAGTCAACCTGAAGAAAACCAACATTATGATTTTTCAGAAAAGATCTAGATCCCAGGAACAGAACACATCTTTACATTAGGCACTAACCAGATAACACACATCACACTACAACTACCTGGGTTTGAAAATCACATCCACTGGAAACTTTAATCATGCAGTGAATTAACTGAGAGATAAAGCACGCAGGGCCTTCTACGCCATAAAACGGCAATGTCCTATAGAAATCCCTATTAGAATTTGGCTGAAAATAGTAGAATCAGTAATTGAGCCCATTGCACTCTATGGCAGCGAGGTGTGGGGTCCACTGACAAATCCAAGTCAAGATCTCACCAAATGGGAAAAACATCCGATTGAGACCCTGCATGCAGAACTCTGTAAAAATATATTACACGTGCACCGGCACACAACAAATAACGCATGCAGGGCAGAATTAGGCAAATATCCTCTAATCACTAAGATACAAAAAAGGGCAATTAAATTCTGGAAACATCTGAAGCTCAGTAACCCCCAATCATACCATTATAAAGCCCTGCAATACCAAGAGATGAGCAAAGAAAACAAGCCCTTCCTCTAGCTGATCCAGAGCTTCAGTCCTGATGCTTCACTAACATCTACTGATGCTCTGAATCACAACATCAGAACCAATCAGATCACTGCACAAATCAAACAGAGCTACATCACTCACT
Organism: Gymnocypris eckloni scoliostomus; assembly: GCA_027564155.1. NCBI lineage: Eukaryota > Metazoa > Chordata > Actinopteri > Cypriniformes > Cyprinidae > Gymnocypris > Gymnocypris eckloni. Next base: position 17,823,937 of record CM050421.1, on the reverse strand, counting down.
GGCAAACCCAAACTCAACAATAAAATGCAATGCTATCTGTCCCTAAAGAGAGAGTACAGTATGGCAGAATATCTGTTCACAGTGTCAGATAAGAAACTGAGAAGCACGTTGACCAGATACAGACTCAGCGGACACAAGCTGATGATAGAGACGGGCAGACACAGACAAACATGGCTGCCCCCGGAGCAGAGATTGTGTTCACACTGTGACCTGAATCAGATGGAAACAGAACTGCACTTCCTAACAGAGTGCTCCAAATACACAGATATACGGACAGTGTTCTACGACAAAATACAGCAGATCTATCCCACATTTACAACTCTTCCAGACCAGGAGAAACTAGCATATCTGCTCGGAGAACACAAGACCTGCTGTGTGCTTGCTGCTCAATATGTGTCTCTCTGTCACCATAGAAGAGAAGACACTCCGTCTGCCCTGAGCTGATGTTTCCAGCACATGTAGATTATATTATGACATATTACTCCATTATATAACTTAAATGTATATTTTGCCTGTATAAACCTTATACTGTACTTTATTTAATTTTATTTCACATACTTACAATAGTCATTCATTTTGCACTACATATTTAATACGGTTTAAATATTTGTTTTATTACTGTTATTATTTTTATTTCTGTTAATTCAAATGTGCACTACTTGTGAGCAGCCCAGCTGCAATTGCTTTGGCAATACAAATGTATAGTTTTTGTCATGCCAATAAAGCACACTTAAATTGAATTGAAATTGAATTGAGAGAGAGAGAGAGAGAGAGAGAGAGAGAGAGAGAGAGAGAGAGAGAGAGGCTAGATGGGATTTTGAAAGTTATTAACAAGTAATACTTTTTTAGAGTAATCAGTATATCATTTTTGAACATATTTCTCTCCCTGACTGATATGGTCTAATTTGTCTGTCGAGGCAGAACTTAAATAGTATTTCAGAAGGAAATGTTTGCTCAAATATTTTTAATTCCTCATGTTGTTTTGAAGCTGTATGACTTCCTTCATCTTGCAGAAGAAGATATTTAAAGAATGTCTTTGTCCATAGAAGTTAGTGGAGTCCAAAATAAAATTTCCAAGCACCAAATGTTATTAATGTACCATTACATTTGATTTGGACTCTCTATAGATGATTATAGTGAATGTGTGTATAAAAGTGTACTGTGATAGTGACATATAGCCTAGTCATGGTGTCAAAAGTGCTGACTATACGAGTCAACGTAGGCTATTCATGACCTAAAAGATTTGCTGGCTCACTGGGATCCTGTTCCTCAACTTTCCTGTCTTTCTTCATTGTTTCCAAAAGAAAAGCCAAAAAGCATCTAAATGATTAACTCATTTACACTCTTTATCCATTTCATATCAAGCCTACACTCTGACAAAACAAAGGCAATGAAGAAAGTGCAATAAACACTATCACCAGATAGGGGAGCAAAATCCCTGAAACAGTTGGCATTGCCAAGAGTTTCAGCAAGAGCAGATTTACACCGCTGTTACACAGACGACAGCGTGATGAACAGCACACTCATGAGAAGTGTAGTTTATTTTTCAGCATAGTGGTTGACCACCATTGTGGGGTAAGATGACAAGCTCACATCTGCTCTGAAATAGATCCCACTCTGAGTGAGGACTGATGTCTTCACAATGCCCATATCCTAACATGCCCGTACTGCCAGCTCATGTCAGACCATGTGCCTACCCCATTGTCTGCAATGGAATGTGTGTTTATTTGCTCTCTTTAGCCCCAAAATAGCTGTTTTTTAACATTTGGACCGAGATAAAACAAACATACAGTGCCTGCAGGCTGCACCGCACCCATGCATCACAATCCACAGCACTCAAAAGTGATTTTTAACACTGATGGGTCACCGGGTAAGTTATTTGTTTGCAGAATTTTCCCATGGTAAAGCCACAGAGCACAAAGGCTTCACGGTGGCCCCTCTTAACCGCAGGGTAGGCGAGTGGACATAAGCCACCTACACCCTTTTTGAAAATGAAATTTATAGCACCTCATAAAACTCTTTTCATCCTTACAATACCTATATACAAACCAGAGCATTGTCTCTGAATCCTGTAAACTTGCAACTTGCCTGAATAAAACGCTCAGGCTTTAAGATGGTGTGGCCCTGAAAACAACCAAAATAAGGCTTTTTTTTGCCATTCTCAAATTATTCTAAGGTGCTTCTTATTATAATATACATTAAGACTGAACGTTGCAAGTGAATCTTTTCCTGTCCTCTTTTGTGAAAATACAATGTGTTGTTTCATAAATATGGCTGCTGAAAAATTAGCTTTGCCACATAAATAAATTACAATTTAAAGTACAGTAAAACGAAAATAAGTATATTTGTGATCAAATAAATGCAGATTTGGAGAGCGTAAGAGAGTTCTTTCAAAAGCATTACAAATCTAACCAACCCCAAACCCCATACGTATGATTCAAATTATTATATATTTTTTCTCTCTCTCAGTTCCAATATAAAATGCAATAGAATGGGTTTGGAACAATATAATAATATACATTATTCTAAAATATAATATTGACTATTTTATTTTTAGGTCATCAATTCCATTACACACACTCTAGTTTTGTCAATAAAACACAATGAGAGTATACAATTATTATTTTATGACTTACGGGCAGTGTTGGGGAAAGCTACTTTTAAAAGTAATGCATTGCAATATTGCGTTATTCCCTAACAAAGTAACTAATTACGTTACTTAGTTACTTTTTATGGAAAGTAATGCGTTACGTTACTTTTGCGTTACTTTCGCGTTACTTTTTAAATATGAACAGGGCTTTATTGTTTGTTTTTAATACAAGAAGTTCTATTTATAGCAAATGTAAAAGCCTTTCACACCAAAAAGTGTAATGAATAAACCTCAGGCTGAAGGAAAAGTAAATCACGTCTGTACAGCAGAACGCAGAAAAGAAGGTTCAACACTCTTCAGCAATAAAAACAAAAACAACGAAGCACAATTGTTAGTTTATCTAAAGTAATTTTTGCTTATTAGTATGGTTGAACTGGATCATCAAAGGTCAGCAGCAAACACATTGGTTAATAAAATGAGATTAGATATATTTGTGTTGTTTAACATATTAAAGTATTGCAGGTTTGCGTCATATTCTGAGTTTGCATTTCACTATTTTAATTCATTTTGATGAACACTGAATCGTTTGCGAGTGGGATGAATTAATACACATTCACATTTAGTCTAGATTGGAACTACAGTAAGATCATGTTCACACAGCGCATTGTCAGTTAATAAATGGAAAAAAGTAACTCAGATATTTTCTAGTAAATTAAAAAGTAATGCGTTACTTTACTAGTTACTTGAAAAAAGTAATATTATTACGTAACTTGCGTTACTTGTAAGGCGTTACCCCCAACAATGCTTAAAGGTGTATGCTAATATGTGTATGCTGTAAGGTATAAAACTCTATTCATCCTTGTAGTTGTAACTCCTGTACATTCTTTCCAACTTAAACAACCTAGAAACAAACGCAGAAGCTCATGCTTCAAGATGTAGCCTAAAAGTACCAAAATGACTGCAAACAAATCACCACATCGTGATGTTTCATAAATATGGTGGGAAATATGTTTGCACCATTTTCAAACATCCAAGGTGCTCCTGCATATTAATATTTAAAGATGCATGTGAAAATATTCCTGTCGAGGAGGCAGACAGTGCAGTTTGACGTCATGTTTCGTTACCGAGCGGGGCAAAAGAGCTGCTTTTTCCCAGGCGTAGATGCACACCACTGGGATATTTAGAGCCACAGAAGAGCACTGATTAAAGAGAGAGACAATGGGGAGAGATTGCCATGACATGGTGGTATTTTCCATTCCCGAGCGCTGCCTCTCATGGGTGCAAAAACTGCAGCGTGACACGTTTGAATTATCCCAGAATGTCAGGAATTTGTTTTGTGGCACCAGCGCAGACCTCTCGCACATTGATCACGAGATCTGAGACACAGCCTTGACTGTCTCTTTTATGTGCATGCGTGTTGTGGGCGGGTAGGTGGGTGTGTTTGTTTGAGGTGGAACGGTCATAAGACACCACAAAAGGTCTGGAGGATCTAGACATCAGATGGGGGGTGAAGTTGGGGGTCTTGGTGATATGATACCAATTTTGGGGCCTTAATTGGACCGGCGCCCCTCTGCAGTCTGAAGACACCACTCTCCTCTGTGGTCAGAAAGGAAATCTTGTCTCTCTAATTATTAATGTCCTTGTGTCATTCTGAGACGATGTCTCATTGTGTCCCGCGCGTCTTCACTTTCTTTCCCAGGCCAATGACTGCCCCTTCTTCTCATTCCCCAATTTAATAAAGGAATAGTTAATCCAAAATTAAAACAAACATCTTTATTTATGCATATTCTATTTCTAGTAGTGCTGTCAAAGTTAACAAATTTAAATGCTTACCGGACTTACCGCAAGGCCAGGAGAGGTATTACTATGAGTTTTTCTTCCGTGTCCTTCGTCACACTGTAATCTTCATAACTGCTCCCTACGGGCCCCGCTAGGCCAGGAGAGGTATTGCAATTTGGTGCAAAGCGCATGCGTTAAATGTCCGTGTACGCGTACGAGTCAAATTAAGTATAATTTGCAAGGCTGTGCATACGACTGTGCGCATAAGCTAATGTATGCGTAAAAAAAAGAAGTATACTTAGGCCTTTTGATTATTAAAAACATGAAAAGTATTAATTTAAGGTACATTTAGAACAAATAAAAATGTGCGATTAATTGCGATTCAATATTTTAATCGATTGACAGCCCCAATTTCTAGATATTTCTATTTATCTATTTCTACAATTGAATTGTGTAATACATACACGGTTCAAACATTCAGGGAAGTATAATTTTTTATTTTTTACTTTCATTCAGTATTGAAGTACTTTCATTCAGCAAGACCTCAATTAGATCATGAGACATGCTTGGCCAGTCCATCACCTTTACCCTCAGCTTCTTTAGCAAGGCAGTGGTCGTTATCATGTTGGAATAGTGCCCTGCGGCCTAGTCTCTGAAGGAGGGGATCATGCTCTGCTTCAGTATGTCACAGACAGTACATGTCGGCAGCAATCATGCAGCCCCAGACCATGACACTCCCACCACCATGCTTGACTGTAGGCAAGACACACTTGTCTTTGTACTCCTCACCTGGTTGCTGCCACACATGCTTGACACCATCTGAACCAAATAAGTTTATCTTTTGGTCTCATCAGACCGCAGGACATGGTTCTAGTAATCCATGTCCTTAGTCTGCTTGTCTTCAGCAAACTGTTTGTGGGCCTTCTTGTGCATCATCTTTAGAAGAGGCTTCCTTCTGGGTCGACAGCCATGCAGACCAATTTGATGCAGTGTGCGACGTATGGTCTGAGCACTGAAAGGCTAACCCCCCCACCAATTAAACCTCTGCAGCAATGCTGGCAGCACTCATATTTCTATTTCCCAAACAGAACCTCTGGATATGACGCTGAGCACATGCACTCAACTTCTTTGGTCGACCATGGCGAGGCCTGTTCTGAGTGGAACCTGTCCTGTTAAACCGCTGCATGGTCTTGGCCACCATGCAGAAGCTCAGTTTCAGGGTCTTGGTAATCCTCTTAGTGCAATGTTAATTACAACAGACACATAGTGCTGAGCTTTGTGAATAAGACACAATTTATATAGAAAGGCATGTGTTATATAAAAGGTAATTTAAAGGTACACTATGTAACTTTTTTGTCCAAAATATATATATAGAGTGTGTACTTTGTGAATCCATATTCCAGTCTGTATTTTTTTCTTATCCTGAATTAATTAAATTCAGCAAAATGTGTATAGCGCCTTTATGATACAATTGTTGCAAAGCAGCTTTACAGGAAATTAAGTTTCCACAACATATTTATATATTGTGGAAACTTAATATATGTAACTTATGGAGAAGCCGATTAGTCACCTGAAGAAACGGACGTCAGCTTGTGAGTGTCTTTAATACTTGTTCATAGATCTGTTGTTTAAATTATTTACTTGCTGCTAGGAAGGAATATTTCGTTTCCTACCTATTTGTAGTCTGCATTTCGTTGGTTTATTGTTTTGATTGCACTTACTGGTAATTATAATCATTTGCGCCCATTGCTCCTTGGGCAAGGTGTTAGTTTCGCCTTGAGCTTTTAGCACTCTGTTAGGCTTATTGGCTGGGCTAATCAGAAGCCGCTCACAGCTGTTTTCACTCTATTCTCTTAATTAGACTGTGTATTTATTTGATGTCCCAGGCTGACGCGGAAGCGTCTGCAGAAGCGTTCAGCATCCTCGTGTGAAGACAGACGAGTGTAAAGACAAGCGACTTTTTCCTGCGCGACTTCACCCGAGCAACGACACCGAGCAACACACTTAAGTATCATTTCTATCTTCCCTCACACACTCTCCTTTGCTATCTTCTATCATGTGTTTCAAAACCATTCCGGTTGTCTCTCGACCACGCTCTAACATCACACGCAGACGGCAAAGTAATCTTGCTAACCTGCGCCCCATCTCTACATCTTCTACTACACCTCTTTCTTTCTCTATGGCTCCCTGGAATTGTCAGTCAGCTGTCAACAAAGCAGACTTCATTTCCGCTTTTTCTTTACAATCCACTCTCAGCATCTTGGGCTTGACTGAGACCTGGATTAGTCCAGAAGACTCAGCAACTCCAGCTGCCCTCTCTAACAATTTCTCTTTCTCTCACACCCCACGTCAGGTTGGCGGGGTGGGGCACTGGTCTGCTCATTTCAAATAATTGGAAATACTCCACCCACTCGCCCCTATGCAATTACAACTCATTTGAATCTCATGCGATTACTGTAATGGCTCCTATAAAACTCCAGATTGTGGTAATCTACCGTCCCCTGGCCAAATTCTAGCCCCTTCCTAGAGGAGCTGGATGGGTTGCTGTCCTCTTTCATGGAGGATGGAACTCCACTCTTAGTTTTGGCGATTTCAACATTCATCTAGAAAAGCCTTATGCTACAGACTTTCATTCGCTCTTAGCTTCATTTGATCTCAAACGCCTTACCACTACTAGCACTCACAAATCAGGCAACCAACTTGATTTAATTTACACCGCGATTGTACTGCAGATAACATTCTGGTACAACCACTACATATCTCTGACCATTTCTTCATTAAATTCACATTACACTTTGCTACCCGGTGCCACCAACCCCTTAACGGTTACTTTTAGACGAAACCTCGCTCCCTTTCTCCCTCACATCTTTCCTCTGTAGTATCCTCCTCTCTTCCCTCACCTACACATTTCTCCTCTCTGGATGTGAATGCTGCTACTGATACTTTATGCTCTACTTTAACCACTTGTCTAGACGACATTTGTCCTCTCTCCTCCAGGCCAGCACGGACTGCCCCTTCTAACCCCTGGTTATCTGATGTTCTTTGTGAACATCGGACCAGACTCCGAGTGGCAGAGAGAAAATGGCGAAAATCAAACGAACCGTCGGACCTGAGTATGTATCAATCGTTTCTTTCATCTTTCTCCGCTGAAGTCCACACTGCCAAATCGTCACATTTCCATAAGATCAACAATGCTCCAGATATGCGTAATCTCTTCAGAACATTTAATTCTCTCCTCTGTCCCACTTCACCACCTCCCACCACGTCTATAACAGCTGATGACTTTGCAACTTTTTTTACAAACAAAACTAAAACAATCAGTAGTCAGTTTTCACCTCCACTCACACAGGACCCCCAACCAACTAGATCCACTGCTCAAACTCCCATCTTCTCCTTCTGTCCCCTCACTGGGGCGGAAGTATCCAAGCTTCTCCTCTCCAGCCATCCTACAACATGTCCTCTTGATCCAATCCACTCACACCTTCTCCAAGCAATCTCTCCCGCACTCTTACCAGCACTCACACACATCATCAACACATCTTTCCTCACAGGCATTTTCCCCACTGCATTCAAGCAGGCTCGGGTAACCCCACTGCTCAAAAAACCTACATTAAACACTTCTATTTTAGAAAACTACAGACCTGTCTCTCTCCTTCCATTCATTGCCAAAACAGTCAAGCGAGTTGTCTTCAACCAGGTCTCATTGTTTCTTTCACAGAACAACAAACTGGACGCTAAACAGTCAGGTTTCAGGAGTGGCCATTCAACTGAGACTGCGCTACTCTCGGTCACTGAAGCCCTGCAATTGCAAAGCCGATTCCAAATCATCAGTCCTCATTCTGCTGGATCTGTCTGCCGCTTTTGACACTGTCAATCATCAGATCCTCCTGTCCACCCTCTCATCACTGGATATCACTGGGATTCCACTTGCTGGTTTGAATCCTATCTCACTGGTCGGTCTTTCAGGGTGGCCTGGGAGGAGGTATCCAAAGCACATAAATTGGTCACTGGGGTTCCCCAGGGATCGGTTCTTGGACCCCTCTTCTTCTCCACATACACTACATCGCTGGCTCCCATCATACAGGCACATGGCTTCTCCTACCATTTCTATGCTGATGACTCACAGCTCTATCTCTCATTTCGACCAGATGGTCCAACGGTAGCTCCACGGATCTCAGGCTGCCTGGCAGACATCTCGGCATGGATGAAAGAACACCATCTACAGCTCAACCTGGCAAAGACTGAGCTTCTTGTCTTCCCTGCAACTTCAACTCTACAGCATGATTTCACAATTCAGTTAGGTTCATCAACAATTGAAATCTTGGTGTAATCTTTGATGACCAGCTGACCTTCAAAGAGCACATTGCAAAGACTGCTCGATCTTGCAGGTTTGCATTGCACAACATCAGAAAGATCAGGCCCTTTCTGACAGAGCATGCTGCACAACTTCTTGTCCAGGCCCTTGTCATTTCTAGACTGGACTACTGCAATGCTCTTCTAGCTGGACTTCCATCAAACACAATCAAACCTCTACAAATGATTCAGAATGCAGCGGCACGACTGGTCTTCAACGAGCCCAAAAGAGCCCATGTTACACCTCTCTTTGTGTCCTTGCACTGGCTACCAGTTGCAGCTCGCATCCAGTTCAAGACACTGATGCTTGCATATAGAACAACCACAGGCTCAGCACCCACCTACTTTTACTCACTATTACAAATTTACACCCCCTCCAGAAGTCTGAGATCTGCTAGTGAGCGACGCCTGGTGGTACCATCACAGAGAGGCTCAAAATCACTCTCCAGAACATTCTCTTTCACCATTCCTGGCTGGTGGAATGATCTTTCCACCCCCATCCGGAATGCTGGATCCCTGTCAAATTTCAAGCAACAACTGAAAACTCATCTCTTTCAACTCTACTTGACTACATAAAAATAAATAAATAATGATTTCACTTTTTTTTTTTTTTTAATCTTCATCTTTCTCTCCTTCCCTTGCTACCTTGTACTTATTTGACAATGCCTGAGACTTGGTGTTATTGGCACTTCCTCTGTCTGTTTGCCTCTTCAAGATTAATCGCTTTATGTACTCCCCAATTGTAAGTCGCTTTGGATAAAAGCGTCTGCTAAATGACTAAATGTAAATGTAAATGTTATGGCAAAATTTGATTAATTCTGTATATTGTCTGAGGGTTGGCTTCCTCTGAGGGGTTGGCATCATCTCTTCTCAGGTGTTGGTCATCTCAGATCATTTAAGGGTTGGATCCAGACTGAAGCTTGTGTAATTCCTAGTTACCATCCGTGGCAGAATCTGGGTAACAAATACGGACATAAGTAGCATAGCTGTTGTTCCATCCAAACAAAAATGATTTGTTCAACTCAAGCTAAAGCATAATAATGTGCGTTTGATCAGATATACCTGCAGTACACGATTATGAGATGCATTATATGAATGCTTGGCTAAAGAGATTAGTGATGGGAAGTCTGCTTCTTTTTCCAAAAAACGGTTCTTTCGGACAGTTCATTTCAATAAAATGGTTCATCGGTTATTTTACGTCCTAACATAATGACATCTTTCGCAATGACATAATGATCAATTTATCGGCCCGGGTCAGGATGAAAATGCACATTCAAATATATAAAGCCAGTAATCATAACTTCAGTCAGTTAAAACATCATAATCATGATCTTTAAAGTTTAAAATTCAATTTTGCAAGCACCCAAATACAGGTACAGGCAGTGATGTGAACACAAGGATTTAAGTCTTGAAGATATATAGTTAATAAATTAGTTATCATCAGCGCAGAAACCATAATCCACTTACTATACATAATGCATTGCAATTTTTTTGTTATTAAATAAACTTAAGTTTCTCTCTTATTCAGGTCCTTGGATTACCCGCGCCATAGCATTAGCACAGAATCAGTTGTCCATAAGAACTAGTTTGGTTCACGCAGGCGCAGTATCATCAGCTCATCGGTTCTCAAATCGGACGTGTTCAAAAGAAACAGTTCTCGCTTCAGTGTACTGAAGATCCAAAAACCGTTGCAACAGATTCTTGACTCGAGAACGAGAACCGCTCAAGCCTGCGAATGTGTCATCATTAACTATAATTACAGCAAAGGTTTTTCATAAATCATCCCTTATTCCTATTAAACATAGTCTTAATTAAGGTCCAACAGCCCTGACAACCCCATTTGCTTATAACCTAACAGAATCTTCAACTGAACAAAGTTCAAATATTAGATACATTCATCTTAAAAAAAAAAAAATTATATTATCACTTTCTGATGTTTAACTAATTCCTTGGATAACATGCTTTCCGTCCGCTTGAAAAATTACAAGCATGCTCAATATCATCAGATCATCGGTTCTCAAATTGAACATGTCCGAAAGAAACGGTTTTCGGTTCAGTGTCCGAAAACTGCTGCAACCGGATCTTGACTCAAGAACTAGAACCGCTCATCGTTCGGCACACATGCTGCTCTGCTCGTGTTCATCATCAGTTCTCTCTTCACAGCAGTTCACTCAGGTTGAGTAATAACTCTGGGATATTGGTGTATTTTGAGACAGAGGGAGTGTTAGGCACGTGAAATTTAAGTATTTAAGTAATTTGTGGATTATTGCTTACATAATTGCTTACATGATTATAGCTTCGAGACATGAACCATTTCAAAGGATTCAGTTCGATTTGGTGAACTGCTTCGACTGGTTCACTAAGAAGATCCGGTTAAATCGAACGATTTGTTCGCGGACCGGACATCACAAAAAAAAGAGGTGTCTTTAATCTAGATTTAAACAGAGAGAGTGTGTCTGAACCCCGAACATTATCAGGAAGGCTATTCCAGAGTTTGGGAGCCAAATATGAAAAAGTTCTACCTCCTTTAGTAGACTTTGCTATCCTAGGTTCTACCAAGAGTCAAGAGTTTTAGGGAGCGGGTTGGATTTTAGCGTGATAGAAGACTAGTTAAGTACACAGGAGCTAAACCATTTAGGGCCTTGTAGGCAAGTAATAATATTTTGTAACTGATACGGCACTTAATAGGTAGCCAGTGCAGAGGTAATATGATCATATTTTCTTGACCTGGTAAGGAATCTAGCCACAGTATTTTGTACTATCTGTAGCTTGTTTATTGAAGATGCAGGACAACCACCTAGCAGTGCATACAATAGTCCAGTCTAGAGGTCATGAACGCATGAACTAACTTTTCTGCATCAGAAACAGTTAACGTGTTCTGTAGCTTGGCAATGTTTCTAAGATTGAAGAATGGTGTTTTTGTAACATGGGAAATATGATATTCAAAAGACAAGTTGCTGTCTAATATAACACCCAGATTTTTGACTGTAGAGGAAGTAACAGTACATCCGTCTAGTTGAAAATTGTGATCCAAGAGATTCTGTGTACTGTTTTTAGGTCCAATAAGTAATATCTCTGTCTTATCTGAATTTAATAGGAGAAAATTATTAGTCATCCAATCTTTTACATTTTAACACTCTGTTAAAGATAGTCTAGAAGTTTCATCTGGTCTTGTTGAGATATATAGTTGAGTGTCATCAGCATAACAATGGAAACTAATCCCGTATTTTCTAATAATATTTCCAAGGGGCAACATAGCAGAAAATAGCAGAGGACCTAGGACAGATCCTTGTGGTACTCCATACTTTACTGGTGATAGTTGAGAAGACTCCCCATTTAAATAAACAAAGTGGTAGCGATCGGACAGGTAGGATCTAAACCATCTTAAAGCTTTCCCTTGAATACCTGTATAGTTTTGTAATCTATCTATGAGTATGTCATGATCTATAGTGTCGAACGCAGCACTAAGATCAAGTAAAACTAGCAATGAGATGCAGCCTTGGTCTGACGCAAGAAGCAAGTCATTTGTAATTTTAACAAGTGCCGTTTCTGTGCTATGGTGGGGCCTGAAATCTGACTGAAATTCTTCAGTAGGGAAAACCCTTTTCTGAATCTGCTAACAGAACAGTGGGTAAGATTGAAAATACTCAGTCCTGTATTGCACCCTTAAGTTCAAACATGAAAAAAAAGAAACTGTTTAACGTTTTACAACTTTCCCAACAACGATTTTACTCCAGGCACTGACGGTATCTGATGATGAAATGGAGAGTGGCTATTTCTTACTTTATAAGAAAATAAATGTATGTAATGATGGTGAGAAAACAACTATTGCCAGGCAATGGTAGCGGGCCGCGGCGCGCACGGACGCACCGCTTCCTTACTTCCGCTCTCAGTCACCATATTGTGAAATAGGCCTATTTGAGAAGGTATCATTCAGATTGACAACTTTTGTGATTTCTTTTCTGAGTGTGTGTTTATATTTCGAGGGGCTGGAACCAAAAGGCCATAAATTACATTTAACCAACTTTTGTCAGTTTGGGTGGAGGGAAGAGAGCGAGGACCCAAATGCCCGAGGAAAATGGGCTTTTTATTAATAAATAATAAATAAAACAAACAAAAACAACCTCGTAGGGGAAAAACAGACTGGCAGGCTGGACAAGGCTGGATAAGGCTAGGCAGGGCTGGACAGGGCAGGACACAAGACATAGACGACGAACCAACATATGGCAACGAACCCACACGGAACTGCAAACACAAGGAGATTATAATGGGAGCAAATGAGGAGGGTAACGAGGGAGAGCAGCTGGGGAAAATGTATCAATAAACAGGTAACAAGATGGCACACAGAAAACTAGGACAGAAGCCACATGCTCACACAAAACAAAAACACAAGCACATGGCCAGCAAACAATTCACCAGCCGTGTGCAAAACAGGACATGAACACGTAGCTAATGAGAAAACTCATAAGCCACATGTTCACAAGACATGACAACATGAAAGCATGCAGCCAATGAAATACACAAGCTGCGTGCACACACAACAAGATATAACATGAATGCAGCCGATAAAACACGAACTGTGTGCAACACAACAAAACACACGTGGACAGGAGGCGTCACTGGCGACAGAAATGGGCGAGTGTCCAAACCCCGACAAAAACGAAACTCAAGACATGAGTGCGGGATCCGAACACCACGCTCCAACAAAACAAAGGTACGCAGACGAGAGAGCACACATGAAAACAGGACATGACTCTGTCACAAAACCATGAATAACACTAGACCGAAGTGACAAAACCCTGACAACTTTAAAGTAGATCCAAAACAAAAATTTGACCATAGTTTGATCTGACTTTGAGTACTGGTTTCAACTGTTTATAATACACATTTGTACAGTCATGCATGACAGTAGAAATAGCTCATTAAGAGCTTTCATTTGATATCTCCATTTCACCAAAAATATCACATATCTGGTTCTCACCCCTCAATTTTGACTATTTTAGACCTGTTGGGATGACAACGGCTGTGGAGTAGCCCAGTACCTGCATTGATGTATACATAAACAGGCTACAATGTTCTTCTGCAAGATGCATGCAATTTTGTTTATTAACTGCCAGAGAACCAAAAGTTGCATAGTGTACCTTTAAATTAAGGCCCACAGCTAATTCTAACTATCAGTGGGGCATCTGCAGATTGTATGAAAACGTACAAATGAAACTGTACACATTCATATGAATTAGCCACCAGTTTGGTAAAATGTAAAATGGTTATGAATTTCAACATATTTAGCACATAGCTTAAACCGAATTGCAGTGTTTAGAAAATAAGAGGCACATTTTTGTGCTGAAATACTGTGTGTGCAAAAGTTTGGCAACTATTTAGTGAATTCCCCACTGCACTGTGAAGATATAGGCTAACAATATTTAGAAAAATCTAAACACAAAACCAAGCAGAAATTTCAGCAACATAAAAAACATACATTTTAAGATAAACAGTGTTTGCAAATACCAAAGAACATTTAGAGTAACATTGCAAAAACAATGCTGTGGCACTAGCTACGAGCACAAAATAAATGATTCGGACTTTCATTTCTTCCCCTCCTCTTGCCCAGCTCATAAAAGATGGTGTAGTGTGTGTGATGTGGTTGACGATCTCAGTCAGAATGAACTGATTACCGTGGAGCTGCAAATCCTTTAAGTCATGGCACACAGTGACATTCTTTAGACTCTTAAAAATAGAAACACTTCTCTTTTTCCAGATTTGTTTTTCTCATTCGATGTCTGTGGGGCATCCTTTCTTAGTTTAGAGTCTCGAATCATAACCAGATCTTCTCTCTCTTCTCCACTTTCTCCTTTTCCTTCTGTTGTTGGAGCTTGTTTAATCTTGAGGAGAAAATTGGCTTAGCGTGGGAACAGCATAATTCTTTGGGGATAGGTTTTGTTGTTTTTGAGTGTCCCCCCCCCTTTTCAAGTCAGGAAAAGTATGAGCTTGTGCCAAAACCTCATAAAGTAAGATAAAAAAGGCAGGCCACAACACTATGACAAAGATAGGGCCTGCCTACCGCTCAAGAGCTTTACAAATGACAATCTTTTGGAGGAATAAAGAGAGATTGAGCAAGAAAGAGAGGAAAATGATAACATTTGTAGGGAGAAGAAAAAGGAAATTAATGTGGATGGGTTGGGGGAAGAAGGGGAGGAAACATTCCCCTGGCCACATTAAAGACAAAAAAAGAAAACAAACAGAAAAACATGTCTGACATGAAGATGCTGGTTTCTGTGGTGACAGACAATGGCTGCTTGTGGCCTAGTGAGGCCTACCCGGCCCGTCTGGGCCCCGGCACCAGTGAGAATTACCGCAGTCAGGCCCTCTATTGGGGGCTCTGTGCTGTGGGAAAACAGCTTGAAAGGGACCTCACTCTCAGGCCACAAAGGGCCCTTTCTGCTTCCTCTTGTTGGCTTTTGCCCTTCTTATTTATCTTTTGGGAGACAGACGAGGGTAAACACGCTGCTGTCTTCCTCTGGCAGAGATAGAGGGTGGAGGCCGCCGTACTCGCTGCCTGAAATCGCATGCTGACTTTTGATAGCATTATAGATGCCGACTGTCATCATGAACATGTAAATCATGGTACCGTGACCTTCACTGACAAGAAGGGCCCAATATTGCTATTTTTTGCAGCACATGCACGCAGAGTAGGGGTTGAAGGACTACTGATTTGTTAAAGTCGACTTCGACTAGTCGCTGATGAAAGTCATTAATGAACAAATAAGTCTGGAGCTGTGACAAACGCCTTGTGTATAGCTATGGCATATGACACAGTGCTGCCCACATGGCTATTACTCCAATAACAGCTTATTTTGTATCAGTTATTTCGTCTTTTGGTTGTTATATTTTTCACAGATTTCTGTTCGTTCTAAATCAGATACAGATAAGTAGCACAGTAAAGATTAGATATGAATGAATGCATTAGTGAGAGCGGTTGCGTGTCAATTAATTATACCTGGCAGCATCTCTCCACTAGTAGGGAAGCTGTGGGATTTAGTTATTAAGAAATATATGCTATAACTTTTCAGTTTCTAAGCTATTTTATTGAGAAATCACAGAACAGTGTTGACAATGCATTTCCACGCTGAATGATTCTGTGCACGCGATGTATTGTTTTCAAAAAAAGTCGCCAAATATGAAACCAAATTACATACAGGTAAATTCTATTAGAGGAGTAAATATATATATATATATATATATTATTTGTATTTGTGTGTGTGTGTGTGTGTGTGTGTGTGTGTGTGTGTGTGTGTGTGTGTGACCCTCTCAGAAAATCTCTAGAAACCCAGCTAAAGTCTAATTTTTGTGATTTGCTGTTTTCTACAAAAAATCCACCTTCATATGGTAAAGTACATTCTATATAATGTACCCTTTATATCTTTAATATTGACCGAAGTGAAATTAGGAAATGCTTAAGCCTACTTGTAACTCTACACGACACATCCTGTGATCTGCAAGCACATCAAACATGATGCAAATGATATAAAGACACATAATGTTGGGCATTTGTTCCATGTGTCACCAAAGTGCATCCCTGTCCTGCTCGAATACAACACATAAAAAACATAAAATACTTCTCCAAAAACAAAACCTTTATTCATACAAATTTATTTCAGTCAACACACTCTATTAGGCTATACTACAAAGTAAGTGCAAAATACTGCATCCCAGCACACATGACACGATGATGCACTGTGTTTCTCAGTATCTGATTGACATGATTGTGCATGAATTGTGGTATACATTTTGTGTCTGTGGTTAAAACAAGATGTTCATGCACTGAGTAGCTGTGGTGCCCTGATGTAATCATATTTTTTTTCTCCGCCATCTTGACGCTTATAATGAAATGGTGGTGTGGGTCATCATATATGAATGGCAGATGTACTGATGTGTGTTTACTACGCAGACTTATTAGGCTCGATCGACTTTAAGCGGCGCTGCACAGAATGGTCAGTGTATGACATCAAAGTACCACTGATAAGAGAGCCGACGTATCCTATGATTTCGAATGGCTCTCACGGTACTTTGATGTCATACACTGACCATTCTGTGCAGTGCCGCTTAAAGTCGAACGCGCCTAATGGCATGATTGAGAGCAAACGTGAGAGGTCTCGGGCCTAGGGTGTGTCCAAGTAAAAAATACAAAAGGTGTGTTCGACTTCATGCAGTGCCATGAAAACAGATCGCTGGCTGAATTGAAGCAGTGTATGCCGGTTAGAAAACTTGTCCAACTTGAACCGGCGCAGCGCCACGTCACTGACAGGTCTGGCATCAAATGGTGTCTCTCATCTTCCTCTTGACAATACCCCATAGATTCTCTATGGGGTTCAGGTCAGGGGAGTTTGCTGGCCAATCAAGCACAGTAACACCATGGTCATTGAACCAAGGCGTCTTACCTGGGCTAAAGAGAAGAAGAACTGGACTGTTGCCCAGTGGTCCAAAGCCTCTTTTCAGATGAGAGCAAGTTTTGCATTTAATTTGGAAACCAAGGTCCTAGAGTCTGGAGGAAGGGTGGAGAAGCTCATTGCCTAAGTTTCTTGAAGTCCAGTGTTAAGTTTCCACAGTCTGTGATGATTTGGGATGCAATGTCATCTGCTGGTGTTGGTCAATTGTATTTTTTGAAAATCAACATCACTGCACTCGTTTACCAAGAAATTTTGGAGCACTTTCTTCTGCTGACCAGCTTTTTAAAAATGCTGATTTCATTTTCCAGCAGGATTTGACACCTACCCACACTGCCAAAATCACCAAAAGTTGGTTAAATGACCATGGTGTTGGTGTGCTTGACTGGCCAGCAAACTCACCAGGGCTGAACCTCATTGAGAATCTATGGGGTATTGTCAAGAGGAAAATGAGAAACAAGAGAACCAAAAAATGCAGATGAGCTGAAGGACACTGTCAAAGAAACCTGGGCTTCCATACCACCTCAGCAGTGCCACAAACTGATCACCTCCATGCCACGCCGAATTGAGACAGTAAATAAAGCAAAAGGAGCCCCTACCAAGTATTGAGGACATATACAGTAAATGAACATACTTTCCAGAAGGCTAACAATTCACTAAAAAATTTTTATTGGACTTATGAAGTATTATAATTTGTTGAGATTGGTGGGTTTTTGTTAAATGTGAGCCAAAATCATCACAATTAAAAGAACCAAAGACTTAAACTACTTCAGTCTGTGTGCATTTAATTTATTTAATACACGAGTTTCACAATTTGAGTTGAATTACTGAAATAACCACTAACTAATTTATTGAGATGCACCTTTAGTTGATGATAGACAAATAAAAAAGCTATGAAAATGAACCCTAAAAGATGTGTCTGTAAAATCACCAACAACTGAAAGTTGCGGTGATGCTCTGACAATCTACTGTCCTCAGGAGACTTTGACACAGAATTACAGATGATACACAGCAAGATGCAAACCTCTGACCAGCACCAAAAATACAAAGACAAGATTAGAGTTTACAAAAAAGCACAAAGGTGAGCCAGAAGAGTTTTGGAAGTGTGTTTATGGACCGATGAGACAAAGATGAACCTTTATCTAAGTGATGGGAAAGCAAAAATGTGGAGAAAAAAGGGAACTGCAAATGATCCCAAACATACAGCCTCATCTGTAAAGCATGGTGGAGGTGGTGTTATGGCATGGGCATGCATGGCTGTCTCTGGAACAGGCCCTCTCAAGTTTACTGATGACTTAATGCATGATGACAGTAGCAGAATGAATTTGGAAAGGTACAAAACCATCTTGCCTACCAATATTCAAGAAAATGCCACCAGATTCATTGGGAAGTGCTTCATATTGCATCAGGACAATGGCCCAAAACACCCTGCCAGTTCAGTCAATGAGTTTATAAGGGCAAAGAAATGGAAAGTCTTAGATTTAAATCCGATTGAACATGAATTTGACCAGCTGAAGAGGAGAGTAAAGGCAGAAACTCCCCAAAACAAGCAACAATTGGAATTGGCTGCATTAAAGGCTGGGGAAAGTAATTTAAAGGATGAGACCAAGAGTCTGGTGATGTCTATGGGTTAGAGACTCACTGCTGTGATTGTGCGCAAGGGATCTGCAACTAAATAATAGCTTTTAATCTGCCTTATGTTCAACTGTCCCAATACTTATGCGCATATCAATGAGTGGGATGAACTCTAAAAGTGCTGTTCTTTTTATTTGGTAAAACATGTATGTATTGATACGGCTAATAATAAAATGTGACATTCTGTAGGTTTGTCTCATATTCATCTTTTAATCATATTTGCAAATGTCTTGACTCCACAGCCAACAGAGCAATTTTGTCTATACTCTTCCAATACTTATTGGACTGTATATATATATATATATACAGTATAAAACATTAAATATAAAACAATAAATAATAAATCCATTGAACTGCCTCAATGACATTTGCATCATATGCTACATCCACATGCATTACTCTCCAACCTAAGCCACTGCAGACTCTGTTTGACATTGTTCAACAAGATGAAATGAACATGACACAAGTGTGTTTATTCTCATTATGGTTCATTTTAGATATCCATAAATTAATTTCATCTTAAAAAAGAGGAATTGCCATGTGAGAGCAAACAGAATCAACCTCAATAACCCAATCAGTTGTGACATGAGTCATGCATTCAGTGCATGTGTACTTTGGGACACATGTCCATGAATATACATACACAGATTCATGCAATGCGGAGCTGTGTCATTTGTGGGCTTTAAAGTGGGTAGGACTCGGCGTCTGGCATTCCTCTCATGGCAGGAGGAGAGATAAGTCCCTGTGGGATTTGTCAGCACTCCCAGTGGGGCCTCTGCTCTCCGACACTCAGAGAGTCAAATGAAAAGAAACATCAAAACACGAGCTGATTTTGGGGTCAGCTCCTGAGATTTACACAAAAGGGAGGAAAGTCGTGCAAGATGTGGTATAGCTGGTTAAATACATGTGGGCGCGTGGGTGTGTAAGCACAAATTAATACACGATTACTGCTCGAGGAACACTGTGTGAGCTTTGGCTGCTGTCATTTGGCAGTAACATCTAACATGCAAATTGCACATTAGCTTTTGTGTGCGACTCCGAGTGTGTCTGAAAAACAGAAAGCGGGCGATCGCGTGTGTGTGTGTGTGTATTTATGCGCTTTTTTCTATGAGAGAATTGTACAAATATGAGCTTGTTAATTTCGATTGTAGAGCTGTTCTTGTTGTGGTGAAGAGGGAGGGCTTTGTAAAAGCACTGAAGTGGCCAACCAAGAGCGTAAGAAGCCACTTTGCTCAATACCAGCGTTCGCTTTGTTCTCGGCTCTTGTTCTCAGTTTTCCCCCTTCAAACTATTTTTGCAGATCAACTTATTAATTTACTTAATTCCCCCCTCTGTTGCTTTCGTCCAATTTTCCACGGCGATGTTCCCCCTTAATTTGTCATCAATGGAGGAAGTGTGCCATGACAAAGATCAAAAATTCAGAGGAAGAGGAGGAGGAAGGGTAGAAGCGAAGGATGCAGAAAAAACCTTGCGAAAGAAAAATAATCAGAACAGAGAACGAGAAGAAAGCTTGGCTTTGAAGCGGGTGGACAACAAAAATAACAGCACAGACCTCATAGATTTTCTCTCCAGCTCCTTTCTTGCTTTCTGGAAATGAGATCCAGACCCGAATAAAGAGGATTGGTAATGAAAGAGATGGAGTCGGGGGAGGATGGAAGGATAAAGGAATCTCTTACACTCGTTTTGACTCATACATCAAACCATAAGCCTCCTGCGATGGTCAAATGCCACACGTCCGCTTGCTGCTAATTGCTGCCACCATCCATCTCTAAAAGCAGGAGAGGGAGATGTTTGAAAAAGCATATGCACTTTACACTGATCATACCCTGGGAAAACTCATGAACAGATACAAACAAGCACAGATTTACATGTACAGTGGCCCCAATAACTATTTGGACACTTAAGTGACACTCCACAAAGCATTTTGAATTCATAATAAGTATCAAACGAAATGGCATAAAATACTGGCAAACCTTTTATCAAAACTTAAGAAGTGACTTGAATTCTCTGAACCAAACCTTTTTTTAGTGAATGCATGAAGAAGGTTAGCACAGTCGTTTAACGGCTAGCGGTGCTACTAAAGGATGGAATACACTACACGATTTGAAAAAAATCCAAACTGATTTTAAAACACTAGGCATCATACATGCCATACCTCCTTTATAAGTAATCACAGAGGAAAATCTGACCATCATACACTAAACGACTGAGGAGCACATACTACTAGACTTTTAAGTTGTTCCGAACACAACAACTCAAGTAAAAACATGCACCTTTTTGGTAGGAGACACGTGACAAATAAAAACAATATGCTTTCTAAATTGGAAAAAGTACCAAACAGGTTTGATATCCTCCAAATGGATAGAGTTTTCATTAGTCATAGTACTCTCCTGAACATGTGTCGAAGACTGACACGGAAGAGAAGAAATTGTTGAATAAAGTTATTTTTGTTTTCTTTGCACACAAAAATTATTCTTCCACCTTCATAAAATTACGGCTGAACCATTGATGTCACATGGACTATTTTAAGAATGTACTTACTAACTTGCTGGACCTTGAATTTGTCAGTTTTGTCAGTCTTGTCAGCATTACTGTCTATGCAGGGTCAGAAAGCTCTCGAATTTCATCCAAAATGATTTGATTTTAATTTGTATCAAGGAATATAGCTTGTCCAACACTTCATGGTACATTAACTGTCAATATATTCCACTAAACCCGTAAGTGTTCAAATACAGTTTTGTCTTCTTTTTGTACAGCATATCTTGTGATGTATTTTTTAGGGGTCACAGATGCCATAGAACAGCCATTTTTTGGCTCCCCACAAAAACTTTGTCAACGTTCTTAAAAAAAAAAAATTCTAAGTTAAAAATATTTATTTTAAATAATCCAAAGAACGCAAGAATCCAATTTAAAGGTTCCATGTATTTTATAGATTTTTCATGGAACCATCGCAGGGACCTTTATTTTAAAAGTGTAGGTGTAATTGAATCAGAGGTGCTGCCTCTCCTACACAATTGTACAGGCATGAATATGTGCACACCAGGAAACTTTTCAATTGCATACGGCCCCATGGAATCAAAACAGCAGGCCAACAGGAAGGCAGAGGGGTGGATGGGGTATTGTGTAATGCAGGGCATGCTGCTGCAGCTCTTGGGTCAGTAAGGCACCGTTCCTGACAGCAAACTCCTGCCAGACACTTGTAATACTAGTTACCATGGCTACTCTTGCCCTACAGCTTCCCACGGTAGTGGATGAGTATACGTGTACATACTTAGCACTATATAGTGTGAAGTGAAATGTTTCTTTTGAAAATACTGTGTCTGACATGGGAAACTGAAAGGCTGTCATCCTTGAGGAGATCCTCTGTTCAGACACTCTGTGGCTAATCCTCTCTTAACCTCTCTTCATCTCTTTCCAGCCTGAGGGCATCAGTGCATGGTCACTAGCAGAGCAGACTCAGAGATGCATCCACCACAGGGACTCAAGGGGTCGGTGCTTTTGCAAAAGTTACACCTTTGTACCCATAAAGGGTGCACATTAAATGTACATTAGTAGAATTTGAAAGGGTATCGTCCCATTGACTGCTTTAGCACCTTTCTGAAAGTTTAGTTGAAGTGTGTAAAATCTGTCAATAGTCACTAAACAGAATGTTATTTGCGAGATTTTGTGTCACTTCTGGCTATATCTGTATCCCTTCTAGCCACAACTGACTGACACGGAACAGAAAAAATTGTTGAATGAAGTCGTTACTTTTGTTCCCTATCAGTCGGTCACTCTCGACGTCACGTTGGAGGACCGACGAATTGGGATATCGCTTAGAGAGACCAATCCACTTCGAGTGTAAACTAAACGAGCCAATGCACATTGGCATGCGATTATTGCATCCAGCTGCCGCTGATCACAGCGTGAGTATAAGTAGGCAGCAGGTGCAGCGCATATTCAGCTTTTCGCTTCGGAGCCGAGCAGTTACATCGTTCTGCTCCTGACTTCTGCTGATGAGTGAATTCAACAAGTTGAGCATGCTCTTCGGCAGACTCTCATGCTGGTGGACGGCTCTACAGCGGTGGTGATTCTTCCCGTGTCGAGTGGACTGCACACATCAGGCTGCACTACCCCCTGTTTGTGTTGCAGATGACAATCTCCCCTGTGCGCTTCAGCACGCTAAAATAGTTTTTTTCCCTAAAAGAGCATTCACGGGTGCGTCTTTTTAAAGACGACGTTGCATCTGGCAAACTTGACGTTGCGTCTTTATAAAGACGAGTTGGGTCTTGCTTCAGACAACGTGTCACCCGTGCGTTTCTGGATGCGGTCGTTGCCTGGCGCTGGGTGAATGGTCACGATCGCTGCCTCACGTGCCTGGGCGGTAAGCACGCTGAGGTGGCGTTCGTGGATGAGTCATCTTCTCACTGTGGATGCTCATCTCGGAGTTGCGGCCAGGCTCCGTTACCTCGACAAAGGGGCGGAGCTGTTGCCTCCGTCTCGATCTAGTTCTCGTCCTGGCTGCAGACAGGCGAGGTCTACTTCAGTCGGTAGCACGGCTGGTCTGAGGATTACAGTGGTGGCAAACCCTCAAGGGACCATCGCTCCTCTTGCGCTCCGCAACCAGTTGAGCTGCCAATGGAACATGCTGGGCCCTCTAAAAGGAGCATACCAGCAGTATCCTTGGCACTCTTCCCGACGACCAGATGTCGATCGCTGCATCGGAGGGTGAGCCGGAGCTTCTGGAGAGGAAGATTTGACTGCATTTGACTTGATAGCAATGCCTGAGTCGGATCTGGAAGTAACGGCTATGCTTTCCCGGGCCACCGAAAGGGTAGGGCTCGAGTGGAGAAAGCCACCGTGTCCCGAACCCTCGAGGTTGGACGACTGGTTTCTCGGCGTAGCTTGTGCTGGTTCTCAGCGCCCTGCCCCGGGTACCTCTCTCCCGGACGTGCATGAGGAGCTTACAGGTCGTGGACGGCACCTTTTACTGCCAGAAACCGACCTGCTAACTCCTCCTCCCTCACCACCCTCGGTGGTGCAGCTCCCCCCGGTGGAGCGGTCAGTTGCGATGCAAGTGTGTCCTTATACTGTCTCCACCCGGCAGGGCAAACCGTGCCTCCTCTTCCGGGCCTGTTGTTACTCGTCTGGTCTCATCCGGCGAGGCTTATGTGGCCTGTGGAGATGCTGCCTCCACCTAATGCTACGGCGTTACTGCAGGTTCTCCAGGCTAAAAGCACTGAGGGACATGCACAGGGGTGGTCATGATCCGAAAGTTCTGAAAGAGCTCCGTACCGCACCTGACACGAGTGACGAAGGTTATGGCACGGTCTCTGGGTCGTGCGATGTCCACACTTGTGGTCCAGGAGCGCCACCTCTGGCTGTGTCTGGTTGACATAGGGATGTCGACAAAGTTCGGTTCCTCAAGGTTCCTGTATCCCAGACTGGCCTCTTTGGCGACGCAGCCGGTAACATGGCCCAGCAGTTCCCGGCTGCACAGGAGCAGACTGAGCCTATCTAACACTTCCTGCCTCGGCGGGCAGCTGCTGCCTCCACCCGTCCGCGGTTGCAGCGCCCAGCCTGCTGTTGCCGAGGGCGGCCCCTGCATCCATCCCGCTCCCGCACCGCATCCGCAGCAGCCTCCAAAAGCGGTGCCGAGCTAGGTGTAGGCAGGCCGCCCGCCCCCTAGCCCCGTCTACTGGCGGTAAGCGGAGGAGCAAGAGGCCTCGGGACGGGCGACCCAGAGAGAGAGAGAACTGCTTCGGGAGAGGGTAAGTGCATCTCTCCTCCCGGAGGAGGGCCGGTGGATAATCTTTTTTCAAAAAATCTCGACAGGAAGCGGTTGTTTCTGTCTCTGGGTCCCAAGAGGGCATGGAGAGTCATGGACGAATCAACTTCGGACCACACTCATCCTCCCTCTCGCCAGCAGGCAGCAGTGGGCAGTTCGAGAGCGTCATCAAAGGCTACTCACGCACCCTCTGCCAAATTATGGAAGCAGGTAAACGTGCACCACACACTCAGACCCCTCCTCGGTCCGCCACGGGCCAGGTCCCTGCATTCCACCTCGCTGCCCTACCGCGGGTACGTCGGTCATCCTAATGGTCCCGCTTGTATGGTGTCTGGGTGCCGGGAGCTGCCCAGCCGTCTCGCTGGCTCCTAAGGACCATCTGACTCGGCTATGCGATTCAGTTCGCCCGGCGTCCTCCCAAGCTCAGGGGCATCCACCTCACAGCAGTGAAGGCAGCCGATGCCCATGTCTTGTGAGAGGAATCACTGTCCTACTGGCGAAGGACGTGATGGTACCGGTCCCTCCAGCCGATATGAAGGCAGGGTTTTTCAGCCCTTACATCATTGTTCCCAAGAAAAGCGGTGGGTTACGACCAATCTTGCGTCTGCACATCTTGAACTGGGCCTTTCATAAACCTCCTTTCAAGATGCTCATGCAGAACCGCGTCTTCGGATGCATCCGTCCCCAAGTTCGGTCTGCAGCATTTGACCTGAAAGACCCGTACTTCCATGTGTCGATCCTTCCGTGCCACAGGCCATTACTGCGGTTTGCGTTCGAAGGACGAGCATATCAGTACAGGTCCTGCCCTTCGGCTGTCCCTATTGCCCGTGTCTTCACGAAGTAGCGGAGGCAGCCCTTGTTCCCTTGAGAGAACAGGGCGCATTCTCAACTACCTCGACGACTGGCTCATACTGGCTCAGTCTCAGGATCAGTTATGCGAACACAGGGATTTGGTGCTCTGCACCTCAGCCAGTTGGGCCTTCGGGGAAAAGAGCAAACTCTTGCCGATGCAGAGGATCTCTTTTCTTGGTATGGAGTTTGGATTCAACTATCAACTATAATAACTATCAACAGGGTCAACTATCCCTATAATAACAGGCTTTTCCCGAACAGGTTTCCCAAACACCTTTTAAACACCTTCCCAAACAATTTATATGCTGATTAAACATATCTGGACACCTGTGTGAACTTCATACATTCATTAAAAACCAAGTGTCAATGTACTTTTTGGGGCCACTGTATGTGTGCATGTGGGTCCAAATCCGAGGCACTATTCCCACAGCATTCTTCCTATTGTCCTGGGAGAGAGGGAGAGAAACTAATTAAAAAGAGTGGAAAAGAGGAGACCGAGAAACAGAGACAGAAGGAAGGAGGGAGGGACAGAGGGGGGTAAAGATAGAGCGAGATGAGACAGCGGAGAGAAGAGGCTAATTGAAAGGAGAGAAATTACAGAGAGAGAGAGAAAGAAGGGAGGGCTGATGGAGGGTGTGTGGGAGGGTAAGGAAGAGGAAGCCAACTGGCAACTTTGCCAAAGTGCCCAAGTTCAGTCACTTGTGTGGCAGCAGCAGAAAGCAGGAGGACGAGTGTAGCCAGGGTGACCAAGAGGTAGAAAAGGTCAGAAAAAGCAGGAAAATTGAGAGAACGCAGAAGAAGGGCTGTCATTCTCTGGCTTCAAGTCCTGGGGCTCTGATGTCAAAACACATCTACACATAGAAGAAGAAACAAGTACCAGACCCAGTCAGCAACAGAGGTCTAATAAAGACTCCCAAGCAAGCGTGCTTGTATTGTGGTCAGAGGACAGAGGGAGAAATAGAGGAGGAGAAGGTGGAGAGGAAAAATAGGAAATAGGGAGGGGCATGTTCGCATTAGAAGTTGGCTGCTTTCCTTACAGTTGCATTTGAAGGACAGAGGAGGAATCCATCATCTGAGATCATCTCAGATCATCTCTCACAGCTCCATCAATTCAACAGTCCCTTGCCAGGATAGAGGACCCTGTGGCGATGAAAGACCTCATGATTACAGTTCCCCAGACTCGGACACAGATGAACTGATCGATGTCGGACAGGAGGACAGCTACTGGTGAGGACTTTGAGTGTACATTGTATTATGTGCTCAGCGGGGATGATATATGGCTGTCAGTAGCTGTACATGTAGAGCTCACACTACAACTCAGAAACTAATTTAAACTCTCAATAAAACGTGCCATTTATGACGAGTTTAATTAAGTATTAATTAAAATTAAGTAATAGCTTTTTAGTGCAAAAATAGCTACTTTGCTGGTCAAAATGCAAGGTGTTTTCTGAGACCTGTATGGTTGATTTTACATGGGCCTTCAGGGTTGATGATGCACTGTGCTGTTTATAATAATTAATAAAATGTTTAACATTCACAAATCAAGATATATAAATGCTACATGTCATTATAAAGATATTTGGCATTTTCCAAGATAAGTAATTTCGGTAACATTTGGTAACACATTTGTGGTGAAAACAATTCCTTTTTACATGTATTTACTATAGTATTTAATTATGTACAAGCAACCGTAAACTAAATCTATAGTAAGTACGTGTTTATTTATATTATTAAGTGCTTGTAATTACACTGTAGCAAAGAAACATTAAAATAAATTATGACTGCGATTTTTAATTTCTTGGTATTTTTATTGAGCTTTGCTTGTTGGTTTTTTATGATGCATCAGTATACAGCCATGCTTTAATGAGGAGCATAGATCCTGCATATGGGGACAGCAAAGACACGTCCCCAAAATTGTGAAAAATCATCAAATTGTTAATATTACAACCTAGATTCAGCAGAAAATGCCCTGTTGTTGTCCCTCCTAAGTAGTGCATATCACGGTCATCTACACTACTCCTGATAGTTGAGTACTGTGACACAGGAGTTTATGCGAGCAGACACACGTTGTCAAAATCACACATAGGGTCAATGTCAAGTGGGCGGCTGATGGAGGCCCATAATGATCGTATTTGGCTTAGTCTTGAGAGGCGTATCTTCCTATTGCTGTGCCACTGAAGTGAATTAAACTCAGCATGCTTGTTCCTTCTCTGTCTGTTTTGCATTTTTCTCTCTGTCATTTAGTCTTTTTGAAACAATATTTCAGTAAAGCTGTGACACAAATGAAGAGCAGACTAAAGACACATGTAACCGCCGTTTGGTCCTTTTGAATAGCTCCTTATGATGACCAATGTTTTCTCATCTTATTGCAGCTCCTAAGCAGGACGCAAAAACTCTATGCAACAGTTTTTCCTGTAACTCATTTTCTTTTTGGACTAGACTGTTTCCTCTAAACAAACCGAATGTTTGTGCATTAAGCCTCTTAATGTTAAAAGGAACTACAATACGATATAAAAAAAATGGCAGTGTCATTCTGCTGGCAGAGTGCAGAAAGTGCCCATGCAAACCAGATCCACATTGAAGGATAATACCAAGTATTGATGTGCAAAAGCCACTCTTTCAGCCTGCCCTGCGGATATGTAATCATCATGTCTTTTGAGCTTAAAAAGAAAATGCTTTCATACGATGAAAAAATCATAACAAATCAGCCATCTGACAATAATGTCCAAAAACGCGTTAAACCAAAATAATCTTGTTTTCTGTTTACCCTGGCGCTCCGTGTCTAGATGTTCCCCAAGACAAATTAGATTGGGTTTGATGATGTGCAACAGCGTTTCTGCATTGTATTAAATACAGTAATGACAACAATATGCATTGACATCAAAGCTTTAATCTGTCCCCTTCCCCGCCGCTCTTTCTCTTGCTCAGCCCTGTCACTGGGTCCATGTCTCCAGGCAGTACCTCACAGATCCTGGCGCGCAAGAAGAGGAGAGGGGTGAGTTTACGCCAAACTAGCTCGGTTTTTCCATTGCTTGTTCTAGAACAGACCAAATCTATAATTCGTATATAATCTTGGTACAAGGTCTCTTCTGTGAACGCTGGGTTTTTCAAAACTCCCTGCAAGATGACCCTCTGCAGCAACATGCATTTTACAGTTTAAGCCCTCTTGTCTGACTTTGATTTGTGTTTTCCTTGTTGATTTTGCTAGTATTTTCCCCAAAAATCTGATTTTAAGAATGCTGCAACTAGGCCTCGGCCACAAAAATAATCCAGTTAGCGAATGCTTTCTACTTCAAATCGTTGTTCTGTGTTCAAATTGATTCCCCTGGATTCCACAGATAATTGAGAAGAGACGCAGGGACAGGATCAACCACAGTCTGTCGGAGCTCAGGAGACTCGTACCCAGCGCTTTCGAGAAACAGGTAAGACGCCACAGGCTTTATATTGTCTATTTAAAACAGCTGAGTGGACGATCTAAAAAAAAACGACAAAAAACAGTTTTAACACTAAAACCAGTTCCTTCTTCCCACTTGGTCAGGGCTCCTCTAAAATGGAAAAGGCTGAGATTCTTCAGATGACCGTGGATCATCTGAAACTGCTGCATGCCATGGGTGGCAAAGGTGAGAGAAGATACTGAGTGAGACATTTCAGGAGATCCTTCATGACCGTATAAAGTATTGCTCAAAATGTGGGTTAAGGATTTTGGCAAGTCCATAACCTCAAAAATCCACTTAAGCACATAACTCGACTCGCCTGTTTGTGTTATGGGCATGAACCTTACCAACAGGACAGTAACAGCAACTACCTAACAACATCCTGGTATTGTAACAGTGAAAAAGTTCAAATTTTGTCTTTACATGTATTAAAACTTACTGAATTTTACTGACTTACAGAATGTACTTCTTACATCTGGTCAAATATCATTCAGATTAATAATAATCACAACTGTGTTATTCTATTTTACAGATACTGCTTACATTTCTTTTCTGGTTTAGTACAGTGGCATAAAGCCATAATTTATTTGAAAAAATAACAAGTTTTTGTAAAATCACACTTAATATATTTCTCACAAGCTATAAAGATACTGTTCAAAGCTTTTGGGTCAGTAAGATTTTTTTGAAAAACATATCTTATGTTCAAAACAATCTGCATTTACTTTATCAAAAATAAAGAAAACATTAATGTGAAATATTATTACAATTTAAAATATCTCTTTTCTATTTTCATATATTAAAAATGTAATGTATTCCTTTTATGGTAAAACAGAATTTTCAGCATCATTACTCTAGTTTTCAGTATCATATGATCCTTCATAAATCATTCTAATATGTTGATTTTCTGCTTAAGAAACATTTATTATTATTATAATTTCTTATTAATATATAAAATATTGAATCTGAAATAGTAAGCTTTATATATATATCTTGCTGACTCCAAACGTTAAAAAGGTACTCTAAATGGGTCTTTATGCATAGAAATTTGTAGCTGCTTTCATATTATGAGGTCCTTAAAAAGGGCATTATTATCATTGTGGGAGGTCCTTGGTATAAAAAAAATAAAAAAATAACTACAACAACCCTGCCTTGTGTATCAAGTAGATAATTTAAGCGTTCTCTCTCCTATAGGCTACTTTGATGCTCGTGCTCTGGCAGTGGACTACAGGACTCTGGGCTTTCGGGAGTGTGTTGGAGAGGTGATGAGATACCTCAGCTCTCTGGAGGGGGTTAAATCCTCAGACCCCATCGGCACACGCCTCGTGTCCCACCTCAGCCACTGCGCCAGTGAGCTGGACCCTCATCCAGAGCCCCGCCGCTCTGCCTTTTCCTCCTTGGCCCTGGCCCTCCTTTCCTCAGCTTGTATCCACTTCATCTCCAGCCTCATATAGCCCGTTTCCCCAAACCAACCGCCGGGATCTGGCCCCCATGCCACCGTCGCCTTGCTGGGCTACCCTTCACCGGCCCTGCGTGGGATCTTTGAGCACCCGGGGGGCAATACTGAATCCAGCGCTGACCCGGTTCGTCGACTGCCCACTATCCCCGGACAGCCACACAGACTTCAACAGTACTCACCTGATGGAGCCACAATCCCATCATCATCCTCCTCATCTTCCTCCAACTCCTCCCTTCCCAGATTTCCTTCAGACCCTTTGCCCCTCTGGGGTCTCCAGTCCCAGGTCAGGGGTTTGGGCAGCTCCAGAAAGTCCCGGACAGGCTTGGGGCACAGAGATTGGGGCATTCTGAATCAGAAGTTTGGAGTTAATGACAGTCTAAAAGGAAACAAACATTTCTTGGTCATTTGGACTTATTTATGACCACCTTTAAAAGGAACTACTAAGCATTGAACAATTCAAATTCAAAAGTTGTTTCAGTTCCATTTACTATTCCAACTCCAATAGCATTCAACGTCTCAGAAAAATGGTACAAATGCTGTCACTGGGGCATTACCCTTTTAAAAGATATAAGATAAAAGGGTGCATATTAACACATACATTTGACATATTAGTACACTAGTGACTGCTTTGTACTTTTTCTGAGAGTTTAGAAATAAGAAAGTAAAATCAAAGTCTGATTTTGTTTACAAAGAAAAACTAGGAGAGAAATAAAATGGTTTGTAGTATTCAAGTGTACAAGTCAAAGGTAAATGCAACTCCCAGAAAGACTGAATTAAAGGAAGGGCTAAAAAACAACAACTCAGTGCTTGGATTTTGAGATCCAGATACTGGACATTTCTAGAACTCTTTTTATCTTTTTATTTTAATTATTAGTGTACTTGTTTACTCTGTAGTTTGTACATTAGCTTGGATTCTGACATGATATACATTCTGAGAGATTACATAAAGAAAAATGTGCCTTATCAAAACACTGTTCCTCTTGTTCACTTACTTGTGTGTGCAAGTACATGTGGCTTCCAGAAGATGGCAGCACTAGAACAAAATGTGCTGATCACAATCCTCTCAGAGCCATGTGTGCATAATCTTGTGAACGTTTTAGGGTGTTTTCACACCTGTAGATCGATTGATTTGTTCCAAAACAGGGATTAAAAATATTACAATGTTGCTTTTTATTCTTGGTGCGGTTCGCTTTCACATGGCAAATCTTCTAAACGGACCAAAATTGCTAATACAAGTCATGTGCGAGTAAACATGATTTATTTGGAAAGAGAGGCAAACAAAACAAACGCTCTCTCTCTCTCTCTCTCACACACACACACACACACACACACACACACACACACACACACACACACACACACACACACACACACACACGTCAGGATGGAACGTCAATCAACAGCTTTGAGGGCTATTGTTGTTGTTTTTTGTAGCTGTTGATATATTTATTAATGTATCATTTTGAGCAGGGTCCGTCGGGAAAACATTATTAAAATAAACATACTACGAAGAGCAATAAGACGGCATTATAAAATGAAAAGTCGCGCTTTGATATTGAATGGCAAAGACATGCACACCCACTGGGGGGGGGGGACATGTGCCAGGTTCCGAAACAACGGGCCAGGGGTGAAAGCACCCTTAGCGTGCCTCTTCCTGAATCACAAAATCAAAGAAAAAGTACTATCAATGTCATTTATTTTTATTCTATACTGTAGCCTACTTTAACAAAAAGGCCAATTTAAACTCAAAAAATTACAAATTCTGCAGACTGCTTCAACTTGCATCATCAGGAAATTTTATTAGCAATGTTTTGTTCAACTGACATTCCACAGGCTTAAAAATACCATTAAAAGGACATTTCAAAAGGGAAAAAATTTGTTTTTAAAAAGTGCCTACAAAATTTAAAGGACAGGTGTACTCACAAAAATACACAAACTGACTATACGAGTAAGGTGCCATTGATTTAGAGCATCTGTTTTATCTAGCTGTGTCCAGAGACGGTGATGAGAACACTGCGGTATTATGGCCACTCTGAAAACATGGTGGCTGCTGGCCCTGACCCTGCAACAGCAAGATGAAACCAGGCACACTGTGTGCCCTCACTGTGCCTCTGCCAACCACTCTCCATCTACAGGCTGTAATTAGAGTGAAACCAAGGTCAAGGTTTCTTTATTTGTCACATAATAAATTATACAGGGTAAAATTAGAAGTGAAATGTAATCGAATCAGGTCCGCTCAGTGGACAGTGCAAAATAATAAAAAAAAAAATTATATAAAGTAACACAACACAAGAGCATATATATGGTAAAAAAAGAGAAATAAGAGTAAAATGTGCAATGAAATAAAAAGTGCAAAACAATAAGATCTGCAAAACAATAAGATGTGCAAAAAACAATAAGATGTGCAAAAAACAATAAAATGTGCAAAAAAAAACAGTGTACTGGGACTTAATAAATAGTGATATGAATAAGAGGGATGTGCAGATGGGTTGTTCAGGGTATTGTACATAAAGCAGCAATATTGAGAATATGAGAATATTTACAGTTAACAATGAGTCTTGTAAGTGTTTATGAGACTGGGTTTGTGTTTAGGAGCCTGATGGCCTGAGGGAAGAAGCTCCTCCTCAGTCTCTCGGTTTTTGCCATCATGCTCCTGAAGCGCTTGCCAGATGGCAGTAAACAGAAAAGATGGTTACCGGGGTGAGTTGAGTCTTTGATGATTTTAGCAGCTCTGCTTTTGTAGCGTTTGAGGTAGATGTCCTGCAGAGAGGGGAGAGCCGACCCTGAGATGCGCTCAGTTAAGCGCGCTAAGAGCTTTGCAGTCCTGGTTTGAGGAATTACCATACCACACTGAGATGCACTTTCAATACACTTTCTATGGCCCCTGAATAGAAAGTTTTCAGGATAGCTGGTGAGACCCTGAATTTCCTCAGCTGTCGCAGATGGTACAGTCTTTGCCTGGCTTTCTTAACCTGTGGTTGAATGTGTGTAGTCCAAGTTACAGTACAGTACAGTCGTCAGTAGACCTATTTGGCCGATAGGCAAACTGAAGAGGGTCCAAAGTAGCAGGGATGGAGGAGCAAATGTGTTTCTTTAAAAGTCTCTCAAAAACCTTCATGACTGTCGATGTGAGGGCAACTGGACGATAGTCATTCAGGCAAGAGGGTTTACTGCCTGACTAACCAAACTAATCAGCTCTCTTCAAAACACACAGGAAACAAAAAAAAACGTATCTCATCGCACACATATCCTCACACTTATACGTGGAAGAAACAGAACACCATGTAAGAAAAATTGTATTGTAGTCAAACTCAGTTATTAACGCTGACAGGGTGTTCAGAACCACAATATGTAACGGGGGGGTCTTATATCACCCTGAAGGGAGTTTTTGTTGTTGTAAGAACCTGTTGACGGTACACTTTTACCAGATTACACATGCATAATGACCAGATAAATATGTGGATATAAATAAATAATTGATTTAAGTTGAAGTTATTTGATCATTTTACCTATAACTCACCTTAAATTATGAGCTAAGAATAGTCCATTAGACACCTCCAACCTGAATTGGGAAGAGACGGTGACCCAGTGTCTGGGAGGTCTCCAATCCCGAGCCGGAGGCCCGTCCAGCTCACCGTTGCCTCCGCTGTCCCCGTCCAGCTCACCGATGCCTCCGCTGGTTCCGTCCAGCTCACCGATGCCTCCGCTGGTTCCGTCCAGCTCACCGATGCCTCCGCTGGTTCCGTCCAGCTCACCGATGCCTACGCTGTCCCCGTCCAGCTCACCGATGCCTCTGCTGGTTCCGTCCAGCTCACCGATGCCTCCGCTGGCCCCGTCCAGCTCACCGTTGCCTCCGCTGGTTCCGTCCAGCTCACCGATGCCTCCGCTGGTTCCGTCCAGCTCACCGATGCCTCCGCTGGTTCCGTCCAGCTCACCGATGCCTCCGCTGGTTCCGTCCAGCTCACCGATGCCTCCGCTGGCCCCGTCCACCTCCCACTCTTCCTCTTCCTTTATTTCTTCCTCCATTCCTCCACTCCCTCCTCCTTCTCCTCTTCTTCTCCGTACTCCTCCTCCACCTCCCACTCTTCCTCTTCCTTCATTTCTTCCTCCACTCCCTCCTCCTTCTCCTCCTCCTCTCCGTTACTCCTCCTCCACCTCCCACTCTTCCTCTTCCTTCATTTCTTCCTCCACTCCCTACTCCTCCTACTCCTTCTCCTCTCCGACTCCTCCTCCACCTCCCACTCTTCCTCTTCCTTCATTTCTTCCTCCACTCCCTCCTCCTCCTCCCTCCTCCTCTCCATACTCCTCCTCCACCTCCCACTCTTCCTCTTCCTCCACTCCCTCCTCCTCTCCATTACTCCTCCTCCACCGCCTCTTCCTCTTCCTGCGTTTCTTCAACTTCCTACTTCTTCTCCTGCTCCTCCTCCTCTCATCCTCCTCCTCCACCTCCCACTCTTCCTCTTCCTTCATTTCTTCCTCCACTCCCTACTCCTTCTCCTCCTCCTCTCCATCTCCTCCTCCACCTCCCACTCTTCCTCTTCCTTTATTTCTTCCTCCATTCCTCCACTCCCTCTTCCTTCTCCTCTCCGTACTCCTCCTCCACCTCCCACTCTTCCTCTTCCTTCATTTCTTCCTCCACTCCTCCTCCTCCTCTCCATACTCCTCCTTCACCTCCCACTCTTCCTCTTCCTTCATTTCTTCCTCCACTCCTCCTCCTCCTCCTCCTCCTCTCCATACTCCTCCTCCACCTCCCACTCTTCCTCTTCCTCCACCTCCCACTCTTCCTCTTCCTCCACTCCCTCCTCCTCTCCATACTCCTCCTCCACCGCCCTCTTCCTCTTCGTTTCTTCCTCCACTCCCTACTTCTTCTCCTGCTCCTCCTCCTCTCCGTACTCCTCCTCCACATCCCACTCTTCCTCTTCCTTCATTTCTTCCTCCACTCCCTACTCCTTCTCCTCCTCCTCTCCGTACTCCTCCTCCACCTCCCACTCTTCCTCTTCCTTTATTTCTTCCTCCATTCCTCCACTCCCTCTTCCTTCTCCTCTCCGTACTCCTCCTCCACCTCCCACTCTTCCTCTTCCTTCATTTCTTCCTCCACTCCCTCCTCCTCCTCCTCTCCATACTCCTCCTTCACCTCCCACTCTTCCTCTTCCTTCATTTCTTCCTCCACTCCCTCCTCCTCTCCGTTACTCCTCCTCCACCGCCCTCTTCCTCTTCCTTCGTTTCTTCCTCCACTCCCTACTTCTTCTCCTGCTCCTCCTCCTCTCCGTACTCCTCCTCCACCTCCCACTCTTCCTCTTCCTTCATTTCTTCCTCCACTCCCTACTCCTTCTCCTCCTCCTCTCCATTACTCCTCCTCCACCTCCCACTCTTCCTCTTCCTTCATTTCTTCCTCCATTCCTCCACTCCCTCTTCCTTCTCCTCTCCACTCCTCCTCCACCTCCCACTCTTCCTCTTCCTTCATTTCTTCCTCCACTCCCTCCTCCTCTCCATTCTCTCCTCCACCTCCCTCTTCCTCTTCCTTCTTTTCTTTCTCCACTCCCTATTTCTTCTCCTGCTCCTCCTCCTCTCCGTACCCCTCCTCCAACTCCCACTCTTCCTCTTCCTTCATTTCTTCCTCCACTCCCTCCTCCTTCTCCTCCTCCTCTCTGTACTCCTCCTCCACCTCCCACCCTTCTTCTTCCTTCATTTCTTCCTCCACTCCCTACTCCTGCTCCTCCTCATCTCCTTACTCCTCCTCCACCTCCCACTCTTCCTCTTCCTTCATTTCTTCCTCCACTCCTCCTCCTTCTCCTCCTCCTCTCGTACTCCTCCTCCACCTCCCACTCTTCCTTCACTCCTCCTCCTTTTCCTCCTCCTCCCACTCTTCCTCTTCCTTCGTTTCTTCCTCCACTCCCTACTCCTGCTCCTCCTCCTCTCCGTACTCCTCGTTCACCTCCCACTCTTCCTCTTCCTCCACCTCCTCCTCCTCTCCGTACTCCTCCTCCACCTCCCACTCTTCCTCTTCCTTCATTTCTTCCTCCACTCCCTCCTCCTCCTCTGGTGTCAACCTCTTTCTTTATGCCTCTCTGGATCCATTATTTCAAACATGAATGAGCTGACTTTGGCTCTTTTATCTACCGATTGAAGGTTCTGATTGGTGTGTGATAAATTTTGTTTTTTTAAAATGGCGTTATGGTTTTGAAATTTTTGTTCAAAAGACTGGTTATAGTGTTTTAGCAACCGAGAAAAACTGTAATACTTAAGTCCACTTAATTTTTCAGAAACATTGGTTATGGAAGTATTTTTCCCATTCATTTTTTCCTATATTTTTTTTTTGGGGAGTAGAATGCAAATATGATGCAAAAAATTACAAAAAATTAAACAAAAAGACAAAGGTACAAGTCATAATGAGGAAAAGAACAATAACATGACAATCAAAACAAAAATGATGGTGAAATATAAAACTATTGATTACATTTTTCTTAATGTTAGAACTATACGATATACTTATTGCAAAATGTGCATATATAAACAAATATTTAAGTAGTTTGAGTGCTTAGGAAAACTGATATCATTTGCGGTGCTTCATGGAAGCGGGCATTGCTAAAAGAGATTTTTATCTTTGGAACCCAACTCAGTGTTGGACATGCACCAGACTGAATTTTTTAGGAAATATCTGACTGCAACTGAGCAGTTGACCATGAGAATGGAATAATTGTGAGTTTTACCACCAAAAGGCAATGAAAACAAAACATCAAAGTGTTGGTCTATGATAATGTGATGAAGACGTGGTGCTTTTTTTATTCTTGGGTTCTTGTTTGTGTGTTTTCACCAGTTTAAACTTAAAAATGTGCATGGAATGTGTGCTAGACTGTGTGTCTTCGAGGGATGTGGCGCAACGAGGGCAGATTCTAATGCAAGTGGCGTGTGGACTGTGTGTAGAGAAACTCGTGTGTGAGCTTGGTGTTTATGTTAGTGAATGTTTAGGCTTGAGAGTGTGTCTGTGCATCTGTGGGTCTAGTCTCCATTCTTTTGGAACCAGTAGAGTCAGTGCTGCGACCACAGCTTCCAGCATGGGCCACCACAATCACATGAGGCCAGCTTTCCCACGAGGAGGGGCCATGGAGAGAATAAACTCTAAAGAAGGAATATGACCCACACAGAGAAACAGGCAGGGTAGATATTTTCCTGTCAGCATGAAAATTAGGTAGTCTCTATAGAAAAAAAGTCAGTTTAGAACTGACCCGAGTTCATGGTCCTTTATGTTCCATTACCAGTGCATTGTTGCTTTGATACAGTGCCTTCATCTTACCACATTTTACATACTATGCAGACTGTGGCTATTTTAGCATGTGTTTCATGTACTAGGAGAGCCACTTCAGCAAATCTGTTCATCATTGCAAAGTTTGCCATTATAATAACTTTAAAACTTTATAATAACCAATTCAATCTACAAACAACAATGTTGATAGCCTTGGGTTACATGCAAATTTAGAAAAAAATCTAAGAGCCTAACAAACCAGTTTACTTACAAGACACAGACAGTGATACAACAGTATCTCATCCTCTAATAAACATCATTGCCCTCTATTGGTCATGCTCTGACAAAATCATCCGACAAATACTAGTTGTCCTCAATCAGGGGGGTTGCAAGATCAATTTAAATTATAATTCAAATTAACTATTATATCAAACACACATGTTGAATGTAATTTTTTTTTTAAATAAATAATAAACTGTTGAACAAATTGTTGTTTTGTCAATAGTCAAATGTATTTGCAGCTAAAACGGCATAAATTAAGTTTGCTGAGCAGGTACGAAATTTCGCTAAAAGATTGCTTTACGGCAGCAACAAATGAACAGATTTTGCTATATTTACGACAGTGATTTCCACTCAGTTAACTGTAGGGGGCTCCAAAGTCGCAAAAATACACAAAACTATGTTCGGTTGGTTTAAAGTCGTAGGCCTAATAAAAACAAGAATTAAATCATTAAAACAAACCAGTCAACGTCAGAGGAAGAGAAAGGATTGTTTTAAATATTTCTCAAATTTGTACACTTTCAAATAAATGCTGTTCTTTTGAACAGATATATAAGCAGCACAACTGCGTCCAAAATTGATTTTCTTAAGCGTCAAGAATGCTGTAAATTCAGCTTTGACATCAAAGACACTTTTAAAGACATATTGAAATATATTGAAGCATTTTTAATACTTTTCAAAAATTCCAATATTTGTAATTCCACAATATTACAGCTTTTACTGTATTTTTAACTAAATCAGTACAGCCTTGGTGAGCATAAGACAATTCTTCCAAATCATATTTGTGACCCTGGACCACAAAACCAATCTTAAGCTGGGGTATATTTGTAGCAATAGCCAAAAATACATTGTTTGGGTCAAAATTATACATTTTTCTTTTATACCAAAAATCATTAGAATATTAAGTAAAGATCATGTTCCATAAAGATATTTTGTACATTTCCTACCGTAAATATCTTAAAACGTATTTTTTGATTAGTAATATACATTGCTAAGAACTTCATTTGGACAACTTTAAAGGAGATTTTCCTCAATATTTTGATTTGTTTTGCACCCTCAGATTCCAGATTTTCAAATAGTTGTATCTCGGCCAAATATCTTAACAAACCATACATCAATGGAAAGCTTATTTAATCAGCTTTCAGAGGATGTATACATCTCAATTTAAATAAATCGACACTTATGACTGGTTTTGTGGTCCAGGGTCACATATACTGTGTATATATATATATATATATCCAACCCCAAACTTAGGCTCATTTATGTTACCTGTTTTACCTAAAGGGTAAAATTAGCATGCAAAAACATTCTTCAAACCCTTCCCAAACATAAACTGAATTCAAACTTAACATTATATTTGTTTATTGTTTGATATCATTAGGAAAAAGCTCAGAGTGGGGGCCTTGACAGCGTGCAGCATTGAATCATGTTGGTATACAGAGCTGATAGGCCAGAATAATCATACTGTGCAGCTTATAGCCTTTGCACGCTCAAAGCGCTTCTCACAAGACACGTTGATGTGCCTTAAGCAATCGTCAAGTCTATTTGACACTGATGTAAAAAGCATTCTTTTACAACTTGGCCTAGCTTTGGCTTTCGTTAGGACACAGAAAAACAAACCGTGGATATCAATCCATTAAAAAGCATCTTGTTGCATTAAATGCTAATATTATACTTGTAGTTTTACATACTGCATTACCTTATTAAAGAGGTAAGTAAATTACGCTTATAGCAAATAATACAATAGGGGAAAACTTTTGAAGCATTTTAGGCCCCTCACACTAGTCAGGGTCAGTATAGCTTAAGTAGCTGGATACAAAGAGCTTACAATCGTTGTGTATACAAAAACAGAGCCATGATAATCTGAATATTACTTCCAGAACAACATCTGAAAAGCAAAAGTGAAAAACAATATGTACACAATCCTGTATGGTTGAGACAGGGCACATTTCTACCCAATGGACCATTATTGTGAAAGACACTGATATCTATGATGGCGAAAACCTACCTGAGTTGGCATATCTATTAGGGGTGTATCTATCCAATCTTGTCGTTTAACTATTGCATATGACAATTAAGAGACTGTTAAGCTCTTAAAATTCAGACTCCAAACTGTGTTCGGTACACCCGTTCTGTCAAATTAAACACCTGTCCTGCAGGTTTCTCTAGACTGCTCGCTTGAGATAGTAACAGGTGAAACTGTTGTATATGAGAACACTGAGAAATGAAAGCAAGCAGCTTTAGCAGAATGATAAATTTACTATTTTGCATCTTTCCCTCTTGCGGGAAGCGTTAAGACTGTCTTGGAATGCACGATATACTGTATAGAGTAAATATTGCCGTTACTACAAGCGTGATTACTGTAGATAGATAAGAGTGGCCTCCCTACCACTAGAGGCACCAGAGAATTTAGAGTGTCAGGCTTGGCTGAAAACAACCACGTCAAGCCACTTTGGAACAAAAATATGACTCGGCTCATTGGTTAATCATCATCAGTTGCCTCCCTTTTTGATTCATTTAATTTCCGCTCCATGAGTTGAGAGGTCAGGCTTGGGGAGACACCACTTCCACAGGAGGTAGCATGGCACCTTCTGGCTCAATATCTTTTCTCTGAGAGAGCTCCTCCTGGATACAAGCACATCACGTTCAAGTAAACAATCCTGACCACAAAAGCAGTCCAAGTAGTGCATTTACAACAACAACAAACTCTAACCTGCTCAGAGAACCGCTGACTCATGACTTGATCTCCAAACTCCTGAGTCTCGACCTCTTCGCTGTTGGAGTGGCAGCTGGGGCTGGGCACCTCTATCCCATGGCTTTCCAGTATGGCAGCCTCTGAGCAAAAGACACAGAACGTGTATTAACGATGATAACAATGACAGTTCAAAAGTTCATATGTAGTAGCCAGACTGCAAAGGCTAATATTAAAGGGCAAAGAAAAATACTAAATAAAAGTCAAACTGATTAATGCTCCCCCAAAATATATCATCTAATTACTTTTAGACAAGTCACATGATTACACATTAATATACACTGTTCAAAGGTTTGGGGTCAGTAATATTTGTTTTAAATAAATTAATACTTTAATTCAGCAATAATGCATTAAATTGATCAAAAGTAACAGTAAAGACATTTATAACAGAATTATAACATTTATATTACAAATGCATGCTGTTCTTATGAAGGTTTGAAGAAACTGTCTATTCATCAAAGAACCCTAAACAATGTATCACAGTTTACACAAAAACATTAAGCAGCTGTTTTCAACATTGAAAATAATAATAAATGTTTCTTGAGCAGCAAGTCAGCATATTAGAATGATTTATGAAGATCATGTGACACCGAAGCCTTAAGTAATGATGCTGAAAATTCAGCTTTGCCATCAGAGGAATATTTTACATTTTAAAATATATTCAAAAAGAAACTAGTTGTTTTAAATCTTTATAATATTTAACAGTTTTTTGAGCAAATAAATGAAGACTTGGTGGGCATAAGAGACTCAAAAACATCACATTAGTGTTCCTGTGGCTCAGTGGTAGAGCATTGATTTAGCAGCGCAAAAGGTTATGGGTTCAATTCCCAGAGAACACACATACTGAAAAAAATGTATAATCTGAATGCACTGTAAGTCACTTTGGGCGAAAGCGTCTGCTAAATGCATAAATGTAAATTACAAAAATTCAGAACATCATTCTTGCCGTCTCACCTATGTTGGCACGTCGCTTCATCTCCTTCCTCCGATTGGCAAACCAGTTGTACACTTTGAGCGCAGTGACTCGTTCAAATTCTGAAAGTTTGCATCCTGTAACAACATTTATATAAGAAATTAATAATTTAAATCAATACGTAAAGCCATTTATACATTCAGTGAGGCAGGGGAACATTTGCAACAAAGATGGCAACGCTACAACTAGTCTGGGTCTGAGGCAGTTCAGATACTGATTGCAATCACTTACCAGGTTTTGAATGACAGCATTACAAGCATTGGCAATTTCCTCTCTTTTGGCCTCATCAGGATACTGATTCTCCATAAAGAAACTGAGAACAAACAGAGCGAATCAGAACAAGCCTTGTCATGATCATTGTTCAACCAATAGGAAACGGATAGGCCTTAGAACACTGTGTAACACTGCAGATTAATAAAACAGGCTGCTTGTTTTTGATGACAATGACATTAAGTGTAAAAACGCTTGTGAATGAAGAAGATATTCCAATTTTATGGGTACACTGTCACCATAACTCACAACAAAAATACGGGTTTGTGCCATTAAAATGTGGAATTCCTATGGACAATTAACCACTGGATGCATATTGTTTTAAAAAATTTAATGTTATAAATGCATATTGGAATGAATTCCATTGTATTATGTGATTATCACTCTCATAAATAGTTTCCTATATGTATAGAAACTGATTACTTGAAAAAGAACGAGACTTGTATTTAAATGCAGCATGTCTGCGTTTTAGAGTTTTATCTCAAAAGAGTCATGCAAATGTTCTTTTACAGATGTCACCCTGAGAAACAATTACTGTCTGAACAGGGCCAAAGACGGTAATGCTCTGTGATTTACCTCTCCATGATTGACTGGCACTCCTTTCTCCAGGTGAAGCGACTACCTCTGCGCAGTCTAAAAGGCCCAACTGCTGCCCTGTCTGCGGGGCTTCCAGCTAACCTCCAGTCAGGCTCCTCTTTCACCAGTGAACGCATGGACAATGTGGCACCTGTTGTGAACATTATCCACAAATATGGAATATAGAACTTAAAAACGCACACAAACCAAAATAACAAGCAAATATGAATTCACCGCATTTGTAGTTAAACAAATTAATGGGATGGTTCGCCAAAAATAAAAATGTATAATTTAATCCCTCTGAAGTTGTTTCAAAACAGCATGACTGTCTTCCATGGAACACAAAAGGAGATACTTAAAGTAGATTGTCTGCTTCTCTTTTCCATAAAATTAAAGTGAATGGTGACCACAGTAGTCCTTGGTCCCCATCCACTTTCAGTGCATTTGTATTCCATGCAAGAAAGAAAATCATACAGGTTTAGAACACCACAAGAGTGTAATTTTCAATGAACTATCACTTGAAATCTAAAGAGCCATTCTAAAGGATTCTAAAGCCACCCTTCCACTAGTTCCGGACGTTTGTCACATTTCGCCCCCCAGTGGCAGTCGTAACTGGTTGTGACCCACATGTACAGGTGCTGGTCATATAATTAGAATATCATCAAAAAGTTGATTTATTTCACTAATTCCATTCAAAAAGTGAAACTTGTATAATGTATACATTCATTCCACACAGACTGATATATTTCAAGTGTTTATTTCTTTTAATTTTGATGATTATAACTGACAACTAATGAAAACCCCAAATTCAGTATCTCAGAAAATTAGAATATTGTGAAAAGGTTCAATATTGAAGACACCTGGTGCCACACTCTAATCAGCTAATTAACTCAAAACACCTGCAAAGGCCTTTAAATGGTCTCTCAGTCTAGTTCTGTAGGCTACACAATCATGGGAAGACTGCTGACTTGACAGTTGTCCAAAAGACGACCACTGACACCTTGCACAAGGAGGGCAAGACACAAAAGGTCATTGCAAAAGAGGCTGGCTGTTCACAGAGCTCTGTGTCCAAGCACATTAATAGAGAGGCGAAGGGAAGGAAAAGATGTGGTAGAAAAAGTGTACAAGCAATAGCACCCCCTGGAGAGGATTGTGAAACAAAAACATTCAAAATGTGGGGAGATTCACAAAGAGTGGACTGCAGCTGGAGTCAATGCTTCAAGAACCACTACGCACAGACGATGCAAGACATGGGTTTCAGCTGTCGCATTCCTTGTGTCAAGCCACTCTTGAACAACAGACAGCGTCAGAAGCATCGCGACCGTGTCACGGTTCATGGATCTGTGAGCTCATTCTGTGTTCGTCTATGTGGGTGGACCCGCTCGTTGTGCTTGTCAGCGTTGCCTAGTGACCGTGCACCTGACGAGGTAATCAGAACGGTTACAGGTGTAGCTCGTCTGCACTGCCTATATCTGGCTGGCGTTTCTGTGGTGCGTTGTCAGATTGTTTTTACTCTTGTGGTTTCTTACTCTCTGTGTCAGTCTTCCAGGTCCAGAGGCTGTTCTCGCCTGGTCGCGTTTCAGTATTTCCCTGAAGGCTGGAGACTCTGCACTGCCGGGTTTACTGCACCTGCACTGCCGATGATATCTGCACCTCCACTGTGTTTTGGAGTCTGCACCTGCACTGCCAGCTTATATTCACCTCCACTGTGTTTTGGAGTCTGCACCTGCACTGCCAGCTTATATTCACCTCCACTGTGTTTTGGAGTTGTCAAATAAAGACTATCTGTTTTTCACTCGCAATTGGATCTCGAGCTTTCTGTACCGTGACAGACCGGGCTAAAGACAAAAAGGACTGGACTGCTGCTGAGTGGTCCAAAGTTATGTTCTCTGATGAAAGTAAATTTTGCATTTCCTTTGGAAATCAGGGTCCCAGAGTCTGGAGGAAGAGAGGAGAGGCACAGAATCCACGTCGCTTGAGGTCCAGTGTAAAGTTTCCTCAGTCAGTGATGGTTTGGGGTGCCATGTCATCTGCTGGTGTTGGTCCACTGTGTTTTCTGAGGTCCAAGGTCAACACAGCCGTATACCAGGAAGTTTTAGAGCACTTCATGCTTCCTGCTGACCAACTTTATGGAGATGCAGATTTCATTTTCCAACAGGACTTGGCACCTGCACACAGTGCCAAAGCTACCAGTACCTGGTTTAAGGACCATGGTATCCCTGTTCTTAATTGGCCAGCAAACTCGCTGACCTTAACCCCATAGAAAGTCTATGGGGTATTGTGAAGAGGAAGATGCGATATGCCAGACCCAACAATGCAGAAGAGCTGAAGGCCACTAT
Organism: Gymnocypris eckloni scoliostomus; assembly: GCA_027564155.1. Lineage (NCBI taxonomy): Eukaryota > Metazoa > Chordata > Actinopteri > Cypriniformes > Cyprinidae > Gymnocypris > Gymnocypris eckloni. The sequence continues at coordinate 17,779,195 of CM050421.1, read as the reverse complement.
CAGAGCAACCTGGGCTCTCATAACACCTGAGCAGTGCCACAGACTGATCGACTCCATGACATGCCGCATTGCTGCAGTAATTTAGGCAAAAGGAGCCCCAACTAAGTATTGAGTGCTGTACATGCTCATACTTTTCATGTTCATACTTTTCAGTTGGCCAAGATTTCTAAAAATCCTTTCTTTGTATTGGTCTTAAGTAATATTCTAATTTTCTGAGATACTGAATTTGGGGTTTTCATTAGTTGTCAGTTATAATCATCAAAATTAAAAGAAATAAACACTTGAAATATATCAGTCTGTGTGGAATGAATGTATGCATTATACAAGTTTCACTTTTTGAATGGAATTAGTGAAATAAATCAACATTTTGATGATATTCTAATTATGTGACCAGCACCTGTATTTCCACACAAAACAAATGACCACAATAGAGCTGCCACTAACGACTATTTTTATTTCGATTAATCTAAAGACTAATTTATCGATTCATCTAAACGATTAATTGCCCACAATTTTTTTACTTAAGAATATTTTATTAAATAAATCCTTTTTTAAAGCAAAAGTAAAGTGCAACATAGAGTGCAAGTATCCATCTCAGTCCAAATCACTGAAATCACAGTTCGGTATTATAGTGTAACAATGACAACATATCCACGTGTTCTAGTCTACTACTAATAAAATGATAATTAAAAAAACACGTTTTAAAGGAGTATTTAGCAGAAATATTATTTACCCAAATTTATTTAGGTGAAAAATGTGCAGTATTTCTGAAATTTACAAAAAATATAAAATAAATTAATTGGAGATGCTTTTTATTATTAAAATTTAATAGAACCATTAAAATGGAATCCAGAAAATAATGGAAAACACAATTTGGTACAGATAAAACTGTAAAACGCAATTAATTAGACAGGCTTTTTGATTAATACCATTTAATTTAACCATTAAAACAAAGTATAGAAAAATGTAAATGAACAAATCTGTTAAAATAAATAGAGCTAATGTTCATTACGTATCACAACAAAGGCCTGCAGGGGGAGCCGACGGCCTGATGATTATTTCTACACATTACTGCGATCTAATCCTTGTTTAATATTGAACACGCACCATTTCATTCAAATGTCCACTTAATCTTTAATATTTGGCTATTTCTTTAGGACAGTAATGCTATAGCTACTATAATTCAAATGAATATGTGGACTTCGAAACGTGTAACTCAGAGTGAGTGTTTGAGTTTTTATTTTGAAATTGCGATGTATTGTCCTTTGTTTGTGTAGGTTTATAAATGATTTACTTAAAAATCTGATGAAATGGCGCATGTTGCATTCAAGGTGGACGTTATAATAAACAGACTCACAACAGCATGCAGAGATGGAGTTTGAAACGCTCCACATGTAAATGATAACAGTTTCTGTGGAGCTACTGTAAACGGAGCCGCTGTGTGAAGCACACACTTAACCTACGCAGCATTTAAATAAATAAAGTGCATATCATAATTTAAATTAAATCATAGCATTTGTGAATTCACAATTATGCTTAATTATGATTTTTAAATGGGTTTAATATATCATACAGCCTTGGAAAACAGTCTAGGATATGTTCACACTTGGCATCTTTTTTGAAGCTGCCGTCGACTGTTTTACATTATAATCCTATGGAGTAAACCGTGTTTTCAAAAAAGTCCTGAGCGCTTTTTCAAACTCCACCACCGGTGTCTTTTTCTGCAGCTCAGAGCGTCTTTTCAATTTAAAAAGTGCAACTTTTCTGAAAAAATTCCCTACGTCAAGCGCCTTTTTGACTGCTGACCAATGACAATCGAATGGCGAGTCGTTTCCATAACAAAAAAACAACAAGAAAAAGATAGCCGGTAGACAGATCGTACTAGTTTCGGAGCACGAGGAGTTGTATGAAACCGTGCATCATCAACCGAGCTCCTGGACTACATTTTTGGAAGCAGAATACAGTTTCCTTCCCCGTATAATGTTGTGCTCCCACAAACGTTGTTTTAAACCGACAAACCGACAGTTAACTTCAAAAGCAGACATTTCTGCAGCACACAGCGCGACAGCTCTAGACCACAATACGCTTGAAAGAAAAGCCTAATGAGTTTTTTAGAGCTAATCAACTTAATATATTTTGTAATTATTATTTTGGACATGTTTTATAATTGCCTGTTTTACAAAAATAGAATTTAAAGAATAATGTACTAGCGCAAGAATATTGTTAATTCTAATCCCACATTTTTTATTCAAATATTTTATTAGAATCGCATATGTCTAGCTGCAAAAGTTACAATATTTCAACTCATCCGAAGCTCAAATCTGATCTGAAATTTTTTCTTATGCAATATGCATACGATCAGAACTCTCCACTGCTCTCGTACTACTCTCCACTGGAAATTAATGACTTCTGGTCTTATTTTTTTTGAGATTGTGAAAAGGTGGCTTAAGACTCAAAGACAACAAATGTGAATTTCCCAAACCAGGTGTACTGAATTGAAGCGGTGTTTCCCTGCTGCATGGACATTACCTGACTGGGACTGATGCGCAGAGTACCAGGGGAGGAGGTGCATCAGCAGTTCTCTCTGCCTATTCCAGGGAGTGTCAGTCCTGCTCCTGGGGACCTGAGCATGCTGGGTTTCACTCCATCTGATTCCTTCAACCCATTTGGGCAATCAGAAAACTGTGTTAACTCCAGTGCCTTCGAGGGCCGAAAACTTGCTGTTAATGGTGACGTCCGTTAAGAAATATTAACATAGTGCTCAATATAAATCCTTTGAGAAAACTTAATTGTAGATAACAGTGTTAACAGACATTCAAGGTGATTAGGCTCAATTATCTAGCACTGTAGAGAATGTAAAAGTGTCATGCTCAGGGCTCTGTTAGTAGGGTCAGGAGTTAATTGCACCACAGTGCAGAGTACATGAAAACCAGCATTTGATAAACCCAGGATCAGGACTGAGAGCTACAGAAGAAGGTCTAACCAGGGAGATGGAGGGCAGAAGTGGTCCTGGAGGGCTTCGTATTATTTAATTAGGTCCTTTATGCATCAACACGTTCTCTATATTATAAATGCGAGATGATGCGGGTGTTGGCGGTGTTCCAGCCTAAAAGCCTTCAGGGCTAATTTCTGACTCACACAAACTACACTTCTTGGATGTGCCAAGAACAGCATTAACCTAAGAGCATAATTGATGGGAAATGACACCAGTTGATTATTGAATTTCAATTCAGTGCGGCAACATAGCATGTCCTTCCGATACACAGTGCTGATTTATTTAATGTATAGCCCTCAAGGACCAAGCAAACTATAAAGGGAAGATAAGGCAGAATAGCAAATGAAGACCAAAAAATCTAAACTAAACCAACTATTCCTGCTTAAACCAGCCCCAAGCTCAAAATTCAGGCCACTGCCTTATTTTGGAAAATCCTCTCCCTTCAGAGGAACCTCAACTCACCTGGGCTGTTGCGCTCCAGCAGGTACCAGCGATAGAACGCCCTGCGTTTGGAGTCGCTCATCTCCAGCCCCTGCTGCAGAAGCCACTGAGAGATGTAGCTCTGACTGATACCTGCAGAATATCATAGTCATAGAAAAGAAAAATAACCCGTGAAAGAATTGGCAGGAAAAGTAGAACACGCCAAAATAAAACCAAATATTCTGGAAATGCCATGCCAGGGTTATTATTGGTAGCTAAAACTAGTCTAAACATTTTTGTTAATCTAAATACATGTTTTTAATAAAATAGAAACATTAGATGAAAAACTGGGAAAAAAACTGAAATGTTGCTTTTGCAACTAATTGAAATGATTTTAAGTTTCAGCACTAAAATTGCTAACTATAAAATAAACAAAAGATTAAACTGAAGCAAAACTGAAGGAAAAAAAAACGAAATAGTAATAAAAAATACCAAAAATCACGTAACATATCAAATTAAAATACAAAATGGAAATATAAAAATAAAAACTAATTCAAAATACTAACAGTATAAGTAATACTAAAATAAGATTGCTTGTGTGATTTTACAATGATAGACAAGGCACAACCATTTCTAAAATATTGTTTAAATAAAATATTAAAATAATAGTTCAGCTTGTGATCAATGTAATATTGACTATCAACAAACTTAATTTTCAATCAAACATCTTGCTTTTAGACACACACAATTATGTTTGGAAAAGTGAATGTCCTTGAAATAAACTGATTTCGATACTACAAGCACATCTGTACTCAGTGTATTTAATGCGACCCACTGCTGATATTTCACTGTATAAAGATTCAACTGTGTAATAAATTCAGTAAATGCAAGGAAATGCTAACTAAACTGCTGTTTCCACTAACTGCAGTAATTTTGTTGTGCAGACATGTTTGATATCTGTCTGAATTTCTCTAAGCACATGTCGCACATGCAGTAGTTTCACATGCTTGCGGTTTGTTCCTTCATGTCAACATTTGGGTAATCAAAGTCGTGGTTGGCCTAGATTTTTTTGACAGTCTTGATAGGCAAAATTTAGGATCACCCTTGACATGTAGGAAAATAAAAATCTGAATAATATATTTCTCCTGTTCACCACAGGAAATAATTAATGCTTTGTGAATGTACACAGTAAATAACTGTTTAACAGATTCGATGTAAAAACAATACTTTAAGGACCCCATTTTCTGATGGTTTGCATGTTAAGAAAACAGCCTCTGTTGGCTACACTTTTTCCACTGCAAGACAGAAAGCATTCAGAGTACCTGTGACTTGTCCCACAATTGCCTGCGAGATCCTTCTGTTATTGAGAAATGCCTTTATCTCTTCTTTTACAAGGTTGCTGTCCCTCCTACAGTCCAAACACAGACAAGCATTTTTATTTTGAGTTATACCGTGATAGATATGTATACGTTTGTGACAGAAAAATGCATTTAAAAATTCAGTGGTTTTGATATATGGACTGTTCCTGGGGCTCAGTGGTAGAGCATTGCATTAGCAGTGCAAAAGGTCATGGGTTCAATTCCCAGGAAACATGCTGACAAAAAAATTTATAACCTGAACTAAGTAAGTTGCTTTGGATAAAAGTGTCTGCTAAATGCATAAATCTCAAACAAATCTCACAGGAACCTCAATTTTTGTGATATCAACTTCAAATTCGGGACATTAATTTGTTAGACATATAGTTTTACTTTTACAGCAATTTTAGATTCCAAAGAATTTTTTTTTAAATATTGTTTAATTTTTTTTGTACAGTGAATTTCCTTTACAGTAAACTTTTTACACTTTCATTTATTGAAATGCTTGTGTTTTCTTTAAAAAGAGACCAACCTTTCAACTATTCATGAATTAAAACCAAGATTTCCACATCTTACACAACCTTTATTCCTAAACATACTAAGATTTGTTTCTGGCTGTTGATTGTAAAAACCTTTGACTTCAACTAATTATTTCATTTATTTCAACAAATTAAAACAAAAATGTTAATGAAAATTTTAAACCTGGCTTTTAAAATTGTTCAGATTTCTGTTCTGGAAATGAGTGTATATTTATTAGATAATGCTTCTTTTGTGTATTTAAGCATAACGTTTTAGAAAACTTATATTACAAAAAAGTTAGCAATTCTTAACTAATAAATCAACTGGAGAAGTTTTGGTGATATATTTTAGTTAATTATTCCCCAAGACACACAGGTGAATAACCTGTGTGTCTTGCCTTAAACGGGGAGCATACTGTTTTATGTGCCATTCTCCAGAGCCAAAGCAGGAACAGAAAAAGCTACAAAAAGTATCCATTTGAACCAAATGTCCACCTGACCTGATTCAGAAAGGCCTCTTGTTCTCTGAAAATTACACTGTTGCTCAGGGACATTCACTGTCATTATCAGCTGTTATATTAATCTCTATCTCTCAGTAGACCTGAGAAGAGAAGCAGCTCATAAAAGATACCTCATGTATTCCTCCACCTTCTCCTCCAGATCCCAGTCCTCTTCTGCCAAGTCGTAACTAAACGACCTCTGAACTCCATTGGGTGGGTACATGGGCGGGGGCGAGGCATCATAGCTGTTGCTAGGTGATAATGCAGCATCCATAACAGGGGTTTGTGTGGTGGCTGAGGTAAGAGAGGAGGAAGAGGAGGAGGACGAGGGAGCAGCAGGGGCTGCGGAGGTAGGGGCACTGGGTGGGGCCGAGTGATTGTTGCAGCACGGGGTATGATGGTCTGGATCGAGCCTCTCTAAAGACTCAAGGGCTTGAATGATCTGAGGTTTCGACATCCCTGACAGCCTTAAACGCTGGAGCAGGTCAATCTGTTCAATGGTATAGCGTGGCTCCACATCACAACACTCCATCCTGACATCTGTGGGACAAGACAGGGCAAAAAATAAAGCTAATTATATTAAAATACACTTCTTTATATGAGAAGCATGTCATTTCTGCATCACTAGCTTCACCACAAAGCACAGCATTCATTTTTAACTATACATTTCTAAGCCATTAACGACAGGCTTGCTATAAGCTAAAGTTTTTTAAAGTTGTGTTTAACAGCAGAATATCTAAAACCCAGATTACCCATGATTCTGCAGATAAATCTTTTCTTTAGCGCCTGCCCACTTCCATGAACCAACATTAATGACAGAATCAGTTTCCACATGCTCTCAAACTTAGATATTTATATGAATGTACATTTTGCAATAAACATAAAACACATTGCTTATGTTTATGTTTCTTTATATATATATGTATAAGCATCATAAGCATACATATCTTTATATTAGGCTACTAGTTTTATGTTTCTGCATTGTTTTTATTTTATGTCATTTGCAATGCTTCATGAGATTGTAGTTATTTCTCCCATTAAAGTAACCTTTTTGCTTCAAAGTTTACAATGTTGTGATTCACCTCATAGCCAGTTAGACATCCTAAACTTGTTTAACCCCTATGAGAAAATAAAATACAAATACTTTCTGAACCAAAGCTGAAAATAAAGTGGGTGGGTACTGTTGCACTTAAAAACCTCCCATTGTAAAGCAAACAGATCACTCATGTCATTGGTTAAACCAGTATTGCTGACTGGTCAGACTTTTCCAAAACTTTAAAAACAACAACAACATAGAATACTATGAAAGGAGGTATAGCTCTGTGTACAGGAAAAAATAGAAGAATATGTAGTCAAAAAATAACATGTTCTGTCCTTTCCTCACACTGTTGAAACAATATACAAATAAATGTGAGATGAACTGTATTAGGCAAAGCTGTTCCATAAGACAATATGACAAAAGTCATATTGGACCCCTTTGATAATACTTGTATTCCTCATTTTGAACCCTGACTGAGCCAGTCTTTTATATAGAAAAGACTGAGCCGGACATTCTTCAAAAATTCACCTTTTATGTTCCACACAATAAATAAAGTCATACAGGTTTGGAACAACAAATTCCAAACAAATATTTCAGTTTTGCATAGTATTATTCTTATTGCACTTCAAAAGGGACGCTAAACACAACCATTTGTTCGCTTATATTTCATATTGCTGTCAATCTCATATCTATTTTAATATTCTATTTTCTAAATTTATAGTTTTACAAATAATTACGCTACTTTGCAAACACTGCAATTCCTCCAGGAAATGTAAATCTAGTAGTATACAGTAACTTCATATAAAATGTTTGCACATCATATGTATTGTCCTACCTGAGATTTGAGGTGATAATCGGCCCGTTGGGAGAGGTTCGGCGCGTGGAGCCACAGCAGGAAGGCACCACTGTCGCATGGTCGAGGAGTCACCCGCAGGGGACAAGGGGGCTGTCAAAACATCACAATAAATACTAACAGCCAGTCAGCATGTGTCAGTTAGTCAAGAGTAACGATACGAGCAACTCGGCTACGGTCTGCTTTAAGAACCACCTCAAATAACAGCTAACGCATGTCTGTAACCATGACTTTATTTTGTGTCAGGCTCGCGCTAACTGGCTAGCCCCAGCGGGCACGCGCTACTGTGCAACTGCATGCAAGAATGCTTTATCTTCGCCTTTGTTTTCACACTTTCAGCTGAACCCAGTGACTTGGGAACGGTTTTACTTTTGGCCGACAACGCGGAAAGCCACGCAGTACAATAAAAAAGTCACTGCTGTAGTTTTTTTAAACAGATTCTCGCTATGCCACTTATTATGACTGCGGGTGTAAGATGCCTTCATAGTAGCACAGCTTTGATGCACAGAGCGCTAGAGTAAGTGTATTGCCGCTAGCATGAAAAGCTATATGCCCTATACGCAGTTATCCGCCTTACCTCCCCTCGCTACCGTCAAACTGCAGCCGGAGTTGGAGATGGTGCGGCTGGAGCGCGGTCGGTGCACACCCTGGGTTATATCCCGGCCCTCGCGTGCGCTCACTTGCACTCCGAAGCGCTTCAACTAGCTAATGAAGGTGATCCGAGGAGGGTCACATTGTCCTGGGATGCCGCAGCATAATATTACTGGATATATGGAAGTCAACAATTGACCTCTCACCCGCGGCGACAGTCCCATGTGGATGCAGGAAGTGGATGCCTGAAGACACTTCCATTCGTTTACTATTTTTAATGACATGTAAAAAGATTTTGAAAGTCCATATGAGGAAATGTTTGGGAGTAGTTGTGAAATATGAAATGTGTATTTACTTTTTGTCAAGTTTGTTCACATTTGTCTGATTTCGCAGGACTGCTATTCTGTACGGATTTGTGTTTTCCTTTGTTTTCATTCAGCAATAGGAATGTTTACAATGCATCAGTAATGAGTTGCATGCACTGAGAATATGAGGTTTAAACTACTGACCACGAATAAATCAATTTAATTATTGTAATGTGCAGTCATAGTCCTACAACTAATCTGAGGTTTCTACAAGAGGTCTGAAAAACAAAAACATTGACAGACTAAACAATTAAATCTTCTTTACTATACTAGGCTATACAATGTACAGTTTAGTATTTAATTGTATTGAAAAATAATACACTCAAATTAATGCTTTTTTCTAAATTAAAAATGTATTAAGACTAAAATTGTACATACCTTTTACTCTTTCATTTACTAATGTAATTTTTTCTACCAGTTTTGTTTCACTCTAAAACAGTTCATTCTGTCTTATAAAAATACAGAACACACACAAGTACAAAGCAATAGCTTTCTATAGTTATATCATAGTAATAATCATTAATGAACAACTAATTCATGTTGTAACAAATTATGTTATGTTGGTATTATTTGTTTTGTTTTATTCTAAAACATTTAATCCTGTATAATATAAATGACGATACATGTACAGTAGTAATATTCAAGTTATAAAGAATAAGTGCCCGAGTTTGATCATTTCTGACCAATGATTAAACAAGATTAAACAGAACTTTCATTCACAATAAATCAAGTTATTGGTCCTCAAAAAAAACGACAGAAGCCCCTTTTCCACCGCATGAACTTTACCCAGGAACTAGGTAAAGTGTACTCGATGGCCGTTTCTCAAACGGAAGGCTGCATCCTCCGTAGGTTGCATTTGCATACGTAATAAAGAAGATCTTATTTTAGAATATTAACAGTTAAATTCAACCATTATTCTTAGTTAAGTGTAAATTGTTGTAATATCATGCTTTTGACTCGCAAATGTAATGCTCAGTTAACTGAAATAAACCAGGCTTTATGACGTTTGAGAAACGGCCTGTGTGTTTCACTTTCCACCGCAGGAACCAGGATCTAAATAAAATTCCGGGTACAGATTTGCTCCTCAGAATGCTTGCGAGGTACTTTTTCAAAGGTCCAGAACTTTCGGGGCGGAACTTGGGCGCTGAGCATGCTGATTGGTTGAGTTCCGCAGAAGTTCAACCCCCATATTCGCATTTTTTTATATATATGTATTACTGTTATTGTGTCATGAAATATATTTTTAAAGTATGTTAGGCCAGGATGTAGTTGTTTGAAATTCAAATCTAAGGTTTATTTATAAAGACAGCGCCTATTTGAAAATGTGCTTCGCGATTTTGAAGACGTCAGCTCCACGCGATCACCGGGCGCTTAATGCACATGTATACTACTGAGAGGAGCATAACCTCGGCTAGTCCTTCTGAAATTTGCGGCTAGCTCTGGTCTCTGTAGTGGTATAATTCGCTTTGGGTAAATCTAACAAGTAATCTTTGGTCTTTATTCTATTCTATTAATATGTTAAAATGAAAATGATAAGAGTCATGCTGTTTGATAAAATTCGTTTCTTTGCCATACGTCTGGATTTTGGCCGGACAGTCTGGATTTTAAGCCCCCTCTCCGGCGTCCGGTGTTGTGCCGAATTCTGCACCCCTGCCAGATTATGCACCCTTTATTGAAGTCGCTGCCTGATTGCCTAATCCCAACCCCACCCCTAATCCTAACCCCTCCCCCCAAGGGCGTAACCATGGTATAGATATTGGGGGGGTCCAAATGTGAGCCCTCCCCCAGATATTTTTTTTTAAATTCAGTCGCGGATCAGATCGTAAAAACAAACAGGCCAGGCCATCAACGAATGAATAGAGGCTTATCAATGGAGTGGGAAGTGCGGGAACTCCTTGGTCTGTGACTCCAGCAGTTCATTATTCAGCCCTTTTTTCAGGGTATCATGCTAGCTACCTAGCTATAATACTGAGCCATTTAAACGTGATATTTTTTCACATTTATTCAAAAATTGCCACGGTATTTTTGACCATGGCACTACTTTTTAGGTGTCTACTTGCTTACCGTCTGAAAAAAAGGCAAATGTCCGCCTGTTCGTCCTGCTTCTTTCTTTTAGCTCCTACCTTCATTTCATTTAAGCACCAGTGACATTCGGACTGAGCAGTTTTTTCAAACGATGCCGCAAGCCGGTGTTTACGGGCTCAACCAAGTGTACAGGGGGGGTGGTCACACAATTTTGTTTCCCTTGTTTTTCCTAAATTGAAAGTAAATCGGAAATAACAACAGATCCACTAGGCTACAACCAGGGTTCATAAAAGGAGGGCATATCATATGTAACATATTACACGTCCCCCCCAAAGTATATGGTGGTTACGCCCATCATGCCTCCCCACACCAACTCCTAAACCTACCAACACTAGGGGGTGCATAATCTGGCAGGGGGCAGAATTCGGCACCACACCGGCGCAGCCTCAAGCCGGACACTCATTTGTCCTCCTTTTTGGAGTTGCGCTGAATCGGCCTAAAAAAACCCTGCACTAGAATCTTTATTGGGATGCAGCAGCATAGCGTCCAATGCCGGAAGATCAGCTGAGACGTGACTAGACACTAGAACGGTGGCCATTTTCTGAAGAGACACTTGAGTGGGGACCATCTTGCAACGAAGCTCTCGAAAAGGCAGCCATGTTGTGAAGAATCTCTTGAGCAGCTGGCATGATGTGAACAGACTCTGGCTTGGCAGACATGATATGATCAGGCTTGGACTTAGTAGACATGACATGAGTAAACTTTGACTTAACTGGCATGATGTGAGCAGGTCCTGGAGTAGCAGGCATAACGTTAGCAGGCTTTGGCTTGGCAAGCACGACGTGAACTGGTTCTGGTGTAACTGGCATGACATGAACAACTCCTGACATGAAGGTCGGTACGTGAAAATGCTCTGGTGCAGGTACAGCACAATTGCGGGGCTCCTCATCTGCAACTCTCACAGTAAACGGTCAACCAGCCAGCAAAAGAGCATTGTCAATATATTTCTGTAAAACTGCTCATTTTAGAGTGGCCTTTTATTGTGGCCAGCCTAAGGCACACCTGTGCAATAATCATGCTGTAATCAGCATCTTGATATGCCACACCTGTGAGGTGGATAGATTATGGATGGACGCAAATGAGAAGTGCTCACTAACACAGATTCAGACAGATTTGTGAACAATATTTGAGAGAAATAGGCCTTTTGTGTACATAGAAAAAGTATTAGATCTTTGAGTTCAGCTCATGAAAAATGGGGGCAAAAACAAAAGTGTTGCGTTTATAATTTTGGTCATAATATATATATATATATATATATAATACACTGGTTTCCAGCTGTTTGTGGTCATCTTTGACACATTTTTCATTTAATGATGCACCAAATGTTCATAGGTGAAATATCTTTAAACATTTAACCCAACTGTTTGTTGAAAACAACCTAGCATTTGTTCTGTTCAATATTTACCCAGAACTGGGTTGTATTTAACTCAGCATTTTTGGAGTGTGGAAGGTCTCCCTCCTCTTTAGCCCGGAGAACACGGCGTCCGTGATTTCCATCAAAAATGTCAAATTTGGACTCATTTGACCATAGAACACTTTTCCACTTTAAAACAGTCCATTTTAAATGAGCCTTGGCCCACAGGACACGACAGCGCTTCTGGACCATGTTCAGATATGGCTTCATTTTTGCCTGATAGAGTTTTAGTTGGCATCTGCTGATGGCGTGGCAGATTGTGTTTACCGAAAGTGGTTTCTGGAAGTATTCCTGGGCCCATTTAGTAATGTCAATGACAGAATCATGCCGATGAGTGATGCAGTGTCGTCTGAGGGCCCGAAGACCACAGCCATCCAACAAGAGTCTTCTGCCTTGTCCCTTACATACGGAGATTTGTCCAGTTTCTTGCAATTTGACGTTGAGGAACATTGTTTTTAAAGTATTCTACAATATTTGTATGCACTCTTTCACAGATTGGAGAGCCTCTGCCCATTTTTACTTCTGAGAGACTGCCTCTATAAAAAATCCCTTTTATAGCTAATCATGTTACAGACCTGTCAGTCAAGTAACTTTATTATTTGCTAGATGTTCTCCCAGCTGAATCTTTTCAAAATTACTTGCTTTTTCAGCTCTTTGTCGCCTCCGTGACAACTTTTTTGAGACCCGTAGCAGGCATAAAATTTGAAATGAGCTCATTTAGTGGATGAAAGTGTACAATTTCCCAGTTTAAACATTTGTTATGTTTTCTATGTTCTATTGGGAATAAAATGTTGGTTCATGTGATTTGAAAGTCTTTGTTTTCATTAAATTCTAATAAAAAAAACGTTCCAACATTTCCGGAATTCAGGTTGTATATACACACACACACACACACACACACACACACACACACACACACACACACACACACACACACACACACACACGCACACACACACACACACACACACACACACACACACACACACACACACACACACACACACACACACACACACACACACACATATATATATCCATATATCCGTATATCCATATATCTGTGTATAATAGTTCATCAAACATTAAACCTGTTTCAAATCGGGTTTCAAAAACATTAAGCATTGTTTTCTCCAAAATAAGCATTTTATTCCTCTCCTTTGTTATGTCTGTGTTCCTCTTGGGGAGATAATCTACATAATTTATTATCATGTGCAATTATGAATTGCATGAAGACAAACCAAATCCAGTTGTTTGAATATTATTTAGAATACTAAAACAGGTAAGTCCTAAAGACTGCCCAGCCTCTGAGGGAATATCCTGGGCACATTCCTTCAGTCTACACACAAACACATGTGTGATCGGTACAGTAGTGACAGGAGGCAAAGCTCCTCTCTTCTGAAATATATTCAGAAGTGCCATGACCTAACTGAGGACTTAAACTAGACTGGAAATTATTCACATTTTTGTTAAAATTTTAAAATTACTGAGACAACCATAATTGATCTTCATGCACCCTTAATTAATTTAAATCTATCTTGAGAATGACAGGTAATTTCCGCTCTGTTTGTAATACTGACAAAGCCATAATTAATAGTTGTACTCAATATGAATTTGTGTCTTAAATACACAGTCTTTTTCATGTTTCGTAAAGCATGTGTTTATAGAAGGTCTGTTTTTGGTTGTACCAAACAAACAACAGGCTGTAAGACATTACTTAGAACATCATATTTAAAATTTATTATCACTGTAGATTTTCCCTCATCAGCAGTCACAAACTTTATTATTTTCCCAAAAGTCTAACCATTATCTGTTGAGTTTGCTGTGCCGAATGTGTAATGATTAACTGAGGTGACATCTCTCCTGCAGCCCAAACCCTGTCTTCAGTGGATCAGAGGAGCCTTTGTGTTTGCTGTGAACTGATATCCACCCACACTGCTCTGCTCCACTTCTAATCTTTCCTTCAGCTTCCACAGCCCTTTCCAGAGCACAGCAGCAAATTATCTGTAACGTTTGTCAGCACAGCCATGTCAAAATACAACCCTTGTCTTCTCTCCAAGTCTTAACTCAGTGTTTATGTTGTTTAGAGGCTATAAATTCATAGACTTACAGTAAATTCAGCACAGAGTTCTTGGCTCCATTTGGTATCCCACCAGCTCTCTCGCTCTCCATCCTCAGGGGTATGTTGTGGCAATCTGGAGGAGCAGAAGGGGCTGATGGAGATTGGCCTTAGTATGGTGTTTGTAGGGCATGTGGACTTCCTGCTGGGTGCTTTGGTCCATGGTGTGGTGCTGAGATACTTCAGCCTCCAGCGGGGACAAGCCATGGAAAGCGCCTTCTCAAACGTCATCGCTCTGGCATCGGGCCTGCTAGTGAGGCACGGCATATTCATGTAAAATGGGCAATTAGCTGATCAACCAGAGGAATATTTGAAGAGTTCAGATGCAAAAGCCTCTAAGTGCTGTTTGAAATTTTCTTCTAAAATGAGCATTTTTATCATGCTCCTTTGTGTAGATTCAGTAATTTGACTTTCATGGCAATAAACAGGTTCTTTTCATTGCCATTAAAGTGAAAATGTAAAGGGATCATATGATGCGATTTCAAGTTTTGCTTTCTCTTTGGGGTGTAACAAGCTGATTGTGCATAGATAAGATCCCTGAAGTTGCAAAGACTAAAGTCTCAAAACCAAAGAGTTATCAAAGTTAAGATTCTGCCACGCTCTCCTAAAACGGCTAATTCAAACACGCCCCCACATGTCTACCTCACAATGTGGAAATATTTGCATAAGGTGTGGTTTCAGTAACCGCAGTAGTGTTGAAGCAGCTGTGTCAGGGAGAAGCTGTGAACAGCAACACATTTTATGGACGACCGTTTCGTGAACCTAGGAGAGGACGTAATTCTGACAATTCTACGACAATCTGGCGCTTCTGAATCAGCAGCTGTATGTTTTGTTATTAGTTTAAGTATTTTCTATTGACTGTTGCACGTGTGTGCGTGTGTGTATGTGTGAGAAAGAAAGAGAGAGAGAGAGAGAGAGCGAGAGAGAAAGAGAGAGAGAGAGAGAGAGAGAGAGAGAGAGAGAGAGAGACAGGGTCACATCACAGCGGAGTGTACAGCGCGTCAGAAATTGTCTTAATCTCGGCTTGCTTGCAGATACATACGAGCATCATCACTGTGTCTGTCATGCAACTCTGTTCCCCTCTTGACTCCATTTACATTAATATGTTGAGTTATTTTGAGGGGACAGCAAATTTACATTGTTATACAAGCTGTACACTCACTACTTTACATTGTAGCAAAGTTTCATTTCTTCAGTGTTGTCACATGAACAGATATAATAAAATATTTACAAAAAATGTGAGGGGTGTACTCACTTCTGTGAGATACTGTATATATATAAACACTAGGGGTGGGCATAGATTAATTTTTTTAATCTAGATTAATCTAGATTAATTTTGGAATTACTCTAGATTAATCTAGATTAAAATGGCTCATTTGAATTCTGCCGAAGGCATTCAGAATATGTGTGCTACCCAAATAATGACTAAAAGTAAGTCTTTGAGAACGGGTTTCTCAAGCCAGGTGGCGCATTAGACCAGGGGCTCATCTCCTGTTTCCAAAATGCATCACAAACTGCTTGAGAAAGCTGTTCTACTATGATAATTGGCGATGAAAATAAACTATGTTCAATAAGATGTACTTGTGTTTACTAACTGTTTATTCAGTTAAACATGAATTTTGAACTGTAGGCCTACATAAGAGGTCGTGATGAACTGTTTACAGTTTCCATTGGGAAGCTTCTTAAAATAAATGTTCCCTGAAGCAAACCCGGCGGCTTCATAGCTGCATCCATGTTAGCACGTCACGTCTGATGTGGTAATTTCACAGTAACGTTAGGCATACACACAGGTTCGAAGCAGAGGGTGACACAGGAGTGAATTCTCAAGTTCACATGAGACCTAAAGCGCATCCTGTTTGCTTAAAAGCGCAACGCGTTTCGTTGTTATTCTGAGTGCACACAAATAAGCGTAGAGTCTTTACAGATTCGAAAGATGTATTAGGCTACTTTTATCTGTATGACGAAGAATGACGGAGATTTTAAGAGCAAGTGAGCGCACCGAGCCTGTCCTCGCAAACGCGCCCACACAAACACTTCAATAGCGCACATTTCTCTAGGTTAACATCATATTGAGCGGCCATGTAAAGTTGCTACTACATACATCTTTCAGATGAAAAGCCATATTTGAGGTTGATGAATGATAGATGAGCGTTTGGATGTCCTGCCCGATTGTATTACCACATAGACCAGCCGTTAACAATCTGTCCATCACGGACTGCGAGCCTCTAGTTCGAAGACTTGTTCCCGCCCCCTACAGTGCAATTCGGCGTATACATCCGCGCTAAAATATCAGGGTGAAAGTCATCATAGCTTGCGTAGTATAGACCCAGCTCCCAACCCAACTTTGAGAATAGATTAACGGCGATATTTTTTTTATCGCCGATAAGAGTCTCGCGTTAACGCAGCACGTTAACGCCGATAACGGCCCACCACTAATAAACACACACATTTAAATTGTAAATATTTAAATATTATACTGCTACTACAACAAAATTATTATTAAATATAATATTAATTATAAAATATTATTTGTCCTAAAAGTAAACTTCCTTTATGTAAAGTATATATATATTTTTTTTATGAAACTCTTTTTTTCATGAGCATCATGTTCTAGTAGCACCTGTGCTTTAGATAAAAGCTGTATTTGTATTAAATGCTAATTTCATCCTATGTTGGTCCACCATGGCTGCTCAAATGCCTAAAGAACAAATAGTTTCTTTCAAGAATCAAAGAGAACAAGCCCATGAAAGTGCTGTCATTGATTTATGTGTTTGTGAATCCTCTGTTAGTTTTCTTCGTACGTTTTTCTCTCTCTTGCATCTTTCTGCCTCAGTGGCACACACCTGCTTCCTCTCTCATTCATCGGGGCTTGTGTCGAGCTCGCTAGCGTTTGATCACTCGCTTGTCAGAGAGCTTGTATGTGCCTTCACAGCTCAGAATTTACAAAACCCCTGTGATACAGAGAAGCCTTCAAGGACAAATCCTTTGCCTGGCACTTGAGTTGAATGTACTTTGCTAACAGTGTCGGGGAAAGTTACTTTTAAAAGTGATGCATTACAATATTGTGTTACTCTAAAAAGTTAACTAATTGCGTTACTTAGTTACTCTTTATGGAAAGTAATGCGTTACATTATTTTTGCGTTATTTTTGTGTTACTTTTTAAATATGAGCAGGGCTTGATTGTTTTAATATAAGTTCTATTTATAGCAAATGTAAAAGCCCTTTCACACCAAACATAATTTGTATATCTCAGGCTGAAGGAAGAGTAAGTCATGTCTGTACAGTACAATGCAGGAGAAGAAGTTTAACACTCTTCAGCAATAGTTTATCTAAAGTCATTTTTGCTTATTAGTATGGTTGAACTGGATCATCAAAGATCAGCAGCAAAGACATTGGTTGATAAAAATGGGATTAGATACATTTGTGTTGTTTAAAATATTTAATTATTGCAGGTAATTTTTAAAATTAATTTTATGAATACTAAATATGTTTTTTGCAAGGGAGATTAATTAACACATGTTGAAATTGTGTCTAGAACTACAGTAAGATCATGTTCACACACAATGCCTCTGTACTTCGGATTTCTCCCAAAATGGGGACAGGAGACTTGTCAGTCAATATATGAGAAAAAGTAACTCAGATATTGTCTTGTAAATAAAAAAGTAATGCGTACTTTACTAGTTACTTGAAAAATTAATCTGATTATGTAATGCGCGTTACTTGTAATGCGTTACATCTAACACTCTTTGCTAATATTGCTAAAACAGCTCTATTTTACAGTAGACATGGTCACTGTTTGTGTCAAGTGCTCTAGCTGAGCTAATGGCTGCCGCTTCAGGCATTGGACTGATGGTGTCTTTGGTATAGACCATAATTCATGGCGACAAGAGCTTACTCTCTTACTGCGGCTATAGTGATGGCAGGAGTAACCTCACCATCCCCAATGACTGTCCTTTTGACCCCAATGCGTAATTTTGTAAGTACCAAAGGAGAAATGAGAGAAAGTAGTGTATGACTACGGAAAAATAATATGTACATTTCAAATAAGTTTCTGGTTCACCAGTAGTTGTCTATAAATTATTTAATGCAGGGATCTTTAACACGGATTCTGCTGTAGAACTAATTTACCTCAGTCAAGGTTAAATTAAACACAAATACAATAATACAGTTAACTTCAAACTAAAGCTCACATTAAGTAGCTAAAGTTCAGCTAGATGTCTAATTGTCCCTTTCACATCATAAATGTATTAAGTAACAATGCAAAGTGTGACTCTGAATAAATAATTACATTTGATCAAAGCTTTGCAATGTAAACATCATAAAAGATTATGCCAATGCATGTATATGGCATTTGACATGCTATTTTTCACCATACTTAAATGAAGGCTTAAAAAAATGTATGCAATATGTAACAACAGAGCTTAGTCAGGGAAATCGCTAGTTTGAATATATGGATGAAAAAAGCTCTTTCCATGTATAAAGGTAGGCCATAATTTTCACGACTCACAAATTTCACAACTGTTTTATGATGTTTGTGCCTACTGAAAGTTTATTTGAAAAGTTATTTTGTCAACTTAACAATTGCTAGCTTGGTAAATTATAGTACAAATCCATTAAATGCACTATACATCTGTCCCTCACAGCATTGTTTTCATTCTTGTAAAAAATTAAATATGGCATTATACTCTTATATATATATAAGGTCTATATTCTCTATTCACTAAGTTATCATCAGCCTGAAAAAGATTCAAGGCTCTTGGTTAAATGCACATTTGATTTTGTGTGATTATAAACTGTCTAAATATTGAAACTTCAATATTAACTTTTTAATGGCTATATTGCAGTTTATTGTAATTGCCAGAGCTGTCAGTTTTAAACTGGAGCTTTTCTGATGCAATGTTCTTTCACTGGATTTGATCATATTGTGCTCATTAACTTAAAATAAAACATGTGCACATTTTTGAAAAACTGTTTCTTCTGTCATATTCCCCATTTTTAATAAAGCTTTCAAAGGAGCACATTGGACCAGATTATGTTGTTCACAATGTGAGTGTTTACTCATTAAAAGTGCACTAGTAATTTCTTCCTCATTAAAAAGTTTTGCACATAGAGAAATTAATAGTTATGTGAATGTTCAAAATGTTTTAGCCTATATTCATATCAGTAGCCTAATTGGGGCCAAGATCACAGGATCAGCCAAAAAATTACTTGTTTTATATCAGTAACCCCACCATTATTGGACATTAGTGGAATAAACTAATTATGGAAAACTGTAAATAACCAATTTCAGTGGCACTGGTAGCTGTAAGCTTTTGCTTTAGCATGATGCTGCATCCACACCAGATATCAAGATGACTTTTATATGGGTTAGTTTACAACATAAAATAAAATACTTTATGAGATAGGTGAGTATAATGTACAGTGGTATTTACAACAAGAAGCTAAGATTGTTAATTTTGAAGAAGGTGATGTAATGATACAGTGTTAGCACTGGATGGTGATACAATTCAAGTACTTCTTTATTTAATTATTATGTTTGCTAATTATGTTAATTATTATATTTGATCATAATGTGACATTATTTAAAATACTTAAAACTGACATTAAAATATTTTTGGAAACAATATCTAAAAGTAAAACTACAATACAAAGTAATATGCGATAGTTTAGGATGTAAGACTTTACAATAAGGTAACATTAACTGTTATTTAACATTAGTACATGAGTTAATGCATTACTTTACTAGCAATGAGTAATACATCTGTTACAGCATTTGTTAATCTTTAGCATTAGTTAATACAAATACAACTGTTCATTGTTAGCTCATGTTAGCTCACGTACATAATGCACCCTTATCACAGACTGTGATCATAATTATAGCAACGTTTTTTTATGTATAACACTAACATGATTTTTTTCTATTATAAGGCAAACGAAAATGCCAACAAAACAAAACAATACAAAATAATAATAAAATACATTTGTGATCATTTCTGCTCCCTTATACCAGCTAATAATGACTTCTGCTTCTGAGAACCCAGGAAATGCGAAAAAGCTCCATAATATCTTTTGATTTTAATAATGTTACTAAATGTTGAAATTTACATTAACTACGATTAAGAAATGCTTCTGAGGTATTTTTCAAGTGCTAGTTTATGTTAACTAATGTAGTTAGGAACCTTATTGTAGTGTTAGATGTAGTCTACAATATATTGTACGCAGTAAAAAAATAAGTGTAATTTTAACTGTAACATTTTGTAAAAACACAACTGAACAAAAAAAACTATCGATTTTCTTTCACAGTGATAGCCATATGTTTTTTTCCCTTATATCCCTGACATATTTGGTTATACACTCTTGTTGTTTGTACAAAACATAACAAAACAAGGTATAATGAAGGCTACAGCATGCCTGGGGGTGCTACATTTTCTGGGACAAACTGTAAACAATAAAAATGTGCACTGGTCACGATCACCCATGCAGTGTATTCAGTAGGCTTAATAATGCAATAAATGAAGGCTCTCTATATTTCTCTCTCTCTTTCTCAGAGCACCATGGTAGTCCTGTGGGTCCCACTGATACTAATGAGTGCAGTGGAGGTGGTGTTCTCATGTCGCTTATCTAGCTCGGTCTGCCCTGGTGCCTCCGCAAACAACATTTACAAGATGAGAGCAGATTGGTATGTGCTGGCCGGCTCTGCACGGATACTCAAGGGAGCTCAGATTTGCACTAATAAAAATAATCAGTGCTTCGGCGTAGGTTGACTCATCCTGTGAGTCTTCAGTTGTACATCTACAACTCACGCGGTCCTCTTAATAGATGCTTGAGAGAGTATTAACTAACACGTGTGTGACTGACTCACGGTGCCCTGTGAGAGAGAAAGAGAGGGTGTGCTCGGTGACTCATACTGCAGTCATACTGTACTCTAAAGCAGTATCACTGTGCTCCATTTCAGATGAAAACCCCGCCGAGCCCCGCTCACCCCGTCCCATCGTTGCCAAGGAGACGAGGAACGGAAGCTGTCCGTTATTAGACCCCCAGAGCGGCACACGCCCCTTTCCGCGTATGTTTATTAAACTGTATTATTAGTGAATATCGTAGCTTAACGTTACTATACAACTATAAAGTTTATCAACTTCAAGACTTTCAAACAGCCAACATTGCTTTTCTATTTAAAAAGTGAGTTAATATGAGTTTCTTTGAATTTCACTTAATTTTAATTAGCAGTTTACTAATCATTATTATATTCATATATGATATATTTCATATTCATATTTATACTCAAATTTTAATCCTGGTTGTTACTTTCAATTTAAAAGTTATTCTCGATCTCTGTTGCATTCTGGGAAATTAAGTGTTTGCCCACCCTGATCTACAAAACCAAATATTTATAAATTATTAAATAGGCCTTTCTATCTATATATCTACAGCTTATTATCGTTAACTATATCAGTATGTATATATATATTTTATATATTATATTATATATATATTTTTCCACTTTATAAGATACATCTGTTAAATTGCTGGTAACACAAATTGCTAATCAGCCAATTACATGGCAGCAACTCAATGCATTTAGGCATCTAGATGTGGTGAAGACGACTAGCTGAAGTTCAAACCGAGCTCAGAATGAGGAAGAAAGGGGATTTAAGTGACTTTTGAACGTGGAATGGTTGTTGGTGCCAGACGAGGCTGGTCTGAGTATTTCAAAAACTGCTGATCTACTGGGATTTTCACGCACAACCATCTCTAGGGTTTACAGAGAATGGTCCGAAAAAGAGAAAATATCCTGTGAGCTGCAGTTGTGTGGACGAAAAGGCCTTGTTGATGTCAGAGGTCAGAGGAGAATGGGCAGACTGGTTAGAGATGATAGAAAGGCAACAGTAACTCAAATAACCACTCGTTACAATCAAGGTAGGCAGAATACCATCTCAGAATTTGGCGTGAAGAACATGAAAGCATGGATCCATCCTGCCTTGTCTCAACGGTTCAGGCTGGTGGTGATGGTGTAATGGTGTGGGGGATATTTTATTGACACCATATAGGCCCTATTGTACCATTTGAGCATTGTTTAAACGGCAAAATTTGATCTGCATTGTTAATCCTTTTGATCTTTTATTTTAAACATTCACTAAAAATCAAACCTTTCATTGGATAATAAGAATTTAAAATCGGGGGAAATATCATTATGAAATAAATGTTTTTCTCAAATACATGTTGGACACAATTATTGGCACCCCTAGAAATTATACACTTTGTGATCGCCTGAACAGGTTGATCAATAAGTTATTGACACAACATTAAGTGTACAGTATGAACAGTGCAGCGTTGTGAAAGAATCACTCTCAAGAGACATTTTAAACACAGAAGTATATTTTCAACGTAAGTAAAAGGGGACAAACATTTTGTCCTCGCATGAGGTTTTCATGCAACATAATACAGGAAAGTTGCCATAGCATCAAATATGGTCTCGGTACAAATATGGAAGCAAAATGGATGCCAGCAATGTGAGAGAGCTACACATGTTTTGAGAGAGGGCATGTATGGAATTCACGAGCTAATACTGCATGTTACAAAAGCAGGATCACCTGGAGAATTCAGGTCAAGGAATGTCAGTCGTTGCATAAAACGAAAAGAAAACCCAAATCAGTGGCCAAATCCAAATCAAGAAAAAACAAATCAATTCTCCTTACACCTGTTAATTCAAGGATGGAAATAAGCCCTTAGTGATCGCTTTCATTATTCAAACTCTTTATCTAAAGGTGAGGCGTGATCATAAATTATAGCATTGTACATTCCTGTCTATGTTGTTGATGGAAACCTAAGAATGTGATTTTGAGTACCATATTATGCAGGATAAAAGTGAGTTTGCTGCTTCAAATCGGGGTTCAAAAACTTACTTGCATACAAAGATATCATATTGAACTACACAAAGTGATACTATAAAGTTAGCACAGATGCATACATACACCAAAACATGCAAACCGTCACTCTTGCGTACATACAAACGCGCTTAATCACACACACTGATGAAGTGCTTCAAATGCTACCAGTGTCTTCCATTCAACAGAACGTGTCCCCTGATGCAAAAATTATCACGATGCATTGAAAAGCCTCGAATGGCTAACAACTTACTCCAAACGGCATAATAGATCACCAAGTGTCTCACGTCTCGGTTCAACAGTAATAAAATCACTCTTGGTAAAATAAACACCATAAAAATGCAAAAAATAATATTGAAATATGGAAGCAAACCACATATTTACAACAACAAAATTAAATGAACAGAATTCAAGAATGGGATCCTCAGCCTTTGTAAAAAAAGATCATGAGCGCCAGAGCAGAAACATCCCAACATTCAGTCCATCAGTCCACTGGGTCAATTGGAGGCGAAGTTTTGGACACTTCCTGAAGCTACATAATACTGCAGTAAAATGCATGTGAGTAAAAAGACATCTATAACTGCCTTCCTTTGTAGTCCTAACATGTTTCTATATGCATTTATAATGTATATACACTTAAATATCAATATAAAATGTAGATGGGAACTGTGCCCTCACAAAACAACGGGGAAGAGAAACAAAACAGCACAGATATTAAACACAAGAAGGGTGGTGAAGATCAAGAGCACATGCACAATTCCTAAAAGGAACATTCCTTTCCAAAATCTGGACCCTAAAACACGATCAGCCGATTTTTCATATATTTTGTGGAGTCGAGAACTCCATCAGCTTCTGCAGAGACAAGGACGGATGACACGCAGCAGACAGAGAATGTCCTGGCAGGTGTTGTCTTTGTTCTTCAGATGTACGCATGTCCTTTCTGGGAAAAACGGAAAGTAAAATTGTTGCACTTTTTTTTTTAAACTTCCATCTAGAACACAAAGAAGAATGAGACATAAGAGCGTTCATGCATTGAGTGCCGCTTGTCTGGAGCGACTTAAAACTGTGAAGCGCTGCTGGGGTCACACTGCAGTAGCCGCACAATGGAGGGATCACTTTTGGCACCTTTTATGAACTCTTCCAAAGACAGCTTGCCTAGAATGGGAAGACAGAAATGGTGGGGAGACAAAAGTTGAGAGAAAAGACACTACAAGACCTGACCTGATATGAACAGATTTTTTTAGTTTTTATATATTGCAATATAATAGAAGTTCAACTTGAGCATAAATTTTTGGTCAACATTTTAGTATGCAGCTAATTAGAGTTAGAGTTAATTCTAGTGACTACTAATTTTAATGAATTTAATTTATATTTAATAAATTAATTTCTGTTATAATTGTGCAATTTGCATATAGACTACCATTCAAAAGTTAATATTTTTCAGTAAGAATTGTTTAAATGTTTTTGAAAGAAGTCTCTTATTCTTCCCAAGTATTCATTTATTTTATAAAAAATACAGTAATTTTCTGAAACATTACTACAGTTTAGAGGATTTAAAGTTAAAGTTTTATTCATTCCTGTGATGCAAAGCTGAAGACCTCCGTTCATCTACAGAACACAAATTAAGATATTTTGATGAAATCTGAGAGCTCTCTGAACCTCCATAGACATCAATGGTCCTTACAGGATCAAGGTCCAGAAACGTAGCAAGGAGATCGGTAAAATAATCCATGTGACATCAGGGGTTCAACCGTCATTTTACGAAGCTACGAGAATATTTTGTATGCAAAGAAAACAAAAATAACGAATTTATTCAACAGTTTGTCTCCTCTATGTCAGCGTAGCACCATTTTGGAGAATATCCACAGAATGCAAACTGTGTACGCTCTTCTGTGTCCAGTTTCCATCCAGCGAATATTCTCTAAAATGGCGATAGTTTTTTTTTCTTTGCGGTCAAAAAGTATTCTTGTAGCTTCGTAAAATGACGGTTGAACCCCTGATGTCCCATGGATTATTTTCTGAAGATGAACGGAGGTCTTACGGTTTGTGATGACATGAGGTGAGTAATTAATGACAGAATTTTAATTTTTGGGT
Organism: Gymnocypris eckloni scoliostomus; assembly: GCA_027564155.1. NCBI lineage: Eukaryota > Metazoa > Chordata > Actinopteri > Cypriniformes > Cyprinidae > Gymnocypris > Gymnocypris eckloni. The sequence continues at coordinate 17,753,962 of CM050421.1, read as the reverse complement.
GAACTATCCCTTTAAGTTAACTCGTTAAACTGACAGCCCTAAATCAATCCATCCATCCACAAGATAGATACATCAACTTCTCTCTTTAGCACTCAATGGAGGCGGTCGCATTTTTCACTCCCCGTCCTCTCCCTTATATTCCCTGCTTGCTCTCTTGTCTCGTCTCATCTATTGAGAGACTCTCTCTGCACTGCTCTCCAAACTGAAAGATTATGGATTTGATCAACTGGTCTCTCAACGCAATTGACACCATCTTCTCGACGAGAAGCCTGCCCTGACGGAACATTCGCACAGCTGGCTACACGATGGACGCGTGGGAGAGGTGGCGGATCGTGTGTCTAGCGGCTTTTTCCGTGGAGGACATCCAAGATATCTACCTATTCGGAACCATGATAACAGGTCTTCTGCTGATTGGATTAGGCTTTGCCCTGGGTTATCGAAGAATTCAGAAAACAGGAACAGCTGTCCAAAGCCTCACAAGGCTGCCCGTAAAGGAAAATTGATGGTGGAGACCAGAATGGACAGAGAGAGTAGCCGTGGAATTGGAATGCGGTTACTTGCCCCAAGACTAAACAATCGCAATCTTATCTTTTTTGGCTCCCCTGAGCAGCAGCCTCGGCCAAGGTCGCTGCTGGAAATCCCCCTGGGAAGAGCACTGCAGTGAGACGCTCTTGCGTTCCTCCCCCTTTGTACAGACACTGATTACAAACTATTACACACACACACACACACACACACATAAAGATATGCATTCACCCCCCCACCCCCGATCCCTCGCCTCCGTCGCTTTGAACCGCCAGCCTGACAAGCGGGTCTGTGACCAGTGCCGGAATAGTGGCTGCGGGACCGGATGGCTGCTTGCTGGAGCTGGATTACTTCCCCAGTGGCATAGTTGTGTGTTTATGGTGTATGTGCTTTTGTGCTGAGGTGTTTTTCCTGTTCTCACACTGTACTCCCCAAGGAGCATAGTCTGGGGGTTATTTTTTTTTATTTTTTTCTCCTCACCTTCCTCATGTTATGCTGTATTTTTTTTCTTCCCCTGTCTACTTACATTTCACTACTGATTATACCCTGTATGATTGTGTATGTGACGAATAATAAAGAACATGGAGATAGATATAGATAGATAGATAGATAGATAGATAGATAGATAGATAGACAAAACATTTTACATCTGTATTTTGTACAACAGTATTGCATTATTTATATTATTTTATATTTATATAGATGGCTATTTATGATTTACATAGGCTACTTGATATATATGATTTATTTACTTGAGACTGCCTTTCATGAGGCCTACTTGATGTCCGCAGACTATACATTTATTTAATTAAATCACACACTTTTGCTATTTAATAATCACACCAGGCCATTTTGTTATTTAAATTCAAAATGAATTCAAACAGTCAAGAACTGGTCCACATCTTACCATCATTGTTCAGGTCCATTTGTCTGAATATCTTATCTGTCCTCTTCTCTGGTGTGGATTCATCCTCAGGCATTTTCATCACAGATGACACCATCTTATAAATGGCCTGTTAGAGATATGAATAATGAACCAAGTTCAAATATCAGTGGACCACATTTATCTGGTCTTCACAGGTTCAGCTTATCCAATATTCTGTTCCATTAGTAATTTCATCCTGCACTGAGGTTCACCACGAACCATGAAGCAGAAAGCAAACTCGAGCAGGGAAACTTCACAGGCTTTTTCAGCTCATTTACCTGCCATACCCACTGAATCAAACAATCAATTATGTAATGTTTTTGAGGGATAATGAGATTCACAGTTGGGCAGACTGCTGGTGATTGGCTTAGCACTCCACCTTTTAAAAGCAGCCACTGGGATAAAATAAGCAACACACTGCAATCTCAGTGCCAGCCAACTAACCTCCATGAGCTTGTGGATAATCTCGCCATTCTGCACACATGGGGATAAACCCCGGTTAAATTTAACTCGTTAATCCAGCAAAGAGAGCCAACGCTGGCACTACGGCCCTCCCCCAACTCTATGATCTTCCCCACATTGCTAGTCAAGGGGCATCGCGGAGACCGGAGCTTTGCCAAGTCCAGCTGAGGGAGACTGGTTCCAACTGAGCATGTTAAGTACATGCTAATAGCTCCTCTACTCCCACAGCACAGGCTAACCTGACAGGGAGCGATCATCTGGGACAGGTCCCTAACGTTAGTATTTGATCTCTGTTAGTGTTTGATCCACCAGGGGTCAGCCTGCTCATCTCTGTGCTTTCTGCAAATTATGCAGACTTGTACTGTATGTACACTTAGAAGAGACTGCTGGCGTAGAAGGAGGATGTCTGCCTGTGTGCAGAATTGAAGCGCACTACTTTCTAAATACTACACAGTATGCTGTCTTGCAATTTAATGTAATTTCTCCAAATATGCACAGTATACATACTATATACCTCAGAAATAGTAAAAGTTGTCTCTTAATGATCAATTCTGATCGGATCAATCATTTCACACATCAAAGAAGAAAAAATATATATATTTAGGCAGGCTGAATAAGAGGAGTATGGAAGGCTATGGCTGCCCTGTTAATATATATATTGGGTGGGTAAAAAGAAATGCTCACCATAAATAAAAAAATGCATCTGTTTCCTTCACATATTTTAATTCTTTAATGTTTTAAAAGATAAAAGCAAGTGTTTTCCTTTCATCTGACATTATAAGGACACAAAGTCACTACAGAAGTCAGCAAACAGGTGGATTTTTTGTGTCAAGATTAGTATAACTAGTATGCTCAATTAGCCTGAACTTGTATACATCACAAAAAGCTGAAAACTTTGCTCGAAAGAAAAGGTGAGCAGATATCTGAAATGGAAACCAGGGACATTTTCTAGTTCAGTGGTCAACATATCTGTGAAATTTCATGTTACTACAGTGGTGGCCAACATTATTAGAACACTAGTATTTTCTCCAGCTAAAAAAATGGTTTTAAGTCAGTTATGTATATCTTTATCAGTTTATATTTCTAAACATATATTTTTCCATCAACTGTATTAATCCAGTGAGATTTTTGTCTGACAAAAGCCAGTGCTCCACACAGAGATCTGATCTGATCATCATCCAGTCTGTCTGAAGAAACAGAACAAACGGAGACAGACTAAATCCAGAAGAACTGCATCTCCAAAATGCTTCAAGAAACCTACCTGTAAAGCTACAGTACTGTTAAAAGTTTACTATACTAGAAAATACTAGTGAAAATTCTAATAATTTTGGCCACCACCATATATCTATGAATAAAAAAACAAAACAAATGGGGACAATATTTTTGATTGTTTTTTAATTGTTGACATTTCAATATACTATTATTATAATTAGTAATTATTATGCATTTTGTCGGCCAAATGGACCCAAACTGGTGTTAATAAAATTCACCAAAAAATGACACTATGAAAAACTGTAAATGCTAACCTTTGCACAGAGCAAACAGATCTAAAGAGTATTATAATATAAAATTATGACTTTACAGATACATTGCAAAAATAGAAATAACTAAATATGATAACATGAGAAATAAAACTGTATTTAGCAAATCATTGTTTTTTAAATTTTCTAATTACATTCATTTTCATAAACTGTGTGCTGCTGTATACAGTAGTTACATTTTTTTGTCACTTTTCAAATGTTATTTTAGGTTTGTGCTTTTGGAAATGGGTCTTTACTATGCCCAATTAGGCTTATGCAACTTTTGAATAGTCTCCAGTGGACTATTGTCTATCAGAACATCTGCCAGAAGCTTCAGAGATGTTGAAACTGTGTTCAAAACAACCTTGCACACTGTTCAGGTCCTGTTATAGTAGAAAATAATCACTAAACGACTGCTCTGGTAACCAGCAGGTTTGTTGATCAGGCTTTTTCGCAATGTATTTGTGGAGTGTTTAAATGGTCACCCTACTGAAAAGGCCTAAGGCTGATATCTGGTCTCCCAGCCTGCCCAATCTGGTTAAGTTGGACTTTTTTGGTAGTTTGGGTGCTTGTCAGCTGGAGACCAACTGACCAACCAGCTAAACATCCGTTTGAAAAGGCTGGGAGACCAGCTAACCAAACGTTGAGGATTATTGAGCACACTAACATTGACAATTAGCAGTCCCAAAAAACATATTTGTTTATCAAAAGCATCATAGCAGTGAGAAAATTAAGTGTATGGATGCAATATACATACATTTGTATATCTGTATACATCAGACTTTAGCACAAGTGTCCCAGAATGCCACTGACCTGCACAATCTCTAGCATTTCCTCACGGCTGATGTAACCATTGCCGTCCAGATCATACATGCTGAAGGCCCACTTTAGCTTCTGCTCCAGTTTTCCCCGTGATGTCACACTCAGAGCAACGATAAACTCCCTGAAGTCAATGGTCCCGTCGTTGTTGGTGTCAAACGTACGAAAGACGTGCTCAGCAAACTTAGAGGCATCACCGTATGGGAAGAAGTTGGCATAGATCTTCTTAAATTCCTCAACGTTCAAATGCCCACTGGGGCAGTCTTTCAGGAACCCCTGTTTAGAGTGAACAACGTATATTGCCATAAGTGGCATGCTTTAAGAAGCTCCTTTATTATAATATGACATCTCAGGTCAGACACAAGCATCCCAAAACCCCTAAACTCAAATAATTGATCATGATGATGCTGTAATTTCCCTTCAAGTCTTCAACTTTCACAATCAGCCAAGTGTTTGTCGGCTTAATGCCAGGTGGGAAGGTCTATTGCTGCATTCATGTCCTCCTGGGAAGTTCCTACTAGCATAAATTACAACATGGAGTGTTTTAAAGTGATTTTTAAATACTAAAATGGATTCACCAGACAATTTCATATTTATCTCTTTTTTTGCTTCCCAATAAAGACAGGAAATTGTTTTCAGCACTAATGTAATTTTTTAGTGTTCCTGTGTGGCTCAGTGGTAGAGCATTGCGTCAGCAGCGCAAAAGGTTGTGGGTTCGATTCCCAAGGAACACACATACTAATGAAATTGTATAACCTGAATGCAATTGTAAGTCGCTTTGGATAAAAGCGTCTGCTAAATGCATAAATGTAATTAAATAGTTTGTGTATTTCATCATTCTGTGCTGTTATTGAAAGGGATTTGGTCAGCTCATATATTCTACATCAACAGTACATAAAGTGTAGGCAAACTAAATGTAACAGTCATTTCCAACAGCACTTGATTGCACAATATGATTTGCTCTTTTCAGTCCCACGGCAACTGTGGCTCATAATAGAGCAGCTCAAATTGACATACATATAGACATACATTGGACCTTAACCTTCTTGTACAAGCAGCATTCATGTCTCCTCTGAGGCACCCTCCAGGGTAGGATAAGTAATTTCCCATGACCACCAATTATAGAGACATACATTAAATTGGTGTTTCTCAACCCTGGTCCTGGGCGCCTCCCAACACTGCACATGTTGTATGTCTCCTTTATCTGACACCTATTCCAGGTCCCAGGAGTTTCTTCTAATGAGTTCTTGTAATCAGCAGTTCTGGGGCACCATTGACTTCCATAGTATAAAATAAATACTATGGAAGTCAATGGTGCTCCAGAACTGCTCCGTTTCCCACATTCTTCAGAATATCTTCCTTTTTGTTCAGCAGAACAAAGACATTCATACAGGTTTGGAACTACTTGAGGGTGAGTAAATGATGACAGAATTTTCATTTCTGGGTGAACTATCCCTCTAAATCAGGTGTGTTTGATTAAGGAGACACACAAAATGTGCAGTGTTGGGTGGCTGCCAGGACCAGGGTTGAGAAATACTACATTTAACCATATTTTTGGGAGGGGGTGTCTGTTTTTATGTTAAAATATGCATATAGTCTACGTATAAACAACACATAGGCCTATATTCTCAGAAAAACAAATGTGAAAAATGGCATCTTACAATACAATATTGTAGTTTGTCACTGGGACAGTACCCTTAAAATATCCTTAAAAGGGACAACTTTGCATCTTATGTACCTATAAAATGTTTTTAGTAGTACCTTAAGGGTACATAATACTACTCCAACGTGTCAATATGCACCTTTTAGGGGTAGAAGGTTCAATGTTGCCTTTTAACTCCCTTTAAGGCAGGGGTGCCCAAACTTGGTCTTGGAGGGCCGGTGTCCTGCATAGTTTAGCTCCAACTTGACTCAACACACCTGCCGAAAAGCTTCCCTGTATGCCTAGTAAGTCAGCTTGATTAGCTACTTCAGGTGTGTTTAACTGGGGTTGGAGCTAAATTGTTGTTCCCATCAAAGGTGCGATTTTTGTGACAGCATTGTGGAGGGCATGAATGTATCTTTATTTGTATCTTTATAAGTTTAATAATTTACCCTCCATGTACAGTGTGGGGCCCCAAGAACTGTTTGGACCATAGGCACCAACTGCAAATATGATTTTTCTACTTAGTATTTTTGCATTGCTTTCAGTACACATATCTAAATATTCTTTAATTAAGACACATTTACTTGTAAAGCAAAATGACTTGGGATATATAAAATATCTGAAAAAAGTATGAAAATTAAGAGAGATTATGAGTAAAACAATAAATAATATCTGTCAGTGGGGTCAAAAAATACAATTAATTACATTTAATAATATTACCACACTGGCAAATGTTTTTCTTGTTTTATGAAGAAACTTAATTCATTTTGATAAATTTTTCAGAAAACAAGACTTAATATCTTTGTCATTTGTCAAGTTTAGATATTTATATTGGAAAATAAGTATACACATTTTTTTTTCTGTGATAAAGAAATAAAATACCTTGTACCACTCCTGCAGCTCGTGGTCAGTGAACTCTGTGCTCTCCCTCAGGTCATTTAGCATCTCGGGCCTGAGTTTGCTGTTCTGTTTTCCCATGATGATACGTCTCTGTGTGCACAGTGACAACACCGAAGCCCCGGGTTAGACCTGTCGGCAAAAATGATACGAAGGCCAATGAGGTGAGACATGAAAACATTTTAGACTAGGATACAAGTTCAAGTGATAAGAAGGATTTTTAGTTATGAGGCCAGGGGTCAAGTGATTAGACGCCGTCACGGCATTTTGAACATGAAATTTCATCTAATTAAAAACCACAGGCTTCTTCCAAATCCTAACAACGAGTGTTTGAACTCTCTTGCTCTGGTGTGACACCCATGGGACTCAGTGATAATTAGAGACAGTGTGTTTGTGTGCGAACACATGTTTGTATATGTGTGTATGAACATATCCATTAGTGAATTAGTACCCTTCTGAACTGACTCATTCTCACTTCCTGGGCACAAAATTGCTCAGATAAAAATACATAAAATGATGTAACACTGCAAAAGGAAATTTACGAATTAATTGGTCTGAATATAAGGCATAAAAACAGCCGTTCTCTCATAGCTACCTGTGCTAATTAATAACAGTGCTGCCCACAATTACTGCGAGATGGGCAGCGATCCGAGACCGTGCAGTGCAGTGCGGTAAAAACATTGGAGGAGGATCAGTGCACACAAACCAGACTCTCCAAGATATATGAAAGCACACTGAGCACTAGGCACATTTATCTCAAATGCACAGGGAGCAGTAGCTCAATGAAGAAAGATTACCTCTATCACAGTATGTGATAGAGGCAAAAGCCTGGTTTGAGTTTAAGCTAAATTAACTTACATAAGCATTGAGAAAAAGAACATCCTCCAAACTGTATCACTCTCAGGGACACAAATTTTTGCATGATTACAGATGATAGCAGTACCCATGCTGAATGCATGTACTCTCGAGGGGAAAATAAACCCCAGCGGAGAGGGAACAGATGAGGAAAACTTAATTTAAAAAAAAATGTAGCTCTCCAGATGCATGATCTGGGGAGAAGTCATTGTTTTATGAAACAACATTGATAAAGTTCAGATTTCAGTTTAGGGACGTAACTAGAAGTGGGTCTGCAATAAAAACAGTCCCAAAAAAGCAGTTCTTCAAATATCTTCTATTATGCTCCACAGAAGAAATGATGAAATTATGAATTTTCATTTCTAGGTGAACTATCCCTTTAAGTAAGTCAGTTTAAATATATTAAAGTTAGCAATTTTGCATTGCAATGAGGGCTGCACAATTAATCAAAATTAATCTAAAATGGCAATATGACACAAAGACTGCAATGTAGAATGAAGCGTCCCCGGTAGCCAGCACAATCAGGCCAATTGTGGCTGAGTGTCAGCTCACTAGCTTTGACATCTAATGACAAAACCTGATGGGCTTTTTGTGCTGCTAATTTACAGAAAACCAGAAGAACTTGCTACACTGGTGAGTAAACATTTGATAGCCTAACATATAATATAATTTTAATAAACCGTTCTACACATATAATATCAAAATAATGGTTATTTATATTGAAGCTATAATTGTGAGTTTGCTGACATAGTGCTAGAGTTTAGCTCCAACCATAATCAAACACACCTGATCCAGCTAATGAAGGTCTTCAGGATTACTGGAAACTTCCAAGCAGGTGTGAGTTGGAGCTAAACTCTGCAGAGCTGTAGCCCTCCAGGAATTTAGTTTGACACCACTGGTCTATAATATTGCGATTTATCTTTTTCTTTCTTTCTTTTTTTTTCAATCAATGCAAAGAAAAGCAAGTACTGGCAGTGCATCACATGGAGAGATTGAAAAGTTAATCAAAAGATGGCTGCTGCTAACTTTGGACAGAGATGGGGGAAGAGAAGAGCTGGCCCGAATGCAAACAAATTCTTCCAAAGGTATGATCCAAATGTTAACATTTACCAGAGTTACTATTCATGTTATCAGTCTGAGATTGTCTGAATAACCATACATGTCATTGTATGTTCCCCTTTTTGTCTCTCTGTCAATTTGTCCTTCTTTTAGGGTACGCTTAATTTTTTTTTTTTAGATAAATTCTTATATCACTCATATTTTCATTGTGTCGTTTTTATACCTTGGGGGGGGGGACCAGTGTCGCCTCAGTTCTCTTTTAGTCGGCAACTCCGAGTCACGTCGGATGACCGACGAAATTAGGATCTTGCCAGAGAGACCAATCCACTTCGAGTGTAACTAAATGAGCCAATGGACATTGGAATGCAGTAATTTGCATCCAGCTGCTGCTGATCACAGCGTGAGTATAAGAGGCAACAGGTGCAGCTCATTAATTCATCCTTTCGCTTGCATATGGACCCCGTGATGTCAAACATGGCGGGGTCCCTCTGCCTCTGCAGTGATCTGACGTTCCTCCCGTCACAGGCCAGGCCGTCACAGGTCTCGGACTGGGTCCCTGTGTTCCACCTTGCTGCACCTCTGCAGGTTCGTCGGTGGTCCCATTGGCCCCGCTGGCACGGTCTCTCTGAGCCTGGTAAACTAGTGCTCCACAGTCCGCCTCGATGGCTCCTGCGGACTATCAGACTCGGCTATGTGATTCATTTTGCCCGGCGTTCCCCCAGGTTCAAGGGCATCTGGTTCACTTCAATCAAGGCGGCCGATGCCCCTGTCTTGCGAGCGGAAATTTCAGTCCTGCTGGCGAAGGATGCGATTGAGCCGGTCCCTCCAGCCGATATGAGTATGGAGTTAGATTCGGTCAGCCAGACAGCAAGCTTCACCCAGGAATGTGCTCAGTCGGTGCTGAACTGCCTCAAGACTTTATCAGGCAGGACAGCGGTCCCACTGAAAGTCTTTCAGAAGCTCCTGGGACATGTGGGTGCTACCGTGGCGATAGTTCCGCTTGGCTGCTCCATATGAGACCGCCTTAGCACTGGCTCTATGGCAAAGTCTCGAGGTGAGCGTGGCAACGCAGTAATTCAGATTACACCGGCCTGCCGCAGAACCTTCAACCCGTGGAAAAATCCTTCTTTCCATCGGGCAGGAGTTCCCCTGGAGCAGGTATCCAGGCATGCTGTGTCATTCACGGATGCCTCGCGCCCAGGCTTGGGAGCCACGTACAACGGGCATGCAGTGTCAGGAGTATGGACGGGTCCCCAACACTGGGTTGGCATACCAATTGCCTCGAGTACTGCTGACCCTCAGAGGCCCCTTCGAGGCAAGGACGTTCTGGTCCGTACGGACAACATGGCAAACTTTGCGTATATCAACCGGCAATAAGGTTACGCTCCCGTCGCATGTCGCAACTCGCCCATCACCTCCTCATCTGGAGTCAGAAGCATCTGAGGTCGCTTCCTGCCATCCACATTCCAGGAGTGTTCAATCAGTGGAAACTCCATCCCCAGGCAGTCCAGCTGGTTGGAGTCAGTTCGGAGTTGCTCAGGTAGCCCTGTTTGAATCTCCAGAAACCGCCCATTGCCAGTGGTTCTACTCCCTATCCGAGGCACGCTCGGGCACAGACACTGTGCAAGATCAGGGAGGACGAGGAGCAAGTCCTGTTAGTGGCTCCATATTGGCCCAGCAGGACCTGGTTCCCGGGAACTCAATCTCCTCGTGACAGCTCTTCCCTGGCCAATTCCTCTGAGGAAGGATCTGCTTTCTCAGAGACAGGGCACCCTCTGGCACCCGCGCCCTGGATGGGACACGGAGGTTCTAAGTGACCTACCCCAGGAGGTAGCTCTTACTATCGCTTCACCAAGAGTACCGAATGGTGTTCCTCTCATGAGGACTCCCGGAGATGTTTGATCAGAGCCGTGATATCCTTCCTGCAGCAAAGGTTGGAGCGTAGGCTGCCCCCTCCACCCTTAAAGGTCTATGTGGCTGCTACTCCACCCACTCTGTAGGGAAGCACGATCTGGTCGTCGGGTTTCTTAGGGGGGCCAGGAGGTTCAATCTGCCTTTCTCCCTACCCTCTTGGGATTTTCTATTGGTGCTAAGAGCCCTACAGACTGCCCCCTTGAGCCTTTGCAGTCAGTCGAGCTGAAGTTTCTCTCTTTGAAAACCCTACTCCTGACTGCATTGGCCTCGATCAAGAGGATGGGGGACCTGCAGGCATTTGAGTTTGGGCCGGCTGACTCCAGTGCAACACTGAGTCCCTGGCCCGGCTATGTGCCCAAGGTTCCTACCACTCCCTTCAGGTACCAGGTAGTGAAACTGCAAGCGCTGCCCCTGAAGGAGGGAGACCCAGCCCTAGCTTTGAATCTGTCCTGTATGCACACTGCGACAGTATGTGGATAGAACTCAGAGCTTTAGGACCTCAGAACAGCTCTTTGTCTGTTACGGAGGACAGCAGAAGGGGAAGGCTGTCTCCAAGCAGAGGATGGCCCATGGAATAGTGGATGTGATCACCTTGGCCTATGTAGCACAAGGTGTGCCCTGCCCGCTCAGGTTGCGTGCTCACTCCCCTAGGGGTGTCGCATTGTCCTGGGCACTGGCTCGTGGTTTGTGGGTAGTGGCACTGAGAGGCCCTGTTCAGAGTCGGCTTGCGGTGTCCTTAACACCTAATTCTCCAGAGAGTTCCTTAACCAGGCAAACCCTGTCGAGTCCTCCAGCACTCCGGCATCCAGACGTGGCGGAGCGTCTGGCGCCAGGCCTTTCAGCCAATGAATTCTTGAAATCTGGGGTGTGAGGCTAGTGCCCATATGAGTGACTCTGTTGGTATCCCATGTGTTTTTTCCATGGTATTCCTACTAGAGCCGTGTTTCTCCTGGCAGAACATGTTCTGCCATCTCTAATGATGCAGCCTGAGCCATCTCAGAGACTTACATGTACAATGGGGCCCTACGGGTTACTTCACATGAGTAAATGTCACTTACCCCCTCTGGGAGGATGTGACTCCGCAGTGTGCCTCTTCCAAGCGGAAGGGAACACTTTCCCAGTATTATTCAAGTCCTACTGTTTGGGTTGCTCTAGGGACAGCAGTAGTTGAACCTTCTCTGTGTAGCCCGGTCCTATCGTCTGCCTTATAGGAAGGATCAGGAGGCCTACACATGGCGCTGGAAGGGGCAACTCCTGTGGCACTTTGGTAGGGATCCCAATTTCGTCGATCATCCAACGTGACTCGGAGTGACCGACTGAAAGGGAATGTCTCGGTTACGTATGTAACCCTCGTTCCTGAAGCAGGGAACAGAGACGTCACGTCCCGTCGCCACAGTAGCTATACCACCGCTGAGCGGCCGGGTCACCGGGTTCAGTTCCTCAACGAAATGAATTAATTGATGCGGTGCACATGCTGCCTCTTATACTCACGCTGTGATCAGCGGCAGCTGGATGCGTATTACCGCATGCCAATGTCCATTGGCTCATTTAGTGACACTCGAAGTGGATAGGTCTCTTTGGCGAGATCCCAATTTCGTCGGTCATCCGACGTGACATCTCCGTTCCCTCCTTCAGAGAACGAGGGTTACATACGTAACAGAGACGTTTCAGTACCCAGTGTCGGACCAGTGCCAGCTAAGTGTACAATTTTGATTTGCAAGATTGTCGACACTGGCGGTGTCGGCTCATTTTCAGTACCCAGACTCAGGCCAGTACTGGCTAAGTGCTACAATTCTTGTCGGCGTGATTGTGGCCCAATGCCGGCAGTTTTGGCAGCTGGGCTTGGGCGGTGTATTTGGGCCGATTCTGGGGCATCATTCATCTCATGTCTATGCCAAGTCTAGCAACCACAGCCGGGCTGAGTTATTTCTTCCAGCCTGCCAAATCTGGGCCATTATCAGGCTGTTTTGGCTACCTGGGTGTGTTTATTTACACGTGAGCAGCTCATGAGCCAGTGTTTTCAGTTTCTCAAAGCAGCTCAGGTCACAGTAAATGCTGCTCCGTGCAAACTACATCTGCTCTGTATTTGGGGTGCCTACAACATGCATTTGGGAATGCAACATGCATGGTTCATCATCCCAAACTTGTAATGAGAAGCACTTACAAACCGGCTGTTGTCGACAAAAGAGAAGCTATAGTAGCACCCTGCAGATTTCCACCAAAATGTTTGATGTACAGTATTTAAAAAAATAACAAATTAATCTAGCTATAAATGACAGTATTGTAATATTACATTTATATTATAAAATAAAATTACTGTATGAAGAGTGGGACGGGGCAGGGCCGAGAGCCGTGGGAGCGGAGCCGGTGGAGTTAATGATAATGAGCGACACCTGCGCCACTGACCGGTCTCGAGTCCCACGGAGGAGCTCCGGTAGGATAAAAGGAGGAGCGACGATGAGAGAGGACCAGGTCTGGACATTTATTTTGTGTTTTGTGTGCGTCAGTTGTCCGCGTTCATTTATTTTATTATTAAACTTGTTTGAAAATTCTTCCCATTCTACAAACTTTGCTACATACTTTTATAATATTATTATAATAATACTATATTATATATTATTATAGTATATATTATATACTATGTAGTATATTATATATTAAAATATTATACTTTTTAATGTTACAGTGATATACAATCATAACATTTTTGGCCAAACTGTCCAACCTTACAAACAAGCACAGCATTTTTATTTTAAATGCAATTGCAATTTTATCTGAAAAATCTAAACATTATCCAAAAATTGCACGGCCTAAATTGCAATTATAGTGATCCTACATTTACAAGTTCATACGTGCTTTTCTTTGAAAAACCAAAAGGCCACCACGGGATATCATCCAAATAATACCATTGGTTTTATCCCCACTTCATCAGGCTCCAAGGTTCAAAGTCTTTAACCTCAGCTGAGTCCTGTGATTATATGTCCCAAACACTTTTATACTTATAGCTTGAGGCTGATCTCCAGACTTAGCCTTTTAGGGTTGAAGCTACAGCAAATAATTTAGCACAGGGATCACAACGAGGCCAACAAGGTCGAGTGTGGGTGGGGGAGGGCTGATGGGAAATAAAAAAATAACAACAATGGCAAGAATGCAGAGCAAGAGCAGCTTACACAAATGGGCATCAGTCCCAGTGGTGATGAAAGAGCATCACTGCTGAGTGTTGGTGTTGGACTGACCAGCAGACATGCAAAAACGATCTCTGCCATGCATGTTGTTTCCATTATGCCGTCTCATTCTGTGCCTTAACCAGCCCTTTGGATAATTGTTAGATGTCTATAGCAATTGTGTTCTATGTTGCCTTCTACAGGAACCAGAAAACAGAGAGGTAATATAAAACTGAAACAACAGAATGAAGTAGCTATGTCTGCATCTGCACCAGAAAAACTCCAACTGGCTATCAGAGCAATGTCAAGTGACATGTCTCTATCTCTGCGTACCTTGCTGATATACTGGAAAGAGTGCCATTCCCCAGGGCTTGAATTTCATCACAGACTGGAACATATCGCGCTAGTTTTAGCAATCTACACTCATTAGACTTTATAAAAGAAGGCTGAACCGAGCCTGCCTAAAAAAAATGTCCTTAGCTCCAGCCAAGAAGAGTGGAACAAAAGATATCTCGAGAAGATGAGGGTAATGTATAAAGAATTAAATGATTTCATCCACTCACATTTTCTCACATAACTGTCCCTTTGTCACGGTTCACGGATCTGTGTGTTCATTCTGTGTGTCTGCGTGTTGTCCCCTGTCTGATTGCTTGTCAGCGTTGCTCCAGCAACCTCAGTGCTGATGAGCTAATGCGTTATCCGCTGCCTTTATCTGGTTCGCGTTTGCTGTGCATGTTGTCAGATCGTTGTTTGCTCATGCCAGTTTGTTCTCTCCAGTTCTCTGTCTCCTGTTTGTTTCCTGCCTCGGACTCCTGCTGTTTTGGATTGGCCCAGTGCATCGCAGTCTCCGTGCCTTGGAGATCTGCTCGTCTGCTTGAGATCTTCTATCTACTCACCGTGCTTCATTTCTCACTGTTTGTCAAATAAACGTCACTCCACTTGCAACTGGGTTCTGAGTTCTCATTCCCTGACAGAACGATCTGACCACAGATGGATCCAGCAAGTGCCTCAGAACTGAGAGAATTCTTACCAGCAGCAATATTCGTATGGAACAGCAAGAGGAACAGATCATGGCTACCGGTCGTGCCGTTCAGACACTGTTAACACAGGTCTCGGAGTTAACCACTCAGTTCCGACAGTTTAAAATAGAATCTACTCCACAGCCCACTGCGCTCAATCCCCCGACTGTTCCATCTGTGGATTATATCAATATCAGCTGACGCGCCGAGCCCCGTCTACCGCCTCCAGCGGTCTACTCCGATGAGCCCCTGTTATGTCGTTCATTTCTGGCTACATGTTCTCTTCACATCGCTCTCCAGCCTTCGTCTTTTCCCACAGAAGAGTCCAAAGTGGCTTTTGTGATCACTCTGTTAACTGGACGAGCAGACGATGTGGGAACAGAAGCACCATTGTTGTTCTTCATTCCAGTCCTTCTCAGAGGAACTCAGAGGAATTGGCTGAGTTACGTCAAGGAAATCAATCGGTGACGGATTACTCCATCGAATTTCGCACTTTGGCGGCGGAATGTAAGTGGAACTATGAAGCGCAGTGGGACATGTTTAGGCATGGGTTGGCCGTATTATAAATGAAATTTATAGAGTCTATCCTCCAGGTGGGGTCACGCACCAAGGCCCAGGCCGATCGCCACCGGTCAAAGCCTCCCATCTACCTCGTTGATCAAAAAGTGTGGTTTTCATCTAGAACATTCCTCTCCGTACCGTCTGTAATAAGCTTGCTCCTAAATTCATTGGCCCGTTTACTGTCACCAAGATTATTAGTCCGGTGGCAGTTTGCCTTAAACTTCCTCCAGCGTACAGGAGAATTCATTCCGTCTTCCATATTTCCAAATTAAAACCAATTTTTCATTCTACCATTAATCCGCCGGCCCCAGTTCCCCCACCGCCGCGACTCGTAGATGGGGAACTTGCTTATTCAGTAAAACTTATTCTGGACTCGAGGCGGAGGGGACGCGGATTTCAGTACCTGGTGGACTGGGAGGGTTACAGTCCGGAGGAGAGGAGTTGGGTTCCTGCTAGAGACATATTGGATCATTCACTTATTGATGATTACAATCATCAGGTATGTTCCCCTGGAAGCGCCAGGAAGCGCTCCTAGGGGGAGGGGTACTGTCACGGTTCACGTTGCTCTGGCAACCTCAGTGCTGATGAGCTAATCAGCACGGTCGCACCTGTTGTGCGTTATCCACTGCCTTTATCTGGTTCGCGTTTGCTGTGCATGTTGTCAGATCATTGTTTGCTCATGCCAGTTTGTTCTCTCCAGTTCTCTGTCTCCTGTTTGTTTCCTGCCTCGGACTCCTGCTGTTTTGGATCGGGCCAGTGCTTCGCAGTCTCCGTGCCTTGGAGATCTGCTCGTTTGCTTGAGACCTTCTAGCTACTCACCGTGCTTCATCTCTCACTGTTTGTCAAATAAACGTCACTCCACTTGCAAGTGGGTTCTGAGTTCTCATTCCCTGACACCCTTGGCCAATTCATTTAATTTTTCTTGCAAAAAACACCCTAATAGTATTCCCTAGGGTTTTCAGCAAGCTATCAAACTATACTTAGATTAGCCAAGATCGCACTCAGCAAGTCTGTTCTCAGAAGTCAGAGATTTGAGCAAGAACTGTCTTTTAAGCTATTCTCGAAGCTATTATTACTATTTAAAAGTTTGGGGTCAGTAAGATTTTTCATATGATGCGATTTCAAGTTTTGCTTTCTCTTTGGAGTGTTATAAGCTGATTGTGCATAGATAAGATCCTTGAAGTTGCAAAGACTAAAGTCTCAAAACCAAAGAGATATTCTTTATCAAAGTTAAGATTCTGCTACGCCCCTTAAAATAGCTCATTCAAACACGCCCCCACATGGCTACGTCACAATGTGGAAATATTTGCATAAGGCATTGTTTCAGTAACCGCAGTAGTGCTGAAGCAGCCTGTCAGGGAGAAGCTGTGTGTTTATAGGCTAATGCAAAAGCACTTTATTTGGCCTTCTGACAGTAGATGCATTTAGGAATCATTAAGATTACTTAGAGGCAATCATCAACGCATTTTATGGACGACCGTTTCATGAACCTAGGAGAGGAGGTAATTCTGACTTAACTATGACAATCTGGCACTTCTGAATCAGCGACTGTATTTTTTATTAAGTATTTGCTATTGACTGTTCAAATGCTGAGTTTTGCATGTGTGTGTGTGTGTGTGTGTGTGAGAGAGAGAGAGAGAGAGAGAGAGAGAGAGAGAGAGAGGGTCACAGCGCAGCGCGTCGTGTGTGTGTGTGTGTGTGTGTGTGTGTGTGTGTGTGTGTGTGTGTGTGTGGGCATGTTTATGTGGTTTATGAGGACACAAATTTGTGTAATGACATGGGTATGACATAGGTATTACAAGGAGAAGGTGATTTATGAGGGCATTTTCAGTGTCCCCATAATTTAAAACGCTTATAAATCATACAGAGTGAGTTTTTTTGAGGGAAAATAGAAATGCACAGTCTCCTGTGAGGGCTAAGTTTAGGTGTAGGACAATAGCACATACAGCTTGTCTAGTATAAAAACCATTACGCCTATGGAAAGTCCCGTAAACCATAAAACCAACATGTGTGTGTGTGTGTGTGTGTGTGTGTGTGTGTGTGTGTGTGTGTGTGTGTGTGTGTGTGTGTGAGAGGAAGATACGGTCACACAACGCGCTTGTGTGCAAACACATACAAGCTTCATCACTGTGTCTGTCATGCGACTCTGTTCCACTTTAGGGCTTGACTCTGTTCCACTTTAGGGCTTGATCTTATGATAAAACTTAAGACATTATTAACTGTCTTTACTTTAATTTTGAAAGCTAAAGCTCGCAATTATACATTTCCGACGCGGCTTGTGGTGTTCGCTCAATCACAATGCACTGGGTCAGTTGGCCAATCAGAGCAGACTGTGCTTTTCGGAAGGAGGGACTTTGAGGAAAACTAAGCATTTGAGAGAGGCGGGGCATAGAGGACCTAAAATAATGTACAGTATTTGAAAAAGAATGTGTTTTTTGAACATTAAATCATGTCAACATATTCTGTTACACCAAATACACAAAATAATGAGCTTTTTAAAAAAGCTTCATATGACCCCTTTACTGTTTTCAGTGAACTCTCTTATGCTGACCAAGGCAGCATTTATTTGCTTAAAAATACAGTAAAATCATCAATATTTTGCCCACTGCTCCGGGTATGTGTTCACGGTGTGTGTGTGTGTGTGTGTGTGTGTGTGTGTTCACTGCTGTTTGTGTGCATTTTGGATGGGTTGTATACAGAGTACAAATTCTGAGTATGTGTCATCATACTTGGCTACATGTCACGTCACTTTCACTTTCATATCTGTTTAATTCAATAGGCTATATCAGTTTTCTAAATTATTAATGTTTTTAAAATGTAATTAATTTGTGTTGGCAAAGTATTCCATGTAAATCAGTGTCAAATAATTCTTCAGAAATCATTCTGCAATGCTGATGTGCTGCTCAAGAAACATTTCTTATTACTATCAATGTCAAACAGTTGTGCTGCTTAATATTTTTATGAAAACTGTGATACTTTTTTCAGGGTTCTTTGATTAATCTGTTCAAAATACAGCATTTATTAATGTAAAAAAAATTATATTATAAAAGTCTTTACCTAATGTACACAGAATACATCATTCACTGTAACACCAGGCAAGAGCAAGAAAAAAGAAAATGGGATCATATCTGATTTCATGTTGAGTTTAAGCCTCCTGTGTTATGAACGAGAAACCTCTGAGCAATAAATGTCTATCTAGAAAAGCCTGCAAATACGAAAGTGCAAAAAAACAAATTACAAACGGAGCTTATGCATGACATAGAAGTGGGACAAGTGCTCTTGAAAACCCTCTGATGACAGCAGATACAAGAGAGTCGGATATGCCGAGGCGCGCACACGCCCCCTCGCAACGCCCCCTCGAAAATGAATTTCTCATTTTCTCATTTCTTGTTCCTCCCTCTGAATGTTTGGGTTTAAGGGGTAATCCCCTCTCTCTCCACAGTCTCCCACATGTGTTAGTGGTTGTTCTGACTGTTAAAATCCAGGACAACCTACACACCCCATCCTGCAGACAGCTGTTCCTCTACTCTATGTGGGTCAGCAACATCTGGACTGATAATCCAACTGTGGACGGATGGAAGGATGGATGAAAAGGAGAGGAATGCTGTGCTCTCTGGGAAAAAGACAGAGGCGAAAATTCACCAAAAACTGCACTGTTTGCTTGTCGTCTGCTCAATGCTGCACCCGCAACACCAGGTGTCAGTATAGTGGCACTTGAAGTATCGGTCAGCACAACATAAACTAAAAAATCTTCAAGGACAGCTATCAGTACCCATGTTTGCGTTGACAAAAAAAATGATTCATTTAAATGATCAGTGCATTTAGTGCAGGATTGCGAACACTTAGTGTACCGCATTCAAAAGTGCCGTAACTGTTCATTGAATTCGCCCCAGAGTTGTTTTTGTTGTGTGGGAAATCCTGAGGGCTGAGGAGGCTGAATATCTGAAACACAAGAGCCTCAATAAAATCCCTGCCAGCAAGAGAGCGGAGAGTGAATGAGCCACAGTACACCAGTGAAATAAAAGTGCAAGGCCGAGAGGAAAAAAGAGAAATGAAACGAGGGAGTTAAAGAGTGCATCAGAGGAGGGGAGAAAGAGCCAAAAGATGAATCTCACAACAAGAGTATCTTATTCTTGCATCTATAAAAAGCCAAAGGAAAGTTTTAATTGAAATTGAAAAAATTGATTTTTCTCCCCGCTCCTGCGTTTCTATCGCTCATCCATTTATGAGAAACAGAGGTAATCAGAGAATCAATCTGACCCGACAAGCAACTTTTGATCTTTCTAAATCAGCCGCCATCACTTTCTCTGCCTCTTCCTTTATAATCTGCCAGCTCTATCCCTTCCTTCATTTAATTTCATTTGCTTAAGACCCTTTTAATTCCTCTAAAGTTTCATTCTAATTGTGCAACCTTTGCATGAACCATCTCCCTTTTTAAATTCTCTCTCTCTCTCTCTCTCGCTCTTTTCCCAAAAGTCCTGTCCCAAAACCTATTGAGTTGTCTCTGTTGGCAGCAATTTAAGAAACCATAGCCGCCCAGCTGTTCCAAAAAGACGATAGCATAATTATGCCGGCCATTAATACACCACCATTTCAGGATATATCCCTTGTGGGGAATCCCATAATACTCAGAAGAAATCAAGGCTGTCAACTGATTAACAGTTTTAATAAAAATAATAACAGCATTATATTTATAGAAAACCCCTTAGTGATCAATAGACAATACATTATAGAGATGGATAAAATCAATGAATCGATATTATAAAGTAGCTTTAGAAGTCTTTTTTATTTTTATTTTATTTTTTTCATTGCACATTAGTCTTACCGGCCCACAGTCCATTTTACAATTTAGGGCCAGATTAACTGACAGATTGCACCAGCGTAAACGGTCTTTTGGCGCTAAAATAGTACTGTCAGGAGAAGACGTACAGTGAAGAATTAGTACTGAAAAGGCGTGGATAAAGTTATTTTTGCACCTGACCTAATTGAATATGCATTTGTAGAAGTTTTCTTTTCAGACACAAAATTTATCGGAGAGTGTTAAAATTAATCACGCAATGCAATTTACTAACGTTCGCGCTCATCAAATTATTATTATTAACACTCAAAAATGCATATGTTAAAGAAAGCAGTAATTTGCGCTGCTCTTGGTAGTTTCTAGTCATTATGCAAATTATCTGGCTGCGTGTTCTTTAATGTGCATTGTTAGTAAATCACCCTGCAGAATTTTTCCCATTAGTGCTTTTATGGAAATGCACTCTAATGCTAATTTGCCCTGTTTAGTAAATCCAGCCCTTAGTTTGTCAATATGTTTGAAAAGAACTTCGATATAACTGATCACGCTAAACAAATAACAAAGAAAATAAATTGACAGATGAATTGAGAGAAATGTATCTTACAAATATATCTAAAAAGAAAAAAATACGTTTAAATTAGGGATTATTTTATAATGACATAAAATTATATTTTTAAATGGTATTGTGTATTTTGGCCGCATGCATGCATATTAATTATTTAATGTTTTTAGTTATATAGTTATATATAATGAGTCACACTATGTGTAGTGTGCGCACCAAACCAAATCTGCAGGTGCTCTCATGAGAACCAGACTGAAAACCTTATGTGCAACCCTGCTAACTCTTATCTCTAACCTTAACCTTGGTTTAGTGTTGGTAGCACATCCGGATAAGTAGCATTATTGTTTGTCATGGTTGGATGTTTTTTTTTCCCTGTGCTCTGAGTTGAATCCATGAAGTCTGACCTTTTCTTGACAGGTAACTACATGATTGAGTTGACCAATGAAAACAAATGGAGAGTGGGGTTTGCGCTTGGTTTAAAATCACAAAAAAAGTCAATTTTATGCTAATCAGAGTAGTGCACAGTTAGCTTTGCACCATGTTAATTACAATCACTATTGGAGCGCTATTTGTGTGGCTGCCGTTATAGAGTGTTCCAATTCAGTCAGGTCAATCAGTCGTAGGTTCCATGAGGTTAATATGCTTTCTTAGAAGGTAGACAATAAGGCAGCTCACTATGTTTTGGAACAGAGCCATTTTCTATTTTGCCAGTCTTTTTCCTCTTCTTTGTGGTAGTGAGTAAAGAAATTACAACTAGTTTTTTTTCACCACTCACACACACACACACACACTTCACAAAATGAATCCTTGCGCTGACATTTTGACAATATACAAGAACATCTCCTATGAGCCAAAGGACAGACCTCCTTAAAAACACTGCGCTGAAATCCCCAATCCATTAAGTTTCTGAGATGATAAAGGCTGCCTGCCAATCTCTTTCCACAAGTGTAGTACAACACAGTAAATCTAAATGCAGATTTCAAATCACGGTTTAGCTGCTAAACAATCCTGTGTCTGAAAAACTCTAAAGCCATTTCTAGATGTTTCTAGATTTGGTTTAACATTTGAGCATAGCATTACACAACAGGACTCGTTTCATCCAGCTGTCAGGTATGGCTTTTAATAAAGACAGCAGGGGTCGAGCCCTGACCTAAATCAATGAATCTGCTTCACATTACTCGAGAGAGGGAGGGGCTAGAGGACGTAATAACAAGAACAGACTGAGAAAAAGAGAGAGAGCGAGAGAAAGATGGAGAAGGAAACAGAGAGAAAGAGCGAGAGGAAGATGGAGAGTGAGAAAGAGAGAGCTAGAGGAAGATGGAGAGTGAGAAAGAGAGAGAGCGAGAGGAAGATGGAGAAAAGACGCTAATGAAGGAGGTAAAAATAAAAATGAGGCTGTGTCCTCGGTGAGTGAGGTCCCTTCTGTCAGCTGACATTGTAGACGTCATTTCATACCTTCTTACCAACAGAGACTTCCGCTGATCTCAGAGAGATGGAAGAGCACAGGCTGGATGTGTATGGAGAGGTGGTTGGCCTTTTTACAATTTGTATTAATGGGACAGTATACAGAGGACAGGAAATGATGACGATAAGAGGGAATTTGGGCATTGGGAAATTATGTAAACTGCTGTTGTACCTTATCCAAGTCACTGTCATAAAAATAAAAAAAATATATATATATATATATATATATATATATATATATATATATATAGGGTCATATGGTGGCTTGAGCATTAGAGATATTATTGTGTGTGTGAGAGAGAGAGAGAGAGAGAGAGAGAGAGAGAGAGAGAGAGAGAGAGAGAGAGCAAAAATAGATTATATTTGCAGGAAAAATATGGCATAAGCAGACAGATGGACACATGCGCTCCCCCAGCGCATGACCTACACCTCCATTAACAAGCTTTCCGACACGTCGGCTGTAGTGTGCCGCTATTACACCATCCCTCCTTCACCCTAACAAGAGATACATAAAGAAATTCCTGGCATCCCTGCAAGCATACTGTAGGCAGATCGCTTGATCATAACAAACAAAAGCAACTAGGACCCGCTCTGAGCATGTAAGCCTGATAATCACAGGAGACAGGATGACCTCTGTGACCCGTGCATGAGCGCATGCGCGTGTGTGTCCACACGTGCATATATACAGTATGTGTGTATGTGTGTGTTGCATCATAAGCTGGATAGAGTTGCAGATGGTGCTGAAAGAGTATAACGGCTCATCTGTGGTTTATTGTTTCAGCAAGAATAATTTTGTTTCACTGCGGCTGCAGAAGGAATGCAGACCATTACATGCAATGATGGAGGGTTATTCTATTCAACAGAATACGATATTGACTAGCCTTTAACAACATGCTTTCTTGCAGTGACTCGATGAGTAAGCTGTATATGACTATACTGTTGTAGAATACAAGCATCTCTCAAGAAGAAAAGTGAAAAATCAGTACCACCATGCTTGAGTTTTTGTATTACATGAGCATTTTAGCATATTTCTATGCAGTTTCTAAGGTATTTTGTGTGATCGGAATTACAAAATAAAAAATATATATTATTAATATTAAATATTGGTGGTGCTGTCTAAAATGTGATTTATAAAGTGCTGTTAGTAGTGGTGCACAATTTGGTCAAATTATTTGTGATTATATATCAATATGACTATAAAATAATAATAATAATAATAATAATAATGTAACACTTTACTATTTGTCATTTGTTAACATTAGTTAATTTATTAACTAACATGAACAAACAATGAACAATGCATTTATTACACTATTTATTCATCTTTGTTAATGTTAGTTAATTAAAATACAGTCGTTCATTATTAGTTCATGTTAGTTCGCAGTGCATTAACAACTTGTAAACACAACTCGTGATTTTAATAATGCATTAATAAATGCTGAAATTAACAGTAAGTAAGATTAACAAATGCTGTAGAAGTATTGTTCAATCTTAGTTCATGTTTACTAATTTTGTTAACTAATATGAACTTATGAATCTTATTGTAAAGTGTTACCATAATAATAATAATAATAATTGTTATTGTTATCATTATTATTACTATTACTTTACATAATAAAATGTATATTATTATATAGTCATATTGATTGTAAATTCAAATATGATATTTTTCCTAAATAATCTTTTTATTTTATAGTTGAATATTTATAAAATTATATTTATATATTTATAATAATGATAAAAATAATTATAACTATTATAATTAAACATAAAAAGGTATATTATTTTATAGTGAATGCTGTGAGTAAATGATGACAGAATTTTTGTGTATATGGAAAAATTGCATCTAAATATGAGCAATAGTGATGCTTGCATTAGTAAGCATTGCTAAATCGTGAAGAAAAAACACTCACAGTTGTAAACACATATAGTTATCAAGTTACTTAGCCTGAGCAAGATGACACAGAGAAGGAGTGTTTGAAAAAAAGTGGTACAACGAAGTTAAAACTGAGCACATCTCCTTAGAGGAACTCAGGATTTTAGAAGCACTTATGGATATGTGTGTCACACAGAAAGGGACCAGCAGCCTTCATCCACATTGGCACAGCATCAGAGCACAAGAGGAAAGAATAGAGACTTGAGAGAAGGACACACACAAAAGCACACAAATACTATTTCACATTCCACTTTAAATGAGCTAAGTGCATTATTGAATTATACATAGCAGCATAACTTACTAATGTAACTGAGAGCTGACACATGAAATCAAGATCTTAAAATATTAAACATTTGGGCTGGAGCATTAACTGAAGCATTTCACAAACCAGGAACAGATCATGACGTTGAAAGAAAATAGACAGCCACCTATTGGAAAGGAATGCTGTTTATATTGAGCCGCACACTCATGCTCACTACAGGCTAATTTATTACACTGGTACTGGCATCAAACAGCATACATGGGGGACATGAAAGTCCCCTAGTGAAAAATAAATATACTAAAATGTATTTGAAAAACATTTGTTTCATGCTAAGTATACTACAAATTTACTTAATAAATATACCTTGCAATTGTAAATATACCATGCAACCCTGCTTTTGGTATTCTAAACTGGTGTACTTAAAGTCTGCTAAACTGAAATAACTCATGTTGTGCTTAGTGTACTATAATTTTTCAGAAAGAGTCTAAAGCCCAACTAAAGATATACTGCCTTATTTTTGATTGTGCTAAAGTGGAACTATTGCAAGTATACTTTAGGTACAAATATATTGCATTTAAAGACTGATATTATTCCAAGATCTATACAATCCTCATCAATAGTGACATCAAAACACATTTTAGGCTTAATATTAAGAAACATCCTCCACACATGGAGTTTCCACAAGTCTGGAAGCGGGTGCCAGAGGGTGCCCCGTCTCTGAGAAAGCAGATCCTTCCTCAGAGGAACTGGCCAGGGAGGAGCTGTCGCGAGGACCATGAGTTCCGGGAACCAGGTCCTGCTGGGCCAATATGGAGCCACTAATAAGACCTGCTCCTCGTCCTGCCTGATCTTACACAGTGTCTGTGCTAGTAGGCTCACTGAGGGGAACGCATACAGTGCTCAGCGTAAATGAGTACACCCCCTTTGAAAAGTAAAATTTTAAACAATATCTCAATGAACACAAAAACCATTTCCAAAATGTTGACAAGACTAAGTTTAATATAACATCTGTTAAACTTATAACATGAAAGTAAGGTTAATAATATAACTTAGATTTTTTCAGTTTTACTCAAATTAGGGTGATGCAAAATGAGTACACCCCACAACAAAACTACTAAATCTAGTACTTTGTATGGCCTCCATGATTTTTAATGACAGCACCAAGTCTTCTAGGCATGGAATGAACAAGTTGGCGACATTTTGCCAGATCTATCTTTTTCCATTCTTCAAGAATGACCTCTTTTAGAGATTGGATGCTGGATGGAGAGTGATGCTCAACTTGTCTCTTCAGAATTCCCCATAGGTGATCGATTGGGTTCAGATCAGGAGACATACTTGGGCACTGAATCACTTTCACCCTGTTCTTCTTCAGAAATCCAACAGTGGCCTTAGATGTGTGTTGAGAATCATTGTCATGTTGGAAAAGTGCACGACTACCAAGGGCACGGAGTGATGGTAGCATCTTCTCTTTCAGTATAGAGCAGTACATTTGTGAATTCATGATGCCATCAATGAGATGCAGCTCCCCGACACCAGCAGCACTCATGCAGCCCCACATAAGGACACTTCCACCACCATGTTTCACTGTAGGCACCATGCATTTTTCTTTGTATTCCTCACCTTTGCGACGCCATACAGTTTTGAAGCCATCAGTTCCAAAAACATTTATCTTGGTCTCATCACTCCAGAGTATAGAGTCCCAGTAGTCTTCATCTTTGTCAGCATGGGCCCTGGCAAACTCTAGGTGGGCTTTTTGTGCCTGGGCTTTAGGAGAGGCTTCTTTGTGGACGGCACCCATGCATGCCATTCCTCTGCAGTGTCGCCGTATTGTGTCACGGGAAATAGTCACCCCAGTTTGGCTTTCTACTTCTTTAGATAACTGCAGTGAACTTGCATGTCGATTTTCTTCAACCCTTCTCATCAGAAGACGCTCCTGACGAGGTGTTAACTTCCGTGGACGACCTGGACGTCTGCGATGGTTGCAGTTCCATCTTTTTTAAATGTTTGTACCACTTTTGCTACAGTATTCTGACTGATAAGTAAAGCTTTGCTGATCTTCTTGTAGCCTTCACCTTTCTTGTGTAAAGAAATTATTTTCTTTCTCAGGTCTTGTGACATTTCTCTTCAATGTGGTGCCATTGCTGACAGCATGAAATGGGAAGGGGTTTTCTTTAAGTAACACCCTTTTATAGTCAACTGTCACCTGTGTAATGAATAATTAGACTCACCTGTGGTTGAATTCTTGTTAAATTAGACATTTGTAGTCTAAAATTTAGCTTTGCTCCAGAGACTTTCAGTGGGGTGTACTCATTTTTGCATCACCCTAATTTGTGTAAAACTAAAAATTTTGTTCTCCAAGTTATATTATTAACCTTACTTTCATGTTATAAATTAAACAGATGCTATATAAAACTTAGTCTTGTCAACATTTTGGAAAATGTTTTTGTGTTCATTGAGATATTGTTTAAAATGTTACTTTTCAAAGGGGATGTACTCATTTACGCTGAGCACTGTATTTGCGCAGGCCCTGGGGCCAGCTGTGTGCCAGTCCATCCATGCCGAGCGTTGCCTCAGATAGGGAGTAGAACCACTGGCAATAGTGGTTTCTGGAGATGCAAACAGGTCTACCTGACTCCAAATTAGCTGGACCACTTGGGTATGGAGTTTCCACTCCCCGGGAAGTGCCGTTCGAGACAGCTCGTTGGCTGTCTGGTTGAACACTCCTGGGATGTGGATGGCAGGAAGTGACCTCCGATGCTTCTGACTCCAGAGGAGGAGGTGGCGGGCGAATTGCGACTAGGGATGGGTATCGTTAAGGTTTTAACGGTATTACTACTCTTATCGATACTGCTTATCGATCCGGTACTTTAATGGTATTCTTATCGGTACTTTTTGTTTATATATATATATATATATATATTTATGACAGATTAGGAGCTGAATTAACATTGCTTTATATTCTGAAATGTTAAATAAATAAATATTTCATTAAATAAATATAAAACATACATTTGTAAATGCACCAGAGTGCAGGCATTTTTAGTGTTTTATATACATAAGATAAGATACAGTAAGAACATGAACAAAGAAACAAAGTTAAACAAACTGACAAATATACCATTTGTCATACCATAAAACAAACGTACAAATGAAATGAAAAAAACAGTGCTTTCATTTTTCCATGAAGGTCTACTAACATTAATGTTCAGGTAATAGCTACAAAATAAATCTAAAAGTGATCAAATGTAAATTAACACTGCATAGTGTTCACTGTATGTATGGGTAGATTAATGCTTATTAAGGCTATAACTTTATTCAGATTAAGAGCTGTGGGTGATTTTCTCTTTGCATTTTGTTCTTTGATTAACATTGATGAAGCACCAGTCTGTCACTTTAAGACAAAATATTGACACACATCGGATTTTCTCCCAACTGTTCTCGTTCACTTTAAGACATGAAGTGTGTTTAAGCAAATAATCTCCAAGCTGGCCATTTTTCATATCCAGCAATTTAGCAACTGTAAAGACGGCATTTTACAACAATCGACAAATGATTGATCTGATTCTGACGTTAAGCTTTGGTCAGGGAGGAACGAATGTGCACCGCTGTGAAAGGAAGGAAGTTGTGCTAGAAGAAACGCAGCTATAATCCTTAGAAGCCAAAAAAATAATAATTAAATAAACTTAGTTTAATATAACCCAGGTCTGCTACCCGGCTCAGGTCGGGTAGAAAATAGAAAGCGGCAAAAATAGAATCAACAATCTTCACGATAGATCAAAATCTCTACCAAATCTGTACCTTGACAAATTTATACTGGTTAATCATGTCTACCTGTATATCACACACCACTAGTTCTAGTTCTAGTTATCACCCTTGCTGTTAAAACAGTTAGATGTTGAATCAGTAAGAGGCCTGTATCTATGAGTTCATTCAGAAAAGGATTCATCAGACTGAACTCACAAGTTTGTAAATCTTTTTGTATGATTCATTAAAATAACTTGCTCATAAGAGTCATTTGTTCATGTCTGGTGTTGTATGTTGCAAAAAACGCAAACGTACTGCAGTTATATTGCAGTACATCACCTAAAATGTATATATTTTCCAATTCCAGTACAGCTGACATATAGCAAATCAATGTAGCTTAAAGTTCAGCCAACAGAAACCCCTCTACAATTTGTTTTCACTTTGGATGATCCAATCAATTCCCAATGCATTAAATCAACTCTCACTCAATTTTTTTTATTATATCCCATTCGACTCAGAAAGGTCAGATTACATAAGCAAATTTGTTTGTGAATCTCCTTCCATGTTGACTTTAAAATGAAATAATTTAGTGCAACCAGCTGCACTGTGCAATTTAATAACTTTCATCCATTTGAAATGTCACTATACTCTTATCACCTCATATTAATATGAATCTCCAGGGAACTTGGACAAGAATACAGAGACAGAGTTCGGCAGAGAATGTATCCTAGTTTAGCCTCCATGAGCCTTTTATATGAACATAACATCAACATAGAGATATATCAGATGGATAATCTCCCCGCTGTACAAGCACAGATTAATTCAGATAACACCTTACTCTGCTCAGCCTGCTGACACAAATGCACACAGAAGGTCTGCTATTTTGTTATTGTAGATGGATTAAAAATATATGGCAGTACTTATCAAAATATTGCAATTAGCACGGTTTGGATTCACCCCAGAGTGTTGCTTCAAAACCTCTGCAAAACTACTGATGTTTAACAAATACATTATTTCTTCTTCAAAGGTCCACCTGCTTGAAGTTGCTGAGGGGTCGGTTTGTGAGTTCCTGCTGCTAGATTTGGTGGCAGTCTCCTGCCAACCAGTCTAACACTGGCTGACGGTTCAGCTGCGAGAAGACACAAACACATAAATCACCTCGCAGGGCTGTGGAGCCGCCTGCTGCTGCCCATTCCTGAGATCGACAGTATCTCCTCAAACTGGGCCTGAAGGTCATTAGTCACAATCAGGGTAGAAAAACATACAGAGCTCGGTTTCAGTAGCCTCATTTTTAGCATATTAGATCTGGAGAACCTGAATTATGGAGGCGATGTAATTAGAATGCAACTTCTGCTTTGGATTTTCAATTTTTCCTCTGGGACGTGCAATGCAGTGGAGTAAAGCGAAGGCAGCGTATCATTCATCCCTCCGGAGTTACCTGTTGCGTGAGTCCCTCTGCAGCTGTAAATCCCACTGACTGGGATTTGGGCATCCGCTCTCAGTGTACTATCTCGAGGAACACAAATAGCTTTTCGCAGAGAGTCTGATCTTATTAGTGAAAGAGGTGATCAAGGTTGTGAGCAATTCAGTTTTCAAAGACATCATCCTGTCAATATCGGAAGACAAACCCAATCTCCTACAAATGAAGTTAGGAATTATATAAACACAAAAGAAGTGTGAACTGAATGTGAACTGAATGTTTTTGAACACTTAATTGCATGGCAATAACAATGTATTAAAGTTTAAATATATATGCAATTAGATACAACTTTAGAGTGGTTTAGTAGTACATTTTAGTAGTACTTAAGCAATGAGTACATATTTTAATTTAATTGAATAAATACTTCTGTTGTCTTTGAAACATGGTTAAAGTGTGCAGCGAAATCTCTCTACTTGAGAGCACTGTCATAAAAAAAACTATAAAATCCACTGCAGTAGTGCTGACCACCTTTAAGGGATAGTTCACCTAAGAAGGAAAATTCTGTATTTAATTGATCAGACTCAGATATTTTGGATGAAATTCAAATGCCCTCATCGATGTCCTAACTACCTTTCTGGGCCTTGAACACGGTAGTTGCATTGCTGTCTTTGCAGGGCCAGTAAGCGCTCAGATTTCATCAAAACATCTTAATTTGTGTTCTGAATTTGGGCTGTGCGATTAATCGAAATCGAAATAAAATTGTGATTTCTAAATCGCTTTATAGCACGATTTTTTCCGCGCCCCCGGCCCCAACCTCCCGCAGTATGTTATCCGAACCAATCAGAATGCAGCGCACCTAAATTGAGCGCGTGAACAG
The DNA here is from genome assembly GCA_027564155.1 of Gymnocypris eckloni scoliostomus. Classification (NCBI taxonomy): domain Eukaryota; kingdom Metazoa; phylum Chordata; class Actinopteri; order Cypriniformes; family Cyprinidae; genus Gymnocypris; species Gymnocypris eckloni. The sequence continues at coordinate 17,723,537 of CM050421.1, read as the reverse complement.
AACAGACCGGGCATACAGATAGATAGTATGCTAAAGAAACAGGGAAGATGAGTTCAGAACAGGATAAGGACTTGGTGGCCAAAAGAAAATGCATGTTGCATGTTGTTTTGTTGGATTTGATTAATCACATATACATATAATATATATATATATATATATATATATATATGTATGTATTTTGCAATATGTCTGTTCTAGAGACATGTTACAACTTTGTAAGGTCTAATTGGTCTAATTGGTTTCCTTTGGAAATATGTTTCAAATTCACACAGAATGCATTTATAACTGTAAAGCATGTCTGTTTGTGTCAAAATCGTGATTAAAATCGAAATCGAAAATAAATTCAAGAAATCGTGATAGTTGTCCACATCGCACAGCCCTATTCTGAATATGAACAAAGGTCTTACAGGTTTAAAACAATATAAGTATAAGTAATTCATTTTCTAAATTAATTTTAATTTTCACAGGATTTACATTTTTGGGTGAACTATCGATTTAACAAAGGAATAACTAATAAGTTTGCCTAAAAATATAATTCAAAAAGCCACATACACTACCACTCCACACCAAGTTTGTAATAATTAAAATTTGAATGTTTTGAAGAGTCTCTTATGGGCAACAAGGCTGCAATTATTTGATCAAAAATACAGTTTTTTTATTACAGTTAGGGATTTATTACAGTTATTATTACAGTTTCAATTAATTATTTTTGATCTCCTTCTTGCACTGCTTTAGTAAGGCTAGAAGTTGGTGAGGTTTCCTTAAGGCTAGAAGAACAGGTTATCTGGCTGACAAAGGTATAAAACACCATGGCTGATTAGAACATCTCAGCACTTTAAAGCTCAGCCTGCAGTTACTTGTCTGAGCTTGTGAATTCTGCTAACCCTGGTTTCTGGTGGTCTTCAGGCACTTAACAACTGCTAGACAATGACATACAAATCACATCTGTTCTTCCGACAGATGCTTGTTCCAATTGTCATATTGAGCCAGAGTACCGACATGTTCCCGAAGCCTTCATTACCAACATTTCAGAATCCACTAATGAGGAATGAGAAAGCAAACAGTGGAGAGAGCATTAGCAGAAGAGCTCCAACTGTAGTCTCTGTGGCTACATCTAAATCACATCAGGGATTGTATGCCATATCTTCAATTCAAATTTATTTAAACTATATTTAACCAATCTGACAATACAAATCATTCCAAAGTTCCCCAGTAGAAAAGCCACCGCATCGACAGCAGCAAGGAAAAACTCCCTAAGATATTTAGTAAGACTAAAAACATAAGAAACCTCCTCAGGCTGGCACGTTTAAATGTACATAAACAACCTTGTGGATGATCTTTATAGAGCTTTATTTAGCTTTGTTTTGAGGATATTCCTTTTGAATATAATTCATAAAGGTCCTTAGTCCAGTGTCATACTGCGTCAACGTCAACTCGAAATGATGAAAGAGCGTAAACAATGCTATCTTGTAAGTTTTTTTCTAACCTTTGTCTTACTTTCATTACTTAACAATAAAACCTACACAAAATAAAAAGTTGTGGTCACATTGAACAAGAATATAATGTAAATAATAAGTTTGTAGAAATTAGTGATTTATCATTCAGACCAATCGATCAGACAATATTTGTACATTTTAACAGATTTTTTTAATATCCACTTGTGTTATATCCAAAAGTATTGCATTCACCCAGGATACTTTACCTTCTCTCACAAAACTACAGCATTCCCCTGATAATCTTTGTATTTGCTTGCAAAAAGACTGCAATATAGTTTTCCTTCTCATATTATTTCCAAAGGTTTTGTGATCAAACACAATGTTTCTCAGGAGAAAGCAATATAATAAAGAAATACATATTTTTCCACCCATCTATTTTTTTAACATCACTATTTCCTTTTAGGGGCTTCATTCACAAACAACCTTGTCAACAGATACTAAACATAAGCAACTAAATTTGTATGGTTAAATTATTGTGTGAAATTTCTCTTGTTTCATCATATGCTATCATTTAACTGTTTTATTTATCATTTATATTATGAGGGCCAGGCTGATTTGAGATTATTGGCCCAAGAATGATCAACTGACAGCTTTCATAGTATAGTTTATTGGCATTTTTAAATATGTATAGTGATTTATGATTAGAAATGTGGGTCACACTTTATTTTAAGGTGTAATTATCTCTATTAACAAACTATTAACTATGATTTTGCCTCAATAGACTACTAATTTGCTGTGTATTAATAGTTAGCAAGGTAGTTGTTAAATTTAGGTATTGGGTATTAGGGATATACATTATGGGCATGCAGATTATGTTGTTTATGAAACAGCCAATATATTAATAATAGGCATGCTAAGAAACAGTTAATAGTAAGAATTGGTCCCTTTACTAAAATGTTTAGTAAACTGAAATGTGTAACAAAATGCTATAGTTTAACCACAATACTTACATATATCAGACATGCTGGTGTTGGCCAAAAATGCAGGCAACCACTAATATCCAACAATCAAACATTAAATAACCTATATTAATATATTACAAGCAAAAAAAAAAAATGTAAAGCCTCTTCAGGACATATCTGGTCCCAATTTATTCTGTGATTTTGAATTTTTTTGTCACACCAGAAAGTACAACGGATTTTTGGGAAGTTTCCATTAATGGAAGCAGAATGTAGCACAGTACAATCCCATTTTTAACACTACACAATGAAATGTGCCAGGCTCAGAGGACATCTTCCATCCCACATAATTATTCTCACCACACCTTAATTGCCCAGGGCATCATAGTATTCAGGTCAAGGAGAACTGATCTCTCTCTCTTCACAGGTCTCCGACGATGAACAAAACAGGCTTCAAAGTGGCCAGTCATGTTCAAAATGCTGACCCTTATGGATGTCCAGACATCAGCCTGACAAGCCAACCTCAGCACATCCCATGACAGGACAGCAAGACGTGTAACTCTTTCCTATCAAGCTTGAAATTTCGATTCAAACTCATGGTTAAGAGACGATATACTAAGGATTAATTTTGATAAGTATGACGGCAATAAATTCATTTTTAATATCAATTATACAGAGTTGTTCACAATAAGGCTATACGGTCAAATTGGTAAAAACAAATATATATGCTAAAACTATATGTGGTTTTCAAACCACTGCAGTAATATCCCCAAATAAGGGCAAACTGTTCCACCTATTTAGTGGGAGGGCTTGGGAAACTGTGTTAAGGGTTGGGATACGGAAACAGAAAAGTCTCAAAAAGTATGTTATTTGAGACATTATGGAGCCCACTATCCCATTTCCTGTCTTGATGAGGCCAAGACTAAAAATACACATCCCCTTTCATCAGAACACAAATTGCACCCTCAGCACGAATTTCTCCTTCAACCGCTATCATGTAGCACAGCACACTCAAAGCAGGAACCGAACCCCCACCATCCCCATGCCTGGGATCAAATGTGCCACACGGTTGGCTTACTTTGATCCTGTAATGGGTTGTGTCTGTGTAAACTGTGTTGACCTCACTAGTCTACAAGAACACTATCTTGGCATGACTCAACAACAGCGTTTCAGACCAAGGGTGTGTGAAAACTAATTGCCTGCATTGACTTTCAACGGTTGCACTCATTTTTATATTAGTATCCATAGATCCTTTGAGAATACTGGCAATAAGTGTTCATTATATAATGAGAGTGGGGGGTGAAAAGATTTCAAAGTTATAAGAGTCCTTGTGATTTACTTTACAGCAGTGGTGTCCAATGCTGCTCCTGGAGGGCCAAAGTCCTGTAGAGTTTAGTTCCAACTTTAAATAAATACACCTCTGCCAGATACTCAAGCTTTTCAGTAGAAACTTTCAGCTGCATTGGACATAATTTTCACATAATTTTCAAAGAGTTATTTTTTATCAGTTCTAATTTTTTTATTAGAAAAATTATTTCATTCATCTTCCTTAACAACTACTACAACAGTGGTCTTGAACTTTATACTGACACTTAAAGGCATGGATGACAAACCACATAAGTTATGTATGGCATGGTAGAAATTACCATTTTACCAGCATATTAAAATTAATTCAGCAAGTGAAAGAGTTCAGTAATGGGGAGGTTGTCAAGAATGAGTAGTATTTATTTGGTCATATGATCTCAACATGACAGCGTACATGAGGAGCCACCATCCCTATGTAGAATTAGTTCAAATTGCAAAAAAAAATAAACATTCCTTTTTTTATAAAACCTATCATTTCTGTATGTGAAAATCTTAAAGGGTAAATAATCTCTGAACTCTTTAAAATGACAGTTTTCTAAACTTAAAGGATAAATATTGCAACTTGAATCCACTACACTGCTTTCTTTTTCTCATTTTCTTCTGTGAACTTCTGTGTTGGTCTAAATTTCTCAAACGAGGAAACCCCTACGCTAGTGACTATATATTTGAGTAGTCAATGTGCAGCTTGTATAGAAGTACAAATTTACTGTCCTCTAAATATAACTCAGCATATTGTCAAAATAATTGGCAACAAAAATGAGTACACCCTAAGTGAACATGACAAAACTGTGTCCAAAGTGTCAATATTTTGTAGGGGCACAATTGTTATCTAGCACTGCCTTAATCCTCCTGGGCATGGAGCATCCTCTTCCACTCCTCCATAATGACATCACAGAGCTGCTGGATGTTAGACACATGGTGCTTATCCACCTTCCTCTTGAGGATGCCCCACATGTGCTCAATAGGGCTCAGGTCTGGAGACATACTTAGCCACTCCATCACCTTTACCTTCAGCAGCAAGGCAGTTGTCATCTGGTGGTGGTGTGTTTGGGGTGGTTATGTTGGAAAACAGTTTCTGAATGGAGGGCATCATCTTCTGCTTCAGAATGGCACAGTACATGTTGGAATCCATGTTTACCTCAATGAACCGCAGCTCCCCAGTACCAGCAGTAGTCATGCAGCCCCAGACCATGATGCTACCACCACCATGCTTGACTGTAGGCAAGGCACAATTTTCTTGGTCCTCCTCACCACGGCGTCGTCACCAGTGTTGGGGGTAACGCATTACAAGTAGCACAAGTTACGTAATAATATTATTTATTGACTGACAGTGCGCTGTGTGAACATGATCCTACTGTAGTTCTAATCTAGACTAAATGTGAATGTGTATTCATTCATCCCACTCGCAAAAACATATTCAGTATTCATCAAAATTAAATAAAACAGTGAAATGCAAACTCAGAATATGACGCAAACCTGCAATAATTAAGTGTTAAACAACACAAATATATCTAATCTCATTTTATTAACCAATTTGTTTGCTGCTGACCTTTGATGATCCAGTTCAACCATACTAATAAGCAAAAAATACTTTAGAAATAAAAGAAACTAACAATTGTGCTTCATTGGGTTTTTATTGCTGAAGAAGAGTGTTGAACCTTCTTCTCCTGCGTTCTTCTGTACAGACGTGATTTACTTTTCCTTCAGCCTGAGGTTTATTCATTACACTTTTTGGTGTGAAAGGGCTTTTACATTAGCTATAAATATAACTTCTTATATTAAAAACAAACAATCAAGCCCTGCTCATATTTAAAAAGTAACGCGAAAGTAACACAAAAGTAATGTAACGCATTACTTTCCATTAAAAGTAACTAAGTAACGTAATTAGTTACTTTTTTAGGGAGTAACGCAATATTGTAATGCATTACTTTTAAAAGTAACTTTCCCAAACACTGGTCGCCACACATGCTGGACACTATATGAGCCAAAAAAGTTGATATTAGACTCATCAGACCACAGGACATGGTTCCAGTAATTCATGCTCTTCGCCAGGTTGTCTTCAGCAAACAGTTTGCAGGCTTTTTTGTAAACCAGCTTCAGAAGAGGCTTCCTTCTGGGACTACAGCCATCCAAAACGACTTGTTGCAGTGTGTGTGGGGTATGGTCTGAGCACTGACAAGCTGACCTTCCCCTTCAGCAACCTCTAAAGCAATGCTGGCAGCACTCATGCGTCTTTTTTTAAGCCAGCTTCTGCACCTGATGCACAGCACAAGGACTTTACTTCTTTGATCGACCCTTGCGAGGCCAGTTACAAGTGAATCCCGTCTTGGAAAACCTCTGTATGACCCTGGCCACTGTACTGTAACTCAGTTCCAGGCTGTTACAGAACTTCATATAGCCTCGGCCATCTTTGTGGAGAGCAACAACTCTAACTTTAAAATCCTCAGAGTGCTTTGCCATGAGGTGCCATGTTGAACATCCAGTGGTCAGTATGAGATTAATTGTACTCAAAGAACCTACTTTTAACTGCTCTAAAACAAGATACACAAATGCGTATGGTCCTGTCAAGCAGACAAAACATGAACATGATGAATAGGACATGTGGCTTTGCATGGTTAAACAATGTATAGCTGTTATCACGGGTGTACTCACTTTTGTTGCCAGCTTTTTTGACAATAATGGCTGTATGTTTTAGTTATTTTCAGAGGACAGTAAATCTTTACTGCTATACAAGTTGCACATTGACTACTCTAAAATATATCCAAGTTTCATTTTTATAGTATTGTCCCTTGAAAAGATATCCTAAAATGATTACCGAAATGTGAGGGGTGTACTTACATTTGTGAGATACTGTACGTCATCCCAAAACACCAAGAATGACTCTCATTAAGTTCAAGAGTTCCTCCTAATTCCCCAGTGTCAATGAAAGGTCGTCCAAGACACGACAGCAAAAAGAACTGACTCACCAAGGCCCAGTTCATGCTGAAAACAAGCCATTCCATCTGAACAGTGGGAAGATCCACAGAAAGAGCCAAAACTACGTCAGACTGGACATACAGAAGCACTGCCGGTCAGCATGACCTCACAGAAAAGGAGACAGAAGTACTTGAGACAACTTCACATTTCGGTCCCCTAAATATCAGCGTTCTAGAGGTTACCATACTTAAGCAGGGCACTTGTGCTTTTTAACACTGGCCACAGACTTAATGTGCTCTTAAGTTTCTATGCAGCCAGTGAGCTTAAAACACAGCATGGTATTGATTGCATTTACTCACAGACAGAGGCTCACCAAGAAACACTTGAGCACACAAAAGCACACATCCTACCACACACACTCTCCCTGTAGAACAACATAGCATTTCTGAGAGAGCTCCTTAGAATCAACCACAGCACGGCTGCTGGGAGTAATTGGCCTTCCTTTCAGCAGCCTAATGAAAGGCACGGGGCAAGGCTAGATTTGGATATACTATGGAAAAAGGAAGCAAGAAGTTCTCAGAGGGGGTTAAAAGCCACATCCTCACTTGAATAGGTTCTCAAACGTACAATCACATCCCAAAGCGAAGCCACAATCGGGCTGAGTGGAACACAGTGGTCAGGTGAAAGGAGCACGCAGAGCTTGGTTACTCACAGTGTTCAAATGAGCAGTATAACGCTCAGTCACACTAAAGCAAAAAAGTGAAATCTGAAATTCTCTAAATTTTAAATGCCTCTAAAAATTTCTGTAGGCCTTTTTAATTGCAATCTCTCTGCTGCATTGAAAGTAATGGTACCTCCGATCTGTTTTCCATATCTTAATTACAAAGGGCTCTGTAATTTATTCTAACAACTAGCATTAACTCACAAGCCAGTGTTTTACGGACCTGTGTTTCCGCTAACGTATGTCATAAAGTTACATTTTATGAGCAGCAAACTACAGCTTCTTTGCAGTAAGTGCATTTGCCGTCACTTATTATTGAAAACGAACAAAGTGGATGAGATCCACCTTTCATTCAGCCTTTCACCAAAGCCAAAGAGAATCATGTGCTTCGAGCCACTAAAGCAGGGCTTCTCAAAGTCCGGACTCCGGTCCGGATCCGGACCGAGAGGGAATTCAATCCGGACCCGCCTCCACTTGATATTTCAAGCGCACTCGGACCTCCGTGCGGTGTGCTTGCGCGCACACACACGCACACACACACACGGGCGCATGGACCAGTGTTGCAGTGATTACAGACTCTTTTGTAAGACAAAGCACATAGCAACTAGCGACATTTTGGATAAACCTTAGATTTCATTCAGTAGAATAATGTCACCGGTTTCGCCCCGACGAGCACGAGGTTTCGCCTTCACGACGCAGTCTTTCTCCACCGGCAGAGTTAGCACCATATTCAAAGAACCGAACCGAACCGCAGCAGACTTCTGAATGAACAAGTACAAAACAGCATTTCCTAAAACCTATCACTGTTGACTGACTTGCATATGAACATGTAGTTCTACTGTAAAGGGTTGAAATATGAACAACGTTTGTGCTCCATGAAATATATATTTAAAAAAAAATTATAGTTAAAGGTTTTGGCAATTCAGTTGAAGTGACTGCAGATTACATTGAAGTACTATTTCAGAAACATAAAATATGTAGACCTAAATGAGAACTGCTTTATTGGGCATTTAGTTGTATAAAAATGCAGTACTGTTGAGTAACTCTTATTATAAAAATAACCATGGTTTTATTATAATAAAAGTGTAGTACAAATTGTATTTTTTATTTTGCATAGTGATTACAATTTATATAACCAGTTTTACTACAAATACAATGGTTACACTATGGTTAGTGTAGCAAGGCCATGGTTAATTTGTGATTATCATGGTTTAATAGTAACCAAATGTTTTTTTGGTTTTTTATTTGTATAAAACTATGGTTAATTTTCGTAAACACAAGTACACCTGATGACGTCATAAATATGATAATTAAGCATATATCAAGTTGAATTGTTATATAAAGTAATAAGCATGTTTATAAAAACAAGTTTTGTAATAACAATTATTTCAGACCTTTTGACATTGATGATAATTCCGATTCGGACCTTTGAATGTAAACTTTGAGAACCCCTGCACTAAAGAAACCAGCAGAGTGAGAACTAATGAGACAGCTGATGAGACCACGAGATTTCTAAGAGAAATCCAAGGAAAAGCCCCGACGGGAGATTCTAGCCTCACAGGGCAATGCATGTGTCCAAGCACTGATCACATACTTTAAATGGTGCTGTTTATGGCATGCAGAATCTACAGAGCCCTTGAGTCACTCGTCTTCTGTTTTCTCAGTCTACACTTAGATACAAAGTAACTTTCAAAGGAAAGCACAATCTTCAAATAAATGATTCATCCAAAAATCTAAATTATGTCATTATTCCTTGTTGTTCCAAACCCATATGATTAAATTTTTTCACTGAACATAAAAATAGTGATTCTTTTGAAAAATTATTATGCTGATCTTCCCACAACAGTGGTAAAATTGAATATGTTCATCATTCAAAGCTTTGACTTGGAATATAGTCCAAGAGTTATATGGACAAATTTGAAACATAAACATAAAAAAACATAACAGCTCAATCCCCAACAAAATCTATCATATGAGCCCATACACACATTAATCTTACACACTTCTCAGCACATCTTAAGCAAAAAAATCCCTGAATCCCCCCCCCCCCCGACCTGATGGCATAACCCTTCCATCGATCATTGTGCGACTTTGAATAAAGTATGTCCTGAAGGGATTCAGTGGGACCAGCAGCCTGATTACAAACAGACTGTGAGCCCGCATTTCCAACTCTTATCTTCTTACATAACCGTAGCCTTCACAGATATCAATGGCATGGATAAAACTCATTCATATGTAAGTGTGTGTTCCTCAAATTTATAAACGGATTGTTTTTTGGTGTTGTTTTTGTTGTTTTCTAAAGGATGGGTTTTTGAAAGGAAAATGTGGGACCCCTTGGACCTGTGGGCCCCTAGAACCATACAATATATATATATATATATACATATACACACACACATAAATTGGACCAGAACTATCCAGTGACATTTCATTTATTTATATATATATATATATTACATTTTTGTTTTTTAACTGTGAAGCAATGATACATTTGCTGTCTGTTGGTAGTACGGTGTTTCATAAATATCGTACAGTAGCCAATAGTACACTGGCTATTACAGTAAACTATAATATACAGCCTACTGTATGGTTCTTTATATAGGCCTATCTTTAATCGAATCGATTAAATAATTCGCTGGTTATTTTAAAAGCATCGTAAAACTGCGTCATAAAATAAGCTATGCAGTCACTTTTTTCGATATTTTTGTTGATTAACAAACTGCTGTTTGAGTCTACTGCAGCGTAATGCACGTTGCCAAACAGTATGCTACTCTTCATAATAACTCCATTTACATGTAGATAATTGCTTCAGGTTCAGAGTATTTTTGCATTGACCGCTTTTCGAGCTATTGACTGATCCCAGCAGCCGAGGGTTTCCTGCGCAGGATCCATGTCCCGCTTCCTCGAGCTCTTCAGACGCGCAGTTTGAACAATAGCATCGCCTGACTGTCCAAACAGAATAACTGGAAGCTCGTCCGTCGAACGCGACCCCTGACCCATCAAAACATTACTTACATCCGTCATAATCACAAAACTATCACTTCACATATAAAGTGCTGTTCATACGACATGGAGGCTGCACAATGACCCCAATCCCGTGCTGTGAACTATCCATCAATGGAGCAGTTCATAATAGGCTACGTTATTTTACATTCGCGTTATGTGTGTCTTTTTTTTTATTGTATTTGTTTTGTCGCTTTTTTGCAGCTGCAGGCTTTACTTTCAATATCCCAAACAGCTCATTATTTTTCGCGTGCTTATGATGGGATGCTATTTGAAAATTCAGACTCACTGCAAGAGGAGAGCCAACGTTCCGTCATTAAGAATTAAACAAATATTAATATTTTACAGTAAGTAAGCAAGGCGCGTTGATTGGCCATAATATCAGGCTTACCGTATCCAAGAAGGCGAAGTTTCCCTCGATGCGTTGATATGTTGTGGAAGGAGAGCAGACTCTTATGGTCCAGCGATACTGTCTACTGCTGCCGCGCGCTGCACACCATGTTATCGGAGGAACACGAGCCGCGGCGCTGCTCTGCTGGAGGAGGAGGCTGTGCGTCTACGGAACTGCACCGGACCAGCGGATTTAAAGCAGGGGAGGGTGTTGGTAGGATTACGTGGTGCCGTTTTAATAAGATGTCACTACGCCCAATGGGACCGCTGCTACTGTGTCGGGGTCCATAACGCTTCTTTTAGAGGTACAACAACACCTAAAAAAGAAGCTCATGTGGAGTCACGAATGAAAGCTGACTGGAAACCTTAGCGTGGCTGCAATTAAACCTTGGTTTAAACCTTGGGGTCCAGCCAGGAGTATAGGATACATTATGTGATAGATAGATAGATAGATAGATAGATAGATAGATAGATAGATAGATAGATAGATAGATAGATAGATAGATAGATAGATAGATAGATAGATAGATAGATAGATAGATAGATGATAGGTAGACAGACAGACAGACAGACAGACAGACAGACAGACAGACAGACAGACAGATAGATAGATAGATAGATAGATAGATAGATAGATAGATAGATAGATAGATAGATAGATAGATAGATAGATAGATAGATTTGTGATCTCACTGCATGTGGCCCCTGAGAGCCCGTGGCCCTGGGGTGTGTGCCTTACATACCCAATCTGTAATACTGCCCTGGCTATGAGGAGGTATCTCTGTAAATCTGTGGTTCTAATAGTCTCATTAGACACTATACAGTATGTACAAAACACGTTTTCCTTTTACTAAACAAACGAGTACGAAAAACAATACAGCGGGGTGGATCCAAACCACGAGATCTCTCTGGTGTGAGACTAAGTAGCTTTAAAACCTCTTAATGCATGATCTTAAAGACTACCAGGCGGGTAGAGCTTTGACATAGATCCGGCTAATTAACTGCTTCTCAGCAGCATCTGCCCAAGATGCATGATGACCCACAAGGAAGACAAGCATTGAGACCAAAATCATGCATTTTTGACCCATAAATGTGTACACTCTCAGAGAAAAGATCTATCTATCTATCTATCTATCTATCTATCTATCTATCTATCTATCTATCTATCTATCTATCTATCTATCTATCTATCTATCTATCTATCTATCTATCGAAACAGTATATAAAATGAATCACAATGGAAAACATTTTGCTTCCCAGAATGTCTTCAATAGATCCCAAAATATCCTCTTCCTGTCAATCTTCCTGTTAATTTAGTTCTAAATGTGTTGTCAAATCTATTCAAAACCACACTCATTAATAAAGTCTGAAATTTGTCATGCTTTTTTAGGGAATATTTATTCGAATAGTTTTTACAGTTTTTTTACAATCATTTTTGCACTAATAACAAAACCTCCATTTAATTTATCAAAACTCTTGAGTCTAGACATAATTAACAACCAATGATCAAAATACACATTTTTCAAAACACTTAACACTTTTTTCCAAATGCTTGGATACAATACACATGAACCAAATATCTTTAGTTCATTGAACTAAAATATAACTATTTCAAAATGCAACCCACACATTACATTTGAATTGAGTATCTATTAATTTCATTACAAGGATCTAATTGATACAACTGCTCAAAATGCTACTCAACTGTTGCTTAAATCTTGAAGCATAATTTTTATGGAAAATGATAAACAATATTAAATGTTTAGATTATGAAAGCAACTGAAGACTGAGTATGTTCAGGTATTATCAGTTTCAAGATTCCTGTTGTTGGGAGAAAAAAAAAATCCCCACAAATCTATATCACTGTTACAGTATCAGTATTTATTTTCCCTACAGTAAATGTATCAGGGTGATAGAGTTGAAGCCGATAAAAACCATTCATATTTTTGGATGAGAAAGGCTTAACACTGGCCATGACATGGAGTAGATGTTGAGAGCCCAGCGGTTGATAGTGACCCAGAACGATGTTCTCTGGGGGGCTAACCCCCCATAGCAAAATCAGGTCTATGGGCCCAGAATTCCTAGCAACTTGAGGGCAATCATGGTTTCAGGCCCATCTACAGTTTATCACCTTGTATTTACCCTCCTTTCCTTACTATAACTGTCAGCAGCCATATCACCTTGTAGCCCAAGACCGGTTGCCCACTGAAGCTAAGCAGGGCTGAGCCTGTTCAGTACCTGGATGGGAGACCTCCTGGGGAAACTAGGTTGCTGCTGGAAGAGGCGTTAGAGAGACCAGCAGGGGGTGCTCACCCTGTGGTCTGTGTGGGTCCTAACGCCCCAGTATAGCGATGGGGACACTATACTGTAAACAAGCACCGTCCTTCGGATGAGACATTAAACCGAGGTCCTGACTCTCTGTGGTCATTAAAAACCCCTGGATGTCCTTCGAAAAAGAGTAGGGATGTAACACTGGCATCCTGGCCAAATTCGCTCGTTGGCCTTTGACCATCATGGCCTCCTAATAATCCCCATATCTACTGATTGACTTCATCACTCTGTCTCCTCCACCAGTAAACTGGTGTGTGGAGGGCATTCTGGTGGAATATGGCTGCCGTCGCATCATCCATGTGGATGCTTCACACTGGTGGTAAATGAAGAGATTCTCCCTTACTATGTAAAGCGCTATATAAATGTAACAAATTATTATAATAACCTGACTGAGGAGTTTTTCTCCACGTGGAGGTCGAAGGTTCACAATAGGCACCCTCTGAAACAAGTCCCTCATCTCCATAGATGATGTGTGCAATTACATCACAGGAGACCAATTTTAGGCCTGTATTTGCCATGCAGGAGGATTTTTTAGCTAATGAAAACATCCATTATGATGTGGATGAGAACCTGTGGCCAAATAAAAAAACATAGAAGTGCAGTGAGGAAAACTCCTGTTGACATTTTACTGTAGACCTACTGTATTTTTGTCTTATATTTATTCGTATCATTATTTTTTGTAAAAACCTGCTGTGAGTTGATTATTTCATCATTAATTTTCACATTTTGTTTAATGATTCCAGTGTCTGTAGTTTTCTCTCTAGTCTATTACAATAATGTATGAATGTGTAGAACCATAATGAAAGTTGTGTCATGTGTTTTGAACAACTATATTTAATGATTGTACTAACAACTAAACAGTGAAACTATGGGTATCTTGTGACTGGGTGATCTAAAGTAACGCTCCTATGATATTTCATAATTATTTTTTTAACCAATGCTTCTGCAAATGCAAGGCTTCTCTAAAGATATGAATGCAATATGCAAAGTTTTGAGCATTGGACAGCCTGTGTTACAAATAATGATTGTTTTGAGTTTTCTGTCTTTTTAAAAATAACATGAAGGTTCAGTTATTAGTGCAAAAATTATTGTAAAAAACTGTAATCTTCGAATTCAAGGGCTACATTTTTAACAGTGAAACTTTTCCATTTTAACTGAAAGTTTTACATTCCAGTTCTAAAAATTTAAATATCACTGTTAATTAATAGGAAGTTGAATGGTCTCCTTTCAATATCATGCTGCTGGTCATTATTAAGTTTAGTCTCAAGAAGCATGACTGAAGTGTCTCATGGAAGACTGGGCAAAGAGCTTGAAATAACATTAATCAAATCCTGGGACAATAGATCTTGAGGATGAGTGTGTGTGTGTGTGTGTGTGTGTGTGCGTGCGTGTGTGTGTGTGTGTGTGTGTGTGTGTGTGTGTGTGTGTTGAGTGGCCGTTTTGAGTGGCCGTTTTACTGGTAGTTGGAGACGGCTGGTCCCAGGCCAAAGCTCTGACTCAGCTGATGTTGATAGCATTAGTGTTACTATTGTAAGAAAAAATGATGAGGACGTTGAATATCTTTATGAAGATGTTTATTGCAGCATAGCAGTGACAAAGTACATGTTGTACCTTGGGTTCAACGGAGTTGAAATGAACCCAGAACATCTTACGTTCAAACCTTTTATACATTTTCAGTTTACTACCCTTCATGTAAATGAAGTTACTCCTGTCGTAACAGCTGTAGTCTGTATGTTAATTAAGTTCTGACACCCCTTTGTCTGAGGTGGTTCTCAGTGTCCCACACCTGCTCCCATTCTATAATTGGTCACCATTTGCTCAGGATGTAATCATCCCAAATGGTTCACAAACAACATAACTTTTGACTTTCTTCTTCTCTATGATAATTAAGCCATTTTGGGAAATGAGCATGATCAAGCATATTGTGGAGTGGAAGCTGGGTCGAAGCAGAATATAGATTCTTACACTATATCTTCAGCTCCATCCTCTCCTCTCTAGCTATCTCTATGTAAGTAAGAAACCGTGTGATTGAAATTGTCCACTGCTCCTCATCTGATTGGTTTATTAGCTGTGTCAAGCATTATTCTGTTTCTTAGCCAAGCTCCAGAGACAAACTAGCGTTTTCTCACTCCTAATGTTACTCACTCCTCACTCCTAACCCCTTTCTGACAGAGCATGCTGCACAACTTCTTGTCCAGGCCCTTGTCATTTCTAGACTGGACTACTGCAATGCTCTTCTAGCTGGACTTCCATCAAACACAATCAAACCTCTACAAATTATTCAGAATGCAGCGGCACGACTGGTCTTCAACGAGCCCAAAAGAGCCCATGTTACACCTCTCTTTGTGTCTTTGCACTGGCTACCAGTTGCAGCTCGCATCCAGTTCAAGACATTGATGCTTGCATATAGAACAACCACAGGCTAGTGTTGTCAAAAATATTGATATTTCGATAAATATCGATACTGAAATATCTGAACGGTACCAATACTAATTTCCCGAAGTATCGATACACCGATCCTAGCCGAGCTGTCACTTTCACTCCTCTCCAAAGGCGCGTTGACAAACACCACACTTGACCGCAGTGCCTGTCTCGTGTCTCGTCTCATTCGCTCTGGTTAAATAGCAAAAGTGAAGTGAATATAAAGATGGCGAGTGCGGCGTCTCCGCAACCGGCTTTGGTTGATAAAGAACACAGCAGGAGTGCTATCTGGAAATATTTTGGATATGAATGAAGCAAATGAACATGGAAAGCCGAAGGACACAAGCAAGCCAATATGCAAGAGTTGCTACAGAGCAGTGCTAACAAAAGGCGCTAATATAGACGGTTTCAACCATAGACCTATATATGTCTATGGTTTCAACGGCAACAACATAAACAAACGGTACTGCGCATGCGCGTGTTTGTGGCCCTAACTTAACTTCCGGTAGATGTCCAAATAGAATCAATAACAACAGCTAAGTCCCTCTGGAGTAGATTTTGTTTTTATAACAAGCAAAATATGTTTGCTTCGTAAATCAGACGGACTGAGATGCAGCAATAACTACTTGGACGGACTTATTAAAAATGCAAATTCACTCTCTGCCAGCAGGAGACGCTTAAAAGCGGGAGAAATAATGTTAACGTTAGAGGTTTGCGCCCGGTAACGGCTGTAAACTGAGCTTACAAACGCTGCTTTATCAGACATATAACATGCAAGATGAAATTAAAATGACATCAAACATTTTCTAAAGACAGTGTTCCTTCAGAAATACAGTGATATAAAAACACCTGCGCCTCGTTTTGATTTTTAAACGTGCATTACGTGCTCATGTTATTCAACAAAGCCTTTTGGAAAAGCTTTGATATTCTGGTGGGTCGCCACAAATAAATAAATGTATGTATGTGAAACACATCCCACAGCACAACAACCTGAGCCCAACTTCAGTCTACTCGTCACTTTAACTGTGTTTGTAGCCGGCGCCACTAACAGCCCGATATACAAAATACTTAACTGAATAAATAAAATACTTTAACTGTGGTCAAATGTAAATTAACTTGTGCTTATTTAACTTCATTCAAAAAATTATTACTTAAATTCTGCAATTTGTCTTCATGTCGATCCAGTGAGCATTGTTTTCGGGTGTGATGCACACACGTTTGTGTGTGTGGATCGGTGATATGTGAATCCGGCATTAAAATCTGTTCATCAAATAATGTTATGTATTAACCAGCATTTATGAACGATGAGCAATGCATTTGCTACAGTATATTTTAATATTTGATAACTGTAGGTAATAAAAATACAACGGATCATGTTCGCTCTGGTCCAATGAAAAAAAATATTAACAGATAGAACTTTGGTTCCCCTTCATGGGAACTCGAACTCGTCCCTAGGGGTCGCTACGGGAACCCTCAGCGTGACTCGGTCTGAAGATACATATGAAAAAACACCACCTGTTGGCCGGCGACAGCCCATGACGTCACTACCGGCGTACCACAATATAAGTGCCGCCGGGAGGATACATCATCAGCTTTTTCGTCTTCACTGACTGGTTTGTTTGAAGCGCAGAGTGAATCTGGTAAGAGTACAGTTTTCTAACTCTACTATGGCGAGCACTAGCAAGGCGTTTAGGAAGTGTGTGGATCCGTGTCCTCGTTATTTGACACCCGATGACACACACGACTGTTGCGTCTTTGTTTGGGCATGGAGCACGCACGCGATGTCCTTGAGGGGGCGGTTTGCGTGCATTGTGAGCGGCTCTCTATGAGGAAGCTCAGCTCCGCCTGTCCCTCTTTTCGAGGAAAGAGGGCAGCTGCCTGCTTCCGCGATTCAAGACCCACCGTTGCCGAGGCACGGAGGCGAATGAAATCGTGGGGTTCGCAGTTGGTGGTAGCCGATAAGCTGGAAAGGGACCGCCCCCTTTTCGCGCGTCGGCCGAGAACGAGAGTGAGCTGCTGGATTGTGATGATGCGATCTTTCTGACATCATCAGATGCAGCAGCTAGTGCTCCGCTGCATATGAACGAGTTTTTGGAGGTTATGGATTATAAAAATTAATTTAAATAACCCCCAGCTCGAGTGAGCCTTCCTTTCTTCATAAATCTCGATGTGGAGGTTGAGAAGGAGTGGGAAAAGCTAGTTTTTCTCGTATTCATAGGTTTCAGCATACTAGTTATGCTGACACTGAGGGGATGCGTGAAAATGGCTATGAGGGATGCCCCTGTGCAAGAGATGATAACCAGCTTATCTCTATGGCGAGACATCCTCTCAAGGCTCCCTCCTGGGCATCTAAGCCCCTGAATCTCGCTTAAATGGCAGGGCATATGCAGCAGCAGGTCAGACCGTTGCGTTGCACACGGCGTACCAGACTGACCTGCTAAAGTCCTGGATAAGGTCCAGGTCTGAGCCCGAACAACCAGGGTCCTAACCCATCTCGGTCTGAGGATCAGAGATGGGCTTAGAAGGCTAGTCTCGCGACTCATGCCCCTCCCTCCTGCGGCTAGGGTGAGACAGAGGCGCGGGTCAGAGAGAGCAAGCCCTCTCATTCCTCTTTAATTCCCCTGTAACCACCGTAAACTCCACCGACCGAGGTTAGGTGGAAGTTTCCTGCCAAGGCGCCTAGAGGCGCTCCCTCGGAGTTCCCTCTCATTCCGAGGAATGAGTTCTCCGCCTCCTCAGAGCTCTGTGATAGGTCGCTCTCCGTGCTGGTCGAGCTAGCATTGCTCCCCTCACTATAGAGGGTTATCTATGAGCATGCCGCCCCTGCTGAGCTGCCTGAGTAACTTCTCATTCTGAGGAATGAGTTCTCCGCCTCCAGAGCTCGATATAGGTAGCATTATAGGCTCTCATTCTGAAGAATGAGTTCCCAACTAAGAACTGCAGTCAGGTGGACCTATGATGACTTCAGGCAGGTTCTGTATTCTCGAACTGCCTTACTGATGGTCTGGACGTGAGTCCCCTCGGAGGTTTCTGTGATCCTCCTGGATCTTCAGTCATTCTGGTCACCACTGCAAGGGTAGAGCCAGCATTACTCCCCTCACGATAAGAGGGTTACCTATGAGTATGCCGCTCCCTTCTGAGCGGCTGAGTGTCTTTTCATTCTGAGGAATGAGTTCTCCACTCCAGAGCTCGTTATAGGTAGAGCTAGCATTGCTCCCCTCGTTAGAGGGTCACCTTTGAGCATGCCGCTCCCTGCGGAGCTGCCTGAGTTCCCACTCATTCTGAGGAATGAGTTCTCCGCCTCAGAGCTCTGTGATAGGTCGCTCTCCTGCGGGTCGAGCTAGCATTGCTCCCCTCACTATAGAGGGTTATCTATGAGCATGCCGCTCCCTGCTGAGCGTGCCTGAGTTCCTTCTCATTCTGAGGAATGAGTTCTCCGCTCTCAGAGCTCGTTATAGGTAGAGCCAGCATTACTCCCTCATTAGAGGTTACCTATGAGTATGCCGCTCCCTTCGAGCGTCTGAATGTCCACTCATTCCGAGGAATGAGTGTTCCGCCTCCCCAGAGCTCGCTGTTGGTAGAGCCAGCATTGCTCCTCACCCAGAGGGCCACCTATGAGCATGCCGCTCCCTTCTGAGCGGAGTTCCTCTCATTCTGAGGAATGAGTTCCCCGCCTCCAGAGCTCATGGCTGGGCTCGACGGCTCCCCTCTGAGCGGCGGAGTGTCTTCTCATTCTGAGGAATGAGTTCTCCGCTCCTCAGAGCTCTATGATAAGTCGCTCTCCTGCTGGTCGAGCTAGCATTGCTCCCCTCACTATAGAGGGTTATCTATGAGCATGCCGCTCCTGCTGAGCGGGAGTTTCCCTCTCATTCTGAGGAATGAGTTCCCGCCTCCAGAGCTCATGATGGGGCTTGCCGCCCCTTCTGAGCGGCGGAGTGCCTTCTCATTCTGAGGAATGAGTTCTCCACTCTCAGAGCTCGTTATAGGTCTCACTCTGAGGAGTGAGTTCTCCGCCTAGAGCTCCTCATTGGTAGCTGAGTTCCTCTCATTCCGAGGTGAGTTCTCCGCCTCCAGAGCTCGCCGTCCGGTAGAGCTAGCACTGCTCCCTCAACCAGAGGGTCACCTATGAGCATGCCGCTCCCGCCTGAGCGTCCCGAGCTCCGCCCCCAGAGCTCTGTGATAGGTCGCCGCCTGTTGGTCGAGCCAGCATTGCTCCCCTCAACCAGAGGGTCATCTATGAGCGTGCCGCTCCCTTCTGAGCGTCTGAGTTCCCTCTCACTCCGAGGAATGAGTAGTTCTCCGCTCCAGGGCATAGAACGTTCTAATAAGTGCACACGCAAGACTTTGGGCACTTTTCTAAAATCCACTTAGTGGTAAGGGTAGGGTTACGCGCACTGCTTCGTGCCCTTTTTTGAGCTGGTTAAAGCCCCGGTTTGTGCCTTGGGCCCCGCTCCCCTGTCCCATATATGTTGGGTCCAAAAAGGGAAAGGGGTGTACACTACCAAGAGGTCTGTTGAGACAGTTCCCTCAGTAAGCTTGGGAGAGCAAGTGGTAACCCCTGAGTGATCGGCCAGGACCTGGTGAGCCAGGTGCCTGGCCATATCCCCTTGAAGGAATCTTTTCTGATTCCAAGACCTTGAGTTTCTACCCTAGGCCCGGTAATCCCGGCGCCTAACAGGTAAGTACTAGGGTACGCAGCTCGGGCCTTTGGCCAAGGGGATAATATCACTGACAGCCATCACGTCCCGGGGAAACTTCCTTAAGCCGGGTATAGTTGGCTTAGTGCTTTTTGCGAAATTGGCTTGCATTCCCTCAGCATGGTGAAGTGGGTATAACGTTACCCGTAGCGACCCCTAGGGGACGCAGTTCGAGTTCCCATGAAGGGGAACGCCCCAGGTTACGATAACCATGGTTCCCAGTGGGGAACCAGACACCGCGCCCCTGGGCTTTGAGCCATGCTTCGGACGCAAGCTTCAGACGAAGAAGCTGATGATGTATCCTCCCGGCGGCACTTATATTGTGGTACGCCGGTAGTGACGTCATGGGCTGTCGCCGGCCAACAGGTGGTGTTTTTTCATATGTATCTTCAGACCGAGTCACGCTGAGGGTGTTCCCCGTAGCGACCCCTAGGGGACGCAGTGTCTCGTTCCCCACTCGGGGAACCATGGTTACATACGTAACCTGAGACGATTTTAATTAGTACATATATTAGTAAATGTTAGTTTAAATTTACTTTTAACTAAGATTAATAAATGGTTTGGAATTATTTTTCATTGTTTATTCATGTTAACAAATATCTATTACCATTAACTTAAGTTCTAAGATTAGTTAGTTCAGTTCATTTTAAAAGTGTGGTCTAAAAAAAAAAAAAAATGTTTATTAAAGTTTGGCATTTTCTTGTAGCACCAGAAAGAAGATGAGACTCGACCTACAACAAAAACAACACACTCACAACCTACACTAGACACTACACCTTGAACAAGTGCACTACCTCAAGACATTTTTGTTCATGTAAAATATACCTCATTGTCATGTTCTAGACTTGTTATATTTAGCTTAAAAAAAAATAATAATTACCCCCTTAATGTTGTGGCAGTTTTTTTTTCTCTGTGGTATCGAAAATGGTATCGAATATCGATATTTTTCAAGGTATCGTATCGAAGTTAGAAATTCCAGTATCGTGACAACACTACCACAGGCTCAGCACCCACCTACTTCCCCTCACTATTACGAATTTACATCCCCTCCAGAAGTCTGAGATCTGCTAGTGAGCGACGCCTCGTGGTACCATCACAGAGAGGCTCAAAATCACTCTCCAGAACATTCTCTTTCACCGTTCCTGGCTGGTGGAATGATCTTCCCACCCCCATCCGGAATGCTGGATCCCTGTCAAATTTCAAGCAACAACTGAAAACTCATCTCTTTCAACTCTACTTGACTACTTAAAAAAAAAAATTCTTTCACTTTTTCAAAATCTTCATCTTTCTCTTTATCTTTCTCTCCTTCCCTTGCTAGCTTGTACTTATTTGAACAATGCCTGAGACTTGGTGTTATTGCCACTTCCTCTGTATGTTTGCCTCTTCAAGATTAATCGCTTTATGTACTCCCCAATTGTAAGTCGCTTTGGATAAAAGCGTCTGCTAAATGACTAAATGTAAATGTAAATGCATTGCCTCTTTTTTCTTCCAGGGCATTTTTGGCTTTGAAATACACTGGACTCAAACAGACTTTCCACAAAAAAAAAAGCACCTTCACAGGAGTCTCAAGGCCTAGACAGAACCTAGACATTTTGACACATTCTGTCCTGACTTTAAGGGGAAAATCTGTACATCTCAAACCAGGGGCATCATGCACTCATTATTATTGAGGGCCACAATAGCACTTATGTTCTTAAGTTTCATTTTATTTATTTTTTACTTTTTATTCTAAACATTCCCAAATGCATTAACTATATAATGAAATATCTTGATTCTCACCTTTATAGATGTAAATAGTGGGCGATGGTCAAAGTAACCCAATAATGTAATCTATTACCTATGCATAAAATCCTGTCTGTTTACTTAAGTAACATATGTGCGTCATGCCATAACATACTTTTAATACGACTGACTTTATATTTAATGTGAATTTAACATTGAAAGTAAATATCAATAAAACATTGTAAGTTAGGCAAGGCTACTTATCATAACACTTTCATTGTACAGAAAGAGAGCAAAAAGCATTTACATTGTCAAAGAACATTTTCTCAAATCTCCCTTTAAAATCACTGAAGCTGTTTACACTGTGAAATTAATATATTACTTACAGCTACATCTGCACTTTATTGTCTCTAACGAGAGAATTCACCAGAAAGATGTATTCAGTCAGCGAGCTAGTGAAGATAATAGTGGCATTTCAGCTTTAAGTCATCTGAACACCTCTGATTGGCCATTGCATCCATAAGCTCTACAGCATCGTGTGTGACTGGTTATAATGAGCAGAGCTGTAAAAACGGCTCAGCGAACGCAGATTTGAATTTAGCAGCTGATGATATGACGCCAGGGGCATAGAGTCTGGTTATGCAGGGTATGCAGGTGCATATGGGCCCTTGTCTGACAGCTTATCAGAGTCCGACCCAAGCCCGTGTCATTTTTCTCTCTTTCTCTCTCCTCATTACACAGCTGCTGTTGCAGCCATTAAAAAAGTTCAGTTTTGTTCTTAATGGAAAAGTGGTTATATTTTGTTTCTTTATTAAGTTAATTTAGAAACATGATTGGAACATTTTATGTTTGTTAAATTCAAGTTTTAATTTTTTTACCAAGCGGCCAGTGCCAGACAGTGAGTTGAGCATATGTGACCCTCTCTGTGAAATCCAGGCTAAAGTCTCAAAATCTAATTATGAGATAACAAGCGTCAACGTTGGATTTCAACCATTAATTTCACTATAATTTCAGTCTTTGACATGGCCTTACTCAGTCAATATTAAAGATATGAAGGTTACATTTTCCCAAAATGATCTTTACCGTATGAAGTATTATTTTTGTAGAACACAGTAAATCACAAAAAAATGACTTTAGCTAGATTTTCATAGAGAGGGTCACATCAGTTCAGCTTTCTCAAATAAACACGATTTGAGACATAAAAACTTCATGCAATTCACAATATAAATAAAAATATTAAGATAAATGTGTTATAAATATAAAATAATTTGTGCTAAAAGTGGAAACTGAAGCTCTTTGAAAAGACATGGAGGTGCTAGCGAGATCACTTGCATTTTTTTTCTTAATAAGAGTGGAAAATTCAAATACGCCGTAATTTTTCTTCATAAAGGTAAGAATACATAATTCGAAGCTGCAAATAGTTTTCTTTGTGTGCACTCACAATATCAACAAAATGTTTAGATTTTTCAAATAAAGAAAACAAACCGGGTGGTCTTGATCTTGAGCAGGAACACTTCACAAAAACTGAACCGAAACTTAGCAAGTACTTGCCTCACTGACATGATAAATATATTTACAGAATGCTATAAAATACTACTTTACAACTAAATAAAAATTAAAAACATTTTCATTAGCCTATGTAATCCATAAAGATGCAATTCTCTATAAAGGCGCGTCCAATGAGGAGATATGGGGAGTCAAGATCATCAACTTTATACTATTTTATTTGTATTTGTTTTTTAGTTTTGTTTTTTTGGGCTGCTGTGCCAAGATTGTGTTTGCAGGCAGTACAAATTCCCTACAGCTGCATTTTAGTGTCACACTGAAAAAGAAGTAAATAAGATTAACGTCATACTAATTTAATAAATTCCAAATTACGATAATAAAATCATATTATATTGCATGAAGTTAATTAGAAAATTACACTCCAAAAAAACAAAAGTCTGTGGCATCCAAACTGTAAAACAGTAATAACACGTAGGCTTATATATATTTTTGAAACTCTAATTGAGATTACATGAGATAAATACATTTCATGAGACATTCGTTTGTATAATTTTTTCAGATTTGTATTAATATTTATTCATGTTTATTTTGATATGCAAATATTAAAGCGGAAAACATGATTGATTCCAATGCAGCTTGAACCGAGGCGAATGTAGTTACCTCACTACAAATAAAAGAGCGCAAAACATTTATTGTTTGTATTTGATCTTAAAATTTACAGAAAGATGAGACTTTGGTTTTAATAAAAAAGCACAAAGCTTATTGCAATGAATTGCAATTCTTGCATGCAATGAATGGACTTGAAAATGTTAAATATAATTTCCAAGAATTTATACCGTAATTAAAATATAACGTTATTTCTGATTCAAAAGAAATTCCTCTAATGGGCCAGTTCTCGTTAGTGAATCAAAAACATGCAGTGCAAATAGTGTAGCCTGATTCATGAAACAAATGACTCTTGTGATTCAGATCTTATAAGTTATCTTAATTTTTTTTTGAATAAAATAAAATTGCTGTGAATCTGAATGGAATCAGGGAATATGTAATAACTAGCTGTAAACATTGATGTAATCAGTCAGAAAAGCAATTCCTGTACAGCTTTAGCAGAGAGAAACAATTTATATATAAGGCAAATTGGACATTATAGCACTCGAGAATTGAAATTAAACCAAATTTAAAATAAAATAGAATCACCGTGAATCTGAATTGAATCAATAACTCTTTATTAATATCCATTCGTAAGAATCAGTGTAATCAGTCTGAAAATTCCCCTGTACAGCAAGAGAGAAAGTCTTTCATATGTAGTCACATTTTATATAAAAACTGAAAACACACAAATAAATCAGAATTAAATAGAATCAACTGAACTGAAACCGGGAATCTGTCAATATCCAGGCCATCAACATAAATATGCAAAATTGTGAGCTCTACACTTTGAATAGCCAAAAGCATAATACAATTATAAAAATGTAAAATAAATGAACACAAACAGTGTTAAATTCTGTGATCACAGAATCCATTATCAATAAGAAAACGAGAATTAGTTCCCACCATCCTCAACATTAAATTAGCATGCAGGCAGTGAACAATCCTGATAGCAGTTCTGCAAGGTAAACCACACGACCAAAGGAACCTGCGTGCAGGGTTACTGGTGTTACATTTAGAGACCTGTGAAGCAGGCGGCACTTTCACCTGGCCACTGTCTCGCTCAGCAGTGGCTAATCCTTACACCGTTCATGTCACCTCTGCTCAGTTAGGGGATTATCGGGTTGAGCTATTTCTGGTGAAACAGGGCGAGCTGCTCCATAATCTTAGTCGAAACTTGACCAAGCCCATCACAGTGGTCACTGAAGACAAGCACACAGGTCTTAAGTCACTGCCTCTCAGAGCACAAGGTGAAGATTGATTTAATGTGCTTTTCACTGCCGTAATGCTTAGGTGCTAGAACACCTTTGAATAATCGCCTCTGAGCTTGAATAGAGTGGATGTTCTTGTATAAACCAAAGAGTGCAACGGATTATGAATGAATGCACAAACAGCTGAATGAAACTAATAGATGAATGAGAAGAGCTTCTCAAAGTGCTCACTGTACTCGTGCATTTGGCTTATTCCCAGTGCATTATGACAAATATTAAACTTATATATTCTCTAGAAAGCCTTAAAGGGACACAAACGGTAAAATGAACTACTGTTCTGCATAGAGATTTTTTTATGTTTTTTTTTGTGATTCACAATCACTGACCTTAGCAGAAGCTTATTTAGTTTCATAAAGGCATGTCTTCTGTCATAGGCACCTGTGGCCCATGTGGTCTAACCAAAACAAATGCTGGCCAAAGTGGAGGAAAGTGCCTTTGCCATGTGTTGTCCATGATGTGGAAGTCATTTAGTCTCTGCAGCCTCCCTCCATATAGGATATTACTGTAATTACGATATTGGCAGGGCTGGGTAATGTCCAGAGGAGAACATCTCTTTCAGCAGGGCAGGGCAGAGGATGACGCTCGGCACATTATTGAGAGTGCTCACAAAAGCAGATTAATAAACCGTGATTTGGACCTCACACCCTTTCTCTAAAATGAATAAAAGAAGGGTTGAGAATTGAGAAACAGGGCTTATTCAGAAAACCAGGTAAAGGTTCTTGCACATGCATTCTTATCCTGAGATGTGAATGGAACACTACTGAAATACAGAGTTTCCTGCACTATACTTTACTTCTACTGAATCTACAGCACAAAATATACAGGCCAACCTGTGACCAGTGGGTCTAAACCAGGGTGCCTCATTAAAACTTTAAAGGGGGCCTCGATATAAGATTATTTAAATAAGACAAAACAAGCATTAAAAAACAATATATTTATTATTTTGTTTCACCCCCTCAATAATCTTTTTTTGTTTTTTTTGAAGAACAAGGGTTCCTAATATACCCACTGAGAAATATATGAAGAAGCCTAATTTTAAAAGTGTGATACATAGACCTGGAAATATGATGTAAATTCATAAAATGAGCATTGGATTGTTGGATTTTTATTTTCTTAATTTTTTTTTTTTTTTACATTTTATGAATATAAATGTTTCTAGTTATGTCACCCATCTATATGCTCATCTATATACAGTAACCCATGGCAGATGTATACAGGTGGAGCAATTGAAATGTAATACAGGTTTTAATCCTGGACAATTCCTATTGTTTTCATACTTGCTGAAGGTAATGACTAGGACACTTGATCAATAGCGTGCAGGCATTGTACATAATTTACCAATTATTGTTTGCGAGAAGGTTAGATCTAGTCAAAGCAATGCAAATACACATACATATAATATATGATGACTGCAATGAGCACTTCAATAGGTAAATAAATGCAAATCCTGGACATTTTAGGCAATTTAGACATTTTAAAGAAAGAGGACATAGGTCACCCTGGTCACCCTGGAGCCAAAAAGTTTGAGAACCACTGGTGTAAACTGATTACAAAATTAAAGACAAAATTAATTGGTACTTTTTGACTTAGTCGTAAGCATAACAGTACAAGTATAGTCAGATTTTCGAAAGAACATTTAGGAGCTGATTCTTCTTAGTGAGTTAAAATATGAAGAGTAAATGCAGTCTGATTTCTGAAGGAATCACCCCAATCATTTCTGTGCCACGAATCAAGCACATACTTAGAACTGTGATTTTACTTGATTATTTCAGTAAAATGAACATTATGGCTTTTGTCAGTAGCATTTCATAAAACTTATTAAATATTTTGTTTTTTATTGTTGTTTTATGCACTCATTAAAGCATCTTACAACATTTACTATAAATGAAGTGAATAATCAACAGAGAGAATAAAAAGGGTTTGATAATGGGAAAATAATTATCATAATGAGTCATGATAACGAGTAACGAATTAACATAATGAGTAATGAATAATGTATTATCTGTAATTTGGTGCAACAGAACATTCATTACAAAGAAATACGAGATGTCTAACAAATATACCTCAATCGTAATATGTTGAAAGCTACATCAGAGTCAGTTTTTTTCTCAGTCTGAGAATTTTAAATATGACAGGTTTACAATTCAACATGTGTTGCGCAACAAGGACAGTCTGCATGCTTGACATCAGGATCGATATCGAGTACCTGACGATTCTCTTCCCTCAGTACACAGATGAGGCGATGACACTGGTGCATATGAATGGGCCATCAGTGACGCCAGAGAAAAACGATGGTCAATTTCTATTGCAATGTCAATATCAAGGTGGCACCTTCTGGCCATTAAGCACTAGCCTATAAACAATAGCAGCTAAACGTTATCAATTACATTCAGCTGTATGTGAGAATGAATTTAAAGGTAAGTGCTAAAAGCACTTGCGGTTGGACTGTGTGAATTATTAAAGTGTTTGTCAATGTCACTGCTGTTATTAGCAGCAGTTTGCCTTAAAGGACAAATGTTGATCTAATGTTGTGGGAAAACACTCTGTCACAATATATATTCCACTATGTGAAGCCAAGAAACACTGAGCATCTGCAATGAAGCCCCGAAGTCAGCTTAAAGTCTAGTATAACACCAGCTGAGCAGCAAGAGACCGAAAAAAGAAAACAAAGCTAAATTAATAATGATAGTGGAGCCCACCAGCAGCAGGAGAGTGTTGCTGCAATATTGATGAGATCTGAATAGGAACAGAGTCTGAACTCTATGCTCGTCTGTATGGAGACTTAGAAGTGTCATGAAAAGCTTGTTATCGGCGTAACATATTGTTGACTGCTTATTAAGCTACATAGAGCTTCTTTTTGACAAGGCCAGTACATTTACATGCAAAATCAGCTCACAGACACAAAACAACTGGGCAATATTGTTCTCTGGTTTTGACGTTAAAGCATAAAAAGTTTGCGCACATTGAATAACCTGCCAGAATGAAAGGTAAATATGTTAACATGGTGAGTTAAATTGTGGTAATTATCTTATTACAGATAACAAATGTCAATTACCTGGTAAAAATAACATAGTTTAAGGTGTTTTCTCATCCTCACACATTGTTGGGTTATTAAGCATAGCAAGCAATGTAAAATTGGACATGCAAATGTGCTCAGAGTGCTTTTATCGAGATTATTTGCATAAAAACTTAATTTTGCAATATTTGCTGCAAAGATTCTTCTAATAGTTGTGCTTGAATTATTCCTTGAAATGGATGGAAGTTGATTTACTCTCTTGCTGCTCTCTTGAGTCTTTTGCACAGACCCAGAATGTTCCTCATAAACAGTATTCCGAACCCATTATTATTCAGGCATGCATTGGCCATTTCTTCCAAATTTAGTGTTTATCACAAGAGCAAAAAATGGCCACCTGTGACAATGATTATTGATGCTAATGAAAACAGTTTTGAAGTGGCAGTTTGTTTCCCCTGTTCATTCACGCAAAGACACCAATCAGTACAAACTTCTAATCAACAAAAGTCACATACACACACCCACGAGAATTCACTTAGCAGTCACAGAAAATGAGAGGAAATTAATCAGGTTTACTGGAGCGAATAGACCTATTTTTGTGAGTAAAACACTCAAAAACACTCAGATTAGTAACTTCATGATCATATCTGATTCAGTCAGTGTCTCTCCAATTTGGGTCATGACCAACAAATGGATTGCAGGTCTTTTTCTCTGACAACAGGGAAAACGCTACTAATTGGAAATAATAGAATTTTAAAACATAATAAGAAAATACGTTAAATAAAATAATGTTCTTTTAAGATTTTATTCAATTATAATTAAGTAATTCTGAATAGTTACACACAGTGTTGTGGGTAACGCATTACAAGTAACAAGAGTTACGTAATAATATTGTTACAGATCGGTCAGGCTCTCAGCTCAGTCAATCACATCGATCTCTCTCACCTGAGTTCTAATCACATGCACCTGCACCTCATCACGAGTCTCATCTAGCCCTGCATATAACCACACACCACATACTCAGTATTCGTCTGATCTCGTAAACACGAAGTGGACTCTGCTCCTGGTATCTCCAAATTGAGTATTCTCTGTTTGTTACTTACCTGGTATTACTCACATGCTACTTCTCCTTCCGGTTGTGTTCTCCGCCGTCAGCTATCCTCCCGCTGTGGTGTGTGCTCTTGGCAATCCTGTTCTCCTGGCTCCATCTCCCTTCGTTCCTGTGGAATACAAAGACTCTGATTACCCTCTAACCAATCCACGTAAACCCTCCGAAGTTGTTCTACTCACCTCCTGTCTCCAATCTCAGCTCCAACATCCTCAGACTGTCAAACTCACTGTGTTTTCACTTACCTCCGTGTCTGAGCCAGTATCTGCCGGACCATACAGAATCGATAGGATGAACGTTCAAGACCCCTTTCAAGAGCAGATGGTGCCGGAGAAACAGGTGGGTTAAGCAATACCTTCTTTAAGGAATCCACAAGCTTTTGAAAGCCGCAAATGTTCACTACCGAGCAATCGAGAATAGCATTTGTGATCTCCGCTCTGACAGGTCCTGCCTTGCAGTGGGCAGAGACTATCTGGAACCAGGCCTGTCCCGCCACCCAATCATTCTCCTGTTTTCTGGCCCATTTTCGGGAAGTCTTTGGCAGATTCTCTGGTGATTTCATCTATTGGTGAGCGGCTGTATCAGTTAAAACAAGGTGCTATGTCTATTAAACAATACTCACTCAAATTCAGGACTCTGGCGGCGGTTGGAACGAACCATCTCTCATCACGGCCTACCGGCAAGGATTGAATCCCAAGCTGCAACTTCACCTGGCTGCCTATGATGATACTCCTGGACTAGAGAGGTTCATTCAGTTAGCCATTCGATGTTCCCACCGCATGTCTCAACAGCCATTGCTCCTACTCCCAATCGTCCACCAGAGGTTCATAACCCTCCAGAACCAATGCAGACCAATTCCAATCGCCTAACCACATCAGAGAGGCAGAGACAGCTTACACAACACCTGTGCTTGTACTGCGGTGCAAGTGGGCACATAATACTGGCGTGTCCCTTTGTCCACCATGGCCCTTGGTGAGTGCCATCCAGCCGTCTATCCAGAGAATGAACCCACTCTCCACCTGCGCTCAACTTACTGTTTCTAAGACTGTGATTTCCGTCTCTGTCCTCCTTGACTCAGGCTCTGCGGGCAATTTCATCTCCGGAAGTCTCTGCTGTCAGATTCAGTATTCATCAAAATTAATTAAAACAGTAAAATGCAAACTCAGAATATGATGCAAACCTGCAATAATTAAATGTTAAACAACACAGACTTCGTTGTTTTTTTTTATTGCTGAAGAACGTTGAGCCTTTATCTGCATTCCACTGTATAGACGGGATTTATTTTTCCTTCAGACTGAGGTTTATTCATTACACTTTTTAATGTGAAAAGGGTTTTACATTTGCTATAAATAGAACTTCTTGTATTACAAACAATCAAACCTCATATTTAAAAAGTAGCGTGAAAGTAACGTAATTAGTGTAATTAACGTAATGTAACACATTACTTTCCATACTAAGTAACGTAATTAGTTACTTTTAGGGAGTAACGCAATATTGCAATGCATTACTTTTAAAAGTAACTTTTGCCAACACTGGTTACACTGTAAAAATTTGTCTATTTTTTACAGTAAGTTACCTTATATGGTGAAAAATATTAAATGATTTAACATCACGCTATGTGTTTTTACGGTAATACTTTACTGTAATACTGTCAAAATTATGATTTTTGCAAATAGAAAAACATTAATTATTGTACAATTTACAGTTAAAAACAGTAAAGTGATATTTCTCGAAGCCCTGCATGACACATTACATATGATCATATTTTATTTAAACAGTTTTAAATAGTTTATTTAGATTTTTGTTACTAGTAAAATTAGTAATTGCATTATTTTAGTGTCATGTTTTTTACCCTGATGGAGTTTTGTCTTTGTGTATATGATCCGTCTATATATGATTGGTTGTGTTTAATGATTGATTATCATTATAACATTTTATGGTAAGCATTTTATCTGTGAGTTTCAGGATTTTTGAGTCAGAAATTGGATGATCAACTTTTTTAAAGAGATTGTAAAACACCTGTTTAGTTGAAATTTTTGGCCAAATAAAAAAAACTACTACTGTCGCTTGAAGCAGCCAAAATGGACCAGTCACATGTCCACATCCTAGTATCGTATCCACATCCTAAAAAACGTGAAGGAAACTAAACAAGGAAGAAAATAAGAACACAACTCTAGACGAACCACCATCTCATAATCCTCTAGAAGACCTAACATCCCAAATCTGAACCCATTAAATAACAGTGAAGAAGAACTACATCTCGCCATCTGTCTGAGAAAGTGTGAGAGGTTGGAATAAAATTTTCAACAAGAGGCATCATTTTATGAGCATAATTCGGTTCTGAAATGTCCTTGCAATGTGAATTATTTTAAAAGGAATACTTAAGACACTCATCAATATGTGATTTGTACATTTAATTAAATGAAACAACCACAATCAATAAGGCAGAAATTTCCAGTGGCACTCAGAACGTGTAAACTTCTCTTATGAAAGTACTGAATCACGACCAAACAAATCAGTAATTTCGAGTTCTTCAAAGCCTCCTCTTTTCAACTCTTGATCAAAGTATCTTTCTTTTCCAGCAACTGTCAAATCCACAAGATACCTGTTTTCCACCAAGCCAAGTCAAGTCACCTTTTTATTTAGCACTTTTAACAATACAAATTGTGTCAAAGCAACTGCACAATATCAAAACAGGAAAATGTTTGAGTTAAAGGCATTTCATTATTGAATACAGTGATGTCATTGTCCAGCTCAGTTCAGTTTAAATAGTATCTGTGCAATCAAGTCGGTGATATCGCTGGAAATAAAGTGTCCCCAACTAAGCAAGCCAGAGGCGACAACGGCAAGGAACCAAAACTCCATGGGTGACAGAACGGAGAAAAAAACCTTGGGAGAAACCAGGCTCAGTCGGGGGGCCAGTGCCCCTCTGGCCAGACGAACCAGTAGTTTGTTTCAACTGCAGCAAAGTCAGAGTGTAAGGGCTCCACTGGTTCCAGTGGTCTTTTCCCGATGGCTGTCTAGGTGACGAAGTCCTCACTGGAGATCTGTCTCTGGGGTTCATCTAGGTGTCCTGGTCTCCACTGACGTTCAGAGCTGTAGAGGTCGTCTCTAGGTGAACGCCATCTGATCTGGATACGGACTGGATCTGTTGACTGCAGTGATCATCTGGGCTGGATAAGGACCGGATCGGGTGGCTACGGTGACCTCGGAATAAGAAAGCAAAAGACTAATATTAGCGTAGATGTCAATCTTCTTATGATGTAACAAGTACATCATGTTTTATGGGAAGTGTTCCCTGTTTCGGTTGACCTAATTAATGCAGCCTAATACTTTAACGGATTTGAATATTAGAAGTGTATTAGTGTGTTAAATGTACGCCAGGTTAAAGAGATGGGTCTTTAATCTAGATTTAAACTGACAGAGTGTGTCTGCCTCCCGAACAGTGTTAGGTAGATTGTTCCAGAGTTTGGGCGCTAAATAGAAAAAGGATCTGCCGCCAGCAGTTGATTTTGATATTCTAGGTATTATCAAATGGCCAGAGTTTTGAGATCGTAGCAGACATGGAGAACTATAATGCGTTAAGAGTTCGCTCAAATACTGAGGAGCTAAGCCATTCAGGACTTTATAAGTAATTAACAAGATTTTAAAATCTATATGATGTTTAATAGGAGCCTTTGCAGTGTTGACATAACCGGACTAATGTGGTCATACTTCCTGGTTCTAGTAAGAACTCTAGCTGCTGCAATTTGGACCATCTGTAGTTTGTTTATTAAGTGAGCAGAACAACCACCTAGTAAAGCATTACAATAATCTAACCTTGAGGTCATAAACGCATGAATTAACATTTCTGCATTTGACATTGAGAGCATAGGTCTCAGTTTAGATATATTTTTAAGATGAAAGAATTCAGTTTTACAAATGCTAGAAACATGGCGGTCAAAGGAGAGATTGCTATCAAATAGCACACCTAGGTTCCTGGCTGATGATGAAGAATCGAGAGAGCAGCCATCAAGTGTTAGACAGTGTTATTATAGGTTATTAATTGTATGGTTTTTAGGTCCGATAATTAACACCTATGTTTTTCAGAATTTTGTAGTAAGAAATTATTCATCATCCAGTTTTTTATATCGACTATGCATTCCATAAGTTTCTCAATTTTGTGTGTTTCACCGGGCCGTGAAGAAATATAGAGCTGAGTATCATCAGCATAACAGTGAAAGCTAACCCCATGTTTCCTGATGATATTTACCAAGGGTAAAATGTAAAGCGTGAAAAGTAACGGTCCTAGTACTGAGCCTTGAGGTACTCCTTACTGCACTTGTGATCGATATGATACCTCTTCATTCACTGCTACAATTGATGGCGGTCAGTTAAGTATGATTTGAACCATGCTAATGCACTTCCACTAATGCCAACAGAGTTTTTGTAAGTCTATTCAAAAGAATGTTGTGATCGATAGTGTCGAACACAGCGCTAAGATCCAGGAGCACTAATAGAGAGATACAACCATGATCAGATGATAAGAGCAGGTCATTTGTCACTCTAATGAGAGCAGTCTCAGTACTATGAGATGGTCTAAATCCTGACTGAATTTTTTTCTCTAAGAAGGAATATAATTGTGAGGATGCTACCTTTTCCAGTATCTTTGACAGAAAAGGGAGATTCGAGATCGGTCTGTAATTAACAAGATCTTTGGGGTCAAGTTGTGTTTTTAATGAGAGGCTTAATAACAGCCAATGTAAAGGTTTTGGGGACATACCCTAATGACAACGATGAATTAATAATAGCCAAAAGAGGATCTATGACTTCTGGAAGCACCTCTTTTAGTATTTTAGATGGAATGGGGTCTAACATACATGTTGTTGGTTTAGCTGATTCAACAAGTTTATACAATTCTTCCTCTCCTATAGTAGAGAATGAGTGGAATTGTTCCTCAGGGGATCTATAGTGCACAATTTGATGTGATACTGCAGCTGGCAGCTGCCTGGTTACAGTTTGATCTCTAATAGTATTGATTTTGGAAGTTAAATAGTTCATAAAGTCGTTACTGCTGTGCTGTTTGGAAATGTCAACACCAGTTGATGTTTTATTTTTGTTAATTTTGCCACTGTATTGAATAAATACCTGGGGTTATGTTTGTTTTCTTCTAAAAGAGACAAAAGTAATCAGATCTAGCAGTTTTTAATGCTTTTCTGTAGGATGGGGTACCTTCCCGCCAAGCCATGCGAAATACCTCTAGTTTTGTTTTCCTCCAGCTGCGCTCCATTTTTCGGGCTGCTCCATTTAGGGCGCGAGTGTCCTCATTATACCACAGTGTTGGACTTTTTTCTTTAATCTTCCTTAAGCGTAAAGGAGCAACCATATCTAAAGTGCAAGGAGTTGAATTTACAGCTTTAGCTATATGAAGTTTACACAAGACTAGATAGTGATCTGATATATCATCGCTTTGCTGCAGAACTTCAATCCCATCAATTCCATGTGAAAGTATTAAATCTAAAGTATGATTTCGACAATGAGTAGGTCCTGACACATGTTGTATAACCCGATAGAGTTCAGAATGTCTTTTTCATTATCAACATGGATATTAAAATCACCAACAATTAAGACTTTATCTGCAGCCAGCACTAACTCTGATATAAAATTCTTTAATAAAGTCTGAATGGTGCCCTGTATACAGTAGCCAGTACAAACATCACAGGGGATTTATCATTAATACTTTTTCTCTAGATAATGTTATACGAAGTACCATTACTTCAAATAAGTTATACTTAAAGCCTGTCTTCTGAGAAATACTGAGAGTATTGCTATAAATTGTAGCAACACCTCCCCCTTTGCCTTTTGGACGTGGCTCATTTTTGTAACAGTAATCTTGGGGGGCAGACTCGTTTAAAAGAATGTATTCATCTGGTTTTAGCCAGGTTTCTGTCAAACAGAGCACATCTAGTTTAATTTACAAAATCATTTACAAAACGCGCTTTCGTAGAAAGGGACCTGATATTCAATAAGCCAAGCTTTATCATTTGTTTCTCTATGTTATATACATTTTTCGTTTGTTGAACATCGATTAAGTTGTTACTCATAGACTGGTAGAACAGACACAGTCTCTATAGTGTGATATCTAGTTGAAAGGGTCTCTATGTGCTGAGAATTAACTGACTTCTGTGACGTGAGGCAGCTAGCAGATGGTCGGTTTAGCCAGTCTATCTGCTTCCTGACCTGGGCCCCAGTTAGTCAAGTACTAACTCTAAGACTATGTGCCATATTTCTAGAGAGAAGAGCGGCACCACCCCAGGAGGGATGAAGACCATCTCTTTTCAACAGGTCAGGTCTGCCCCAAAAACTAGTCCAGTTGTCTATAAAACCTATGTTATTCTGCAGGCATCACTTAAACATCCAGCCATTGAGTGACAATAGTCTGCAATGAATTTCATCGCCCCGGTAAGCAGGGAGCGGGCCAGAGCATATTACAGTGTCTGACATCGTATTTGCAAGTTCACACACCTCTTTAACATTATTTTTAGAGATCTCCGACTGGCGAAGTCGAACATCATTAGTGCTGACATGAATAACAATCTTACTGAATTTACGTTTAGCATTAGCCAGCACTTTTAAATTTGCCAAGATGTCAGGCGCTCTGGCTCCCGGTAAACAATGGACTATGGTGGCTTGTGTCTATGTTTTCACATTCCGCACAATAGAATCACCAATAACTAGAGCACTTTCATCAGGTTTCTCAGTGGGTGCATCACTGAGTGTGGAGAACCTGTTTAATGTTTTAATCGGAACGGAACGGTTGCTTGAAGATTGACAGGGATCCAGCATTCCGGATGGGGGTGGGAAGATCATTCCACAAGAATGATTAACGAGAATGTTCTGGAGAGTGATTTTGAGCCTCTCTGTGATGGTACCATGAGGCGTCGCTCACTAGCAGTTCTCAGACTTCTGGAGGGGATGTAGATTCGTAATAGTGAGTGGATGTAGGCGGGTGCTGAGCCTGTGGTTATTCTATATGCAAGCATCAGTGTCTTGAACTGGATGCGAGCTGCAACTGGTAGGCAGTGCAAGGAGACAAAGAGAGGTGTAACATGGGCTCTTTTGGGCTTGTTGAAGACCAGTCGTGCCGCTGCATTCTGAATAATTTGTAGAAGTTTGATTGTGTTTGATGGAAGTCCAGCTAGAAGAGCATTGCAGTAGTCCAGCCTAGAAATGACAAGGGCCTGAACAAGA
Organism: Gymnocypris eckloni scoliostomus; assembly: GCA_027564155.1. Classification (NCBI taxonomy): domain Eukaryota; kingdom Metazoa; phylum Chordata; class Actinopteri; order Cypriniformes; family Cyprinidae; genus Gymnocypris; species Gymnocypris eckloni. Next base: position 17,686,803 of record CM050421.1, on the reverse strand, counting down.
AGTTGTGCAGCATGCTCTGTCAGAAAGGGCCTGATCTTTCTGATGTTGTGAAGTGCAAACCTGCAAGATCGACCAGTCTTTGCAATGTGCTCTTTGAAGGTAAGCTGGTCATCAAAGAATACACCAAGATTTCTGACGGAAGCTGATGGGGTAATTGTTGATGAACCTAACTGAATCGTGAAGTCATGCTGTAGATTTGGAGTGGCAGGGAAGACAAGAAGCTTAGTCTTTGCCTGGTTGAGCTGTAGGTGATATTCTTTCATACCTGCTGAGATGTCTGCCAGGCAGCCTGAGATCCGTGCAGCTACCGTTGGATCATCTGGTTGAAAAGAGAGATACAGCTGTGTGTCATCAGCGTAGCAATGGTAGGAGAAACCATGTGCCTGTATGATGGGACCCAGTGATGTAGTGTATGTGGAGAAGAGGAGGGGTCCAAGAACTGACCCCTGGGGAACCCCAGTGACCAGTTGATGTGCTTTGGATACCTCCCCTCCCCAGGCCACCCTGAAAGACCGACCAGTGAGATAGGATTCAAACCAGCGAAGTGGAATCCCAGTGATGTCCAGTGATGAGAGGGTGGACAGGAGGACCTGATGATTGACAGTGTCAAAAGCAGCAGACAGATCCAGCAGAATGAGGAATGATGATTTGGAATCGGCTTTTGCAATTCGCAGGCCTTCAGTGACTGAGAGTAGCGCAGTCTCAGTTGAATGGCCACTCCTGAAACCTGACTTCCCATGACTGAAGCCAAACTGTGATGCTCAGCTGATGCTGTACCTCTAGAGATATTCACTGAGGTGGGTTAATGTGCTCAGATAGGAATCTTCTTGTGATGTGTCTCATGACTCATCCTCTCTCTGAAAGCAACTTTGTGTTTAGATCAATATTCAATATCTTGTGTGGATATCAGAATGTGTTTCAGTGGGATCTTAGAATTTTTGCTGGGCAAAAACAAAGTGCATATCTCTTTTCACACACTTCTCAGCTGTTCAGTCAGTGGAACATTACACATCTATTATGCATGAGAAGTAATGCACACTTTGTCTGTATATTGAAACTGCAAAAAATAGAAAATGTTACCTTGTAATGGATATTAATGAAATAGATTTACATATTGTATCCTCATGTTGCTTGGAACATGTTGTCCCATTCATGAACAAATCATTATTTTCAGTAAATATGATTATTTTATTTTATTTATCAGTTGGTTGAACACAGAATATGAGTACTAATAAGATTATAACATAGCCTACAATATAAAATAGTTCAATGATTTTGTGATTTGCTGAAGCTTACATTAGTGTCATTAATTTATTAGTATTTTAGTAAAGAATGTTAAATGACAGAAAAAGGCTATCTATATGTATTAGAGGAAAGATAACATAACAATCGAAACCAGTAAATTAAAAACATTGTCTGATAATAACTGATATAGTAGGCACCAATATATCATGCAGCCCTACTAGTGTCCTATTTTTCAGTTTGCAGAAAGACTGCAATTATGTAAATACTGTAATAACTGGAATCCTGCTGATCTCAACATCTCATTCACTTTACCAAAAAAAAATTTCAGTTTGATGCTGTTTACTCAGATTACTTCACTGTGAAATCTACTGTACAAGAATCGCTCACCCTTTCACCATCTCCACCATCACATTTCATTAGGAAATGTCACTAGTTTTTGTCACTTGTTTAGCAGTGTCTCTTTTTATTCGGGACTGAACTGTCAGATCACAGCTTGGACCAATTTTACATCTGAATCCCTCATTATAAGTCATGTTGACTTTCAATAAGTGTTAATCTCATCACTACATCCTTTATGTACAAATACTTTGTCATTTGCTCTGTTTACAAAGTTATCAGACTCAGCCCTAAATAATTAAAGATTTGACATCAAACCACAGTTTATGGGCTAGTCCTTGAAGTGCTGCACAATATATGATCCAAGACCATTTATTTAAGAGGATCATGAGAGAGCAGAGCTCTATCTATGTAAACAGCAATCACATTTGCACCAGTAATTCGATTTAAGTCCAATTTGAGACCAGCTTCACATGGGAGCGATTTTAATTAAAGTGGATTGCCCTAATTAGCCTCTTTGTGACTGTCTTAATTACCAGGACAAAAACCGGGACACCCCAGTCAGAATTAGCATCATGCTAGTGGATTTTGGGCTTTATTTTTATACTGTAAGGTCAAATGTTTCCGTTATGCTCTCCCTGCATTAATGAGACTGAATTTGCATGTCCTGATTCAGATCTGACAGATTATTGTTTTTCAGCTAATCTCTGCCATTGGTATCCAGGTATTTTTATCAAAACAAAACTCGAGAGCATATACACATTATGACAAAATAGTATTCAGAGGATGGAAACGCCAGTTCCAGTTGCCAATGGGGAAAAGAAAAGGAATCAAAAGAAAAGAAGTCATACTGTGAAATGTCACATTGGCAGGGCCGGATTAATGCACAGGCATTCTAGGTACGTGCCTATGCTCGCTCGTCCAGAGGGGGCCCAAACACAATGAAGAGAGATATATATAATATTTTTTAAACTATGGCTTATCTACAACAGTAAAGAACAAAAACGCCAGAACACAAATATAATAACCAATAGGGTAAACATGACAAACTATTTCCATGTTTTCTGCCATTTAATGCACGGAAATTGTGCTTTCTTTTTCCCGTTATTATTCTTAGACGCACACACGCAGAGATACGGACAGAAACTTGCTGTCAGTGCTGACCTGAAATTTGATCAATAAAATAATTTCACAGCTGAAAAGCCACATGACATTTTTTAGAGAGGTTCTTGAAGCAGTTCAACTTAAATATTTGCTATTAGTAGACGCTGCTACTGCTGAACACAACTGAGAGACACACGGATGCAGGTATTTACACACACTTAATCTCTCTCTGTCTATCTCTCTCTCTCTCTCTCTCTCTCTCTCTCTCTAATAACTGCATTAGCCTGCATATGATATCATATGGACAATATCTTGAGATGGCTGTGACTCCAGGCCGTTAAAATTAGGCCTATTAGAGAAGTAATGCACTCCCGAAGTGGTAATAAGGCCACGACGCCAGAGCCTATTAAATGGAACGGTTCCCTGTTCTCAAAGAAAGCATTACTTTCGATCTTTATTGACTGAACATAAGGTTTTGGAAACGCTGTAACGGTTTCCACCGATTATCAAATATTTTTTGCTTGCTGGGATGGTTATTTATATTAATAGGGAAGGGGGGCCAAAAAAATGGTTTACCTATGTCACGATAAGAGGTCAATCCGGCCATGCACACTGTAAGATATAAATTTGCACATAAATGTGCAATTGGGAGAAAAAGTTGCAATAACAACAAAACTATTGTCTAAATATAATGCTAATAAATTAATTTAAAGTTTGAACTGTGATATATAAATTCTCAATGACAAAAAAAGTCACTGTGAAATATAATGTCATTCTCTGTGATATAAATTTGCACAAATTCACCATTCCAAATAAAAAGTTGAAATAACAACATAAAGTGACAATTACAAGAAATAAAGTCTAAATATAATAAAAAAATTAAGACAAAATTACTGAAAATTACATAAGAATTATGTGAATTACATGAAAAAATCTCAAATATAAGAAATAAAGTCACAATTATTGGAAAGTTGCAATTACAAGAAATACAGTCTCAATTATATCATTTGAAGTTGCATCTATAAAGTTGCAATTGTGAGACCCTAAAGATTAAATTACATAAAACAATATTGCGATTATTATGAAAAAGTTCTGAAAAATGCCATATTGTGAGATATAGGCCTACAGGTATATAAAAAATGAATATTGTGAAAAAGTAAATGTTTTCTTGTGACTTATTTCAAAAAGTTTCATAAAGTCTAGATTCATTACATGTAAATTAAAACATTTCAAAAGTTTTGATGATTAGAGCTTACAGCTAATGAAAGTCAAAAATCAGTATCTCAAAATATTAGAATATTTATATTTGAGTTTCAATAAATGACCATCCATACAGTATAAATTCTGGGTATCTCTTGTTCTTTGAAACCACAATAATGGGGAACACTGTGGACTTGGCAGTGGTCCAGAAGACGATCGTTGACACCCTCCACAAAGAGGGTAAGTCACAGGTAAGAAAAGGAGTGCTGTATCAAAGCATATTAAATGCAAAGTTGACTGGAAGAAAGAAATATGGGTAGGAAAAGGTACAAAAGCAACAGGGATGACCGCAAGCTTGAGAATACTGTCAAGCAAAGCCAATTCAAACACTTGGGAGAGCTTCACAAGGAGTGAACTGAAGCTGGAGTCAGTGCATCAAGGGTCACCATGCTCAGACATCTTCAGGAAAAGAGCTACCAAGCCACTTCTGAAACAGAAACATCGTCAGAAGCATCTTACCTGGGCTAAGGAGAAAAGAACTGGACTGTTGCTCAGTGGTCCAAAGTTCTCTTTTCAGATGAAAGTAAATTTTGCATTTTATTTGGAAATCAAGGTCCCAGAGTCTGGAGGAAGAGTGGAGAGGCACAGAATCCATGTTGCTTGAAGTCCAGTGTGAAGTTTCCAGTCAGTGATGATTTGGGCTGCCATGTCATCTGCTGGTGTTGGTCCACTTTGTTTTCTGAAGTCCACAGTCAACGCAGCCATCTACCAGGAAATTTTGCTTATTATGCTTCTTTCTGCTGAAAAGCTTTATGGAGATGCTGATTTCATTTTCCAGCAGGACTTGGCACCTGCCCACACTGCCAAAGGTACCAAAAGCTGGTTAAATGACCATGGTGTTACTGTGCTTGATTGGCCAGCAAACTCGCCTGACCTGAACCCCCAAAGAGAATCTATGGGATATTGTTAAGAGGAAAATGAGAGACACCAGACCCAACAATGCAGATGACCTGAAGGCCGCTATCAAAGCAACCTGGGCTTGCATTACACCTGAGCAGTGCCACAGACTGATTGCCTCCATGCCATGCCGCATTGATGCAGTTATTCATGCAAAAGGAGGCCCAACCAATTATTGAGTGCATAGAAATGAACATAATTTTCAGAAGCCTGACATTTTAAAATTATCATTTTATATTGATCTTATGTAATATTCAAATTTTCTGAGACATTGAATTTTGGGTTTTTATTATCTGTAAGCCATAATCATCAACATATAAAGAAATAAAGGATTGAAATATTTCACTCTATGTGTAATATATACACAGAGTATAATATATGGGTTTCACTTTCTGAAATGAGTGACAAAAAATATTGACCTTTTTCATGATATTCTATTTTTTAGGTGTTCCTGTAAAAGTCTCTGGGCTTCGATACACAAGTGAGAAATTGACGATGGCCAAGAATAGAAATCCCAAAATTACAAATTTATAAAGGTCTATTGAAAAGCAATAGATTTTCTTTATTCAATAAATACATGTGGCTTTACACACCATATTTATGCATTTCAGGTGCATCCTTGGTTCTCAAAAGAGATGAGAAAATATTAAAAACCCTCTGAACTTCAGAATTCACAGCATGGCCTGAAGCAGAGGATTTGCAGCATTCCAGAAGTTTGATGGACTCATAGTAAGAGTCAAAACAAACATGACTTGACAGAGCTGATGTACTTAAAGTCGTGTGCCGAACAGCATTTGGCAGCTTAGGAGCCTTAATTAAATTGAGATTGAAGAATGAGAAGCTTCGTCAAAAAGATTGAGCTTCCATGGCAACAAAGTTGGGAAGGTTTAATTTAAGTGTGAGGATTTTCTCTCTCTATTTCCCCACATTGTGGGACGTCTCAAAAAAGCATCAGTGAATAGTGATGACAATGCTTCTATTGGAAGGCCTTGTCACCCAGGGCTACTCATTGGTCTGAAGATACAGCTCATCAGGCACTGTGGATTTGGTTATTGGTGTGGCCTAAATATAGCTCCACGGCCGCTAACAGATGAGAGCAGACAACTTGTCCCTGGAGAAAAGGAGCATTTACAGAGGCAGTGGTCAAGCAGTGGTCATCTAGCAGACATGTATAGAATGGAGGAAAATAAATTGGTGTTTGAATTTCATTTAAGAGCAATATTGTTGAGAGACTTTCAAATCCAACATAATGGCAATCATTGATTAAATGGCCAAAAGAATGAATCTCAAACAATGCTTCTCACGCTTGCTGGAAATATATGGTCGTATGTCACGTCACTTAAAATTATTAAGTCAACAAATAAAATCAGTGAATAGTGAATGTCTGAGACCTCTAGAGAAAATGCTTTTATTTATTTTTTTATTTTAATTACATTTTTTTAAACATTCACATTATATTATTTGATTGATCAGCACAACAATTTTAATAAAAAAGTAGCAAGATGTTGTAACGAATATAGTAGATACGGGAAGAAGGAGGCGGGAACCGGCGAACATTTAAGACATTTAATAATAATAAACAAACATACAGAAAAGCGGCAGCCCTCACGGACGACAAACACAAACTAAAATTCCAGGCCTGGTCCTCTCTGTCTTCCACTGTTGTCACTCCTCATTTAACCCTTCAAGCTCCTCCGTGGGACTCGAGACCGGTGAGTGGTGCAGGTGTCGTTCATTACCAACGCCACATACCCCCATCGCGGGGGTACCCCCCTCCCCTCTCCTGGGCGTACCTGGGGGTAAGGACAGACGAGGCGAGAGAAAAGGAGACGGAAGGATGAGGAGTGACAGAGACGAGAGAGAGAGAGGAAAATCTCGGTCCGGTTCCCGGACACACTGCCGCCGGTCCTCAACCAGCTGAGCGGTTCACTCTGTGTGCCATGCGATGGTACTGGACCTCTTTGGTGGACGGCCCGATGCTCATCCGCCTCCTGGCGGGTGGCGGCTCCGGTCGAGGTAGCCGACAGCGAGTCCCTGCTCCCTGCTCCTCCCCAAACATGGCGGATGGCAGCAGGCTTCAGCCTCCAGGCGAACGGGCGACTCCTCCGCTCCCTCTCGGACGGCAGCCACCCCTCCTCGACCCAGGAGCACGGCAGCGGAGTCTTCCGTCCCACCTGTTCTTCCATTGCTCCAGCACCACCGCCTGGGCAGCCACTGGGGTCTCCGCTACTTCCTGCTGCCCGATCTCCTCAGCACCGCGATCCCCTCAGCAGCGAGGGCTCTGACAGCATGTCCCTCCTTTCCTCCCGGGTTTCGGGCACCAATGTAACGAAGATAGTAGATACGGGAAGAAGGAGGCGGAACCGCAACATTTAAGACATTTAATAATAATAAACAAACATAAGAAAAGCGGCAGCCCTCACGGACGACTGCCGCACAAAACACAAACTAAAATTCCAGGCCTGGTCCTCTCGCTTCCACTGTTGTCACTCCTCATTTAACCCTTCAAGCTCCTCTGGGACTCGAGACCGGTGAGTGGTGCAGGTGTTCATTACCAATTACTCCACCGGCCTCGCCTGCTCCCACGGCTCTCAGCCCCGCCCCACTCACCACAGATGTATATTCACTTATTTGGGTTACACTTGAATTTAATTAAAGTGAATAATCTGTTGCTGTCCATTGATTCGGGGTCATCTGCCATTCTGATATTGTTAGATTTGAGTGCAGCCTTCGACACTATTGAGCAAGACATCCTCTTGAATCGACTCAAATGTGTAGTAGGGGTTCAAGGTACAGCCTTACAGTGGTTCACCTCTTATTTAAAGAGTGGGACTTTTTCAGCAAAATATTGGGTTGTTCACCTCACCTTCTGCGCCCCTTATGGCGTTCCACAGGGTTCTATTCTTGGCCCTTTATTGTTTTCAATCTACATGCTTCCTCTAGGCTTCATTTTCCAGAAATATAATATTAAGTATCACTGTTATGCCGATGACTTACAACTTTACCTTCCCATCAAACTTGAAAATGACTCTTCTTTTCAACATCTTTTCTTATGTTTTGAGGAAGTGAGAACCTGGATGGCTAATAATTTTCTGCAACTAAATGCTAACAAAACGGAGGTACTTCTGCTAGGCCCCGCTGCACTCAATCGTACTGTTACAAGTAAGTTAGGCTCCCTTAGTAACAACTTACAACACTATGTAAAAAATCTAGAGGTCTATTTAGATTAATTACTACAATTCAATAAGCATGTAAACATGGTTGTAAAGAGTAGCTTCTTCCACCTCAGATCTGTCACGAAAGTAAAACGTTTACTCTCAAAAAAATCTGGAAATTGTCATCCATGTATTAATCGCTTCCAGGCTGGACTAATGTAATTCTCTGTATGTCGGCCTTCCTCAATGCACTCTGTCCCAGCTTCAGATGGTTCAGAATAAGGCTGCCAGTTTGCTGACAGGAACAAAAAAGAGATAGAATATTACTCCTGTTCTTGCTTCACTGCACTGGCTCCCTATCAAATTCAGAGTTGATTTTAAGATCCTCGTTTTTGTATACAAGGCACTGCAAAAGTCAGCCCCTGATTATATATATGATCTTATCCAGCCACATTCAACCTTTAGGTCATTAAGATCTTGTAATCAGCTCCTTTTATCCATCCCTCGTTCTGGCTGTAAATCGTCTCAGGTTACGTATGTAACCATAGTTCCCTGAGAATGGGAACGAGACACTGCGTCCTCTTTCGAGGGTTGCTTTGGGAACGCTATGCCAACGCCGCCATGCTGAGGGAAAAGTGTCCAAAAGCTGGATTCCTAAGTCACAGACTTGAGGAACACCATCCCTGCTCAGCAGAACTAGGGTCAAAAGAAAACCCTTCTTCAGGCCAGCTCAAAGCTCGCCATCATAGACTAGCTCACGAGAGTATGGCTCTCGGAGTGGAAGTCTCAGAAAACGACTCTCTAAATTGAGAGGAGACTTCTACACTCGACGCTATGAACAGCTAGTGAGGCTCAGGACGGAGCATGCACGTAGTACTGCCTAAGCGGAGCTCTGGAGAGTGGAGGCTTAGGCAGAATGACTCTCTAAACAAGAGAACACCTGGCACACTCGATCCAGGTAGGGGAACTCTTAAGAGTGGAGGTCTCAGCATGACGACTCTCTAATTGAGAGGAGACCTGGCTATACTCAGCGCCAGAGGCAGTTAGTGAGGCTCAAGAAAGAGCCTGTGCATAGTGCTGCCTAAGCGGAGCTCTATAGAGTGGAGGCTTCAGTAGAATGACTCTCTGACAAGAGGAAGCCTTACAACACTCAACCCTAGTTGAGGGGCTCTTAAGAGTGGAGGTCTCAGCATAACGACTCTCTAAGCGAGAGGAGACCTGGCTACACTCAACGCCACAGGCAGTTAGTGATGCTCAAAGGAGTCTACATTCTCATATTACTGCCAGACGGAGCTCTGAAGAGTGGAGGCCTCAGCAGGATGACTCTCTAACGAGAGGAAGCCTAACAACACTCAACCCTAGTTGGGGGGCTCTTTAAGAGTGGAGGTCTCAGCATAACGACTCTCTAAAGCGAGAGGAGACCTGACTACACTCAGCGCTAAAGACAGCTAGCGAGGCTCACAATAGAGACTACGTACTAAAGGTGCTGCCTAAGCGGAGCTCTGGAGAGCAGAGGCTTCAGTAGAATTACTCTCTTAAATGAGAGGAAGCCTAACACTCGATCCAGGTAGGGAACTCTCAGAGTGGAGGTCTCAGCATAATGACACTCTAAGTGAGAGGAGACCTGGCTACACTCAACGCCAGAGGCAGTTAGTGAGGCTCAAGAAAAAGCCTGTGCATAGTACTGCCTAAGCGGAGCTCTAGAGAGTGGAGGCTTCAGCAGAATGACTCTCTAAACGAGAGGAAGCCTAGCAACACTCAACCTTAGTTGGGGGGCTCTTAAGAGTGGAGGTCTCAGCATACCGACTCTCTAAGCGAGAGGAGACCTGACTACACTCAGCGCTAAAGACAGCTAGTGAGGCTCACAATAGAGACTACGTACTAAGGTGCTGCCTAAGCGGAGCTCTGGAGAGCAGAGGCTTCAGTAGAATTACTCTCTTAAATGAGAGGAAGCCTAACACTCGATCCAGGTAGGGAACTCTCAGAGTGGAGGTCTCAGCATAATGACTCTCTAAGTGAGAGGAGACCAGGCTACACTCTTAACTCCAGAGGCAGTTAGTGAGGCTCAAGAAAAAGCCTGTGCATAGTACTGCCTAAGCGGAGCTCTAGAGAGTGGAGGCTTCAGCAGAATGACTCTCTAAACGAGAGGAAGCCTAGCAACACTCAACCTTAGTTGGGGGGCTCTTAAGAGTGGAGGTCTCAGCATACCGACTCTCTAAGGGAGAGGAGACCTGACTACACTCAGCGCTAAAGACAGCTAGTGAGGCTCACAATAGAGACTATGTACTAAGGTGCTGCCTAAGCAGAGCTCTGGAGAGCAGAGGCTTCAGTAGAATGACTCTCTTAAATGAGAGGAAGCCTAACACTCGATCCAGGTAGGGGAACTCAAGAGTGGAGGTCTCAGCATAACGACTCTCTAATTGAGAGGAGACCTGGCTACATTCAACGCCACAGGCAGTTAGTGATGCTCAAAAGGAGTCTACATTCTCCTATTACTGCCAGACGGAGCTCTGAAGAGTGGAGGCCTCAGCAGGACGACTCTCTAACGAGAGGAAGCCTAACAACACTAAACCCTAGTTAGGAGGCTCTTAAGAGTTGAGGTCTCAGCATAACGACTCTCTAAAGCGAGAGGAGACCTGACTACACTCAGCGCTAAAGACAGCTAGCGAGGCTCACAATAGAGACTACGTACTAAAGGTGCTGCCTAAGCGGAGCTCTGGAGAGCAGAGGCTTCAGTAGAATGACTCTCTTAAATGAGAGGAAGCCTGACACTCGATCCAGGTAGGGAACTCTCGGAGTGGAGGTCTCAGCATAATGACTCTCTAAGTGAGAGGAGACCTGGCTACACTCAACGCCAGAGGCAGTTAGTGAGGCTCCTCAGAGCCTACCTCTTTTACTGCCAGAGACGGAGCTCTGAAGAGTGGAGGCTTCAGCAGAACGGCTCTCTACTGAGAGGGAAGCCTAACAACACTCAACCCTGGTTGAGGGGCTCTTAAGAGTGGAGGTCTCAGCATAACGACTCTCTAAAGCGAGAGGAGACCTGACTACACTCAGCGCTACAGACAGCTAGCGAGGCTCACAATAGAGCCTACATACTAACCGTGCCTTCTAAGCGGAGCCCTGGAGAGTGGCGGCTTCAGCAGAATGACTCTCTTAAACGAGAGGAAGCCTAGCAACACTCAATCCGAGTAGGGGAACTCTTAAGAGTGGAGGCCTCAGCCTGGCTACACTCAATGCCAGAAGCAGTTAGTGAGGCTCCTCAGAGCCTACCTACTTTTACTGCCAGAGACGGAGCTCTGAAGAGTGGAGGCTTCAGCAGAACGGCTCTCTACTGAGAGGGAAGCCTAACACCACTCAACCCTGGTTGAGGGGCTCTTAAGAGTGGAGGTCTCAGCATAACGACTCTCTAAAGCGAGAGGAAACCTGACTACACTCAGCTAGCGAGGCTCACAATAGAGCCTACATACTAACAGTGCCGTCTAAGCGGAGCTCTGGAGAGCGGAGGCTTCAGCGAAATGACTCTCTTAAATGAGAGGAAGCCTAGCAACACTCAATCTAGGTACAGGAGCTCTTAAGAGTGGAGGTCTCAGCATAACGACTCTCTAAAGTGAGAGGAGACCTGACAACACTCAGCGCTAGAGAAAGCTAGCAAGGCTCACAATAGATCCTACACACCAATAGTGCGGTCTAAGCGGAGCTCTGGAGAGCGGAGGCTTCACCAGAATGACTCTCTTAAATGAGAGGAAGCCTAGCAACACTCGATCCAGGTACAGGAGCTCTTAAGAGTGGAGGTATCAGCATAACGACTCTCTGAAGTGAGAGGAGACCTGACTACACTCAGCGCTAGAGAAAGCTAGCAAGGCTCACAATAGAGCCTATACACCAATAGTGCGGTCTAAGCGGAGCTCTAGAGAGCGGAGACTTCAGCGAAAGGACTCTCTTAAATGAGAGGAAGCCTAACAACACTCGATCCAGGTAAAACTTTTTTTTTTTTTTTAGCTCGCAAGCGCCCCTAGGGGGCATCGACGCATATCCGCGCTCGCGCCTCCCTTCGATGTCAGCATAATTAGCATGCTTTTACCGATGGATGCGGGCTGAATATGGTTTACGATCTTACTATGAATATCTGGAGAAGGAATGGGAGGCTCACGGGAGCTTGGGAGGTTATGCCAGAGAGAGATCGCTCATCAAGTCTACTGCGAGCCACTCCCGTTTTCCGTGCCTCCACTGTAGGTTTACCCAGCAGAAGCGCACGCTTCATAACCTCCAGCAGCTCTACATCGCGCACACCATGAGCCAGCAAAGCACTTCCTGCTGGATCAGAAGATGTAACAGACAATACATCTTCCTCCCGCAGTTCACTCTCGTCAGCCGCTGTCGAGCGCGAGATGAAAAATTCCTCTCTCTCAAAACTCGTTCGCAAGCTTCATCTGCGATCGCCGCAAACTCAGTCTCTTCACTGCCTCAGCAGCGGCTGGACCCGAGCCGCGGGGGGCAGATGATCGCCCCAATTCTCTCGAGAAAAAGGGACAACCGAGAGCGGAGCTTTTTCCCACAGAAAAAAGGCTCACAATGAACGCACTCCATTCCCTCGAGAACAGAGCGCGCGTGCTCTTCGCCCAAACACATAACGCATAGATCGTGTGTGTCATCTAGTGTCAGACAACGCTGACACGGATCGACACACCTCCTAAAGCGCTTCTCAACAGACATATTTTTACTCACACTTCAGAAACAAGGTCCCCTGAAGGAAAAAAGAGGATGATGTGTTCCACAGATGCCCCTTTATGCTCGCAGACGCTCATTAGCTTGCGTCATAGGCGTCCACCTGCCAATGCCAAGTGCATTGGGTGTTTTTAATCATGCTTCAGGTAACCGGTCACGCTGGAGGCGTTCCCAAAGCGACCCTCAAAAGAGGACGCAGTGTAGAGTTCCCTTCGGAAGGGAACCAAAGGTAACCAAACTTTCGCTGTTGCTGCCCCTAAACTCTGGAACAGTCTACCCCTCACTATCAGGACCTCTCCATCGCTCAATGTTTTATATCAAATTTTAAAACTAATTTTTACACACTTGCATTTGAATGATGCTGAGTACGATACATTTTATAAATGTTTTTGTGTATAGATAAATATTTTATTATTTATTTTTATCTCTGTTGCTTTTTTATTTAACATTTTTATTGTAAAGCACTTTGGAGCAACGACGGTTGGGTTAAAGTTGTGCTCTATAAATAAAGTTTGACTTGACTTGACGGTCCACTTTAGACATTCTGTTGACTGTAAGTAACTTTGCAACTAACTTTCATTAGAGTATTTGTAGACTGCTAGATTACAGTTAGTAGAATAAATTGACATGTTGTTGCATAGTTACTTAACCAAATGTCTAAAGAAGACCATCAAAATAAAGTGTATTTTTATATTTATACACCAGTTCATTCTGATTCTCGAATCTGATTGTCTAAGAGCCTTTTCCAGGGGAGTGATATTCTAGAATTAACAGCACTCCAACGGATTCACTGATTGTACCACTCCACTTGGTGTATTTCTCACAGCGAGTAACATGCCGAATACCTAAATCCACTATAATTTTATAAATAGTACTGTTTTTGTGTCACGCAGCATAGTTTGAAGTGGAAGTGAAGCAGTCAGTTAAGTTTACATTATTTAGTAAAGTGATTTCCACTTTAATTAAAAAATATATAACAAACATGATTAATGTAACCATTTTAAAGAAAAAAAGGTTGATTTGTTATAGCTTTTGGAGCCAGGGCGCCGCCATCTTGCAGTACCACCCCGTCTGACGTCATGGGGTGGGTTCACGCCGATGGCCAGTATAGTAAAAATCATTTCTTTACATTTTGAACACACAAATGTTATTTTAACGCACAAATAATTTGGTTTTCACGATAATTTGGCTGAATATTCAACATCAAATAGTCTATATTCTAAATTTTGATTGCGTTATCCCAAACATTGTTTTCATAATGCAAGGTGCAATTTAATGTAAACAAACAACGCTTCATACAGTATCGTCTGGAGTCCATTCTTCGTATGTTGCTAACCCAGTTAGCTGGATTTGATTGTTGACGATTTGGCATGATCTTGGATTGTTTGGTTCTTCAGAGCTCATAGCAACGGGTCGGTAAGTTTAATTTATAAGCGGCGGTAATACTGGAGGTCTGTTGCACTTTCAGGCATGTCTTACCCGCTTTTAAGAGAGCAACCTGTTGCGGAAGGTGCGAGGATAATTTGCAGAGCCTTTGTAATTAATTGTGTTTTGCAACACAGGCAGGATCCAATAGCACAGCGCGATAGTGTACTTTTTGAAAGATATCGTTTTTCACGTGAGGGTGTCATTTCCATAATTAATTTGTTTGAACCTCATATTAAAAGTTTGACTCGTCGGAGTGCATCGCGTTGAGATTCTTTGCAGTGGCACTTTCCTGTACACTATTGGGGATGCGGAGAACTTGGCCAAAAGTGCTTTCTGTCGTTCCATTCATAAAGTTTACCTGGAGCTCAAGCAGTTTTTAGGGGGTTTTGTGGTCTTTCCAAGCCACTTAAGACCCCAAGTTAATTTCTCCAGTTATTTTGTAATGTATCTCAGTTTAAATTGCGTTTTCATATTTTCAACATTTTGCATTAGAATCCTTCTTTCAGTTTTGTATTTCTGACAGCACAAAATAACATATACCACTGATTCTTCTTGCTCAAAAAAATCACACCTTCCCTTATCATGTTTCCCATTTAGTGTACTGTTTAAGCTAGTGTGTCCAAATCTCATCCTTGATATTACTATTTCATCTCTCCTGTTTTCCCTGCACTTCTCATCTCTCCGACTTTCCTTTGAATTCTGTAAAACCATCTTCCTTTGTTTCTCCTTATCCCATTGTTTTTGCAACCTTTCCTTCAGTCTTTTCTTAATAATACTCTTGATTTCACTCTTACTTAGATTAGCAATTAAGTTAATGGTGTTGTTTTTAATTTAGCTTCTTTATCTGCAGTTTCATTTCCTTGGATACCAATATGATCTCCACAGCATATAATTATCCCTTCAAAATTTGCAATCAGTTCATCCAATACCTCTAGTGATAGTCTTTTGCATGGATTATAAAATTCATAATTTTAAAAAGTTTTTTTTTCAGAACTTCTATTACTATAAATGCCCACTTCTTTCCTTTCCCTATAACCTTATATTGTATTCATTGTTGTACAAATATTATACACCCTCCCCCAATAACTTCCTCTCTATCTCTGCGTACACTATCATATGAACGAAATCAACCCATCCACTGTCAGTGTTGGGTTACTTTCCACTGCTTGACAAACCTCTTGTCTAGAGATATCTTTATCTTTGTCAGTCTCATGACTTCTCCTTTGCTCTTGGATCTTCTTCACTGCCTCTGCATAACTTATGTTGGCTACCACTTTCACTTGTTCAATTTCCTCAGCTCTCTTTCTTACATTACATCCACTGTATGTTACCCCATGTTGTCCCCCACAATAACAGCACTTATCTTGTGCATTCTCTTCACAGTTTTCAATTCTATGATCACCTCCACACTTGGGGCATCTTTGTTTTCCTTTGCATACCACTGCTATAAGTCCACATCTCTGACATCTATAACATCGGAGTGAGGGAGGAATATATGGCCTCACTGCAAAACTCATATATCAAATTTTGACCCTTTCTGGAAGCACTGAATCCTGAAACTCCAAAAGAATTGATAAACTATCAACCCTTTCCCCATTCATTGTTTTTTGCAACCTTTTTATTTTTCTCACTTCACCTCCAGAAATACTTTGTTTGAGTCTTTCTAGATCTTCTTTGATTGGAATGCCTGTTATCACTCCCTGTTTCATTCGTGTCTCACCCAACATCTTCCTTTCATTCACTTTTTTCTTGCA
Source organism: Gymnocypris eckloni scoliostomus (assembly GCA_027564155.1). NCBI lineage: Eukaryota > Metazoa > Chordata > Actinopteri > Cypriniformes > Cyprinidae > Gymnocypris > Gymnocypris eckloni. The sequence continues at coordinate 17,670,899 of CM050421.1, read as the reverse complement.
AACATTATCAATTTTTAGTGCTTTGTTTTTTTGTTCTTCTGTTATACATATTACTAACAAGCTTCCATCTCTCAAAATCTTAGTCGTATCCACTTTGACTAACTTTTTCTTCAGCTCTCTAAACAATGCTATTGGACTTAGATGAATATGTTCATCTTCCTTTCCGAATTTTAGAATACATTTTATATTCCTCTCTTACAATCTTTTTATGGACAACCCTGTTATCTTTTTCTGAACTGTTTCCTTCTAATCCCCTTTAACTGGTTTGGCTATCTACCCTACTCCCTTCATTTCGCCCACTCTTTCTCTTTTCTTGTCCTTTCCTGCTACTTATTAAATTCCAGTCATCTGAATCCATTTCACCTTCATCCATTACCCCAGAAATCACCTCAATCCAGTCACATACCAGTTGGTCAACCGCCGTAGACTCCAAACATGACACCAAAATCTCCCGCGTTCATTCACTGCCAAAAGTCCTCGCGCTTTCTCGGCGGCGCCCTTGCTCCAAAAGCAATAACAAAACAACCTTTTTTCTTGAAAATGGCTAAATTAATCATGTTTGTTATATATTTTTTTATTAAAATGTAAGATATTTTCCTAAATAATGTAAACTTGACTGACTGCTTAATTTCCACATTAAGAGTTTTTTAGGGGAGAATATGCTTCAAATAGACAGTTTACTAATAAAGATAACATCAATTTGAACATTTGCTTCAACGTTTTCGGAGAATTGAGCTCCAAGGCGTTGGCAGCCATTAAGCGCTCATGAGAGCAGCCTTACCTTGGCCAAATCAGTCGCTCAGTCCATCTCTCTCTCATAATATTCATAATATATTTAACCCAAACAAGAGGGTTAGGGTTTGTTTCAAATTTTCCATTATCTTAAACCCTTCGTTTTACTTCCAGGTTTAAATTGGTCTCTTTTTGAAGCCCACTAGATCTCTGAACTTTTAGACCTCGTTCAAATATGATTTTGTAACATTATTGACCTGTTGATCATGGATGGATTTGTAGACTATAGCACACGTAGCAATCATTCAGTCTTGAAATGCAGCATCACATGTGAAAGACTGTTTAGTTTAACATTTATGTAAGAATCCCCAAGAGTGGTCCTCGTATAGCAAATGTATGCCGGAGGTCTCTATCTCTGACTCATGTTGACTCACCATGGGAACTGGTCCTGTTTGGGTTAAATGAGATAAGAGGGGGGGATTCTGATGTAATGCATTTGACATATTTTATTGGCATCCCTCATATAGAGGAATAAACATGGTATTATTTCCATTACACAGTGTACTGTTAGCCGGTACTTTCTAGAAGGGCCATCTAAACAGATTCTGTGAATGAACCTCACACCATACGATCTGGAAGCAGCCCAGTGCACAAGTAGGTTGCCATGGTGAGCAGTGGAAAGGTACTCCCCATGGAGACTGACTCAGGCAAATTAGAATCGGGAAAAAATCTGTTCTATTGCTGTTTGAAAGATGTTGAATCTGGGGGACTAATTAATTTACAACAATGCTTTGTCTTGTGACAAAGACAAAATCAACTTTAGCCTACAGCATGATTAATAAAAAAACTAAAAGCTTGGAGTGACTATCCACGTATAATACAACATAAGTCAACAACTCTGACGAAATCTAAAGGCGAAAGGAGAAATCAAAATGTTAGTGTGCTTGGCTTTTAGTTTATTAACTTATATATGCTATTCCTAAATACTGATAAAATGATATTTTAGTAGATATACACTACCATTCACAATTTGGGTTGTTCAATAGGACACCACATTTATTTACTTATTTTTGAAAGAATGCTTTTATTTAGAACGTATGCATGAAATTTATATTTAAAAAACATTAAAGGCATAATGTTACAAATTATTTATGTTACAAACAAATACTGTTCTTTGAAAATGTATATTCATAAAAAATGTATCACTGTTTCCACAAACACATCAAGCAGTACAGCTGTTTTCAACATTGATAATAATAATGTTTCTTCAGCAAATCACTGGCATGTTGAGAGGTGCTAGGAAAAGACATAAGGACATTTTGGAGCAGAGGTTGACCACCACTCAATCAAAAAAGTTAAGAGACACCATTAAAGCGATGACAAATATGAACACTAGACATAAGCATATCTTTACTAATAATGATTTAGAGAAGACAAATGAATTAAATGAGTTCTGTATCTGATTTGGTACACAGGATTATACTCAGGAAGGTATGCACTTTCCGGAGACTTTTGTAAGCGAGGATATTTCTTTCAGAGTGATGATTGACCCTTAGAAGGTCTGTTCATTTTTTAATCAAATTAATAATAGAAAGTCCACAGGACCTGATGGTATTTCAGGTGCTCTTTTTAAATCATGTGCAGAGGAGCTTACAATTGCATGGTGCCCTGGTTTTCAACGATCTGTGGGTTGTCATACTGTCCCTGATATTTGGAAAAAACGGTTATCGTTCCTTTACCAAATATATTTTTTCCAGTGGAGAACTATGATGATAGGCCAATAGCCTTGACATCATGTGTTATGAAATGTTTTCATAGAGGTTTATGGTGTCTTTGCTAAAGACAGAGGTAAAACCTATTTTTGATACATTCCAGTTTGCCTACGGACAAGGTCGCGGTGCGGTGGACGCTATTAATAACTTGTGTTATTCTCAACACTAATATATTTATATATATAATATATTAGTATATTATATAATATTATTTGAATATTAGTATATAATACTAATTATATTAGTAATTATATTTACTATAATTACTAATATAATACTATAATTAGTATATAATACTAATATATAACTCATACTCATATTTATAACTCCTACTATTCTCAATACTAATATATTTATATAAATATATATATATATATATATATATATAAGCCTATATGCACGGTTGTAATTAGTTGATTTTAGTTCGCTTTTGATACAATTAAACTCCATTGTTTGATTAAAGATTGGGGCAGTTAGGTGTAAATAATTTTTTACTCAAATGGTATGATTCATTTTTAACTAATCGAAGGCAACAGGTCAAGGTTAATCACAATGTATCAAAGGTTAGAAGGACAAGTACAGGAGTTCCACAAGGTTGTGTTAGCTCCCCAATACTTTTTACATTGTATAAAAATGAATACACAACTTATGACCTCATAATAAAATACTCAGATGATGCACCTCTGCTGAGCCTCTTGTATAATGATACTAATCTATCGGTATATTATTCAGAGGTAGAAAGGTGGAGTGACCTAAATCATCTTATTATAAATATTAAAAAGAAGTGAGTAAATGGTCTTTGACACAAAGTCAATTGGGAACAACTCACCCGTATTTATTCATGAGGAACCCATTAAACAAGTGTGCTCCTATAAATACCTGGGTGTGTATATGGATGATTTACTAACCTGGGGACCCCATGTAGATGTGTTCTCGTGCCCACCAAAGGTTACACTTTCTACGAAGACTTGAGAGTTTATGGGGTTCAGAATAAATTAATGTTTTTATTTTACCAGGCAGCAATTGAAAATGTATGACATTAGGGTTATACAGTGGTTTGGAAACATTACAGTTTAATCTAAAGCCATACTGGCACGTCTGGTAAAGATGGCTATGTGAATTATAGGGAAAAGAGAATATCACACATTGGATTCATCTTATAAGCAGTCGGTTCTTACGGAAATCATCTGACCCCTCACATTGCTTGTACTCGGACTATGAGTTGCTGATGCTGAAAATTCAGCTTTGCCATCACAAGAATAAAATACCTTTTAAATATATTCAAATAGAAAACCGTTATTTTAAATTGCAATAACATTTCTCAATATTAATATTTTTTGAAGTGGAAGTTTTGGAAGTTTTGATCATATAAATCACATTTGAAAGATATACACATTGTATATTGTACACATTTAAAAATTATAGTCTTTCTCTTTAGGTAAAATAGAGAAAATACACCGAATAATTATGAGGTAGTCAAATTCTCTACTGAATATATAGCAGTCCAGTTTCCATTTCAGTGTAAAACCTAAAACAGCTAATATGTGAGATAAAGGTTAAAATATGAAGTCATAAATACAAGAAACAGTCTCGTTTTATTATTTTTACTTTGATGTAAAATCATGATTTTATAAGAATTAATGTATTTCCCTTTAAAACCACAAGCCTGTGACTAGAAGTAGGCTTTAATGGTAGTAATGATGTTATAGTTGGTTTCTTCATGTTATCTTGCATGTATGTGAACATGACCATCTCCAATTGAATTATGCATTGGAACCTATTGAAGTAAATCAGGAAAAGTCTGAGAACATGACTTTCTCAAATATCCTGTGGTTTTTAATCATCAAATGTGTAAAACTGGAAGACGGATGGACAAACATCCAGTTTCAAATTGCTGCTTTTAACTCTTTAATGACTCAGTTCTAAGATTCTAAATGATGACTGGCTTAAGGTGCATAATCTGCATGACCTTAGAGATGTGTCGTGTCTTTGCACCCAGGGTCCCTGTTATTACATTACTGTCTGCTTAAAGTCACAGAGAGAGAGATGATCATGGCCATTTGAGGCCAGCGGTGCAGCCTGACAGGGAGTGGAGATCAACAGCATTGGGTGGGGATGCCTGTTGTTGGGATCAAGCTGACAGAGACATCAAATAACCCTGATTTCTGGGAACAATTAATTCACACATAGGGCGAAGTGTGACTCAATAGTTAAAATGTCACTGGGAGGTGAACAAGTGACCTTTACAGCACATTTTGTTTCTAATAAAAAGGTACTAAAATTAGGCCATCAATATAACTTTTGGAGGACAGGCGCACATCTGGAGGCAGTTGGAGTCTATCAGCGCCTTCCTTCATGAGGCGAAGAGACCGGTTGGTTTTTATTTGTTTAGCGCTACTCTCATCTCATTATTGGCTTAGTTTGGATCATCACATTGATATGCTAGCTATAAGAAAATACATCTAAATAGACACCGTCAAAGATAACATTTGACATCGCAACAAGCGTCACTGGCTTCAGGATGCAAATGATACACATCTTCATGATTTTAAAGACAAAACGAATGTGTCTTACAAAATCTTTCTCTGTAAAACATCCACCATCATGACAGATGCAAATTAGGGAATTAAATGCAAATTTAATGTGGATGAATGTAATCCTGGGGCACTAAATCAACCAGCTGCTGAGCGTAACATCTGGAGATGTTGCTGATGGCTGCAGGTAATTTCTGCATCATGAATAGATGAGGAGAGCTCTTCAAAATCAGTGAATGTTGTAATATGTTTGATTTCTGGCAGTTTAACAACAGATAGAGAGATATTGAGGACTGAGGTAAGTTAAGCAGAATTGTCACTGAATTTTCAAAACAGTCTACACAGCATGTTTATTTAGATTGAGTTGAAATCACTGCAGAATGGATGCACACTGGGGACCTAAAAACCCAGAGCAAGCGACCCACTGCTGCCCGGTCCACCCACAGCCTGACCGCAAGGTTACATCAAGGTGTCAGCGATGTATCCCAATCAGGCTTTTGCAGTTCAGTTACAATTTGCAATTAGTTATATATGTTAAATATTAATTAACGCAATAACCAAAATGCTTTAGTATGAGACTTACCTTTAAATCCCGTCCTAACATGTTTAAAGTCGGGCATGAAACTGAAATTGTGACTGTCTTTTCTTCTCTACTGTGACATATATCCGAGTGAAACGGCATCTGAAATGAGAGGGCGGGACTTGATTTCATACTTCGAGAATTGATTGGATCATTGGAAGTTGGGGGCGTTACTAACAAAATGGAGGCAGATCTGAAATGTCAGTTTGCAGTTCGTGGTGGGGCATTTCTCGCCACTGGATTCACCGCCGACACCCAAGCATGAATAGGCTAAATTATTTATTCATAGGTTGTTATAGGTAGCGTCGACCTGACAGCAGCAGTTCAAAGAGGGAGTGTGCTGGATGTGAGGGGTCCAGTGTGATTTTGCCAGGCCTTTTGCTCAATCTGTTTGAGTACAGTTCCTGGAGAGTGGGGAGGGTTGTACCAATGATTCGCTCAGCAGTCCGGACTACCCTCCGCAGTCTTCTGAGGTCAGATTTGTTAGCTGAGCTGAACCAGAAAGTTATTGATGTGCAGAGGACGGATTCAATGATGACAGAGTCGAACTGTTTTAGCAGCTCCTGTGGCAAGTTGAACTTCCTCAGCTGTCAAAGGAAGAACAACTTCTGCTGGGCCTTTTTCACAATGGACTCAATGTGATTGTCCCGCTTCAGGTCCTGAGAAATTGTGGTGCCCAGGAACCTGAATGACTCCACTGCAGTCACAGGCCGTTTCTCAATATGTTCTTGTCTTTTCTGTACTTGTGTTCTTGTGGACTTGTGCAACATCATCAGTCGTCGACAAAGTACTGTTCCAATTCAAAGTTCACATCTAGCCAAGTACAGTTCAAATCCCCAGATGTGTTCTTGCCCCGCCCCTTTTATCGAGGATGCATCCAGAGGTGACTTGTGTGAACTTGAGGCAGCCAGGTATCCCAGAATGTATACAGTGAGCCACAGACACCATAGTTTGCTCCTTCTTATGTAAATCTCGGGATAAAAAAGACCACTGAAAAACAGGCGAATCAGAACACAACACAGACTGTGACGCAACAGTCGGGATCACTACGCCCCATCATTCCATAAACCCGCCCTTGTTCTAGGCAAGCGCCAGCTGAACCATCAGATGTTCTGCAGGTGTTATAAATAAACAAGCGAGGACAACAGCGAAAATCATGGAAATAAAAGTAATGTTCCAGGCTGTGCAGGGGATGTGAAGTGCAGGGATGGGCTGATGTCTTTATTCAGAAAGGCACGGAAAGCAAATGATGCGTTCTAATAAAATAACGCGAGCCACTAAAGGGACATGCTTTTTGTACATTGCGTCTCTTGAAAGTGAAACTATAGCGCGATCGACTGATCGTTCAAAAGCAGTTTCAATGCTTTGCGTATTAATAACGGCTCCCTGATGCCCGCGATTTATATACAGTATAATTACCCGACGATAAGTGAGAAAGTATTTAAATATATATTTTCCTCCCTGTGTTTCCTTCTTGCTGATGAGTGGCACTATGAAACAGCCAATCAGAGTAGAGCTCAACATTAAGCAGCACTGTGAAACAGCCAATCAGAGCAGAGCTCATTATTATTCATGACCCTGCCAAATAAGCCAATAACAGACCGTTTCATTCTAGGGACAAATCCTAGGGTTGTAAATGGACGTGTAAAATCGTTTCTGGAGATGTTTTGCCCTTCCCTAAGCCACATACATTCTATGTAGATATCAGAGAACAATTTAAAATACTGTATCGATGCATTCTATGGCACCTTTAAAGTCAATCAAAGCATTTTAGACTAACAAAATTACTGTTCACAATAATTGTGCAAATTATTTATCAGATGTACAAACCATCTCTTTTATTTGACTTTTTTTCTAGAAGTTGCATTAAAAAACATTGTTATTTTAGCAGTATTTATATACTATTATAGTATTTATAGTTTTTACATATTACATTTTTAGAGAGTTAGACTTTAAAAACTGTGATTTCAATTATAAAGGTGTTGATTAATATAAAGAACCCTATTCTTGTGCGGAGCCCAAGTGAAGTTATGCATGATTGCTCTAATGGTGCTACTTGGGCTCTGGTTACTATGGTGAGAGCCTTATGCTGTTTCTAATTTAATAAATACTGTTAAGATTGACCATAGATTGCCCACACTGAGGGACAACCTCATCCTGTTGCCATGGATACCTCCTGCAGACCATTAAGTCCAGGTTCAGCACCAGAAAGATGTTGAAATAAATACATTTACAAATTTACATTATAATAAAAGATTTAAAAAAATGAATTTTGAAGTTATATGGAATGTCTATAGATCACCATCATATAAGCCTGTAACAAAGACGTCAGTGTTGTTAATTCATTACACAAATCCATGTCTGCCTCCATGAGACTCAATTCAATTTCACAATGACGTCTGTGGAAAAAAAATAACTTACTGTTCTTTTTTTAGACACATGTTGTAGAAGAATGCATCTAACTTGCTTTTAGTCACAACGGAAATCAATGGCCAGCAGTGTATGAGCTTATTGATTAGATCTGCATGCTTGCTTAAGGAGACATTTCAGCAAAGGGAGCGAAGCTTTCTACTGATACTAGGCTCCTTCCAGCTCCCTGTCATCTATTCAGGCTTGTCATCCTAAACCGATGGCTCAGGTGTTTTGAGTTGATTAGCTGATTTATTCTAATTTGTTGAAATAGTGAATTGGTGGGTTTTCAATAAAAGAACTAAAGACTTAAACTACTTCAGTCTTTCGTTGAATTTATTTAATACACGAGTTTCACAATTTGAGTTGAATTACTGAAATAAATGAACTTTTCTCGCCATTCTAATTTATTGAGATGCACCTGTATTATATTTTCAGAGAGTTAGACTTTAAAAACTGTGAGTTCACTTATAATAGTGTTGTTTAATATAAAAAAACGTATTCTTGTGCGGAGCCTAAGTTAAGTTATGCATGATTGCTCTAATGATGCTACTTGGGCTCTGGTTACTATGGAGACACATAAGCTGTTTCTAATTTAATAAATACTGTTAAGATTGACCATAAAATTGCCCACACTAAGGACAACCTCATCCTGTTGCCATGGATACCTCCTACCGACCATTAAGTCCAGGTTCAGCACCAGAAAGATGTTAAAATAAATACATCTATGAATTTACATTATAATAAAGGATACAAAAAATGAGTTTTGAATTTATATGAAATGTCTAAACATCACCATCATATAAGCTTGTAACCAAGACGTCAGTGTTAAGTAATTACACAAATCCTTGTCTGCCTCCATGAGACTCAATTCAGTTCCACAATGACGTCTGTGAAAAATAAATAAATTGCAGTTCATTTTTAGACACAAGTAGAATGCTGCCTAAATGTTGCTTTTAGTCACATGCTGAAATCAATGCGGCAGTGTATGACTTATTGATTAGATCTCATGCTTGCTTAAGGAGACATTTCAGTAGAGCTGTTGCAAAGGGAGTCAAGCTAATCATCAATACTGTAAATTAATCTTGGTTCTTAGCTCCCTGTCATCTTTTTCTACCAAATATTTAGCTCATTCGGACTGTCTACAGTTTCATTCTGATTCTTATTATTGTACATGTATCTGTTTAAATTTAATGATAATTTAGGAATACTTCGGAATTACTTCGGATTATGTAACTTGATTATTAGCTATAGAGCTTAAAAATGAGTAGCTTTTAATTTGGAAAATTACAAAATTGCTAAATTTCTATATGCATGAAAATATTAACAAGGGAACCTCTTTTTAGCACGTTTTTGTTTACATTTTACATTTATTTGTAATTATTTATCTGTAATTTTATGTTAGCATAGATTCATGTGGAGAAAATCATATCGAATGGGGCAAAAACAACAGCAAATTCCCTTTACAGTCCAAATGTAGTCAGTCATGGCACTGGATGATTATGATGATTAACTCCCCGGGACCATACCCCGTCCAATCTCTCACATTTTCCCTAATGAATTCCCGCAGCTGCTGATCGAGACTAGTTATTGTAATTAGTTCAAAGTCTGCAATTACCTCACTATTACCTTATTACCACAAAGGCCAATTCATTGGCTACCATCAAAGGGCCATGAGGCTATCAATTTTATTCAGGATATTAAACATTAGGTGTATACAGAACCAGCTGCAGCCTATCTGATGAGAAGATGTCTTCCTAAAACATTGGTCACTCTGAATACATAAAGACACATCAGCAGTGGAGACTGCATGATTAACTGAAGCGAAGCTGTGCTGAGCGAGAGGGCGACCCTGCGTTGTGGCCGGGGCAGTAGATCACTGGGGGACGGACGCGGAAAAGGAAACTCCTAATATGGACAAAAGCTCCAGCTATCACTGTATGAAAACGTTTGGAAACATGAAGACATTAAACATGATGGATTGCAACAATGCATGGTTTATTTTGTTTTTCAAGTCATCTCCAGGTAATAAATAACGTATATGAACAATGCAGTGCTAATTGGCATAGCATTCATTACAGTATAGAAACTATCCTGCCTTATTATGTGATAAAAAAGTGTTTGAAGTATATAAACAAATCATTATTATAGGTTATTGTCCAGCAGTGTATTTAATTTCTAAGCCAATTAAAAGCTAGAAATAAAATAAAAAATAAAGTTGCCTATACACTACCAGTCAAAGGTTTTTGAACATTAAGATTAATGTTTTTTAAAGAAGTCTCTTCTGTTCACCAAGCCTGCACTTATTTGATCCAAAGTACAGCAAAACAGTACAACTTTGAAATATTTGTATTATTTAAAATAACTATTTTCTATTTTAATATATATTAAAATGTACTTTATTGTGATTTCAAAACTGATCATTTTTTAGCACCATTACTCCAGTCACACAATCCTTCAGAAATCACTCTGATTTGCTGCTCAAAAAACATTTATTTATTATTATTATGTTTGAAACAGCTGAGAAGATTTTTTTTCAGGTTTCTTTGATGAACAAGTTCAGAAGAACAGCATTTATCTGAAATATTAATATTTTGTAACATTATACATGTCTTTATCATCCTTGCTATATAAAAGTATTAATTTCTATAATTTATTTAAAAAATGAAAAAAATATATATATATTAATACCGACTAAGCTTTTGTGTATAATGTTACAACATATTTTTAATTCAGATAAATGCTGATCTTTGGATCTTTCTATTCATCAAAGAATCCTTAAAGAAATGTACTCAGCTGTTTTAATATTGATATAATAATAATTACAACAGATTTCTTGAGCAGAATTAAAAAGAAATCAGAATGATTTCTGAAGATCGTGTGACACTGAAGACTGTAGTAATGATGCTGAAAACTCAGCTTTGATCACAGGAATAAATTACATTTGAATATATTTTCAAATAGAAAAAGTGGTTTTCAGTAAACATATTTCACAATATTACTGCTTTTGCTGTATTTTTTATCAAATAAATGCAGGTTTGGTGAACAGAGGATACTTATTTATAAAACATAAAAAAATCTTACTGTTCAAAAACTTTTGACTGGTAGGTTAAATATATTACATAAATGCTATGTAAAATTTTATGCACGCACGCACACACACACAAACACACACGCACGCATTACAGTTATATATGTGTTCCTGTGGCTTAGTGGTTGAGCATTGTGTTAGCAGCGCAAATACTGTGGGTTCAATTCCCAGGGAACACAAATACTGAATGCACTGTAAGTCGCTTTGGATAAAAGCGTCTGCTAAATGCATAAATGTAAATGTATATTACATATGTAACATTTCTGTCCCCCTCACTTCTGAAATGATGCTACGCCCCTGGTTGTGGCAGGCAGATCATATGAGTTCACGGCACTTCTCTTCATCTGTCTGCAACAGGTTTAGATGTAACTTCAGCTCACTAGCTCATAATAAATCGTCCACCCATCAGATGACAGCTGCTTCAGCCTAATACTACAGGATGTAATGGTGCAAGTACAGCACATACAATAGATAGAACCATTAACACCTTGTTGTGGCTAAAGAAAAGCTTTTGTTCCTGCATTGTGCATTTTTACAGCTACTCTAATTAGCCAAGCCTGGCAAATGTCATAACAGAGCAGCTGTCAAAAGTATCTAGCGAGCTCTGGTTTGTTTGGATTTGTGTGCATGCTGACCTAAGGTTATTCTAACAAATTTCACGCTCATTATTTCAACAGAAAATGACATTTTAATGTGTCTCGGACAAAACAGGCTTGTCAAAAACCACAAATTTGCCTCGACTTGTTATGTTCTACTCTGTGAGACCCTTATCAAGCCAGTGCACAAGGAACCAAATGCAGAACTACAGGAAGGAAGTAAAAGCGTCATTAATTTATTTTCCTGAGTGCATAACAGCATGGTTTTCCCCAAGCAAACAAAACAGTTTCAGCATTGCCATCGATGTGCAGGAATAATTCAGTTTCTGTTAGCTTTATAAAACATAATCAGTTTGAAGTGCCTCTATGGGCAAACTGTTAACATGCATCTTCATTTCAATTTGTCCGAACAATGGAAAACAATACAACCGTTAGTTATATACAATAGCTCTACATTTTCTTATAGGTATGTTTCACCTAAAAAATTTAATTTCCTGAAAATGTATTCACACTCAGGCCATCCAAGATCTAGATGAGTTTACTTCTTCATCAGAACAAATCTGGAGAAATGTAACATTACATCACTTGCTCACCAATGCATCATCTGCAGTGAATGGGTGCCGTCAGAATGAGAGTCCAAACTGCTGATTAAAACATCACAATCCCCAACATGACATCAGTTCATTTCTTGTAAAGGGAAAAGTTGCATGTGTGTAATAAACAAATCCGTCAAGATGTTGCTTAAGTGAAAAGTCCATCCCTCGCTGTCTTCTCGCACACAAATCCACCCACATATTTGTTTAGGGCTGTTCTGGGCTGTTTTATTAAATATTGGAAATGTCTTTTACTACATCTCTTTCTGTATCCATCTGTATTCCATGGCTTTATTTCTTACCATGATGAACTGGACTCGTGCTGTGATAATGATTTTTATCAGCTTGGACTGTCATTCTGACGGCACCCATTCAGTCCGGAGGATTCACTCCAGAGCAAGTGATGTAATGCTAAATTTGAAGTTTTGATGAAGACACGATGAGGATGGCCTGACAGTATATGTTGGGCAAAATTTTGGCAATTGAAATGAAGGTGTTGTTAAAAGGCACCCTGGTTCACTTTTCTTAATCAGTCAGTTTCAAATGACCATTTTATTGAAATTCTGTTTAGCAGCTGACTTTAATTTGCTTATTTACAGAGTGTTTGAGAACAGTGTATTAATAAAGTCAGCCAGATGGCAGAAGTCCCTCCCAGCACGACTCCGAAGTAATAAAATGGAAACGATCTCTGATCGATCATCGATGGCCTCATTACCACGATGGCGTCTCAGAGGCACAGTTGCTTGATAGCCCTCTAGTTTATCTGCGCCTGCATTTTGGCGAGGCTTCTGGGTAATTGGCACCAGCAGCAATGATCAACAGAGAAAGCATACATTTCTTCTCTTTTTAGTTTCAAAACCTCACTGAGCTTAACAAGAGCTTGAACACTGACACGTTTTAGTCCTGTTTTTAGACACTTGCACTGCTAACTCAAGCAAATCTGATAGATTATATAAAGTAGGATGACACAAAATAACAGACGTCTAAAGTATATAAATGCTCCTAATTCATCAATGTTTTAAGAGATTTATTTTGAGATTGTGGTAGCATTAATAATGTTTTTGAGGTCTTCAGCTTCTAGATCTTCTGCAGTCATTGAGGATCGCATAAAGCACTACTGCCACCTAATGTGATGCTACGGAGGTGCAGGCCAGGATTGCTAAAACATAAATACACTCAACAATGTTATTTTATAAAACATTTAATTATTTAAACTGAACAAGAAACAGCTTAAGGACTATTATGCAATTACTATTTTGTCTACACAGCATTTGCAGGGTAAATATGCTGAGGGAGAAACTGATAAGACTTTTTTTGTGCCACGCTGCACATGGAGACAAAAGTTCTGTGTCCTCATAAAATTCTGCATTCCTCGAAATTTTACCATTTGTATCAAGGAAAGATTTTCACATTAGTTTCTAAAATCAAAACCATTAAAAACTCTTCATTCGGTCAGAACAGAACGTCCTGTATATTGTATGTACAGTTCAAGAGAACAATACATTCTCCATTAGTTGCAGTTATGATTATAAAGAGCACAATGAAAGCTGAAATTATGTTTGCTTCTCTTAGTTAATGACTTAATTTTTTCTATCTTTATTCATGACATTAGCTGATCATTTAAGATTGGCTTTAAAATGTATTAGGTCATTTTTAGCTGTAATAGTAATACCGTTTGGCAAAATTGACAAGCCTTGTTTAGTGTCACGACTCAGGCTATGAGACACAGAGGGAATTGGTCAAACAAGGGTATTTATTGAAGTGACGCAGGGGAGGGAGGCAGAAGGAGATATTGGGTGAATGGAACACAGCCTGAGGGGAGCCGGATGGCGAAGCTGGCGGGAATAGTCCTTCAGTGGGTAAGCAGGGATCACGTGGAACAGCTGGAACTGTGGAGATCACAGGAACGACTATGGTGAGGAAACACACAGGTAAGTAGCAATAGGGTCAGGCTTGGTTCAGGAATGTGAACGGTAGACCGGACAGTGAGTGATTGGAAGGAGTGTGCTTTTGACTGGTGTCTTGATTACAGGGGACAGTGCGGAGAATCAAAACTCATGTGATTGTGATCTTCTGAACGTGGGTGCTGATGACTGTGGTGACTGAAGTGACTGAGACTCTCTGACAGTTAGAGTGTGTTTCATTATTGTGGCTATATGGGATAAAACTAGAAATTGGGCTATCTTTGACAGCCATCATAATTGTCAAATGTAGCATAGTTTGCCAGAATATACCTCAAATCACATACATACACTGTATATTTTAAATTAAATCATAATTATTGCATTATATGTGTTTTGTCCTTCATAATATTGACATTCTCAGTCCATACTATAATAACTGTACAGTGGCACATCTCTGTAAATAAACATTTATGGACGAGGCAGCTAGTCTGTCACATTTTGTGTAGATTTAACAATGAGAGGTGGATTAATTTAAAGAGGCAGACTAAACACTAATGTCAACCCAATTTGTTCCAATAATGTTTATATGACAGATGCTGCAAAACATTACCAAACAGCACAGGAAGACAAGACCCAGGAAACATGTGAATAATAAGCAGGATAAAATCTGCACTACCCTAAAGCAGAGACAGTTCTGGATTGAAGCATAATGATGATAACTTTTATTTGTGTGCATGCCAAGCCAAGGATTATGAGTAAACAAGAAATGACATTAACTGCATGACAAACGTATCTGCAGAGAAAGAGTGGCAGGTAATGAAGCTCAATAGAAATATTGCCCGGTTTAACGGTTTTGTTTCTACAAATCAACTAGCGAGGGATTTCTTTCCTTTTGGATGACATCTGTCAATATATGTAACCACTACTTTCCCTTTTAAATTCCCTTTCACATACATTAATCTCCATTACCAACCATGTCAAATTGTCTTGGCTGAAAATAGCTAAGCACATATAAATATGTACGTTTTTATTTGAGGCCTATGGACTCACAGGCGGATCCACTATTTTGGGCTAATCCACTATTTGGTATACAGGACACAAAAGTAATCAATACTTATTAATTACTTTCAAAACAATAAACATACACCATCATTCAAAAGTTTGGAGTTAGTAAGATATTTTAACATTTTTGAAAGAAGTCTTTTATGCTCATCAAAGATGCATTTATTTGATCAAAAATACATTAAAACATCATATTGTGAAATATTATTACAATACAAAAATCAGTTTTCTATTGTAATTTATTTTAAAATGAATTGTATTCCTGTGATGCAAAGCTGAATCTTCAGCATCATTACTGCAGTACTCAGCGTCACATGATCTTCAGAAATCATTCTAATATTATGATTTGCTGCTCAAGAAACATTGATTATTATCAATTTTGAAAACATATGTGTTTCTTAACATTTTTGTGAAAACTAATGCGTCCTTGCTTAATCGAATTATTAATGTCTTTCAAAATATATTACTAACTCTAATTACTAAACTTTAAACAGTAGTGTTTTGAATGCAGATGAGAAAACAAAAAAAGTACAGTATAAATATGAAATATATCTTTCACTACTCATGGCTTTCTACAGATTCTAATTATTTTATCTTCTCACATGTAAAATAAAATATTGAACATTACATTACAGACTAACACTCCTTCCATTACATATATATGACATACTCACATACATCAGATTGCATAAAAGAATACTGTAGTTTTGCTCACACAACACCATCTATAACAATAACAAGAACACCCTTCACAGTCCATTACTGAGATATACAGTGCGGTTTAAAACACAGACACTGTGTAAACACCATTTCTGTACACTCCTTTTCGTTTGTCACTTTACAGATTCACTTTACATATAAGAATAGCAGCACACTTTCCATTTTAACAGTAAGTTGATGTCATGTGTATTTCAACAAACCATCGCTGAGAAACATATGCTAAGATGAAAATGACCATTCATTGCAGTGCTTCAGCAGAGGCACATTGGCCAAATTTCATTCATTATGAATATTTCAAAATATTTCATGTACAGAATTACTGATGTTGAGACAATACAGGGTTTAATCTTTAGCTGGTTAAATTTTGTGTGTCCTTGCATAGGTCACAGAAAAGGCCAAGAGAATACCGAGGTCCTCATCCAATGAGTGCACAACCGAGTTTACAAAATAAAGATATCTGCAACTTGAACGTCGCTTCCAAAATAAGAACATAATACGCCTCTTTATATTTTCCCCATTCGTCTTTGTTATTTTCCTGCATTGGTGCTTTTTTTATTAGGGGACTTCTGTGCAATCCCATAGGGCACATGGGCGGCAATGGCACCCATCTCTACAGCACCCTCCACATGAAACATCTGGTCATCAAAGTAGATGTGGGGCCGGATCTTCTCCAGCATGGGGCCTTTTGGTGCCCCGGCCAAGAAAAGAGCCTCGTCTATCTCCAGTCCCCAGGCACGGAGAGTCTTTAAGGCACGGATGCCTGAGCTGGCTGCGCTGCGGGCTGTCACGAGGTAGGTGCGGATGGGACAGTCCATACGGTGGCCTTTAGTAGAATTTCTTCTGAAGCTTCCCAAGCACTTCCAGGAAACCCTTCAGTGGCCCCTGTGCGGTAGACAGATATACAGTATCAAACAGTATGTCTATTGTAGCATCAACTGCATTAAAGAACAAGGACACTCAGTCCTGTTCTTGGATATTTAGCCTTGTATAAAACTTTACATATTATATCTGCTAATTTAAAGGTGCGTCATTTCTTTTTTACTCCACTAGTGGCACCATATGCAAAAATTATAATTATAAAGGATTATAAGGGAATAGTTCACCCAAAAATTAAAATATGATTAATTCTTTAACAGAAATGATCTGGAGAAATTCAGCATTGCATTACTTGCTCACTCCTCTGCAGTGAATGGGTGCCGTCAGAACCCAAACAGCTGATAAAAGCATCACAATAACCCATGAGAAATTCAAACAACTCCAGACCATAAATTAATATCTTGTGAAGTGAAAAGCTGCATATTTGTAATCAACAAATACATAATTAAGACATTTTTACTTTTAACCATTACTTCTGGCAAAAACATGATAACACATTCTTTAGTGAAAAAGTTGTCTCATCTGAATCATGAGAGAAATATGCACAGATCAAGATTTGGACTCTCATTCTGACGGCACCCATTAACTGCAGAGGATCTATTGGTGAGCAAGTTATGTAATCTGTTCCGATGAAGAAACAAACTCATCTCCATCTTGGATGGCCTGAGGAGGAGTACATTTTTAAGCAAATTTTCATTTTTTGAGATAACTGTTCCTTTAAACATGCATTTATCATTTGCTCTGTATCATATTTAACATATAAATCATTTAAATGAGTAACAATAGCAATGCTTACATGATCTAACAATCTGTTTTCATTTTCCCTCTCATGCTCGAAGAACTTGTCCAGGCCGTGGGCTTTAAAAATACGCTCAGACTCATCAGAGAAAAGAACAGCGTCGCCATCAAATGCCACTCTCAGCTGGGTCTCGGACACCTCCATTTGTTTTTCTGGCATAAACATGGTGGCTGCTGCAATCCCTGTAAGAAAGCACAAAGACAAAGAAAGAGCTCACCAGCCTAAATGAAAAAGCAATGTAATGACTGACATGTAAAGGGTGTCTTTTAAAGACATTAGGACCCATTAACCCTGAGTAAAACAAATAGGTCATTGGATTGTTAAGTCGATCTGGAGTTCAAAGCATTCCCCCACTTCAGTTAGTTAATTTAGCTTATTTTATATACACAATTATTTCCGCAATAATTAATATGATGACTGTACGCGAACAAAGCAACATGCAATATGGTGCTCATGTGCTCAAAGGTTCATTTAATGGCAAACTCATTTTAAATGGCAAACTGCAAGAGCAATTAAAGACCACTAAGTAATTTGGCACTTTTTATCATTCAAAGTCATTGATAGGTTACCTTTCAAACGCTATCTAAATATACCACAGGTCTAATGTCTGTAAGTGTTTTTTAAACTGGTTCACTTCATATGGTTTTGCTATATTTTGCATGTCATTGAGACATGTACACCAATCCTGCATCATATAATATAACTTTTACTCACCATTTGAGAATTCAGTTAGATTTTTACACAACTTTATTTGGCCCGACCAATACCTATAGATATTTTATACATTAAAACAACATAAAAATTCTCTTGTTTGTACTTTGTGCACTGCTTGTTAAACAAAAAATGTCACATTCCTTTGATTTACTGAATGTAATTGTGCTACAAGATGAAGCACTAGGCAGTTGCATGTGTTATCGGATATTTACTGTGTACTAACCTTCGGCGAGGGCTTCCTGAACCTTTTCAGCATCAGCAGACAAATACAAGTTTGTATGCAACGCTTTCAGGTACCCAATAGGGCTGCTACCGCCTGTCATGCAGAACCGCTCAATGAATAGATCTGGAGACGAGAGAAGAATATTAAACAGCAATTAACATTTCGTGAGAGCCAGATATTATCCCATTTACATTTATGCATTTGGCAGACCCTTTTATCCAAAGCAACTTACATTGCATTCAAGCTATTGTTACACATTTAATCAGTTATTACCATATCCAGCACCCAGTCTAATATACTTTTATTTTTTTGAATACACCTCTTTTTTATTTAGAATACACTCTCAGAAAAAAAAGTACAAAAGCTGTTCTGAGGCAGTACACTTTCAAAAGGTACACTCTTGTACTTTATTTACTCATAAGGGTACCTTTTGAGAAAGTATGTGTAATTAAAAAAAGAGCGTTGATCTGTAAATATAAATGTGGCTGATTCATCAGTCCGTGATTTATAATGACACCTAGTGGTATGTTTGCAATTCTGAACAAAAACAAGACATTTGTCGAAATGCTCTGTTAGCATTTAACCATGATTATTTTGTTGTTTGCAGAGATAAAGCCAGTTTTATTTGGCTGTTATGAGATATCAAAATGGGCTCTATCATTTCCATATAAAATAAACAGCTTTTATACGACTGGAGTCTTCCTTTACATTTTGAGCCTAAATTGATCAAAAGTGGTATTAACTAATTTATCTATTAAACCTTTTTAACGAATGGCCGTTAGAAAAGAAAAGAGGTTTTCCTCAAGTTGTTTGTACCATGTTTAAGAGGTCACGGTCTACAATTCGAAGATTCTTTATTTTCCATTATGAAAATTAACCATGGTTTTATTATAGTAAAGTGTAGTAACCATGTTTTTTTGGCTCATTGATTACAATTTGTATTACCACAGTTTTACTACAAATGCCATGGTTAAACTATGGTTAGTGTTGCAAGACCATGGCTAATTTGTGATGACACCATGGTTTAACTATAGTAACCAAGGTGTTTTTTTGTAGTAAAACCATGGTTAATTTTCATAAGGGATTGACACCTCAGTTATGAACTGTTTAACAGATGGAAAGCTTAGACTGGTGAGAAATGTTGGGGTAATGTGCTCCTTTTAGCCTTTGACACATGGGTGCCAGCTCAGTAAGACATCAGCAGCAGGTTTGATTTATATGACATTTCAAGACAAGTTTGCCCAGGAGTAAAAGAAGGGATAAGGTACAGTCAGCTGATCACTATAGTAAAATGAACCCCCATCGGCATCCTGGTGTAGAGCGGTGGGGACTTGAATCATGCTGAAGGTGTTTATTTTGAGATAATGATAATAATTTTGCAATAACTCAATCCGAGCAGTTTAGCCATCTACAAGAATCGGCTAAAAACACATCTCTTCCATCTTTGGCCCTCTAACTCTAGCACTCTCTATTCTAATTCTATTTTAAAAAACACTAGCTTGCTCTATTCTTTTTGTATTCTATGTTTTCTTTTTATTTATTATATAATAAAAAAACCTTGCTACATGTACTGCGTTAGACAAACTGAGATTTGTAATAGCACTTGCATATCATTGCTCTTTTGTTGATTTTGATTGCTTCTATTGTCCTCATTTGTAAGTCACTTCGGATAAAAGCGTCTGCTAAATGACTAAATGTAAAATGTAATGTACTTGTCAAATAAGTGAATACATCGATATTAAACATTGAGTTTGAGCTATTTTATCACTTAAAAATAAAACTGCTAAGTGCAGTAGGAGACGTCAAACTAGCACCAAGTAGGAGACTGGATCATGGGAATAGTATCAAATATACAGTTTAGCCTCGTTATACAAAAATATGTGACCTTTGACCAGAGGATGCCATGACTGACCAATCAGAATCAAGTATTCCTGAGCGCCATTAAATAATGAGATATATGCAGGTAGGAGATGTAAAATGAAGCTAAATGAGATGAAAAGGCTCAGGTGAGAGGACATGCTTTGAGCTCAATTCTATGTGATTGGCTGGTGACACCTCAATACCTGTGACATCAAAGAAAGCAGTACAAATATTTTCATATCGATAATTGATATTGCTAAATGATAATAATATGTTATAATAAAGTATGAATATTATTATTAGTGATATGTATCTACAGGCTTCTTGTTCCCCAGTGACATTCGCACAGAAACATGAGACATGTTCAACACTCTTTATATCATAGATTTACATTTATGCATTTAGCAGACGCTTTTATCCAAAGCGACTTACAGGCTATAAATCTTTTATCAGTATGTGTGTTCCCTTGGAATTGAACCCACAACCTTTTGCTCTGCTAATGCAATGCTCTACCACTGAGCCACAGGAACACTATCAAATAATCCTTCATGTAATCTGATTGGCTCTTGTTTCAAAGCCCCCAACAAATCTAGAAAATCTAGAAAAATAGGTCCATTCTTATTTGTTGTATTCTTAGTATAATTTTT
Organism: Gymnocypris eckloni scoliostomus; assembly: GCA_027564155.1. Taxonomy (NCBI): domain Eukaryota; kingdom Metazoa; phylum Chordata; class Actinopteri; order Cypriniformes; family Cyprinidae; genus Gymnocypris; species Gymnocypris eckloni. Next base: position 17,649,787 of record CM050421.1, on the reverse strand, counting down.
GCTTTCTTCTTTGCATTGATGCATTTTGGAACTATTAGGGCATTAGACTCACTGTTATCTTCTAACAAACATCTAACATTTTCATCATGGTTCAGGACATGAAGTTCTGACTTCAAATGTTTCTTGAAACATCAGTTCATAACCGCATATTTGTTGTTTTGTCCAAAGAGAGGCCAAAGGATGGAGAGATGTTTGTTTTTCTTCAGTCAGCCACCGGAACGATCAAACCCAGACCGGCTGGGGCGCTGCAGGGAACTGAGCAGGAAGTGGCTGGTTTGTGATACAAAGATTAGAGGTGTCACATGCATCTCTGTGGGAAGATATAATTGGCCAGCTGGAGATTTATCTTCTAAGAAAACATTTAAATTTGTCCTCAGAATCACGTCGTTACTTTGTATCTCATGCCTTTGACTTTTTGTTTATCAGTGTAGTGTACATTTTCTGTTTTGTGGTTTATGATTTCATGATGAGGCACCTTTATTTCTTTTGTTAAATTTTTTTAAATGAGTAAATGATAACAGTTGTAATTTTTGGGTGAATTATCCCTTTAATAATTAGCTATCATCCATTGTCAACACTGATCATCCAAGGAGAGCATTGTTTACAAGAATAGACCTTTCTGACAATGTACATGTTTGTGGAAATTATGAATCCATGTTATTAGAAAGTCAGCAAATTATACGTACTGTGGTAGTTGATGGTGTTGATTAGTCTGATGCCTACATGAGCATGGTTGTAGGTTACCAGCACAATATCAAAAATCTCCTCGCTGTCTGGATAGAGCTCCCGCAACCGGATATTTACTGCCTCCAGTGCCTGACAAAACACGCAAAATCATGTGTCTAAAACATGCAAAATCATGTGTCTAAAACACGCAAAATCATGTGTCTAAAACGTGCAAAATCATGTGTCTAAAACGTGCAAAATCATGTGTCTAAAACGTGCAAAATCATGTGTCTAAAACGTGCAAAATCATGTGTCTAAAACGTGCAAAATCATGTGTCTAAAACGTGCAAAATCATGTGTCTAAAACGTGCAAAATCATGTGTCTAAAACGTGCAAAATCATGGCAAAATCATGTGTCTAAAACGTGCAAAATCATGTGTCTAAAGCGTGCAAAATCATGTCTAAAACGTGCAAAATCATGTCTAAAACGTGCAAAATCATGTCTAAAACGTGCAAAATCATGTATCTAAAACGTGCAAAATCATGTGTCTAAAACACGCAAAAATCATGTGTATAAAACACGCAAAATCATGTGCCTAACTCACAAAATCATGTGTCTAAAACACGCAAAATCATGTGTCTAAAACACGCAAAATCATGTGTCTAAAACACGCAAAATCATGTGTCTAAAACACGCAAAATCATGTGTCTAAAACACGCAAAATCATGTGTCTAAAACAAGCAAAATCATGTGTCTAAAACAGCAAAATCATGTGTCTAAAACACAAAAAATCATGTGTCTAAAACACGCAAAATCATGTGTCTAAAACACGCAAAATCATGTGTCTAAAACACGCAAAATCATGTGTCTAAAACACGCAAAATCATGTGTCTAAAACACGCAAAATCATGTGTCTAAAACACGCAAAATCATGTGTCTAAAACACGCAAAATCATGTGTCTAAAACACGCAAAATCATGTGTCTAAAACACGCAAAATCATGTGTCTAAAACACGCAAAAATCATGTGTCTAAAACACCCAAAATCATGTGTCTAAAACATGCAAAATCATGTGTCTAAAACGGCAAAATCATGTGTCTAAAACGTGCAAAATCAATGTGTCTAAAACACGTGCAAAAAATAATGTGTCTAAAACACGCAAAATCATGTGTCTAAAACGCAAAATCATGTGTCTAAAACGCAAAATCATGTGTCTAAAACGCGTGCAAAATCATGTGTCTAAAACACGCAAAATCATGTGTCTAAAAACACTAAAAAATCATGTGTCTAAAACACAAAATCATGTGTCTAAAACACGCAAAAATCATGTGTCTAAAACACGCAAAATCATGTGTCTAAAACACGCAAAATCATGTGTCTAAAACGAAAATCATGTGTCTAAAACATGCAAAAACATGTGTCTAAAACACACAAAATCATGTGTCTAAAACACGCAAAATCATGTGTCTAAAACACAAAATCATGTGTCTAAAACACGCAAAATCATGTGTCTAACTCACAAAATCATGTGTCTAAAACACGCAAAATCATGTGCCTAACTCACAAAATCATGTGTCTAAAACACGCAAAATCATGTGTCTAAAACACGCAAAAATCATGTGTCTAAAACAGCAAAATCATGTGTCTAAAACACGCAAAATCATGTGTCTAAAACACGCAAAATCATGTGTCTAAAACACACAAAATCATGTGTCTAAAACACGCAAAATCATGTGTCTAAAACAAGCAAAATCATGTGTCTAAAACACGCAAAATCATGTGTCTAAAACACGCAAAATCATGTGTCTAAAACATGCAAAATCATGTCTAAAACATGCAAAATCATGTGTCTAAAACATGCAAAATCATGTGTCTAAAACATGCAAAATCATGTGTCTAAAACATGCAAAATCATGTGTCTAAAACACTAAAAAATCATGTGTCTAAAACATGCAAAATCATGTGTCTAAAACACTAAAAAATCATGTGTCTAAAACACGCAAAATCATGTGTCTAAAACACGCAAAATCATGTCTAAAAAACGCAAACTCATGATCTACACTAAAAACACTAAAATACACAATCGTTGATGATGTTCATTGGAAAAGACTTGGGAAAATGTAGCTTTACATCACTTGCTCAGCATGAGAATAAGAGAATGAGAGTTCAAACAGCTGATAAAACATCACTATAATCATACCAATAAACAATTAATAACAGTTTACAACATTTGTGTTTGTAATAAACAAATTCACCATTAAGATGTTTTCTAGCTAAAATAGCCCTCTATTAATATTGCTTTCTCCCATGAAAAAGCATGAATCAAGATAGAAATGTGCACATATCAGCATGGTTTACCAGCAAAAAAAACAGTTCAAAACTATTCTAAACAAATATGTTGGTGGATTTGAATGTGTGAGGACAAAAGGGGATGACATTTTTAAAAATAGAGGAAGCATTATTATGGATTATAGACTCCTTTTGGATATAAGTGACTGTTTAAAGTTAAAGCATCTTAATGATGTATTTGTTTATTACAAACACACAACTTTTCACTTCAAAAGAGGTTAAATGATGGACTGAAGTTGTGTGGATTGCTTGTGGATTATTGTGATGTTTTCATCAGCTGTTTGGACTCTCAATCTGACGGCACCCATTCATTGTATTATGTAATTTCTTCAGATCTGTTCTAGTGAAGAAAACAAACTCTACTTTTTGGATTGCCTCGAGGTAGTACATTTTCAGCAGATTTTCATTTTTGGGTGAACTATTGCTTTAAGGCTATGTCTTAGATTTTGTGAGAAAAAAAATAACTCATTATAAATTGACCATCCATTATTTATACGTTATTGTGCATTATTACCTTAACAAATAGGAATGCTGGGCCCGGATCAAAGGGCTCATTTTCGTGCTCCACCTGATACCTGAGGTACTCCTCTATTCCGTTCTGCTCAAACACCGTCTGCTCTTTCTCTGTGCGGAATAGAACCCGCGATGACACCGCAATGGTGACTGCATTCTCTGGTTTGGGCTGAATAGAGACAGTGAAAGAGTGAGACATTCCCTGTGAGACATTCATTGCAAATGTTGAGTATATAACACACAAGTACAGGCTACCTGGTTCTTCTGTTGGTTAAAAGCATGTGCACTGTTCTTATAAAAGTGGTCTATATGACTTGTGCACGGTCATAAATCTTTTGAAGTCAAATCATAGCTTTGTGTGGCACTTTACAAAAAAAAAATTCACTATAATAATCATCTCCACCATAGCTTCAGAATTCCCCAGAGGTGTTCGATTGGGTTCAGATCAGGAGACATAGGAGACATACTTGGCCACTGAATCACTTTCACCCTGTTCTTCTTCAGAAATCCAACAGTGGCCTTAGATGTGTGTTTAGGATCATTGTCATGTTGGAAAAGTGCCGCGGTAGGAGCACGGAGTGATGGTAGCATCTTCTTGATGCCATCAATGAAATGATGCCATCAATGAAATGCAGCTCCCGACACCAGCAGCACTCACGCAGCCCACATAAGGACACTGCCACCACCATGTTTCACTGTAGGCACCATGCATTTTCTTTGTATTCCTCACCTTTGCGGCCTTAATACAGTTTTAAAAGCCATCAGTTCCAAAACATTTATCTTGGTCTCATCACTCCAGAGTATAGAGTCCCAGTAGTCTTCATCTTTGTCAGCATGGGCCCTGGCAAACTCTAAGGCAGACTTTTGTGCCTGGGCTTTAGGAGGCTTCTTTCGTGGGCCGGCACCCATGCATGCCATTCCTCTGCAGTGTCTGCGCTGTATTGTGTCACGGGAAATAGTCACACTGATTTGGCTTTCTACTTCTTTAGATAACTGCAGTGAACTTGCATGTCGATTTTCTTCAACCCTTCTCATCAGAAGGCGCTCCTGACGAGGTGTTAACTTCCGTGGGCGACCTGGACATCTCTGTGAGATGATTGCAGTTCCATCTTTTTAAATGCTTGTACCACTTTTGCTACAGTATTCTGACTGATAAGTAAGCTTTGCTGATCTTCTTGTAGCCTTCAGCTTTCTTGTGTAAAGAAATTATTTTCTTTCTCAGGTCTTGTGACATTTCTCTTCCATGTGGTGCCATTGCTAACAGCATGAAATAGGAAGGGATTTTCTTTAGGTAACACCCTTTTATAGTCAACTGTCACCTGTGTAATGAATAATTAGACTCACCTGTGGTTGAATTCTTGTTAAATTAGACATTTGTAGTCTAAAATTTAGCTTTGCTCCAGAGACTTTCAGTGGGGTGTACTCATTTTTGCATCACCCTAATTTGAGTAAAACTGAAAATGTTGTTCTCTAAGTTATATTATTAACCTTACTTTCATGTTATAAGTTAAACAGATGTTATATAAAACTTAGTCTTGTCAACATTTTGGAAAATGTTTTTGTTTTCATTGAGATTTGTTCTCTTTTCAAAGGGGGTGTACTCATTTACGCTGAGCACTGTATATATACAAATACTGTGTGTGTGTGTGTGTGTGTGTGTGTGTGTGTGTGTGTGTGTGTGTGTGTGTGTATTTATCTGTGTGTGTATATATATATATATATATATATATGTACTTTTTGTACTTTTAAAACAATATAACACTGTTCAATATAAGAACCAGTGACATTTAAGATCATTGATTTAAAACCTGGCAAGTCAAGTCAAGTCACCTTTATTTATATAAGCGCTTTTAACAATACAAATTGTGTCAAAGCAACTGCACAATATCAAAATAGGAAAATAGTGTATCACTAATGTAAAATTATATGATTTCATTTTTTCAGTTAAATGGCATTTCAAGACATGTTAAAACCGATAGTTCACCCAAAATTGAAAGTCATTGTTTACTCACCTTCAAGTCATTTAATGCCACATTTGAATATACATAAAACACACACTAAGGAAGCAATTATTGAATAACAATGCCATTAATATATCACATAACTTCAGATGACTAAAAATATAGCTCAGAAGCCATATTAACCACTCGTTTCATATAAATGATGATAATTATTTTAATTTTGGGGTGAACAACCCCTTTAAAAAACCAAGCAAGGAATGAATTATGTAGAGTGAGTACAGCAGCTGAAAGAACAGTATGAAATGCAGTAGTCATCTCTCCACTGCAAGCAATCATGCGTCATTACAGATTATCTCTTAAAGTGAGAAGGCACGAATAGTGCATTAATGATGAGCACATTAGGATCTCCGGTTTCAGAGTAGATCAGGCAGGACTGGATCATTTGAGATTATCATGGTCATCAAAATAGCTCTTTCCCAATTTTATTGTTCAATCAATATTTAATATGCAGCCACAAACCACTAAAAGTAATCCAGTGATTAAACAAAAATGTATTTCCGAGTAACGGTGTTAACCTGTTTTATGTAGAAAAGGCCGGGATGCATCAGGTCCCCAGTATAGATATAGTCAGTAATGTGACTCGCAGCAGCACAGCATAAAACATGTAGAGTGCTTGTGTATAGTCACAGGGCCACACATCAGCTGAGTCACAGGAAACCACCAGGAAGAGCAGGGCTAGTTAATTTTGGAAAGGGGCAACTGCATGACGCAGACTACTGTTCGTGCTGTTCAACACGCCCTCAACTGAGCGACAAGACAGCCATCCAACCCCAGACATGTACTGCCTTAGGGGTTATGGGAAAAGGACAAGCCTGTGTAAATTTATCTGTGATGAGTTAACAGTCTCTTTCCCCAAAGAACTGGAGATTCCCCAAAGATCTGCCATTTCAGACGAGCCGTGTGGCGTCTCTCGCTCATCCTGGGAGATCCTGAGAGGTCTGAGCTGGACTGGGACATTTTTGATGATAAAGGGTATTTCAGTTGGTTGTGGAGATATTTCCAGGAAATGAGAGTGGATAAGTGGCCACTGCATTACAGAGGGAATGAGCTGTTGGGGCAATGGGGCCAGAATTTAACTATCCAGCACATTGTTAAAGGGAACATTTACTCTAAAAGCCCTTTACAGATCAGGAAGTGTGAACATTGACCTGCTGTTTAGAATATGTCCCAACTGTTTAAATTGCAACTTTGGTGCCCACTTGCCAGCTTTATGTGATACTTTACTAAAGATATTAGAGAGCTAGAGAAACATAAAGGCAAAACACAGTAAAATTAGTAAACGTTACGGGGTGTAGCTGTGAATATGCAAACCAGGAAAGAAAAATGTTTATTCTATTTAAGAAAGAAAGAAAGAAAGAGTTACCGAGAGGACAGGAAAGAGGGGAAAGAGTCTGAAGTGTCCTATAAACCAGTGGGACCCCCCACACACACACACACACACACACACAAAATAATCATATGAGGGAACTTTACAAATGTGATTTCTGGACCGAACAGTCATAGAAAATATATATATATTTTTTTTTATTTTAAAGAAGAGTTTTTTATAATGAACTGTTTTTTATTTTAATTTCTTCTAGCTATGTAAAATTTCTGTTTGTCAGAAAAAAATATTTTAAGAAACACAACAAAACTAAATAGTCACACATGACTATAAAAGACAAGTTAATTTATTGGTAAAAAAGCATAAACCATTAAGACCATTGTTAATAAAGCTCCTGAAAATAAGCATTTTTATCATTTTAGTTTTTATACATATTTTATTTAATTATTCAAATATTGCCACTCCTGGTTTCTGTAAATAAAATACTAGCAGAAGTACCTTGAGAGACCTTCAGGTATTGTCTTTGGCAAGTGGGCCCATGGATACCAAAAGGACGAGAACCGCTACTGACCATATTTTAGTGAAAATATGTCTTTAGTTGTTCAAATATTTATAATATAATCAAATGTTTTGTTTGTTTTTTCAAATGTTTATATTAATATGTTTATTCTGCACTATTTCCAAGTCACTAAACATATTTGAACATTTGTGAAATTCATGTTAAATTTTCTGATATCATTTCTATAATTATATACTGTGTGTGTGTGTATGCGTGTGCGTGCGTGCGTGCGTGCGTGTGTGTGTGTGTGAGAAATGCATTAAAAAGGATTCTCACTTCACTCTTCGTCTTAGATTTTGGACCACTGTGTGTGATATTGTGGTTATGATACTTATTCAAATTTTTGCCTTTCATGTGTGGTCAATCACAGGAAATCATAATGTATAATGCACACAGCAAAAAAAAATGCATTGCACAGGCACATGAAAACATAAAGCCATATATCTCTTTGCCTTTAGTTAAACACCACTGGCAGACACTAATATTATCTACTGAAAGACAGAATTGGATTTCGAATTAAATTTCCTTTGCACCGAGTAATGTGACTTAAACAATTGTCAAATGCACTAAAAGCACCATCAAACTGAGCTCTTAAAATTCATTAATGTATTTATTTGTGTAAGTCCATATTGTGGGTCAAAAGGTCATGCGTTTAGTAGAGCAAAGCAGAACAGATTGTTAATGAGACGGCAGAGATTAAAATATGCATGACCCTTTGAAAATACTTACAAAGAATATGCCTCCCTCCACCTTCCTGGCCCGTCTCACAGGTCCCTTCATAAAATATTATAACATTTCATATCAACCTCCACGTCACAGGCATACAGATTTGTCTATTATGTAATGCATATCACAATACGTATATGTTCTATGGATGAGATAGTTGATCTATTGATGAGTTTGCCATAGTTGGAAATAAAGAGGGAAACACAGGTGGGGCAGAAAGTAAATAACAGACAAGCCTTGTTGAGAAACGATCCATCAAACAATCATATCATGGTGACCAACAATATCGGAAAAACTGCTTCTGTTTCAAAACATAACACAGTTTCACTGAGACACATGGATAAGTGATATTGTAGTGCTTTTGCGTAGCTGTAGAGAGGTTTAGTTCTCCAGTGGAGATGTGTTATATAAACCGAGTGCTTGAAAAAGTTCCCCAAATGCTTTCTCAGTAGTATGCAGTGTTACTCATGGTTCAAACTCTTGATATAGAGACACTTTAATTAGACTGTCACAGATACAGTTACAGACACCACGGGGGCTTCCAGATTGAATGTTAGTAGCAGCTCCTGGTAAATAAACTAAGTAAACTTGTGTTTTCTTTCCCAAAATGTTTGTGTTTTATGATAAGTCTTTTGAAAGAAGATCAATAAAAATAAAGTAAAACAATAATAGTGTGAAATATTTCTACATTTTAAAACAACTTTTTCTATTATAATTTCAGCATCATTCGGTCTTCAGTGTCACTTGAAACCAGACATCATTCTAATATTACTAATTCAGGAAATATTTCCTCTTTAATTTGTATTTCATGTTTATTCAAGATTATTTAGTTGAATAGAATGTTAAAAATAACAACATTTATTTGAATGAATTAAATTTTTGTCATAACAATGTAAAAGACTTTACTGTCACTTTTGATCAAATCAATATATCCTTGCTGAATAAAAGTATGAATATCTTTCAGAAAGGAAACATCTTACTAACTCCACGCTTTTGAGTAGTATAGAGTCGGTTGTAATTTTATGACATTTGTTAGTTAAAAAATAAATGTAAATATTAAATGTATATGCTTGTTTATTATCATTTATACGTAGCTGTCTAATGGCAGCTTCCCATTTTGTCAAATTACACTATAGTGTACATGCAATATATGAACAGTAACGCTTCTGGTCAATTACACTGGAAGAATCAAGATTTTAGTGTAAGACTGTAATGTAAGACTTTAATGAGTCTGTACAAAAGAAATCACTCACTCAAATAATTTAATATACTTTTACATAATTTGGCTAATTTGGGTTCATTCATACAGGTCAAAGTGGCAGACTTTGGGATGGGGACTTTTTTATACCCACAATGAATCACTTCTGGGTCAGTCTGGGGCAAGCAGTGCAAGTGTTGGAAATGGGAGAATACAAGAGGATAACAAAGATGAGAACGGCATTGCAGGTTATTAATAGATCTGGAAAAGGCCAGTGACGCTTAGAGTAAGTATAGAGCTAAAGGCTATGGCAGAGAAGGGAATTATCCACATGGTGTTGACCAGCTGCCTGTTGCACACACTGAGTGTGTTTTATGTCTGTTAAAGTGACAGTGTATTTAACAACATTTAAAAGTTGTGTTACAAAACAAATGCACTAGGCCAGGCAAAATGTCCTATTATAAAGCTCTGCCTTGGCAGCAGTGTCACTATTTTATTCGCCATGCACAACATATGACAGATGGCATTTTGATATCTTTATGGTGGTGTTAGCAGAGTCTAAATCAGCAGTGGACATTTTAAAATGAGCTGCACCTGCTGTACCTCAGATGGCATTATCTCCTTACATTAGTACCGTTACCTAATAGTGCTATCACCCCTCCTTTCCCATGAAACATGTTCTGTTTCTGTTTTACAAGCACTGACACCACAACCAGGCATCACAACATAAAAGGCTATGCTCCTCTTGTAAATATATTTCATGTTATTATGCTGTTCTGACAAGCTACAGGTCAGTATGAGAGGAAAGTGACTGGAAATGCAGATGGAAAACAGGCTGACTTGAACCAAAACACGTACACTACTGTATGTAAACATTCAACGCACTAAATAGCCCACAAATGTGTGACCTCACCAGAAAAAGGCAGAAGCGATAGGAAAATTCACATCACAATGAATGTTAGAGTTGTCTATGTGAATATATGATGCACAAACTGAATGTGAATTCACAAATGGGACACTTACTGATTTGGGCTTCTTTGTAGAACCTACGTTTTCAGGGTTATCCTTGCTGGCGTCCCAGGATGCTTGGCTATCACCGTTTGGGGCTGATGGGCAGGTTTTGGGCATGGGGTCTTGCCCCTTCATGACCTGAACAGGGTCAAGACTCATTTTCCTGACTCTTCTCATTAATGGCACACTTATCCAGGGCAGTATCACGCTGTGCTGTTCTCTCTGTTCACATGCACAGCCTCTCTTCCACACTCAGTGTATGTCTCCAGCTTTAGGTAGAACAGTATCCGATGCTATACCCTGATTCAGTGTCTAATGATAGTACTGGCTTTGGTTCTATGCGGCTGTATCCTCTCTGCTCTGACGTTCTGCCTGCAATCTGCTGCTGTGATGCGGTATGTGTTGATATCTACCCCTTCTCTCTCTTCCTCCCTCCCCACTCATCTCTCACTCACGCACATGGTGCCCTTCTCACTTTCCTCTATTTGCTCTAATCTATCTGCATGTGCTCTCTCTCTCTCTCAAAATATAATATTCTGATTGATCAGCATCTTCCAGCCAATGAATATTGGGCTTCCTGACAGCTAGTCCATCCCCACAGACACATAAACAGACAGAAGGACGGACAGATAGATAGATAGATAGATAGATAGATAGATAGATAGATAGATAGATAGATAGATAGATAGATAGATAGATAGATAGATAGATAGATAGATAGATAGATAGATAGATAGATAGATAGATAGATAGATAGATAGATAGATAGATAGATAGATAGATAGATAGATCTTCTCGCTGTCCCCTTAATGTAATTTTAATAGGGCAAACCACCCATAACCCAATAACCAGTTGCTAGGCACTTGACCCCATGTACAACCTTGCCAGGGATTGGCTGTTTATTTGGCGCCCTGACAACAGCCCTAGGGCCCGGAGGGACAAACTGTCCACACACACTGTCCAGTGGTTGGCTGCCCTCTTCTGGGTGAAGGAGGAACTTTATTCTAAGTCAGGATCCCACAATATTAGAATGACATCTAGATATTCAGCATTGCGTGTGAGTGTGCTATTGCTAACAATAAACATTGGGTAATATAAGTTTTAGACAAAAAAATGTTGTTAGTTTTGTGTATTTCCCCTAATTCATCTACAGCAGGGGTATGCAACGTCGGTCCTGGAGTGCCGCCTCCTGTAGAGTTTAGCTCCAACCAGAGGCGATTCTAGGGTGAGTGGATCAAATCAAATCAAATCAAATCAAATCACTTTTATTGTCACATCACCACAGCACAAGTGCCTTGGTGAGTGAAATTCTTATGAGCGTGCTCCAGACAGTGCAGAAAAACAACAGACAATTTACATATGGACAGACAGTGCAAAAACAACAAACAATTTACCTATGGACAGACAGTGCAAAAAACAACAAACAATTTACCTATGGACAGACAGTGCAAAAAACTGCACTGGAGCATTTACAGTGCTCCAGACAGTGCAAAAAAACAACAACAATTTACATATGGACAGACAGTGCAAAAAAAACAACAGCAATTTACATATGGACAGACAGTGCAAAACAACAGCAATTTACATATGGACAGTACATATTTACAGACTGTACAGAAGACAATGTGCAAGATACACATACATATACTCAGTACGCTTAGTGTACTATAGAGACATACTCAATTATCAACGACACATTATACACCGTATGTGCACATCTACATTATGTACAGTATCTATACATAATGTGGTCTATACATAGTAATAATGGATATCCGGGATATCCGGGGCTAAGCCCAAAGATCCAAGATCTGCTATTACTTCATATCGATGATTGGCCAGTTTATATGAAGTTTATTATCAAGTGTATATGTCAGTCAGAAGTACGAGCTTCCGTGGGCGGTTCCTGACGGGAGTAAACTGCGGTTCATCATTTTAATGCGCATGAAAACTCAGTGATGATGATGCGTACAGGGCATGGTCATAAAAACATTCGGGGCTTCTCTGAAAACATTCGGGGCTTCAGCCCCCTTAGCCCACCCCTAGCGCCGCCCCAAACACACCGAGCACCCGGCTGCAGCCTGCAGATCGAGGCGGGGCTGCACCTGGGGCGGGGCTGCACGTGTCGCCCCGCCCACGATGCTTCTCATTGGTTAGTGGCAAAGTAATGACGTAGATCAGGGCGGGCTGCACCTGGGGGGGCTGCACGTCTCGTCCCGCCTACAACTGTTCTCATTGGTTAGTGGCGTCAAGTCATTACGTCGATTCTAGCGGTTTTTAATTTACGCTGTTCTTCGCTGCATGGTGAATACAGGCAAACTACGTCTCTTGTCTAATTTGTTTAATTACTATTTTTAATTCTAAAGTGCCGTTTAGTGTGTTGTTAAAAGGAAATGTGAAGTAGTTTCAAAATAAAATCGCATAACTTTACTCACTCAACCGTGTCACGCAAGGTGTGAATGTCTGCTTTAAATAACCAGGGCTGCGTTTCCCAAAAGCATCGTAGGCCTAATGCCGCCTTCACGTTCTATCGGACATTAAATAATTCACTATTGAAGTTGTGATTACGAGCTCGTCGCATTAAAATTTCGAAATGGGAGGGCGTTCATGTGCAATGTTTACCTAGGAAACTGGTATTTACGATAATTCCGAGAGCACTTGAAGGCAGCATTACAAAGTTATTGTGGATGGTTTTAGTGGGATTATGATTAGGATATAGTGTTCCCAAAATATGCCCCTTAAAAAGAAATACAGTGGCAAAACTGAACCAGCAGAAGTAATATAGGACAAGTTCATATTAACAATGGCTATACAAATTTATATTGTTTTTCTGTGAATAAAATTATTAAATGTTAATTATTTAGATATTATTATTATTATTAATTATACATCTATTAAAATAAACAGTAAACTACATTTAATAATAATAATTCAACAAAAAGTATGATTAAAAGTGAAAAAAGACTGCTCTTTGTCACTTTAAATAGAATAGTCTTGATAAGCTCTTTGCACTACACCACTTATATTCTGCACTGTTTGTTTGTTTGTTTGTTTATTTGTCTCACTGGTTTGCACTATCTACCATGTGCCTTGTGCCACTTTATCCATTTTATATTATCATTTTTATTTATATTTTTTATTTTATGTTTTTTTTTTACATGTCCTTATTTGTATATTTGTAATAGTTGTATTTTTGTGTACATATATGTTTGTATATATATTTTTATTTGTACTTATCTGTATTTTTGCGTTCTACTGTTAGTGTTTAGTGTTATCTGTATGCACCAGGGAGTAAGAGAGTAATGAAATTTAAATTCTCTGTATGTATGTACGGTACATGTGGCAGAATTGACACTAAAGCTGACTTTGACTTTTTTGACTTTGACTTTGATTAAGTTTAACAGTCCTTGAAAGTAGAGCTTGTTTTTTTATATTACATACTGTTATGCTGCTATACAGTATATGCACTAGAGCAGGTGCCCAATCCTGCTCCTGGAGGGCCACTGTCCTGCAGAGTTCAGCTCCATCCCCAATTAAACACCTGAACCGGCCAATCAAGATCTTATTAGGTATACTAGAAACTTCTAGGCAGGTGTGTTGAGGCAAGTTAGAGCTAAATTCTGCAGGACAGTGGCCCTCCAGGACTGACTTTGATAACCCTGCAGAAAAAAAAAAAATCATTTTATGCTAATACTGATTCTCTGTATTTCCTTCTTTTTGCAGATCCTTGTCATTGTCATCACCACCCTCTATATCTCTCCTCTTTTTGTTGTTCCTCAGTTTAGAACCCAAAGGCTCTTTTAAGAGCCATTACCCTGCAAAATGCACACAACTGTGTTAAGCAAGGGGAATGTGAACAGTATTTAAAAGCTGCACTAGTGAGTGCCCATTCTGCAGTTACTCCAGTATGCCACAACTGATGTATTATCACATCAAAAATCACTTTCAGTGGGCAGTGCAACATCATGGTGAGTTTAACTGTCTTTGCTTACCTCACTTTAGTTAAAGTTTAATATGGTGCCGATCCAGCCAGCAATGCACTGTGCATGCTTCGGATTTAATTGCTTGTGATTTTGTAGTAGAATGTTTAATTTTAAGACTCGGGTAAACTTCATTTACTGCATTCCACACATTGACCATGGGTCTTTGTTGCTGAAATCACAAAAATGTGCTTGCACATGGATGGTGCTGATGAAAATTCTGTCTTGCGACTGTCCACTGACCAGAGCAAAATACAAACAAGTGAAGGTTAAATTTAAATTCCTTGATCCTCTGCACAGCCAAACATTCAGTCAGGAAGAATACATTCTCATCTACAGGTTTTATAGTGCACTGTTCGAGTTCAGAGATTGTGGTCGTTCCTAACCACATTTTAATAAAAATGTGGCTGTTATTAACCACATGTAAGTTTATCAGCTAGTGACTTGTTCATCTGACTTTATTTTAGGAGGCTTATTTAAATGGTTTTGGAGTTAGGATCAAATTAATTTTTACAGATCACTTTTTGTAAACTGTCAATGAAAATGTTTATATAATACTCATGGGAAGTTCAGGTTCTGCCCCACATTTCAGTTCTCTTGTATTGTTTTGTTTGCTGCAGTACAGTAACTGTTTTTCAAGTTATATTCTTTGTCATCACAGAAACATTGCACAAACCTTGTCTCCTGGGCCTTGGCATGAATACTGTGTCAACGATATTACGGTACCAATATTAATTTAAATTAACTGTAAAAGCATTGGAAATTGTTTTACTTTTTCAAAATAGTTTGACAGTGTGCATGGCAACATCAACAGGGCCTTCCACTACAACATCTCAGCAACAGCTGTGGTGTCTTTATCCTGATGGTAAGTTTATAAAGCTGATGTGTTGCTTACTAGATGTTTATCCAGTAAATGTATCTTAGCAAATGTATTTTGTAATGTTTACCATTTCAGTATTCACTGAACTTTGTGACTGCAGGGGCCTTTGATTTTACAGAGGTAAGTGAAATATGCAATGGCAAACCCCCATAATATTAAAAGGTAACTGAGTATTTATTTTTATTTTAGCTTGACGTGCCTTGCATCAGAAGGTGGTGGTGTCTGCTGCTTTTGGAGAATTTCCCTTGGAAATTGCTTTCTTTCCTTTTTTATTTTACATTTTGAACTTACACTAATTTTTGCTGTGCTGTCATGATCACATTATACAAACCATTGAAGCTTCAATGATCAAAGACTTAGCTTTTCCTTTTAGTTTGAGAGAATGTTTTATTTAAATTGCATTACACACCTGTCCTGTACTACTTTTCATTGCAGGTCTGATGGAGAAAGACGGGCAACAAAAAGACAAATGAGGCATACTGCAAAGAATGTATGAGACATTTAATAAGACTTTTTGTTCTCTTACCATATATAGACTGACTTGTATTCTCTGCTATACTTTTAGGCACAAAAGGCAAGCATGACTGCTGAGTTGCAACTTTTGGATGTAAGATGTCTTTTTTCTTTTGTGCTGGAATACTGTAATATTCCATTCAAGCAAATGGATTAATCCTTTTATAAATACTTTCCAGTTACCAATGGAGGCCTTGGAGATGATACTCCTTGAAGTAGTGCTACAGGATGGAGATGCTGCCTACATGAATCTGTCTCTTACATGCAGTTGCTTTAGGGCAATTGTAAACAAGGCCAGTTCAGACAGAAGGCACACTATGCATGGCTTGACAGTAAGTGTGTTAAAGTTTAAATGTGTGTGCAATGAAGTATGCATAAGGCCTCATGAGTATAAGGTTGGGTTTAAGTAATCTTGCTTTTCTAAAGCACTGGCATAGCTAACATAATCTTAGATGTGCATATGCAAGAGTTCTGTTTTGTGTGTGTTTTTGGATACAGGTGTTGTGAACTGGGGAAATTGGAGTGAAACATCAAAGGCTGAATTGCGGGTGCCTTTTGAAATTAAAGAGTGTAACTTATGTAAAACCTTGTTCAAATCCTGCTCCGGTTTTTACGGTAATGGGAAGCGTGGTTACCTGAGAGGATTCTACGACAGCATAGAGGACCCCGACTGCTGTTTCATGTGCCAGTAAAGTGTGTAAAGAAGGAAGGTTTAATGATTAAAGGAGATTAAGTATTAAAGGAAGAAAGTGTGTAAAGGATGTTAATGTTTAACCAGAGATTTATATGTACAAAAATATGTGTTATATACAGATGTACAAATTTCACCTTTCTTTATCAGAATTAAACTGTTTCATACCTAAATAAATAACAAGGAAATAATTGTCTTGGCATGTTATTCATATACAAACAATGCTGGTATTTTTACCATAAGCTTTTCCTTATCAAGTAAATCCATAAATTATTAATTTGTAACAATATGGTTCATTAGTTAACATGAACTAATAATGAACTGCACTTATACAGCATTTATTAATCTTTGTTAATGTTAATCTCAACATTTATTAATACATTATTAATCTTGCTAACATTAGTTAATGCTCTTGTTAACTAACATGAACAAACAATAAACAACTGTGTTTTCAATAACTAACGTAACGAAGATTAGTAAATACAAGCTCATGGTTATAGTTCATGTTAGTTAATACATTAATGTTTAATGAACCTTATTGTAAAGTGTTACCATTAATTTTAATAACATCTTAAGACATGACACTTGCTGAGAATATTTAACTTTTATTTAAATGTTAATAATACATGTAACAGTAAAGCATATGCTGAAATTAAAATAAAAACGACCATAAATAACTTGTAAGTGGTAAATGACCAATACACATGAATAGAAATAACTTAAACTTTGGTTGTAA